>JAQPZY010001625.1:4587500-5267500 GCA_029931535.1 Margaritifera margaritifera | reverse complement strand
GTAACATTATTTATTTAATTGCATGACAGCGAAGTCTATGAAATAACAGTATTTTACGAATATTAATTAATTGCGGAGGTAATAGATAATTAGTTGGCTTACAATGCCAATTTAGAGGTGCCATAATATACTCACTGGCTAAAATAATCACCGGCTGCTTTATTATTGATGTCTTCGTCCCTTGGTGACTTTGACTGTGGCAGCCTTATTGGTTTGTTTAGGTATGTGCGCATGAATATGTATACCAAATGATATATTTATATAGGGTTAGGGTTAGGGTTAGGGTTAGCCGACCATGGTTCGTCTGGGCGGGTATTGAACCCGCGACACTAACCCTAACCCACATGCATGCATTTACATTATTAGCACTTCATACAGATACATCTTGTACCTAGTGTCAACTCTGCATCCATAAAGATTACCCGCGGCTTCCTTTGACAGTTATTCCCTCAGTACACCGAATATCTACATCGACTGAGTAGTACCATCTATACTCGCGTATAAGTCTATACCAACTGCAAACTGCATAGACCCAGATCTGCCGGCGCATAATGCGCCGGCAGATCTGGGTCTATGCAGTTTGTAAGGACTAATCAGTACAACAAACAACATAGACCCTGATCTGCCGGCGCATTATGCGACGGCAGATCAGGTTCTATGTTGTTTGCATTTGGATCCGAGTTATACGCGAGTATAGACGGTATGTCTTGCATATTACAATACGATAATATTTCCTTTATTTTCATTATTTTAAATAAAATTGTAAACATTTCACTTTTTCAAATAACATTATGAACTATTGTCCTTCATAAGGTACAAGATTACTCCCTTAGTTATAGTATATATTTGTATTAAGGATATTTTTGTATTTTTACTGGTTTTAGCGGAACTTTTAAGACATTATTAGCTATATAATATCGAGGAAATGGGAGCTAAGTGCCTTTACCAAGGACACGCCAAGACAGCCGACCATGGTTCGTCTGGGCGGGTATTGAACCCGCGACACTTGGATTACGAGTCCAACGCTCTAGTAACTACCGCGGCTTCCAGTGTTTAAGAAAGTGTTTGTGAAATAAGTGGTGTTTTCGAACTTGTCAAATGCCAGTTTCAAAACGTTCTGGAGTATTTTGACAGTTTCAACACACTCTGGAGTATTTTGAAACCGATTCCATAAGACTCTATAGTATTTGGGGGGGGGGTTCAGGGAGTTGAAGGAGGGATCCAAAACCTGAAATCGTCAAATTGGAAGCGATGTGCTTCATAACATATGGTCGCATGTGGACCCATGAGTGAACGGGCAGGTTGGGTTCCGTGATTCTACGTTGTATTCCGCGTGGGTTGAGTGATAGAACATTTTTCTTTCAGACGAATGCTCTCTCTCTCTCTCTCTCCAGATATATATATATATATATATATATATATATATATATATATATATATATATATGTGTGTGTGTGTGTGTGTGTGTGTGTGTGTGTGTGTGTGTGTGTGTGTGTGTGTGTGTGTGTGTGTGTGTTCGGTTCTGTGATCATTATAGAATGCGTTAATACTTTCTTTACTGACGAAGACTAATTCCTCATTTATATTCCAGCCAGCATCGTACCTGAGAACATAATAGTTGCTGGACAACAGAGGACTTTCATTCCCGGAAAGAATGGGCAATGGCTTGGAGGGGCATTGGATGTAAATGGAGGAACTGTGGTGAGAACATATTTATTATCTTCACACATAGGATTATTTAACTTGTCTGAATCTTTTCCAAAAGCGATTGTATTTCAGCTGTAGCCTTTATTTATAAATAAAGTTACAAATACACACCAGACAGAACAAACAGTACTATCCCAGTGTCTGTATATATATATATATATATATCTATATATATATCTATATATCTATATATATATATCTATATATATATATATAGATATATATACATACATACATACATACACACACACACGAATGAGGGAGAGAGAGGGAGAGAGTTATACTTTTTTATCTCTCTATCCTTTAATGTGTATATAACGCGTTTACTTTGTCGGATTACATGCTGTCATATTTAGTAACTTTGTAGTACTCTTTTTGAGCCTATCATACGAACTACAATGAAATATAACAGAATATTACTTTAAAATCTTGACGCATTCCGTGTATTCGTCCCATGAACTAGTGTGTCTCCCCAAGTACTGTAAAGCAGCAAATTTTAGGGTCAAACATTTTTCGCGAATACAATCGATTAAGCAACTTAGCGACATCAAATTGTTGCGAATATTCGTTGATCAATACAATGTTGGATACCTTTGGGCGACGAATATTCGTTAAATATTATGCTCGCATAAAATAGTGATTTGCAGTACTCCAATCTCGTCGTGTCGGTACGATACGAGTTACCTCTCTTTGTCAGGTCAGTCAACGTAATCGTTATAAAGACAAAATTTCCTTGTTTAAGGTTTATGTCCCCTTCTTTATCATTACACCATGTATTTTGGCCATATGACTTCCAATGAGCACAGCAGAAACTATACATTGTAATTAATTTTAACTGATATTACATTATTGTAATTATAAATAGCTTTAAATATTTAATCAACTGCCTCTTAAACAAACAATTCAATTTTTTTACTTTCTGAAACTTCACCAGAAACTTCACTGGCAGTCGAAAACATTTTAAAACAATTTTAACACAACCCCTATAAATGTATATGAGAGCACATACACAGATATCTTCACGCCATTGTGTTCATCTGTTCAAACCACAGTGGTCACTAGTGTTACGGAAGAGTAACCGCAACTTAATAACCTTACAACTACTTCAAAACAAAATCTAGATCTTTTTGGACTTTATTAATTTTGGAGAAGTTTTGAAAACTAAAAAGAATAAATTGTTTGTTCTAATTATCTAATTAATTATTTATACTTATTTAATTATTATTTATACTTATTTGTACTTACAACAATGTAATCTAGGTACTCCTATCAGTTATAATTAATTACAATATATATTTTCTGCTGTGTTCATTTAAAGTCATATGGCCAAAATACATCGTGTAATGACCAACAATGGCACATACATCTTAAAAATCGACAGATAAACAGATGTTTGGGTGGGCTGGTGGGTGATTGGGGAGAGGAATGGAGGGATAGATAGATACAATATAATGTAAATACTTTGCAGGCTGTGTGTGCCCATCGCTGGTATGACCAGAAGCAGCTGTCGGTTGGTATAAACATATATCAGCCCCATCACTTCCAAAATGGCATGTGTTACGAGGCGGCTTTGTCGCGGCTCAGTTACTGGAGTAAATACCCGCTTTTGACCCAACAGCTACAAAACATCGAAACAAAACCAGGTCCACAGGGATCAGTAAACTACTACAACTGGGGCTTCGGAGGTCTTGGTATGGCAGTTCATTATATAGGAACGGTAAGAGTATCAACACAAAAAAATCAAAGTATTGGACGTACTGTAAAGCTTTGGCCATCTGAAAGTATGTGGGCATTGTTATTTCATGTTCGAAATCATTTTGAGGAATTAATTAATCAACTCTTTGAATAGGCCTTCTACATTAGCTTTTTAAAGGCAGTATAGATAAAACCTTCTCTGCTTTGTTGTATGAGGCTAAATTAAACCAAAATAGTCGGAACAACATCATCAAAAGATATTTGTCCTTGTCTGGTTTGCTATCTAATAAATTAAAAAACGTTTTCAATTATAGAATATGGTGCTATGCTGTTCTTAAATTCTACCAGATTAGAAAAGTTTTGTCAATTTCATTGTTCGATAAAACCACTCCCAGCAACGAGAGAGAGAGAGAGAGAGAGAGAGAGAGAGAGAGAGAGAGAGAGAGAGAGAGAGAGAGAGAGAGAGAGGGAGAGAGAGAGAATGAGCATGTAGTTTATAAGGGGATACTCCTTTGTAGACGTCAGCTGGCTGTACATAGGTCTTTGCGTAATCCTTCCGGTTTTCTTGAAGGGAATACACAACTAGTTTAGCTCTAGCGCAGTCGACACCGTTATATAATAGGACAGCACACAACTTCAATCAAAACGAAAGGATAAGAATTTACAATTAGACATTAAGCATCAGTCAAGGTCGAGGGAGATTGCAGCTAAATATATCCATGGTATATTCGTTTTGCTTATTGCTAGATGACGGGTTGAAGCGACCAGTAGATGGAGTACAAACTTTCCATTCGGCTCACAAGTAAATGAGGACGATATTATAAGGCGTGATGTTGGAGGGATTCATCCTAAAAGTACAAAATTCAAGTCTGACTCTCACACATGGAGGGAGCTGCGGTAGCTCAGTTGGTAGAGCGCCAGGCTCGTAATCTATGGGTCGAGGGTTTGATACCCGCCCAGGCCAGCCCAAGTTGGCTGCCTCTTTTTGTCTGTGCGGAAGTCACTTAGCTTCCATTTCCTCGTCACAATATAGACAATAATCATTTGAAAATTTCGTTAAAAACCAACCAACTCGGACCCATACAATCATATTCCTGGACGTTCTTTAAGGCTTCTGCCTTCTTAATGTAGCAGACTATGGTTGACTTCTTTATTTTACCTCAGGAGTATGTTTGCAAAGTTATTTTTCATTCTCGAAACAAATTGTGAGAAAATAATCAAATACATTTTCTGAAAAATAGTTTTACTTTTGCTTCAGGTATGCAGTACAGATAAACTCGGCTCTGCCTTATAATATGGAGCCCTTGTTAAAACTAAAAAAGGAACAAAATGATGAAACAAACATTGTCAAAAATATTTTGACCATCACTGTTCCGGAAACGACAGAGCAAGGCCGGCATTTTATCTATTCACGTTACTGGGGAATAGCAAGTTCTACTGTGTAGCTATCTAAACACGACATGCAGTATTATCATTTCGGATCGAGCATAACCTCTGATAAATCTACGAAATCCTCACAGCGCACCTGTTGTGTGTGTGTATATATATATATATATATATATATATATATATATATATATATATATATATATATATATATATATATATATATATATATATATATATATATATATATATATATATGCATATACAGAATTACAAATATACACCAAACAGAGCTACAGGAGAATGCTTGAAAACATTAACATACTTTTTAAATACGAATAAATACTATTATCGTACAGATTAGAGAATTTTAATTCGTGCTCTACGGAGATTCGAACCCGGATCCACGGGTTACGGCACCCAACACCTTGCCTGTAAGCACCAATCCCTATATAATCTCGACCATTCACACATCACCAAAAAATGATGCTACTAAGTCGGTGGTATAGGCATTTGTGCGTAGCAGACATACCCGCATGTCAACCCAGTAATTAATTCTCATCTAAGTACACAGTCCATCTGGATTCCTACTACAGAAATCAAAGTATATAGAAGTTATTATAGAGAATTACAGATATACACCAAATAGAGCGGAAAGTTCTATACCTGGATTCTACAGGAGGATGCTTGATAACATTAACATAATTTTTAAATACGAATAAATAATATTATCATACAGGTTAGAGAATTTTTTAAAAAAATAACCTAGGACACCATGGCCCTACTATTTACCAAATATTTTTGAAAGATATGCTACCAGGGATATAAATGGTAAATGTTTGAAAAAAGGGGAATATATGAATATGCTTACAACTGTATTTTTCACGATTTGTTCAAAAATATATGTACCTGATCTGTAATTATGTGCTAAAGCTTGTATCCAAGCCCGTGCGCCACAGTTTTTCCCTCTGTTAAAGTATATTTTATAAAAACAAGCGAAACATTAAACATTAAAGAGTAAAAATGAGGGGGATGGGGGGGGGGCGAATTAGAGGCTATAGCTTATTTTCTGCTTACAGAGCGAAGCGAGGTAACAGTATCGAGCCCGTATATCCCGCTTCTTAATATTTACTTATTTATCCACTCTTACTTATTCAAAATAAAAGCGCTTTAAACTTTACACTAGTTTTTATAAATATTTTACTCGATCTGTAATTACACGATACAACTTTTAATCGATCTATAATTACACGATACAACTTTTAATCGATCTGTAATTACACGATACAACTTTTAATCGATCTGTAATTACACGATACAACTTTTACTTTATCCAAACGCATCAATTTCTCCCTCAATTAAAGTATATGCATTCAACTAAAAAAAAATCAACAATAAACAAAATAAATTAAAAATAGAAATAGAAGATAACATTACAAACCAGCGCTAGAGTTAATCTGCAATTATACGCTAAAGATTTTAATCGAGTGCAAGCGCCACGGTTATCCATTTATTAAAACAATTCGTTAAAATAAAAAAAGTTAAAACGAAATAATACTTGAAGAAATAAGCCCCCAAACCTTGACACCCAAACCTCGACAACAACACCCACCAGACCTCAGCGCACAAGTCTGTGATTAGACGCTATTACTCTTCAGTCAGCGCATATAACCTCTCCAATCAATAAATAGTATTTTCAAATCTCAACCCTCTACAACCAATTTTCCCATCCCAACGCCCCCAAATCAATGCCCATGTCTGTGGTTAGACGCTATAACTTCTACTCACTCAGTGCGTATAGTCCCTGCACTTTATAAACAGTATTTTCAAATCCTAACACTAAACCAACGAAAATAAGCAACAAAGTATCAACAAGAAAAAGCGTTTTGCAAAGCCCTGACGAGAGGGCAACCGTAGTCCCAAAGTGTTTTGCAAAGCGTTTTTGCAAAGCGTTTGTTGTTGTTTTTCTATAGCGTTTTTGTTTTTTTGCAAAGTGTTTTGCAAAGCCCTGTCGAGAGGGCAACAGTAATCCCAGACAACAACAAAAAATATGTTCACAAAATTAAATGAGGTAATAATGAAGTAAATTTCTACTTTCGATATTAATAATGTGACAATGAAAAAAATGTCTAATTTTGATATTAATAATGTGATAATGAAGTAAATTTCTAATTTTGATAAAATTATTGCAAATAATGCTATATATATATACATTTGTAAATACATTAAATAAAACCGTATTTTGTTGATTGTTTTAAGTGCAAATTAATTATATTTTATTCATTTATGATATAATTTTATGGCTGAATAGGTTTCAATAAATATGTAACGCAGCACACCACCGATACGAATTTACCACCGAAGCTACAACCAACATGCATTTTTATGACTATATACGAATGGAAAAATATTTATCAACATTTAAAGTTAATAGTTATAGCAAATAATGTACACTGTAAGAACTTTCTATAATTATTTTATTAAAATGTGGAACTCAAATAATTAAATGATGTAAATTTATGGCGACATTATGGATTATTCATGGAAAAAAACTGTAATTTATTTACTTGATTAATAAAAGTCGCATTAAAGCTTAATTATTATTAATATAAAAAAGCCTCGAACAGCCTTTATGGTATAATGGATACTGTGTTGAATTTCGAATCACAAGCTCACTAAAAGTGTTCCAGGCCCGCCATAGTCTTGCAAAATCTAGTTATTGCCTTGGCATGTTTGTGTGTCAGATGTTCAAAATCAGCGATGTGTTGAATTATGGTATAAAGTGACACCTTAGAACAGTGGGAAAAGGTGAACTAAAAGGTTAAAGGTTACAATTTCAGAGGAAAAAATAACGTCACGTTAGTATAATACAACAGTCAGCAGTTTAGAGCCAAATGCTAAATCTAAAAGTTCAAAACATGGCCAAAATATATAAAATAAAAATAGTTAAAATTCTATATAAAAAAGTAGGTTATTGAAGACATTTATAGATATGATCATAAAAGCCCGGTTGCTTAAACAAATATAAATGAACCGCGTAAAAAAAATGAAAGAAAACATAAAATAATATATTATTCTGATTTGAAGGGACGGTTTGCCAAAGTATCTACCTATACATTACACAAGCAAGCAAGCAAAAAACAAACACAAAAAAAACCAAAAGAAAAAAGAAAGAAAGAAAAGATTTCCATACAGAAAAATGTATGTTACCCATTGGATGATCAATGGCAATCGGATATCGTTGACAGGTGTTCCTGTGAAGATACAAATGGAGGGAAAAACTAAAATCAAAGAGAAGAGATTACATATATTTGGCATTTTTAGAAATTTGTACAGAGAAAACTCCAGAAAAGATACAATTTGATAAAATGGAAAGAATTTAATAATCGAAAGGTTAAAGACTTTTGGGAGAAAGAAAATGCCTAATATTTTCTACATATTCTGAAAAAGCCTCTAGTGTAGAAAGATTTAATAGAACACTGAAGACGATAATGTGTAAGTATTTCACTGCACAAAAAAAGAGAAAATGGAAAGATATAGGGATTAAACTTATTGATGGATATAATATTAGCTACGTAGGGCATTTGACACGAATCCAATTACAGCAAGGGACCCCCAGAAATAGAGCTAAGGTATGGATTAACTTGTTTGGTTACCTTACGACTGATACTTTTTGGAAAGTCAAAAAATAAAAGAGGTCATACTGTTCAGATATCAAACATAAATCAATATTTGCAAAAGGATATCTTCCTAATTTCACGGAATAAATATTTTCAATCAGTCAAGTACATTTTAGGAACCCTATAGTGTATAAATTGGAGGACGAAAAGGGAGAGAATACTGAGGGTATAAAGGGAGAGAATACTGAGGGTATAACTTATAAAATTTTGCTATATTACGCCATAGTCTGGGATAAACAATATAAACAAACATCGACCAAATTTATTTATTCTGCGATACATTTTTTAACTTGTTTTTATTAGGAATTGATTTAATAAATGGATAAAGTGTGGCTCTTGGGCTCCAGTAAATGCTTTATCGTATAATTACAGATTAGGAAAATATTTTTAATAACTCTAGTACTGCTTTTTAATGTTTATTTTCTACTTTTCCTTTCTACTGTTTATTAGAGATGATCAATTAGTAAATATAAAATAGAGATGATCAATTAGTAAATATAAAATAGAAATGATCAATTAGTAAATATAAAATAGAAATGATCAATTAGTAAATATAAAATAGAAATGATCAATCAGTTAATATAAAATAGAGATGATCAATTAGTAAATATAAAATAGAAATGATCAATTAGGAAATATAAAATAGAAATGATCAATTAGTTAATATAAAATAGAGATGATCAATTAGTAAATATAAAATAAAGATGATCAATTAGTAAATATAAAATAGATATGATCAATTAGTAAATATAAAATAGAGATGATCAATCAGTAAATATAAAATAGAGATGATCAATTAGTTAATATAAAATAGAAATGATCAATTAGGAAATATAAAATAGAAATGATCAATTAGTAAATATAAAATAGAAATGATCAATTAGTTAATGTAAAATAGAGATGATCAATTAGTAAATATAAAATAGCGGGATATACGGGCTGGAGACTTCTTTCAGTATGAGGAAAATAAGCTATAATTTCTATTTTGGTTTCTGTAATTTTTAATGTCTAGTGTTTAATCTTCGGTACTTTTAGTTTCATGCTTTCACTTATTTTATTAAATATATTTTAATAGAGGGTGGAATTGTGTCTCGCGGGCTCGAGTAAAAGCTTTAGCGTATAATTACAGATTAAGTAAAAATATTTTTGAGAAAAGCATATATACATTCCCCGTTTTTCAAATATTTGCCATTTATATTCACGGTGGCATATTTTTGAAAAATATTATGTTAATAGTATGGTTATGGTGTCCTAGCCTTTTCCTCAAAAACTTTAGGTGGATATTAGGGTAATGTTGGCCTAGGGCTTTTTCAAAATTCCAACAAACAACGGAACAAAAGCAACAAATGGGGTATAGAAGGATCATGGTGGTTCTAAAATTTATTTTTTATCGCGTGTATGTATGTGTGTGTGTGGGGGGGGGGGGGTTGTAGGGTGTTGGTCGTAGGAAAAAAAATTAAACAAAGAATTGGGGAACAGGCCCAGAATGTCTCTAGTTTTTACTACGTATAAGTATTGAATACATTCCTATGCGTTCTTCAATATTACCAAGTTAGACAACTTAATAAAATTATTCTGAACAGAGAGAGAGAGAGAGAGAGAACACGTAGTATATAATGGCTGTTCCCTTGTAGAAATTAGGTCACAACTAGTTCTGCATTATCAGACCAATCTCCTCCTAAGGAATATTGAGAGATCACAGTACTCTTTCTGTCAGTGGCGTAGCAAGAAATTCTGGCACCCCCACCCCGGAAAACTTAATTCTGGGGCCCTCGCCCAATAAAAAAAGTTGTTTGATGGGAATTTTCGGCCCCCCGCCCGCTGTTGTGGGGGGTTGTGTTACAGCCCTATGGTATGAAAAAACGTAACAAAAAAAGTGAAACCAACAATGTTTGTAACAATCAACAAACAATTTCTTTCTAAACAATTAACGTGAGAATCAAATTACACTTACAAGTATCGCGTATTAAGATCCAAATAATCCAATAATTATTAGTGTCCTAATCACAAGTCCTGTATATATAGAAACTATAAAATGTTCCAAATGAATGAATGTTCCAAGTTAATGAATCTTCGTAATGAACGAATGTTCAGAATGAAAGATTGTTCCGAATGAATGAGTCTGTAATGTTATGATCTACCAACGATAATGTAATCCAGATTATCTTTAAGAATGTTCACAGGCATCCGAAAGTCCTAAACATAACTCCAAATGTTAGTGAGTACTCCAGGTAGCTCTGATGAATGGTCCAATAAATAATTCCTTTCGAATTATTTATACAGCAATACAGCATTACGGCATTACAGGGCTACAAGATTCCAGCACGGCTATTATTCCAAACATGATTCCAAAGGCTTATTGTAAAAACAGATCTTTTCAACACAGGATTTAAAATGGAATGAATATAATTCGTATATCAAGATCTTTTATAATCTTTGCAAATTGCATATTTCACAGCAGGAAACGTATCATATTACGACCCAGAATGCAATGCTAAATTCGTCGATTTAGTGGAAATTTACTTCAGGAATGATAAACAACTCTGACCTTGAACTAAAGGTCAGTAAATACCTTGTTGACATCTTTTTTCAAACTTAAAGTGCGACTTACTATTTGACACAATTTTAAAGTACAGTCATAGGCCAAAAGTTTAGGCCCATTATAGATTCCATAAACATAATTCCGTAACAGTTGTTTGAGTGGTTGCTATACCACTGACTTCAGTTCATATAATAAATATATGAAAATATAAAATATCCTCCTTAGCATATAACCATTCTTGATGGCACAAAAAAAAAAACTAGTTACTTGCATCACTCGTTCCACACCTAAGGAATGAACCGCAACTTTTCATTACTGAGGTTGCTGAACCAAGTTATTTTTAAAAATGACAAGACGTCAGTAGAACATTGTCTCCATCTCGTTTCAATTATTTAATTTCAATTAATGATAGGACGTCAGTAGAACATTGTCTCCATCTCGTTTCAATTATTTCATTTCAATTAATGATAGGACGTCAGTAGAACATTGTCTCCATCTCGTTTCAATTATTTCATTTCAATTAATGATAGGACGTCAGTAGAACATTGTCTCCATCTCGTTTCAATTATTTAATTTAAATTAATGATAGGACGTCAGTAGAACATTGTCTCCATCTCGTTTCAATTATTTAATTTCAATTAATGATAGGATCAGCTTTGAAAGAGAATTGTTCTTCATTTTTACTTCCCATTATCAACCAATCATGGCCGTCAAAGTCCATAGATCTTCACCCATTTCTAGACTGGTACTAACATTTTGGTATAATAAGTACCTCGAGTCCTACAACTAGCTTACCTCCAGTGCGTGCCCACTGCGCTCCCATTTTCTCGGCATGAAATAGTCAATACTGTGTTAAAAGTGATGTTAAAACCACCACTACAACCACCACCAACAACAATAACAATGTTCAACTAACCGCTATATATAGTAATTTTACGCTATATATAGTAATTTGTAGCTAAATATATCCATGGGCTTTTCTTCTGGCTCGTTGCTAGGAGACGGATGAAGCTACCAGTAGATGGTGCACGCTCTTTCTATCGGGTTCACAAGGTAATGAGGACAATGGCATAACTCGTGAATCCTATACAGCAGGTTATTTTTTCGCGGTGCTGATACTGCGCACTTGTGCACTTACGAATTTCTTTCGCGGTATTTAATTTAGCGTTGCTGTTCATTTGACCTTATTCATTATTTCTTGTTTATTGATAATTGTTTCACTGTTTCAAAATTCTCAGTGATATGTGTTTTCTTTTGGAGGACTAATTCATATCAGATATAATAAAAAAGCCCCCCCCCCCTCCACCTCCCACGCAAATTAACCTACTCTAAAGTAAGCAATATACATATAGCATGTAAAATGTATCTTAAATTGAAAAATGAAATCATAAACCTCTACAATAAGCTATAGCTATATTATTTTCCTGCTAGTGTTCAGCATCAAATTTTTTGATCACTTTTTTGCGCAAAATATCAAATTGATATAAATTGAAAACGATGAAATATCAAATTGATATCAACTGAGAACGATGAAATTATAAAATTTTACATGATACCAATTATATACTCAGAATAAACTAGAAGATGATTACTCACGCCATATACCATCGTCCTCATTTACTTGTGAACACGATAGAAAGAGCGTACGTTATCTACTGGTAGCTTCATTTTGTCTCCTAGCAATGATGCTTATGATGTGTCTCCTAGCAATAATGCTTATGATGATGACGACGATGACAATGACAATAATGATGACCATAATAGTGATGCTGCTGCTGCTGCTGCTGATTATTATTATTATTATTATTATTATTATTATTATTATTATTATTATTATTATTATTATTATTATTATTATTATTATTATTGCAGGCACAGGGAGATTTATTGATGGGTTCACCTGGATTACAATCTTGGACAGGTAATAAAAATGTATTAGAACTTTAGCAGGACCATAGTCACAAGATATATATATATATATATATATATATATATATATATATATATATATATATATATATATTCAAAGCACTGCAGGACCAAATGTTTTTCAAGTTTTCGCTTTTTTGGAGTTAAAATCCAGATAATGCTTTACACAGGGTGTAATCGATATATTTGAGTAATGCTCCGCATTCGAGTGATTCATGTTCGAGTTAGTGAAATTTGACTAAATATTGAAATTGAACTTCGCCAGATTGATGCTGCTTAAAATAAGCATATGATAGCCATCCGTTTTACGAACCTTCTTCAAATTTTATATTTGTAAACAGTGAGGAGTATGTGTGTCAATATAATTCACCATATTATTCAACAATATTTCTTTCTCAGTTTCGTTTGTGATCAGATTCTCAGAGTCAAAGCTAAACGTCCCTCTAATCCCAAAAGGGTCATTTTGCTCCTAAGTTTAGTCTGATTACAAACCTTGTGCCATTAATTCTGGCATAAGTGCTAAGATATTAGAGAACACACATAACCTTGTGCCATTAATCCTGGCACAAAGTGCTAGGATGCTAGAAATCATACATAACCTTGTGCCATTGATTCTGGCACACGTGCTAGGATGCTAGAGACCACACATAACCTTGTGCCATTAATTCTTGCACACGTGCTAGGATGCTAGAGACTACACATAACCATGTGCCATTAATTCTGGCACACTTGCTGGGATGCTAGAGACTGCACATAACCTTGAATCATTAATTCTGGCACAAGTGCTGGGATGCTAGAGACTACACATAGCTTCTATTAGAATTAATGTGGTTTCATGCAGAAAAAAATCTGTTTCTAATATCAGAGGTTTATTTTATATACGTGTCATAAAAACTCTAACACAATTGTTATATCGTGAAATTTGACTTATGAAAGAATCAATTGAACGATATCATGAATAAATACTTTATCAGACTGTATAAAACAGCTTGAAGAGAGGACTGTGGTGTTTACAGTGGAATCTTGCTGGCTTGAACTCGGTTGGCTCTAAAGCCAAGGGTAAGTTCTTGCAAAGTCTTTATAGCTTGCATGGAAGACAAAGCTGCAGAAGGCTTGAACAACTGTTCCACAAATTCTGGAGCTGAGCCCGTGATTCTTATCTTCGAGTATCAAGGGATTCTGCCTCATTATGCGGTGAATATATTCGACACATTTTCTTTGCAGGCGGATTTATTAATCTGAGAGGAAACATTGCTTTCTATTCGGAGAACAAGCGGGTGCCAACTGACACATCCGAATTATTAGGTGAGTGAAAACTTTTTTAAAAAAAAGGGATTATTAATGCTACACTGCCTTCAACCCCCCCCCCCCCCCCATAATTAGATTTCTCCCATGCCGAGCCTAGGTTTGGAGGAAAGTAGGAAAAATTAACATTTATTCGTAGAGAACAAAGAAACTTGATGATTATTGTAATGGAACAATATTACACAATGCGATCTTTAGGACATATTTTAAGGAACATAGAATGTTTGTTTTTAGGGAACAAAAGAATAAAAAAAAAAAGATATATTCAGGGTTCAAAGAAAGATAGCCTGCAAAATACTCGCTATCAGCTCTAGGGGATAAAACTCTTACTGAAGTCCAACCTCACTGCATGGATGCAGTACATATTTTTCAAAGCAAATACCCATATCCATTATGTTACTAGTCCATAAATCGTAAGTCTTCGAGGTAAGTTTCGATGAAGTGGAACATCTCTTTTATAATTCTGATTGAATTTAAAATGCCAGCAAATCCTGTATGTCACCAAAAGTTCAAATATCTAAGACAGAAGTAAGTGACTCAAATCATGGTCCACATTCCTCCATTTTGAGAATCTTTTATGTAGTTTGGTATTGTCAAAAACAAATGAAAATTAGGTCAGATGTGGTCTTTAATAAATAATTGTTATCTTCGATGCCATCCCTTATGGAAACGGATCAGAAGTTGTTTATTCCTTTGGAGGGGCGTTTTACTCATTGGTTATAACATGTGATTCATAAACTGCGCTGTTGTTTGTTTTATATAAGAGGAACATGCATAACAGGAAATGACGTAATTTATTGCACTTGTTTTACAAGCTTTAGTTTTCAAATATTCACTATTTTTTAAGTTTAAATCTAGGATTGAAATGTGTATAAGTACCAAGAAAACAGATATTTCTTTTTTTAATTACCTAACGGAAACAGGGATCTGGCTAGTTTATTGAAGTTATAGATATGTGTAAATAAATTACCGGTAAACTGTGTGCAATGCCAGATTTAGAGTGGTTCCGGGGGCGGGGGCAGTAGAAATGCCATTTCCGGTCTAAATAGCAAACTTCTCATATAAAAAGCAAAGAAAGATACCCGTTTTAAGCAAAACTAACCGCCACTTCTCACAATCACACCCTGCAGAAAACAAACATGTGTCAGTCCTCGGCGTGTGTGTGTGTCGGAGAAAGTGACACAAACTTTTACCAAGAATATACTTATACAAACTCCTAAGTATGTAAACGATGTTTTCACCATCATAATCGAAAGAAATTGGCTGTGTCGGTAAATATTAGATTAACATTTCAATGATAAACAGATTCATATGAGTGTTTCCTTCGCTTTTACCCGTGTCCAAGCAGATCTATGAGAATAAAGGGTTGTTGTTGTTGTTATTATTTGGGGTTGTGACTCAAGTTTCAAGTTAAAAAAAGAGTCTGCTAAAAACTACCTTTCCGTCGTTTGGGGTGGAACCCACTACAGTCGATTTCAGAGGTGATCAAGCTCGCCTAATACTCCAATCAGATATGCTTTTAGTTGTTACTTTGTACAATTAACAGGACACAATGTATCTACTGTTTTATGTCAACGTAGTTGTTACATGAGCATGAGCCAATATGGTTTTCCTAAACTGTTTCTTTGCTTTTTAATCATAATATATTCCTGTGTATTATTAATGTTTCACTAAGGAGCAATCACCTATTCAATAAAAGCGTCAATGGTATCTGAAAAAGAAAGGCTCACAGCAAACTTTGACATGGCATGTATATATTCATTGCCAATGGAACTTATGTGTTCAATCGACATTTGGGCTCTCAGTTTCAATAGACAAAATATACTTTTTATTTAAGGTCAGTATTCCATATTACAAGAACAATAAAACATTAGCTCTTATCACCTGTTCACCGACAACAAGAATAAAATAACAATTAAATTTAACAATAAGTGATCATACAATTTATATTTTACTTCCTAAGTTGGAAGTAACCTAAAACAATATAATTTCCCTCACAAAAAGCATGCAAAGAATGTAAATGACCACAAAGATATTTCTAATATAAAATTACATACATAAATTAAAATATACAGGGTTAAGAGTTAGTGAAAGGAATATACATGAAATGCTGAAAGAAAACAGATTTTCTCATATATTCTTTCCTTTAAAAACCTGCCTCTTTCTATTTTCAGAGGTAAAAGACCAATCCTAAACCGTGCTATGATTGATCTTTCCTGCCTTAATACATTAAGGGAAACATAATTTTCAGTGCAAAATATTTCTTTAAAACGTTCGTAATTTTGGAACATTGTGTATCAGGCTAAGTCTGTTTATATTCATAAAAAATAGCATTTTTAATATGATCCATGTCATAATTCATTTGATTTTTAAAATGCGTGTTCATGTCGATTCTCTCTAGTACGTCTCTAATCTCGGCTAACCAATTATTGTACCATATAGCATAATCCCAAATGAAGACTGACCAATTATTGTACCATATAGCATAATCCCATATGAAGAAAAACCAATTATTGTACAACATAGCATAATCCCATATGAAGACTGACCAATTATTGTACCATATAGCATAATCCCACATGAAGACGGACCAATTATTGTACCACATAGCATAATCCCATATGAAGACTTACTAATTATTGTACCATATAGCATAATCCCATATGAAGACTGACCAATTATTGTACCACATAGCATAATCCCATATGAAGACTTACCAATTATTGTACCAAATAGCATAATCCCAAATGAAGACTGATCAATTATTGTACCATATAGCATAATCCCATATGAAGACCGACCAATTATTGTACCACATAGCATAATCCCATATGAAGACTTACCAATTATTGTACCATATAGCATAATCCCATATGAAGACGGACCAATTATTGTACCACATAGCATAGTCCCATATGAAGACTCAAGATTCAAATCTACGAAAAAAAGCAATTCATGCACTTCTTTAAAAAAGACAAGCTAAAACTAAAATTCAAGCAAATTTAAACGCTAAAAGCTTAAGGAACATCAGCGAGATCTTGATTTATGTTTACGAATGAATCTTTTACATTAATCGCCGCCAGACAAAGACCTTAAAAGAAATTTAACTGGTTAAAATCTGTCGCGTAATGAATTTCCTTTCGAAGAGAGTTCCAAAGCTTCGCTGCCTCTTACCTGAAATCTCCAATGTGGTACCTAAAAGAATAAGAACAATTTTTTTCAGAAATTTTGATTATAAGGATAGCCTTTAGAAATCGAGATACGGTATAAAAATCCCTCACCACACTCACGCCATCTCGCGGCAGACAAGAGCGTTGTGTGAGTTCTACTGAATTAAAATTGTAACTTTCTCACACTAAACATTGTCGATATTAATAGCTTTCAAATCAGTTATACTGTTAATCATCATTAATATTGAATATCTGGTAACGTCGATATAAGAATGGCGTTTCTAAAGACGTTTTAATATCCTATTTATGCTATATCAGGTTATGCCATCTCCAGTGGAAGATACTTCAGAGACAAAGCTGTTTACATTGTGGCCGGTGGACCAAGACTTGATCTTACAGGAAAGGTCAGTTTAATTTTTATGCCATTGTTGTTAGAGTAACTATAAACTCCAATAAAATATCATAACTTTATTGTAATTGTTATTCCACAGTTTAGATGGATTGTTATTCCACAGTTTAGATGGATTCTTGTGGTAGCGGTTGTATGGGCGGATCCATAAATATCTTAGAGGTGGGGTGGGGAGCGTAAACAAGTAGACGAGGGGGTCTGTGGGACTGAAGCCCTGGTGGGGGCCGAGGTGGCGAAACCCTAGGAGGTTCCTGTATTTTAAGCGTTTCCACGGCATAATTTTAATCATCTAATTGTAAAAAAAACTTACTCTATGAAACTATCCGGTTGTTTCGCGCTCATTTTTATGAGGTGGAGGTGGGGCGCACCGGCGAAATATTGAACATACATGGTTCAAACAAAACATGCAAAATAGAGGATGTAATTATCTTATCACCTGTAAGATCTGCGGCCTTCAGTATGTCGGAGAAACCGAAACACTGTACAAAAGGATACATTTTCACAGATTTGATTCGATGACAAAGAAGTTGGACAGAAGTCCAGTAGCAGAACACTCCTCTTCACCTGGTCAAACTTTCAGTGACATTATATTTACTGTAATTGCCCACAACCGCAACTGGAGTTCCAAAACCAGGAAAGAAAAGGAATCTTACTGGATACACCGCCTAAGAACACTGAAACCAAGCAGCTGAAATCAAGAAGACGCCAAAAGGGCACCCACACGCAAATTTTCAAAAAAAATCATTATCTGTTTAGAGTCAATATCTTTTAATAAAAACATGGATTCATTTAGCTCATTATTCATTCATTTACCTATAATTACTACTTTTCGTAGTTGTTCGTATTGGTATTATTGTTGTGATTATTCTTCATCAGAGACAATGAATTATCCGGGATATAATCTACGGCTACATCACTTTATATAAAGACTCAGATAGCTCTTGTGCTCCTCCTTTTGTAGGTCAAAACGAGGAAGATTCCCATTTAATCAACGGAGTTCAAACCAATAAAACACTCTATCCACAATGGTGAAATACTATTTCTATAAGATCCATAATAATGTAAAGTTTTGTAAGTTATGTGTACTCTGTGTGTTTATTGTTTGTATTGTTTGTTTTAGTTTTTAATTTTGCCTTTGACAAAGACTCAGTGAGAGTCAAAAGCGTTTAGGCTAGTTAAAAACTAGTTTTGCACTGCTCGTTGTCAGTTCTTTATTATTATATATATATATATATATATATATATATATATATATATATATATATATATATATATATATATATATATATATATATATATATATAATGATTTCCTAGCTGAAGATCATTCATCATTCATAAACGCGACAACCTATTTCTACAGTCTTAGTTCTGAAGAAACGATAAAGGAGAACAAGTGTAACGTTAAATGTTGTGCATGTATGCACTTTTATCAAATTTGCGTATTGACTGAGGTTCCAGTGACGTAAGATTCTATTGACGCCATGAGGCGCATAGTCCATTAGTCTGAATAAACAAGAGGCAACTTTGACGTACAGAATATTGATGCGTTGTGTGTTTATTACATTCGTTTTCTCAGTTGCTTATTGTCTAAAGTTTGAAAAGTCTGCCAAAGAAATTACACCACTGGAAAAAAGCATCCAAACTTTTGTAAAACAATGCCAGTTTTGTTGCTTGACATAATAATAACGATGCTGTCTGGAAAATATAACAAAAAAAAAAAGAAAAAGAAACAAATTATTATTTTCTCAATACATTATTCTTTCCATAGTTTTAGCGAGTGTAACCCTGGGGTCACGGAACATATTGGTCCAGGCCAACCTAATTTTATGAGATTGAAAGAATTTCCGTCCGTCACATATGAGCGTTGTTCTACGCCAAACTATTATATACTAAAAAGGATATTACTGTAGGGGGCGGAACTTAATATGACTTTTGAAAATTGTAAGCTTTTCAGAGAGTTAAGTCTCTGTCAGTTTCAGAACATTGTTTATGATCCTGTTCATTTGTTTTCTTCCCACGTAAAAGGATCTTTGTCAAAACTGACGATGTAATTTGAACTTTGTCCAGCGCCCTTTCTCCTTCGCGCCACGAATACTAAACATTTAATATTTATAGAAAAATCTTTTCTTTTGTCTTGATTTCAGGTGCTCTTCTTCAAATTGAATGGTACATCTTATGACGTGAATCAGCCGTTTCTGACATTGAATGGGGACGAAAATGGCAAAATGGTAATCTGTACCTTGTTTATAATTTATATAAGCCTTTATTAATCATGTCAATGTAAATCGAATCAATTTAAAGTCTTTTTCTTCAGATAAATGTAGAACACTCTTGAAATCCTCAGGCTGTTTTTACACCTTGCCACATAGGTCTTGGGTAATTCAGTATCGCTCAAAGATAATATAGCTTACAGCCATGTTAACCGAATAAAACTGGTGTAGATTGTCAGTAGAAAGAAATGAATGTTTTTCCTGGGCGGGTGGCGGGTAGGGGTTGTTAATTTTCCATTTCTTCACTTGCATACACGTCTTAATATAAAAAGGTATAATACATGTATTTACTATTGAATAAAAAATGATGATCCAAGTAAACATTTTTAAAAAAAATAGCTACAGTCCTTCTGTAACTATCTCAACTTCTTTTTTCATTATCCAACTTCCCGAGCAGACGAATCACTTATAATCACGTTTCCTGAGAGAAGTTTTGATTATCGAAGTTGCATTTCTATTTATTTCTAAAGTCACAGCTTAGAGGTTATTTTAGCTGCATTTCTTTTTATTTCAAAAGTCACAGCTTGGAGGTTATTTTGGCTCGGCTCTTGCCTCGGCCGATGTGAATAAAGACACCTTCGATGATCTTCTGGTAGGGGCACCGATGTTTGCGTCCAAGGAAGCTTTCGGTCTGGACGAGGGAAGAGTGTTTGTATATCTTGGCTCATCCGTCTTGGTATGTATTGCTCTAATTCCAATAATTTCATATCTTACTTCAGAATAACGCGTTTTTATTTATGTTTATATATATATATATATATATATATATATATATATATATATATTTATATATATATTTGTATATATATAAGGGATTTACAAAATTTTATAAAAGTCAGCTTGCCCAGGGCAAGCTGACTGGTATATTGAACTTGCCCTTGTAAAATTTGAGCTTGCCCTCAAACATAATATCTCAGCATGAGTAAAACAATAAGATAAGGTAATATATGGTATATTTTAAGGAAATCGCGTTTATTTAATTTTCTTTTTATCTTTGTTGGCACCTTAAAAACATTTATCGATAATTAAAGTTATCAAACAATATATATGTAAGCAATACATGTAGATAGATATGTAGATTAGAAAGCGTGTGTGTTTGTGTGTGTGTGTGGTTCTGCAGCACTGCAGCAATTCAGTGCGTTATATGACGGAAAAAATTACTTGAGAATTTCATATGGACACGAATACACATCTTTAATATTTTGAGGCTAATACGCCATGTTGAGATGCAGCGTTTTGAAAACAAAAGCAAACCGTGGGTAACAAATCCCAATTTTGTCGCCATTCAAGTAAATTCTATCATTAGCTAGAAAAAACGATCGTTCAGTTTCCGAAGTTAAATTATAATGAAAAATATTCTAACAGAATCAGGTCTGTTCCACATGGTTTACAGTATGCAATATTGTGCCGTGAGCCGTTTCCTGCTTATTGGCACTGCGCTTGCCGACTGAAGCAGTCATTACAGAGATAACGCTTTTGTGTAGGTATATCCTGGTAAATTGATTTATCTGGTAACCTAAGAATAAGAAGCGCTCACGGATTGCTGAATTCAAACTCAAGAAAGATTTTCTACCCTGAGACTTTGCACTCGGTTTCAAACCAGTTCTCTGTCTTCCGACAATCGTTTGAATTCAGCAAACCATGTTTAATTCCTCTTACGAATAGAAAGTTATGGAATCATTCTATTTGAATTTAACAGGGACAGTTTCAGCTGCAGGAGTTCGTTCTTAAAGGTTCAGACGCGCCACGTGCCCGATTTGGAACAACAATTACCACTCTTGGAGACATTAACATGGACGGCTATACGGGTAAGATATTCCAATGATGTGCCAAAGGTCTTCATCCATTTTTTTTTTGCTGTTTGAATTCCTTTACCAATCATGAAATAAGGAATTGCTGTAGATGAGACCAGCAGAGCAGGATAGGCACACCTCATTTATTAAACAAGTGGCATATAGGCCTACTATTCTAAAAATAACCGGTCCCCGAGATCACAAAAATCCAAGCCTGAGTTTGAGATTCCTTTTCAGCCAATCAAAACTGGTTTCACAGAAGTAAAGTCCTCTATGTTTGGTTGACTAGAAAATCCCTACTTATGACCAAAATTGTTACAATGTACAGAACAGAACTAGATAAAATTAACACGAAACTGGGTCTGTCCTTTAGGTAAGGATCAATCTTGAATTTAACAGGTTGGAAGAGTACGTCTTTCCCAAAAGGTACTAAGCATAATTTTAGAGATTATCAAGAAAGTTGTTAACCCGGAGTCTATTACGAGCTGCAAGTGCAGTTCTTTCCTTGACTGCATGGTTTGATTCTCAATAAATCATGATTGTATGTCCAATTTATCATAAATTTGCGAATTAATATCACGGTGTAAACAGACATTTCCAATTTGCAGTTAATAGCATACGAAACATGTACACTTTTATAATAATTTCGTCGCCATGACTTATCAATTAAACCTCCGGTCTCATTTTGTATTCTATATTAATTTCTTTACTTATGTATTGATTCACTGTTGAACTGATGGTTTTAATGATTGATTGAGTGATCCTTTATGAAAACAACAATGACATGGAGCAACGTTGTTTGTTTTGTACTTTTTTATTTTGGCAGATATTGCAATAGGCGCTCCTTATGAGGAGGAGGGTGTGGGTGTTGTGTACATCTACAATGGATACACAGGTGGATTATGGAGCAAATTCACGCAGAGGATTAGTGGAAAGTCGGTACAACCTGGGCTTAGGGGGTTCGGGATCTCCTTTTCAAGGGCAATTGACACTAATGGCGACCAAGTAAATGGTAGGTTTCGAAACTGGCTTCATCATATAATATAAAATCAAGTAGTAGCAACACATTGTATTATAAGAAGAGTGTTAATTCAGAAACGAAAAGGTATGTATAACTCATAATTGATTGAGTTGACATATTTGTCCTAGGTTTAAGACATTGTGGATTCACTTTAATTCTGGGGTGCAAATGGTCATGGTTTGTTTTTCTGCAGATCACAAATTCAATGACCTATTGCAAAGCTATTCCATCTTTGAAAGGGATTAAACCACCCACCTTTTCTCGTAGAAGGCGCATCAATGAATTTAAGTTCAGACGAATCTGTCTTTTTTTGTTTTTGTTTTGTTTTGTCAAACATCGAAAAATTATACCCCCACCCCTAAAAAATATGAATCCGCAGGAAATAGTGTTTAATGATAGATAATTTGGTTGACCGGCATGCTACTACAAAAATTGTCTCTCACCCTTGAGGCTTTCTCTGGGGAAGAACCTCGACCATGAGCGGAAATTCCAAACGTGTTGACTTTCTGTAGACCTATTCATAACAAGGTTGGAATTACATAACTTTAAGGATATTCCTAACACTGGTTCTTATTCTTTTCTACCTAATTTCTATGACATAGAAATACCTCAAGTATCATATTTAGTTTTGTGCCTCTGAAGTCAAATTCGAGTTTTGCGAACAAACAGTTCGATAATACCGGATCTGGTCAGTCAAGCACAAGCCGCTAAACAGTGCGGAGTGGACAAGAGAGTAGACTTACTTCTGCTGGCGATAGACGAAATAGTATTCACAAGTTTTGTATGTACATCTCTTTTCTGTTTCAAATTCTACTTAGAATAAATCTTTCGACTACCCGCGAACTGTAGTTAATATCTCCTTTTTAAGATTTTAATAATATGATATTTTTTCTTTCTTTTCATTGTAACTCACACGACCGTAAGGCCATGTTAGCCTATTGTCTGGTCCTGTGTCAGTCGTACTTGGTGTGTCATGTGTCCGTCAACATTTTTGCTATTATATTTCCAACTCCTCAAATTGTGCATGAATGTTCTTTAATACATATTCTGTGAACTGATGTCTATTTCTTTAGTACACGCTTTATTAAACTAATGTCTGGAGTGGATTGCCTAGGAACGAGGAGGCTTGGATATCAACACTGCGTAAAACCTATTTTTAACTTCTCAGAAAGAATGAGCCAAGTGTTTTCAAGCTTGAGAAGACTGGTCCTAAGGGCATGCACTTGCACAGTTGTATCTGGTATGGCCACCCTTGGAACAGTGTGATTTCATAGGCAACCAAGTGCAAAAACCTATTATGGACTATTTCTTCAGAACGGCTAAGGCAGCTTTCATCAAACTTGGTTGCAATATTTACTTTGTTATGCTGTAACAACAAAATTGTGGGTGCAACTAAGCGTATTAAGGCAAGAGGGTCATTTAAGTTTGTAGAACAGCTTCTTGATCAATTTTGTAAAAAATGTGACTGGAAACATCATTTATTTCAATTTTTGGCTAATGTCCGCTAGATGAACAATAATTATGCCCAAATTGACCGTTTGTTCATTTTTTGTTTTTTCTTTCTTTCTTCTGGTTATAACCACTCAACTCATCGTTTGCGTATCGATATCTGATCTTCAAGTGTCAAAGCCATGTGTGTATATCTATTTTTTTTTCTTTTCTTCCATTGCGCATTTGGACTAAAACGCAGAAAGTATGTTATCCAGGCAATCCATGCGTGCGTGAAATCTTGATTTATTATGATTTTATTGACAATGTTTTTGTGTGGGAAAATATAGATTTAAAACTTTACGATCGGAAGAGGCGTTCTAGTGGGTGATATGGCTTTGCTTAACATGTTGAGATGCTTTACAAGCAACCAGTCGACAATAAAATCCCCCAAATAATTGCTCTATGTTCCATTTTATCTTCAGATTTTGCAGTGGGAGCATTTCTTTCCAATAACGTAGTCCTACTGCAGAGTCGACCTGTGCTTCAACTAGAAGGAGAAATTGAGCTTGGCTTCGGCAGAATCACCCTCCTTCAAGTTCAGAATTTACAGAACTGTACCATGGACACGAATAGGACATATCCGTGTTTTGAATTTGAAGTCAGTTTTAAATTTCCTAGTTCAGTGGTGACTAGGGCAATAGGTATGTTTCGTCTGATTTTGAGAAAAGCAATACATATTGTAGTTATAATAATCCATTTCTCTGTCCATGGACACATATTCGTCTGTTTTCCTGATATTTATATCAATTAACGGGTATTCTATGTATACATGTACATGTAATCTATTTACTGATTTATTAGGTATATAGTGACTTCTCATTGATTTTAACAGGGCTACGTTAATTATATATAGTGTTACGTGGTGAAGTCTATTAGACGGACTGTTGGATCGTGGAGATCTGGGCGAAAGCTAACAGTTGAGTGAAATAGCTCGTTGCACGCTAATCATTCATGATTTGTTGCACTCACAGAAGAATATGCTTCAGAAAACAAGTGTGTGCTGTATGGGCGGATTAGATGAACGCTTTCCTTACCCAGAATTCATCCACATAAAATGTATGATGTTTACTGGACATTGATAAACTGACGATATTGGCTAAATATACGGCTTAGTTTACATTTTTTCCTAAACCTGAAGTAACGGTCTTTAAATTTACGAGCACAGTTTGAAAAATATAGACACTTTAGTTGACCCAATCTGCGATGTTGCCCGCCATATTCCTAAGCAGAGCGGGCTGTTAAGTAGAACCTAACCTCTTCCGCCCTAACAATGCATAGTGTCATAGTCACTGAATGCAGTTCAGGCCTTGGATTCATACAACTTTCAATACTAAGATTAAGAATGTTCTCTACGATCTAATATAAAATATCTCTGAAGCTATTAAATCAAATTTCAAGTCTAAGTACTTTGCTCCCATAAACTATTCCTGCAAATGTTGAAACCTTTCTTTTCGATGGAACTGTGATTCATAACAATCGGGTTTCGAGTAAAAGGCAGTCCTTACGTCAAAAGTTTCATAAACTGTAGACTTTGGGTGTCACTGTAGATCCACAGAGGATATAGACGTTTTTTGGGTAGATATACGAAAATATTTCAAGAGTGAAGTGGAAACATTTTTTTGTAATGCCAAGAGTGGCGAAAATGTTTCCACTTCACGAGTGAAATATTTCCGTATATCTACTCAAAAAAAAAACGTTGATTTTTTTAAAATTTTATATTTTTTTAAAGGAAAACCGTCGATTTGCATGGGTTTTCTCCGTTCTATGTCAATGCGATTAACAGATTTTACAATAATGTTGGGACAGCGACGTTTTACAAACTTAGCTTGTGCATATCAGGCTTCAGATTGTCAAAATAACGACTGTATTCGCGGATTGATACTGTTGGGGTGGGGTAACTAGAAACATAACAGAGCAGTTGTATCTGACATACTTCAGAGCGTAACATCTTTAAACAAAAGATTTTATTGATTGTGAGTTTACTTGTAAGGATTTTAATTCTTCATTTTGTTTATTTCTACATTCAAACGTACATTTTTGTGTGGCCTTGGCAAGCTTGCAGTCTAGCTCGGTAGCAGAAGAGTATCCAATTTTCGATTGTCACTTAATTTCGGATTGCAATCAACACTAATCAACGCCTGATTTATCCATCGTTTCCAAACACGATTGTGATGCGAGTTAAAATTGCTACTTAAAAAATTGTATTACTATATTTAATCACGAGTTTTTTTTTCTAAGAAATGTGTACCGTTTGCTGCAGAGTATTACAGGTGTACAATACTGTATGAGTGACACATAGCAACAGGTCATGCAAGTTCAGTCACTAACAGTTTTCATTATTCATAAAGAAAACTAATTATAAAAAATTAATACTTGTGAAGTCTACTTTTTGCTGTTTGGAGTTCGTTTTTAGGCATTTCTAGATGGCACCTCATTGACTGCATAAATGTACACTAGAGGGCCTACAGTTGACACATTTTAAGATTTGTACATCCTGATATGGAGAGAGAGAGAGAGAGAGAGAGAGAGAGAGAGAGAGAGAGAGAGAGAGAGAGAGAGAGAGAGAGAGAGAGAGAAAAGGAGCAGAAGAAGAAAAATGAAATAGGCCTAAATATGGAAATACTAGTTTGAATAACACACATAACGGCAGATATACTTCCTAAATTGAAAAAGAAAGTAGTTCCATAAGTGAAATCGCCACTGTGGCGATAAAAGTGGTATCGCCAATGTTGCCATATCATTTGTCTCTCACTGGTATATCACTATGAAATTTATAATAACTACTGTTATTAATTTGCTCACGTCATGAATAATGTCCGTACTTAAATATATGTTGTACTTCTTTAGTACTGGATATAACAGCTTCTGTGGACACTTTGAAGGAGCCACAGCACAATAGATTATCATTCTTCCAACACAATGCCGAGTCTCCAAAAGCTGCCTTCCGACTCTCTATCAATAATGGAGTAAAAACGCGTACACCTGAAGTAAAAGTGCTGGTAAAGGTAACGCTCTTTTTTTCTTATTTCTGTAATGTGCATAGTTAAGAATTATAAACTGAGTTAGATATTGCAAAATAATGTTGAGGACTATATGCTTATTTATCAGTAAACGTTGTCTAGCAAAAACATGTATTTTTACAAATTTCAGTGTTCGTATGTCTGCAAACATTTATAAAATCCAAGGTTAACAACATCGCCCATGAACTGACCTTATAGTATGTTATTTATCTTCAGTATATTTGGTGATATCTAATTACTAGTCGAAAGGAAAGTAAACACTGGTATGCCTTTATTACCAAGAATGGGACTTACAGTCTTATATGTAGTTACAGGAGTAGTGTACAATCATCCTTATATTGGCAACAAGTTCTATATTCTTCCATTCTTGATGTCATTCTCCAAATATTCATTTTGTTTTCGATGACAATTACGTCACATTCTGGGTGGTTGTGAGACCGCAGATAACTATCAACCGGGATCTTTAAGCAAAGTACAAAAAATTCCAAAACTTTTAACCGTCATGCACGGCGCCAATCTAAAGTTAAGAACCAATTACAGCAGTTCAGGGAGAGTTACCAAACTAGCCATGGCTGGACTGACGTCCCTTTTGCGAATGACGTCACTGACTAATCATTCGGGAGATAAGGATTGTACTAGCTACCGGCCTATGATATTGGCTTGCCAACATCAACCGTGTACCATCGAAAAATGTTTTGGATGTGTAAGGGTATAATATTCGTTTCTAACACGACTTTAGTCAATGACATTTCAAATTAGGGACATGATAGTGTTGTTTGTATTATATCATAGTGTTAAATGACATGCACAAGTTATAATATGTGTGTAAAGTTTGGTGTATGATGTTGGATCTAATTCGGTAGAGTTGAACATTTTTCCTGAGTTTTTATGTCTAACTTTAAATGCTTCCTTGACCTATTTGTTTCCTTCCAATTATGACTTCTCGATTGCAATATTAATATGCTCCGTGTCTCTATAATGCTTGGTCAGAACATAAAATAGTCGTGATAATTTCTCTAAATATTAATTTTTTTTAAAAAAATAAAAAGTAATTTTATCATATTGTTAAAAAAGTACTTTTTTCACTTATACTTTTAGCTGAATTGGCCAATAAATGCGTTCACTTTTTTTTCAGTCAACATCTGACCTAGTAACCCCAATCCAGTTTCACACAGAATATGAACTTCGGAATGTGACATTATTCCAGCCAGGGCCAGTGCTGCCCGTAATAAATCTTTTTGATGGCTCTCAAGCGAAACAGCCCATCAAGACAATAACAAAAGAGGTGGAAAACTTGATAGCACAATTTTCATAGCCTTTAGTGATATTAATACCCTCTCTCTCTCTCTCTCTCTCGCTTTATATATATATATATATATATATATATATATATATATATATATATATATATATATATATATAAAGAGTACAAATCATTAAATCATATGGCGAATAACAATCCTTTCGAGTGCACTGGATCCAGCAAGGGATCGCATGTGTCAGGGATTGATTAAGATAAACGCAATAAACTGACAACGAACAGTGCGTAAATCCAGTTTTAAACTAGACTAGGCGCTTTCGACTCTAACTGAGTCTTTTTCAAAGGCAAACACAAAACAGAGACAAGTCAAACAATAAACACAAAAAGCGTTGAAATAGCAAAAGTTTACATAACTATTTCTACGGGAATTACAGTTTGAAAATGTTTGATGTGTCGTCTAGTTGGCTTCAGCTCGACTGCTGATGCTGTAACTTAGTTGGTTTTGACCTACAAAGGGATAAGCCATATCGCCATCTGTTATTTCATGTTAATTGGTGCAACGGCAGATTATATCCAGGATATTTCATTGTTTCCGTAAGGCGAGTAGTGACCATACCAATAATAATACCAGGAAGAACTACAAAAAAACAGTAGCAATTATAGGTGAGTGAGTAACTAATGAACAAAATTAATGAATTCTTTAATTGAAAATATGGTGGTTGTAAACAGATGATGATTTTATTTGCGTGTGTTAGTTTTTTTCTAGTCTTGATGGTTTAAGCCGCTTCGTTTCAATGTTCTAAGACGGCGTATCCAGTAAGATTCTTTTTCTTTCCTGCTTTCGGAACTGCAGTTGGGGTTGTGAGCAATTGCAGTCAGTGTTACATCACTGAAAGTGTGGCCAGGGGAAGAGAATTGTTCTGCAACTGGATTTCTGCCAAGCTTCTTTGTCATCCAATCAAATCTGTGAAGATTGATCCTTTTGTTTAACTTTTCAGTTTCTCCGACATACTGAATGCCGCAGATCCTACATGTGATGAGATGCAAAACCTGTCAAAATACGATAGAGACCAGCACATTCTCTAGCACAGCGACGACCGAAAAATTGAACATACATGGTCCAAACAGAACGTGCGAAACAGAGAATGTAGTTTATCTCATCACATGTAGGATCTGCAGCCTACAGTATGTCTGAGGAAATTTTTAACCACATAACGTTCACCTTTATTAGCGTCGTCACGTCACGTCATAATGTCGTTCGTCACACTCTGCCACAACAATTAGAAACGAGACATACGAACGTCATAGTGCGAAGCTGAACCCCTAATGCTGTTTAAATAATAGAATCACAAATATAGGTTGACATGACATTTTTAAAACTAGTTAAATAATGCAATAAGCCACTAGCTGTAAGTAAATCGTGGCACATTTTATTATTCAACTCGTTCCATAATTTTTTACCCAACGAGCAATCGTGTAAAATCCTCTATTAATCCAGGCACTAATGTTAAATAACACATCTTAGAAGCACTAAAGGACAGCTACCGAAACATTTTCAACAAGGATGTGTTTGCTGCATTTTATCCATCACCATTGTCGTACATCTCTTTGTTTAAACATTTTTGATAGCCACAAAGTATAACATTACAATATGCTCAAGATTGAAACAAGTTTTGTTTTAACACTTGTACCCTTTAACACTTATTTCCACTGGATCATACACATACTAGAGGCGGATCATTGACGCAAAACTAATCTACGGAAACAATACGGACTCTCTTCTTCATATGGATCAAGCAGTTTGCTTCAAAAGAGCATGTTCCAAAGGGGGCGAAACATTTTAGTTAGAAAGAAGTTGGAAACACTTTGAAAATGTTCTCAACGAAGTAAAATTGTGAAATTTTCTGTAGCAGCAGAGGGATTGTTTTAGGGGACGAGCTCTTGTCCAGATCTTCCACGTTTGAAATGAGTTAAAATGTTTAGCTTGATGTGCGTAAAAATAGATACCGTATATAGGAGCTTTCTTGGCTTAGTCAAATTTTGGTGAATTTGCATAACAATTATATTTAATATTAATATTATAACAATTATATTTAATATTTGTCGCGATTTTAATTTTGGGGCATTGTACAATACCTATAAGTGTTGCAGTGTTTGTATATATATATATATATATATATATATATATATATATATATATATATATATATATATATATATATATATATATATACATGTGTGTGTGTGTGTGTGTGTGTGTGTGTGTGCGTGTGTGTTTCTTCAGATTTGCGAAAAAATATAAGCATTTACTATTGTAAAGATTAATTCTTAACTTCATGTGGATATATGCACACATAAAGACATTCCTCACAACTGGAATTCCCATTGATGTTAGTATCTTTATCTACCTTTAATAAGAACTAAATTAAGAAAAGCATAACTTAAATCCAAAAGTAGTACACAATTACACTGGCCACATAAATATTTTGCGTGATTTAACTTGAACGATTTTCCCCAAATACGCCTAATTCGCAAATACACTAAAATATAACCCACGAAAAATACAGTTCAAATGGACTTGATACAAACATCCTATCATCACAGTGAAGAAAGATATACAAATGTACAAAATAACATGTTTTTAATTAAAAGTGCAGCAAAGATAAATTAAGGTCAAATTTTAAAGGAATAAGAAATAATGAAAATCATATAGACATTTCTTGTTACCTACTTGAAGTAATGTTAAAGACCTTACAGCTTTCATTCGGTCGTATGGTTGGAATGATCACCAAATAGGTGTTATGTATATTTAATCTATGATGTGTGTTTAAATTTTGTTCATGAAGGTAAGTTATACTTTAGATTTTGGTCACTTGTAAACAGAATGTCTACAAACATTGGAGTTCAAGGCCAGTCTTGTTAACAGTTAGACTGGGGTTTTTTTTCTTCCCCATTTTATTGCTTCACATCCTGTTATGATAGAGGTCAAGTGAAAATGTGTATAAATAGGGATTTGGTAAACAAATAATTCATTCCTGTTTTAGATCAGTCTGTGGGAATCCATTTGAGATCAGATTTTATAGTTTGTGCATTTGAAATCAGATATAATTCGAGAGGAATTATTTACTTAATATATTCATTGGAATTACTCAAATGTTCATTGACTTTTAAAATAATACATTACTTTGGAATTTTGTGAACTCATTCAAAGACATTCTGGATTGTATCACTGTGCCATATCAGGACATTCAAGACTATTGGAACTCATTCGAAACATTCTGTATTTTTGGACGTATGATTAGGACATTTAGGATTATTTGGAAATAGATTAACAATATTGTAAGTATCTCTTGAATTTCACTTTGTATTGTAGGGAAATAAATTGCTTGTTGATATTACTTACATTGTTGGTTTCACTTTCTTTATGTTACATAATTTTTCAGACCTAGAGTCGTAACGTAGGACAATTAGCTGAAGAGTTAGAAACTCAAAGTAGGTACATAGTCTCAATAGTCAGTATAATATACATGATACGTACTTAAATGTAGCTAATGAAACAAACAAGATTGAATATGTATCGGGAAAATGCAGTTGTTACCCGTGACAATGGGGAGATGTTTTCATTTGTATTCACATTACTGAAAATAATTGAAATTATTCGTGTATGTTTTGTGTTCTCATATTACATTTATGATTTCAGATTGAATTCCAGAAGGATTGTCCCAACAATGATTGCAACACAAACATGCATCTGTCAGTGAAAGCCGATCTAAAAAACGAGTCTGAGTTGTTCATCGATGAATTGGAATTTCTAAAGCTGAATGTATCAATTACCAAGACAGGCGATCCAGCCTATGGCACGGGCTTAACGATAAACTTCCCAAAATCCTTTAAGTACAAAAGAATTGAAAAAATCGAAGGAGAGACAGATATCCAATGCAGTTTTAATATTGAGGAATCGAAGACAATGGTAGGAAACGTGTCTGGTGTGCGATCGAAAGACACATCTCCAAAGAACGATACAGTTCTTGTATGTAGTTATGGCAACCCGATGCGACAAGATGCTGGTGTAATGTTTCAGGTTGTTCTCGTGCCGTTTGTCTACATTGAGACTCATTTCCAGTTTTATTTCAACGCCACCACGCAGAGCAAGGAGACGACATGGGCAGATAACACTGCCATGATTTCTTTGCATGGCAAAAGGAAAGTGGTTACGGCTTTTTATGGGTAAGAAAACTTATTTCTCAAAGTGTGCTTAAGAGTTACCCCCCACCCCTCAATAAAAGTAAGCACATTTTTTTCCATTTATATTTCTGGTTGAATAAACAGGTAAGACACCCATGACATTTTATTCTGGTTGAATAAACAGGTAAGACACCCATGACATAAGCATTTAAGACGCCCATAATATTTCTGTTCCAGTGATCTAGGAAGACAGTTACTTCGAAATGATTTTGGAAACACTGAATATCATAATTTTGTAAAGAAACAAATACGTGTATAATAATCAAAATTACTCGGTGACCCATTTATGCACATCAGCCTATTTCTCTGGGCTTTCATTGAATGTAGCAGTACATAGAACCACAGCAAATGCATATAATCACTTTATGTCACATTTTGCACAGATTCATTGATATTGACCACAGTATTATCGTGTAAATATTGGCTTTGCCTTATTGTATCACTTGCCTTACTGTATCACTTGCTCAGATTGTATGCATTTATGTGGCCATCGTAAGACAACTGTAATTTAAGCAGACCGGCATGCACGTGCATTTGTGTGTTTGTATAATTATTCTGGCACTTATGTGTGACTCATCTTATTCAGTTTGTCTTTCTTTTCACCCAGACTCTCGAGGCCAGATTCTGTATCTATGCGTACAGGAAAAGATACCTACGAGGTGAAACATATCTTTGACTTACATAATCTAGGTCCGAGTTCCATGCAAGAGGCTGTTATGCACCTGAAATACCCCTACGTGGCGATGAATGGAAAAGACTACCTTCGATTACTGGAAAAGCCTAACGTAAGCAGCGTACCTTTGAACTAATAAATTAAAACCACCATCAATCTATCTATCTGTCTGTCTGTTCAGCTATATATCCTGTTTGCATAAGCTCTTTTTTAAATACATGCTGGCTGACTCCCGTACATTTAATAGTAACTGTTTCAGGTCGCTGCATGAACTTCAGAGTTTACTTTCAGTGCCGCATGCTTGATGGTATATTTTGTCAAATTCGTTAGTTATATGTAGCTGATAGATTAATTATCGTAGAATTGTGAGACGTCACATTCACTGATCCATAACAATACCACTGATCTTTACATTACTCCTGGACATTTCTATAGGACCTCTCACAATAGTGCGCAATGTGAACGTTCTTAATATGCACGCTTAAAGCAAAACTAGCCTCTCACAACAGTGTACATTGTGAACGTTCTTAATATGCACGCTTAAATCAAAATTTAAAAAAAACAAATGAGAAATGTATTTTTATAAGTATTTTTTTCTGCCCCTATTGTATATCCTTGATATCAAATGCATCATTCATATAGTGCTTGGTGCAGTTTTGTAAACCGCTAATACGTATCCAACTTCAAATTTGATATCGAACACTTGCGTCAGGCTTACTTTTGATAGCACTTTAATTCCTGAGTCGGGCTTACTTTTGATAGCACTTGAATTCCTGAGTCGGGCCTACTTTTAAGAGCACTTGAATTCCAGAGTCGGGCCTACTTTTGATGGCGCTTGAATTCCAGAGTCAGGACTACTTTTGAGGGTACCTGAACTCCTGAGTCGGGACTGTTTTCTAAAAAACTTCCTAATCTTGCCTATCGGCATTTTACTACAGCTATCACGTGTCTGTGGATAATGTTACGACTCTAGGTCTTAAAATTATGTAACAGAAAGAAAGTGAAACCATCAATATTTGTAAAATCAACAAACAAGTTATTTCTCTGTAATTAAAATGAAAATTCAAAAGACACTTACAGTTTGTGAATTGAATTCCAAATAATCCTAAATGTCCTAAACACAAGTCAGAAATTATAGAATGTTCCGAGTGAACGAATGTTCCGAATGAATGAATAGTCTTGAATGTCCTGATATACCACAAGGATACAATCCAGAATAACTTATATCTTGAGAATGTCAAAAAAAACCATCCAAAAGTCATATATCCAAAGGTTAATGAGCACTTTATACTAATTCCAATGAATGTTCAAATAAATAACTCCTTTCGAATTATATCTACAGCACAACTATAAACTCTGATCATACATAGATTCACAAGGACAGATTGTAAAAACAGGAATGAATAAATGCGTATTAAGTCCCTGTTATATACACATATTCTAATGACCCACAATGCAACAGAACGTGCAACGTTCTTGTGGAAAAAAACTCAAACTAGTTGTGAATAATTGTCAACAAGACTGCTCTTGAACTCAAATGTCAGTAAATATCTTGTTGACAACTTAACCAAAACTTAAAATCCGACTTACTATATGGACTAGGTTAAGCATACATTATAGATTCAATATGCACGTATTCTTATCAGATTTGTCACATATTAGCAGAGGAATGGAGTGGTTAAAAGTACAGAGGTCACGGTGACATGGGTTTCCGAGCCATGTGTTACAGAGCTTCAGCGACTGCGTCGTAGGTGAGACGATAAATTTACGTATTTCTTTTTTTTTTCTTTCTATCTATTTACAGGTAATCTGTCCCGGAAGTTGTTCGGTAAATTGTGTGGTGATGAATACAACAAAAGTTAGCATTACAATGTTTCAGGACGAAACCACTGGTTCCAGGGAAGTAAAAAGTTCTGTATGTATATTTTCGACGGTAATAACAATAATCATCGCTAAATTCTGTTAAAAAGGGCTTTATATGCCTTATGTCCACACCATACAGTTTAATTTTTCTTTTAACTTGTAACTATTTTGTATGAATGGAACTTGTATCACTCATGAGTACGGCGTTATACACTAATGTAGGAATGGAACTTGTATCACTCATGAGTACGGTACTATACGGTAATCTTGGAATGGAACTTGTATCACTCATGAGTACGGCATTAAACACTAATGTAGGAATGGAACTTGTATCACTCATGAGTACGGTACTATACGCTAATGTATGAATGCAACTTGTATTACTCATGAGTACGGCACTATACGCTAATGTAGGAATGGAACTTGTATCACTCATGAGTACGGTACTATATGCTAATGTATGAATGGAACTTGTATCACTCATGAATACGGCACTATACGTAATGTAATGTAATTGCCTTTAAAAATTATTAGCCTGTAAAAATGAAAAATAGGAAAGTGCATTATAGTACTAGAAGAGTACTTGAAAAATATTTTTATTATTTGTGTTTCAAAATTAGCGACTTTAATATAAAAAAACTCCAACAAATTCTTATTAAGCACTTACCGTGAATTTGCTATTGACTTGACCTTTTCATTTCTATCTAATTCTATCCTTCAGCTTAATTTATTTTCACATACCTGTATCATGGATTCTTACACCATTACTACATATGAATTTCGCAGAAAATGCTTTCGGTTGCTAAAGAATATACGTACAGCAGTTGGCTATTTGGTTCATAATATAATTGATAGTAAGTCGCATGAATATCCTAAACTGGGTTGCTTTCAGAATACCTTTGAATTGTAGTGACCAACCTGGATTTTAGAGTCCTTGTTTTCTTCTAAGATAATTACTACATTATCCTTCAACACGATCCTGGCTGCCTACTGTCGGTAAAGTCAGACTGCAGTAGGTAAAGTCAGATTGAAAATAAATAATGTACATCCTTCAGATTCTATATACGTTGTAATCAAATACATCAACGCACGTACATTCTATGTCATAATAGGTCATCTGCAAGTACTAGCTGCCTCGAGTTTACAAACATGAACAGTACTTTTTATTATTTTTCAAAATCATTTCCAGGCTTTTGTTATACAATGATTCTTATCACTATTATGTTTTTGTACAGGATTGCGCTGTTGACAACTGCCTTGTGTACAAGTGTCTTATAAGAAATATTCCTCCGAGAAAGAGCGCTGTAGTTGGCCTTACGTTTGAAATGAACGTCGAACTACCAAATGTTCTATCTGTAAGTGTGTTCTAGTCAAACTCTGTTGTTTTCTTTTAAATAATTATTTAGTATAAGAGACCAATTTAAGAGTGGATTTTCGTTCTATTTGAATAGGAAACACGCAAACGATGATTTTATGTAACGGGTAAGTTGAATCAAGAAATCAGTAAAGGTGAAAGTGATATATTTACTGGATAACTCAGCGGTAGCGCACTCTCTTTGTACCTCTATTGTCCAGGGTTCAATACCGGGCTTGAGAATGTACAAGGGTAGATAGTCGCCCATCCAAAGTCGGTGGTTTCCTCAAGGTTCTCCGGCTTCCTTCACTATAAAAGACAAATAAAATTACTCCAACATCTGAGCCGTTGATAGCACGTTTGTATACGTTGCTTGAACTTGTTGTGTGATCGACAAAACATAAATAACGTTGACATTTTTAATGATTTTTTTTCTTCTCCACTTTTTGGCCTTATGAATAGTTAAATGTGTCCTGAGCATGGGGAATATGAAGTTTTTTACATATGAAAATGTATGTTCTTTTTATGAAAGATTTCATTCTATATAAAGATGCAAAAAATCTTCCCTGTGTATTGATACGTGTTGTTCCGTTTAATTTTTTAATGGTCATCAGTTTCTCTAACTTGTATTTTATACATTTCCTATTTTGTTTCCTTTGTTTATATCGATTTACTTTCTAAACATCCAGCTCAAAGTTAATTTTAATGATTTTTATTGGTATTATTTTATATGCAGGTTTTATCGTGCATGTAGATACAATACAAACATTTGTTCTAATCAACTAATCTGGAAAAGAACTGCACAATCCGTGATGTTGTATCTCTTTAGTGTTAAAATTCTAAAGGATGTAAAGTTTGAACTAGTTCAGATATGTGTCAGAGATAAAGGATGTAAAGTTTTAACTAGTTCAGATATGTGTCAGAGATAAAGGATGTAAAGTTTTAACTAGTTCAGATATGTGTCAGAGATAAAGGATGTAAAGTTTTAACTAGTTCAGATATGTGTCAGAGATAAAGGATGTAAAGTTCTAACTAGTTCAGATATGTGTCAGAGATAAAGGATGTAAAGTTCTAACTAGTTCAGATATGTGTCAGAGATAAAGGATGTAAAGTTTTAACTAGTTCAGATATGTGTCAGAGATAAAGGATGTAAAGTTCTAACTAGTTCAGATATGTGTCAGAGATAAAGGATTTAAAGTTCTAACTAGTTCAGATATGTGTCAGAGATAAAAGACGTAAAGTTTAAAGCAGTTCAGATCTGTGTCAGAGATAAATGATGTAAAGTTTTACTAGTTAAGATATATGTCAGAGACAATGAATATATATATATATATATATATATATATATATATATATATATATATATATGTATATGTATATGTGTGTGTGTGTGAGTGTACTCTGGTGGTGAGGGAGGAAAAGCAATATTCAGATACTTTATTTTCATTAACAGTATGGTAAAAACTCTGAGATTGTCTCGACAGCTATTGTAAGGATTGAAAACTCGACAAACACAGTGTTTAATGCTTTGAATCATGACATGGAGGTACGTATAAGCATGTATGTTTTTATCTATACAATTACCTTAGCTACATTTTTCTGAGATACATACTGGTTACACTTTACCCTTGTATGAGGGGATTCTGAGATACATACTGGTTACACTTTACCCTTGTATGAGGGGATTCTGAGATACATACTGGTTACACTTTACCCTTGTATGAGGGGATTCTGAGATACATACTGGTTACACTTTACCCTTGTATGAGGGGATTCTGAGATACATACTGGTTACACTTTACCCTTGTATGAAGGGATTCTGAGATACATACTGGTTACACTTTACCCTTGTATGAAGGGATTCTGAGATACATGCTGGTTACAATTTACTCTTGTATGAGGGGATTCTGAGATACATACTGGTTACACTTTACCCTTGTATGAGGGGATTCTGAGATACATACTGGTTACACTTTACCCTTGTATGAGGGGATTCTGAGATACATACTGGTTACACTTTACCCTTGTATGAGGGGAGTAATTAAAATAAGGATATGTTTTAACACATTTATTTGGTATTTGGTTTTCATTGTTATAATAGATGAATAAAAGCTGTCAACCACCGATTTTAGTCTAATATTTATTAAATAAATTCAAAGTTAATAGTTTCATTATAAGTTTGTATAAAATAGTTCATTAAATAGTTTAAATCATACAAATTTAAGTACTGAAACAGTCATGCAAAAATCATTGCCACTATCCGTCTAGTACATTTTAACACAAATTTAAGTACTGAAACAGTCATGCAAAAGTCATTGCCACTATCCGTCTAGTACATTTTAGCACAAATTTAAGTACTGAAACAGTCATGCAAAAGTCATTGCCACTATCCGTCTAGTACATTTTAACAGTCATGCAAAAGTCATTGCCACTATCCGTCTAGTACATTTTAATAGTCATGCAAAAGTCATTGCCACTATCAGTCTAGTACATTTTAACAGTCATGCAAAAGTCATTGCCACTATCCGTCTAGTACATTTTAATTTACCATCAAATGGCAATAAAAGTTTTAAAGATAATTCATGGAAAAGACATCTTCAAAATCAAGGTGAAGTTATATAATGTATAAAAACTGCCAAAGGCATATATATATATATATATATATATATATATATATATATATATATATATATATATATATATATATATATATATATATATATATATATATATATATATATATATATATATATATATATCGTCCATGGAGATGCAACAGTTTTTTTATTTTTATGTTCAATTTATTTAAATTCATGTTGGTTTAGTCATCATATTTATTGATTTATCCATAAGCAAATTAAGTGGTAAAGACAATAAGTTCAGAAGTGCAAGCCTCTATAACTAATGGAAGATTAGAACTACGACGGATTTTCGGTTCCACGAGATTGCTTATACATGTACCTACGTCAAACCGGTTCTACAAGTTTACTGTTTCCTATAATCAGACAGCTTTTGACGTTCAAACTGTTGATTCAAGTACTTGAATAGAAAAAATAGCTACTTTAATAGTCATACTCTTTTAGATATAATGTGGTCAAAAATTCATGTGTAAATTTCAGATTCGAACACGGGTTATACCAATGAGTCCTCCTCCCAAACCAATAGCATGGTGGATTATACTTGTCAGTGTGCTAGGGGGCATTCTGCTTATCATAATATTAGTCCTTATTTTGTGGAAGGTATGATATTTCCTTGTGTGAAGTTTTACAGATGAATAGACTAATCAATCAATCAATCAGTCGATCGATGATCGATCGGTTAACACACACACACACACACACACACACACACACACACACACACACACACACACACACAACTCTCAATCTGTCAATCCAGCTTTTTCAGTATCTATCTTTTCCAAGAAAGAGCTAACGTCTATAATTCAGAGAAAAATATCTGGCATACAAGTCTTGACCATATAAACTTTGTATTGTCACTGAAAGACCAGATCTTGACCATGGGTTAGCACGAGTTTCTGAATAAAATAATCAAACATTTCATCTTTACCTTGGTTAATATGAATAAAGATATTGCAAAACAGAATTATTCATAATTATATGAGGTTTGATTCTCTATCCTTTTTGTATAAAATTAAATAATAGATAGAAAAGGACAAAACAGAATTATTTATAATTATATGAGGTTTGATTCTCTATCCTTTTTGTATAAAATTAAAAAATAGATAGAAAAGGACAAAAATAAATTTAAAAATTCTAAAGGCGAATATTCGTCAAGTTTATTGATTAAACAGAAATTTCAGTCTAAAATTTGCACAACCTTTCCTTTCATATTTTCACATTTTCAGTGCGGATTCTTTAAACGGAAAAAGAGGGAAGAGCTGGAAAGAAGGAAAAGTGAAGACGGTAAAAGACTGGTAAAAGGCAATGCAGTTGCCGGGCAGGACAAGATGGGAGAAGTAAAGGAAGTGACTTAGAACGACAATAAACTGAAGCATTATTAAAGAAATTAAATATTATTGTCATATGACAATATTTGTTGGAGGTAGCACACCACAGTTGTTCTTATAAAAATAAACCCGAATTGACAAGTATAAACTGAAAATAAAACTTTAAACAAATGCAGAGTGCTAGATTGATATACAAAAACTTACTAAGAAGTTTAGATGTTACTCTCTAGTATCTGACATTGTGTTTCAGCCGCAGCTTAGTATCTACATCCGGTCGCAGTACCATGTTATATAGTCCCCCCCCCCCCGCCCTCCATGGTCCAAACACACACACACACACACACACACACACACATATATATATATATATATATATATATATATATATATATATATATATATATATATATATATACATCGCGCGCACTTTTGGAATAAGGCGTAAGACGACTGTGTCATCTCATTGAAAATAAACTAGTGTCGTGATTTTTATTCCATTATAGCAAAACAAATATAGTTATTGTCATGGCCATGTATTGTTGAAATTGCTTCAAATTTCGGTCACTCATGCAAAAAAAAAAATGTTGGTGTGTCTTTGTAACACAAAGTTTAAAGAAAGTATATGATATTGCATTGTCTTTATTCATTTCCCAAAGAAGAATGATCCTGAACAATGTATCAGACTGATAACATTTTGTGGTTATTTCTAACTAAATATTATAAATATCAGTAACATTACGGGAAATAAAACATATTTTCTTCAGAGGTAATCATGGTATAATGACCATTCTGATACCTTTTGTAAATTTATAATAGCTGATATTCCCACGGGTATAAGAAGGGATGTATATTCGCGATATTTGTCCTTGACTATGAATTATAATTTATCAGCTCCCCTAAGCAATTTCCAAAGAAATCTAATTCTTTTTGTTTTTCTAAGTTGTATAAATCTGTGACTTATTTTCCATGGCATCACATCTGGTAACACGAACCGTATATACTCACTTATAATGCTTGTCTAACTGCAAACAACATAGACCTTTTCTGCTGTCGCATAATACGCCTTCAGATCAGGGTCTATGCTGTTTTGTTCTACCGATTACTCCTAGCAAACAACATAGACCCAGATCTGCTGGCACATTATGCAACGGCAGATCTGGGTCTGTGCAGTTTGCAGTTGGACTCGAGTTTAAGCGAGTGTATACGGTAATAATATTTCTTTATTTTCTCAGGTGGAACATATGGGCCCGTATACAGTTTGAATTGTGTTTAATCAGTGCATGGTTTAACAACTTCATGTGATAATGTTTGAAAAAACTATCTTGTAGAAGTAAGACTTTTAATTATATAATGGCTAATGTATTATCTATTACCTTCTATTTATCCATGGATAGATAGATGAATAAACGAATGAATGAATGAATGACTAAATCAGTCAAGAAAAATGGCAATAAAGGAAATTATTGAGCCTCACACCTGTATACATGGCAAATGACATGTTTGTAGGCAGGTTGACATGTGAATGTTTTTGGATAAACTATGTACTCTACTGACTTGATGTGTAAAATCACGCTGGTTTTTACTTAAAGTATTTGTCCAATTAAGTTCACACAACTCCATAATTTTCGCTGTCAGTAATTTTTTTCAGTGTTAATCAAAATTTTTGATAGACATAGAAAAGTTGATGAAATATTTTATACTGACGAGTGTCAATAAGTTCAAGGTTTTAATGCATTCTTTTTGTAAACTACTTTCAGTTTTTATCTTGGAATTAGCCCAACTCCTGAATTTACAGTAAAATTTTGTATTATATGAGGATTTAGAAATTAAACCATATAATAACAACTTCCAAAAAAGACCTCACTCACCTCGTCGTAAAGTCCGTATTTAATGCTGCGGTCATAACTGCCAAGATACCAACATGCTTGTCATACCGGCCACGGTTGTTAGGTACCTATACCAGTGGGCGGAGCATAGTCATTAAGTCAATTTGAGGTAGCTTTAAGTTACAAAATGTGACGGGGCCAATATTTACAAAATTGTGGTGTGCTTACTTTAAATATATAATAGAAACAGACTTGGAAGGATAAGAGAGATGTATCGAAAAAACAAACTTACTCCAAAGAATATCTGGAGCAATTCTTAAATTAAATTCTATTCCACGGCATTTATCACGGTTTCCAAAGAAATTCCGTTCCATATTTTTATGCACATTGTCACATTTTTGCGTATCGCATGCGGCAAATGGGAACAGAGATTGATAAATATATCAAGTGTTATAAGACATTCAAAGATCCGTACAACTGTCCTTGAAGTCTGCATTGCACCGATTGTGATAGCGTGTTATATTTACCACCTAAATGCACGGAAAATAACATCAAATACGGTCTCCCATAATCAACTTGACTGTGTAGATCTCAATTTACTTTTCTTAAGAATTTTCTTTAGTTTAGATCTGAATTTATTCTCTTTAAGAATTTTCTTTTTACTTTGTAATTTTCCAGGAGTTACTAGAAATACATTTTACAAATTTTTCATCAAACTGTATTGATACCACTTGTCATTTTTTGGGGATAAAACTTGATCTTTCATTTTAAAATTAAGCTGCTACAATAGCCAGCATTTAATGTTATCTCATAAAATCAATGCTTATAATGTTAGAAAGGGTGATGCATAGTAAAACTGAGATTATTTACTCATACATTGCTGAATCAAATAAAACCTCAAGGTGGATAAACTCCAAAGATGTACATGTGTTCAAAATATTTTGCAAAGTAATGTTTTATTGTTATATGCAATGTTATATTTATCTGTTCCGATCGCATTGCGAAAAAATTGTAATGCCAGTAATTCATGGGGTTAATACTCCGTTGACTCCATACTCTTACTAAGAAACCTCGTTTCTTGTATATGCTATAATAAAGGCATTCAGTTTATTTCTGTAGTTGGGTGTGAGTGTGTGTATGTTTGTGTGTGTGTGTCAGCGTGTGTGTGTGTGTGTGTGTGTGTGTGTGAGAGAGAGAGAGAGAGAGAGAGAGAGAGAGAGAGAGAGAGAGAGAGAGAGAGAGAGAGATTGTACCCAGTGAAAGTTTACTTTATCGACTAGGTTTTTTTTCCAATATAAATTATCGTCGTTTTTTAAACATAAACTCCATTAAATATGTCTATGATATTTCATTTTTAAACATAAACTCCATTAAATATGTCTATGATATTTCATTTTTAAACATAAACTCCATTAAATATGTCTATGATATTTCATTTTTGTCGAGCCTTCTTGGCGGAATCTCGACATAGCGATCACTTGACGTTTGTGTGCTTGTCCGTCCATCTGTACGTCTTTGATTTCTTTTTTAAACGATTAGTCAGGTATTTTAGCAGCATCTGTCCCCCTTTTAATATATTACATTTGTTTGTTTGTAACTTCATTTAAATAAAACTTGTTGCAATGACTAAATTTACAAACAGAATATTATTCTCCGTATTTTTTTCAATTTTTTTTCTCCCTTCATTATCATTATTTCAAATAACGAAAATTTATGCATGTATAAATCAGAATATTAATAATTGTGTATTTTGTAATGTTTTTAAATCTAGAGATGCTTAAAAATGTCGTTTTCACGTGGTTCTTGATGTCACTGGGAACATAAACCACTAGAATGGCATGTACGGAAATATAAAACATACCGGTTACAGAAAATTATATGACAGACATAGTTACAAATTTTGATGTTACATGCATGGTGTTGATATTTACCAAGAGAAAGAAATGGTGACTCATGTTAATATTGCAAGTATTTTATGTACTGTTGCATGATCTAAGCTCTCATTTTATACGCTTGTCTCAAATCGTGCCTATTATGTTATTGTCAATGCGTCGGTCCATACGTCCATCATTTAAGAAGTTGCCTGGCTCATAACGTTGTATTAGTTGGAGAGATTTTCATGAAACATTGCCCCAGTATATATCATGACAAAACGACGTGTCTCGTACAATATCCACGCCTCGTGGCTCAAGGTCAAGTTCACGGGAAATGTAATTGTATGAAATTTAGCCTTGTCCTAAGCATCACTTTTGAACCACATAACATATTTTAATTAAACTTTAACCAGTCATATATTTTGTATAGACGGTGTGTCATGCACCGTAGTCACGTCTCTTAAGGTCAAGGTAATGGCAATGGAATATATAATTCTGTGACTCGTTGATTCGGAATATAAAAGACATTTAATGAAATTATAACCAGTTATAAATCATGAACGTGTCACATGCCATAGTCACACCCCTACCTCAAGGTCAGTGGCATGGCAATGGAAAATATAAATTAGTGACCTCTGTCCATGTATGTGTATAACTTGTGAACAAAAAAAAGATATTTTATTGAATAGGTTAGTCTCTTATATGTCTCGACTTGACAGGCGTATTCATACTCTCTGCCTCAAGGTCAAGGTCACAACTAAGGGATAAAATAAGTCAGTGGTCTGTTTCCTTATCCAGGATATAACTTTTTAATCCCTACATATATTTTGATGAAACTTTACCAAGTTACGCACCTTATCATACATTGGTCAAGTTCCTAGCTCAAAGGTCAAAAACATTAGTTGAGAAAAGGTCAAGAGACGGGCATATCATGTGCCTTTCGAGTACTCTTGTGTAATTTTTTTTAAAACATTTTGTTTGTTCATGTATGTTGTTACTCTTATTAGAGCATGTGTGAATTATGATATAAAATACTTACCAATCGTTTAAATGTATTGTAATATGTGTATATAATCATTGTTAATAAAATAAATAAATATATGTGCTACTTCGTTCAAAATTGCTAATGTGAATAACGGTTACTGACATGGAAAAGATCTCTAAAAACTGATAATATGACGGACAATGAATTTCAGATAACGCCGCTCTTCTGTGATTAAAAACAGGCATTTGAAGAACTGTTGATATACTTGCATGAATGGAAAAATAATATACAATGGCTAAGAATATTTTTAAGCTTTAAATTAAACTTTTGCATCTATGGCCTCTGTAGTTACGGGCACACATTCGAGTAGACCAACAAGTAGTTCTCCGCCATTGTTTATTATTTTCTGATATTACTGGCCGTGGCGGATAAAACTCTACAGCAACATATTCAATCGTGGACTATCCGCCTCGCAGGAATTCTGGATTTCGGACGGATGGCAACTAATGACTTCAATTATGTCAACCGCCTATTGTAACCAGACGCCAAGTCGATCCAGCGGCTGTTGAACTCCTATGTGAACTGCTATTGCAGTTTGCACGGATGTTCTCTGCCACGGCCAGTAATGTCAGAGAATAAGAAAAAAGTGGCCGAGGATAACTTGTTGTATCAAGATTTCTTTGTCATCAATACCACATCTGATGTCTCTTACAACAATGTGATAACTTAAATACACAGAATTCATAATATTACACATGATTTATTTATGTTTATCATTATAGGTGAATTTAGTTTGGAAATCTCAAATTCTCCCTTCCACGGAGGTGGTTAGGTCTAAAATCCCATATATATATATATATATATATATATATATATATATATATATATATATATATATATATATATATATATATAGAGAGAGAGAGAGAGAGAGAGAGAGAGAGAGAGAGAGAGAGAGAGAGAGAGCGAGAGAGATAGTCAAATTTGGACATATCAGTCACATTTTTGGCGGTGGCGTCGTCTTCAACAGTTAAGATTTTGGTTAAAGGTTTCCAGCAATGCCTTGATCGTTGGGCTCGACATGCAGGCCCTGGTCGTCTAGCATTCATAATCTATCAATCTATCTTTCTGGAGAATCATTCTATATTCCATAACAGAATAGAAACCTTCGAAACAAATACCACCTCTGTTATCGTCAGATCTTCGTTAATCCGATTGTCTAGTATTATGAAAATAAAACCAGGAGTACCGCAAGGTTCAGTATTAGGCCCTTTATAATTCTTGGTTTATGTAAATGATATTGCTGAATCAACGAATTTCCTTAATCGTCGTCTTTTTGCAGATGACTAATCATTATGTTATTTTCATCTCCTAACAATGTTGACTTGGAATAATTGATTAACTTTGATTGGGATAAATTAAATGATTGGTCAAGCCAGTGACTCATGACATTGAATGCTACGAAAACGGAAGTAATGTTGTTCCCAAAAGGGTCAAATATACAAGCACCTGAACTATTTTTAGATGGCAAAAGCCAAAACTTTGTTAATTCTCATAGACACCTTGGTTTGACGATTTCAAGAGATTCTAATTGGAATGAACATATTGAAGATATCGCCAAACTAGGAGATAAAAAAATAGCATTGTTGAGAGCATTCAAATTTAAGCTTTGAAAAACAACTCTTTCAGAAGTGTTCCTGACTAATATTAGACCCTAACTGGCATATGCCAGTGTCGGTTGGGACGGTTGTAATGAGGAGAATTCGATTAAAATAGAAATTGTACAGCTTGAAGCTGCCTGCATTAACACTGGTTTACCTTGTTATCAAAGTATGGTTATATTTAGAAACGGGTTTAATTTCCTTGGTGAAAGGAGAACCAGTAAAAAGACATAATTTCTATAGGATTATCAACGGTGATGACCTTTCTATATTTTTTTTTACAAACATTTATTTCCGTTTACGTAAGCGAGATAAGCCAATATCAATTGCGTAATAAGTCTGGCATTGTCAAAGTCTCATGCAGGTATGTTCCGTATAGGAAATCATTTACACAATCCAGTGTCAATTTGTGGTATAATCTTTCAGAGGATATACGTCATATAACGTCGATAGAGGTGTTCAAATGAACCCTGCTTCCAAAATTTTATATTTCAAAAGCTTCTGGCATGTTGATAGAAAATTATCGATTATACACGCAAAGCTCCCTTCTGCACCCTTTTGTATATATAGCAGTGTATTTTTCATTGTTCTTAAACATTTCAACTATTTTTTTTCAGAGTTTTGCATATTGAATCTGCAAGTGTAAATATAATATTTAGCCGAAAAAAGCAAGAAATTACACAAAATGTCCAATTGTTCACTTCCTAAAAATATTTCCTTTTTAGAGAAATATACAATATTTGGGCAGAAAGGTGAAAAATCTGCAATAAAACGGTACCAAACAATTGAAGTAATATTGGTATCACATAAGAGATGTTGAATACTTTCCTTGTCACTCTTTAGTCTAGCAGTTATATCTTGAAATGGCCTTAAATTTTGAGTTAGTTCACCCTGAAAGCTAGAAAATTTCTGATGGTGCCATGCATTTTTATGACCCTTGCGGGCAACAGCTAGGACGGATGTGGACCTCTGAAGTGGTGCAGTTGTTTTCTACAGAGGGGTTTGTTGAGGGACTCTGAAAAAAAATGGATGTCTATGAAGAAGGGATATTTCAAGGTAATCTAATCCACTGTACTATTGGATGACAATAAATCAGTTTACTTTCAGAAACCAATCTTCAAGAGAATGTCTGAGTTGACTGAAACCTTCATTCTTCTCAGCATTTTTCACATATCAGCATCATTAAGATGATAATTGGATGATTTTAATAACGTCATTAATATTGTTTCACATTATTGCAAAAAACTAAACTGCTATCATTCAAATTAAAAATATATTTGTTAAACCTGGCTTCAAATGATTTTAGATAATTTTTGTGTGCTTTATCTGAGTTATTTAGAGTGTCAATAAAGCAGGAAACTGGTAACACTGAACATAGTGACACTCCGTATCATATAATACATTTTTTAATCCTCTTGTCACAGAATGCATATGAAATGATTTTAAATATTTCAAGCACTATATGGTGCAATAGACGTAGACATTTATTACTTAATCTTGCATGTTACCTTATCATACATATTTTTACCTCACACACATTCACAATTATAACTTTAGGGAGGTAAATGTTGCACATGCACACATTTATCTTAGCAAACTGATGATAAGACATGTAAAGGTAGATTTGAGTTTAAAATTTGAGGGAAAGATTTCTGTAATTGACAACAAGTTCATCAAAGTACCATGAAGTATCATGGTTGTATATTTAAAAGAACTTTCTTAAATTAAGTATGTAATGCTGTTACTACAAATATTACCGATACAGATATGTGATATATATATATATATATATATATATATATATATATATATATATATATATATATGCTTAACCCTGGTACACATCTTGTATACTTGCGAATAAGTAGTCTTTGTTTTGAAGCATTAATTACCCATCAAGCACAAGATCTGAGAAATGAGTCTGATAGTTAAGATTCATCGTTGCTCTCAGAGTCAGACAATGCTTCAACAAGTCTGTTGGTGCATTTTTCATTATCATAAGAGAAATCATCGGAGCATACCATTCCATCTTTTCTACATTTACATTGCTTAGTTGCGCAAGCAGCTTTGCAGTGACACTGCGCAAAAGCCAAGACTGCTGCAGGAGTTGGGTATTTTTTTCATCAAGAGTGGGGTAAGCTCTCCAGCATCATCAACTTTCCATCCATTGCCAACTGCTGATGGGAGATTCAAAAACTGCTCTGTAGCATGGTACCATATGAAACTTTGATAGTTTGCTCTCTGCACATGCTCTAAGAAAGCATCCATTGTGGGTGCAGCTTTCAATAGTAACACTTTTCTTCGAGAACAACCAGTGATGAACATTTTCTGTGGGCTTATACCAGTGATGTGAGTTGTACAGATGATGTCAAGGCATCATCAGTGATGGATGTAGAATCTTGAGGACAAGTTGCTTGAGGCCATCCAGTAGGTCACAATTTGCAGCCAGGGTCTTCATCCACTTTCTTTTCTTATTCCACTGACTGTATTTGTGAAGTCACAGCCACTCAAGGCATGGATTGAGGGCAGCACAAGGGAAATGTCGCATCCAAGATCATGAGCAACAGTGTGCTTTGGATGTAGAGCTTCTTTTGTGCAATTCCAGTCCTGAAGAAGAGCTCTTGAATATCTAGCAGGAATATATATCTTGGGCACATGGTAGCAACATCCGAGTCAATCCTCCACTGCACAATACTTTTTACATTTAGTGTTTTAAGCGTATGGCTAATGCGTACAAACAATCTTGAGTCAGCATCTTCGCGGTCTGACTGGAGCTCGACTACTCTGCTAAATTGCCCATGTTCCATCACAACTTTCGTATGTCTGTGAAGCCCGTGCCAAGAAAAACTTCCTTCCATCTGACAATCTTTCTTGGCCAAACTCCACCTAATCATGCATCAATAAATTTGCCATGCCAGTCTTGTTAGCAGGATTAGAAAGCATTTTCTGTCGCTGTTTGGGCAGTGGAGTAGCTCTTGAAGGCTTCCTTATTTCATGCGATTGGATTCTGCCACGTCTGGCTCGTTCTCCCCTTTTGATTGACTGGTCATTAGAATAGCTGAAACCAACCACTCCAATATTTTAGAAGTTTTGAGAAAGAATCATTCCCAGTAGTTTCTCAGAAAGATCCCAAATGTACGACAATCCCTTCCGTCAGAGCAGACAATGCGGATGATCATCATGAAGTCGACTATTAGGAGACTTGGATAAGTTGTGTTTGGTATTTCAGACAAACTAAGGTCTTGTTCTAATCAAGATTATGGTTGCTCGTTTGATTGATTTGCGGAAAGATCCATCCAAATTGAACAGTGACAAAGGAACAGGTGCAAGCTCATGCTTAAGGAGGTCACGTACATCAACATCTTTTGCTTGTGCTATCACTGTCAATTAGCTGAATATTTGTCTGTCAATATTCACTGTTTCTATTTTTTTATTCTGTTTGGTGGAAATTATCTTGTTGAGACTGGCATATGTATCGGTGCAAAGAAGTCCACTTCACTGGTAGGGATTCTCTTCCTAAATATGTCTGCAAACTTTTTCTGTCACTGTTCACGAACTCCACAAAGATTGTTTGCCACGTCTGGCGGTGCTACTGTGGATGTAGCGATGTTGAATAAATGCTGCTTGTTTTCTGAAGATAAACCAGCTTCAATCTAATATGGATTGATAATCCTCTCACTCACAATATTGACAACTCTTTCCACGTCTTCTTCATCTTTGCTTTTCCTTGATGAACTAGCTTCCTTGCAGATTCCTGTGAGTACACTTTGCATCCCACACAGGGACTTGAAAACCTATGTCATTCTCCCATTAGGTGGGCAGTCTGGTAATACTTCTGATGTGCCTCTTCGTTGGTACACAAGTGGCAATATTTACCACGGTCTTTATTGATTGACTGCTCAATCTCCATATCATGCCAGACTCCACTGAAAAGTCTTTGTTGTGTGATGAACAGACCAGTTTCCATTGCAGAGTTCTTGGTAAATCTTCGGCTGGTTCTTTTCTATGAGTCTTCTCTCAATGACATTGATCGTGTCCCTCCTGGTATAGTTCTGGTGGCCACACATCAAGTCAAGGGGATCAGTTCAGGAAAAGTTTCAAGCTCTTTTATGTATTTAGCATCCCGTTTTGCTGCAATTTGGTCTAGCATCAACTGAGACAAGTCTTTCACATAGTTGTCCCACAGAACCAACGTTTCAGAGCACCGACGCACATGCTCCGTAAACTTGTCCATGACAAAGTGAATTGGATGGAAAACCTGGATGAACTTTCTGATTTCATCTTGCACTTCTGTTTCATTCTTATCATACACTTTAGCAATGTCAACAAGAAGTTGAATACATCTTGTTGCATGCCCTGAAATCTCAGCTCTCTGTTCTTCAGTTAAAGGTACATCTTCCTTTGCAAGCCAGTCACCAAGGTCCATCCACTTTAGCCTCTGCATCGCCTCATTCATGATTTTGTGTGTACGAACAGCCCTGTTGTAAGCTTTGCCTTTCATCACATGAGACACAGCAGATAAACCACAGATGCCATTTTAAACAAGTATGTCATCAAAACCACTTTCCTCCATGACATGTCCAATGTCACCCACGACGTTTATCACTCTGTGCATGCCACCCATTTTCAACTCATCCCTCCTGAACTCTTCAGGGTTTCTCTTCTTAATGAACTGTGCTTTGCTGTAAATTTCTTCATTTTAGGTGACAAGGGTCCAATCTTGGCCCAGCTTATAAGAACATCATCTGAAACTGTTTCCTCACTGCGTAAAAAGTGTTGAAATCCACTACTGATTCTTGCACCATTGGACAGTACTCACTATTTGTTTTGCTGATCACAGCTTTGTTGTTGAGGAAGTGCTCATTCTCATATTCGATTAATATTTGACTTTGGTATTTATGTGAATTCATTTAAAGATATTCTGGATTACATCATTCAGGTACACTTTGTTTGGGATATTGCTATATGTCTAAGTCAAAAATCTTGATGGGCTCATTCTGAGCACAATGAGTGCTTGATCAATGGCTCTCATGTCTTTATGATGAGACGTAATTTCAAGATACCATTCCATATTCACTCTCCCTAGCGGGTGTTGTGGACAATGTTTTTGCCACACATGTTAGGGTACACACATATGTTTGTTGAATCAGATATTTTTTTTTCTCTGTCCTTAATGAGCTTTTAGGGACAGGTTCCCATTGACCATATGCCCCTGGTGTCCCAGCATGTTCCTGTTTGGTTTGTGTTATGTATATTGAATTTATAATAAGTGTCCATGAGGTAAGTTGTACTTCAGTGGTCATTAAGTTGTAAATAACATATTTACTGCATTGAGTTCAAGGTCAGACTTGCTTATATAGCATTTAGCAATTAGATTCGAATTTTCCATGGTTGATGTGAGAAAAGTCACATACGCACTGGAAATTTCCATTAGAGTTACTCATATTCTAGAGTATTCTGTCAGGTGACTTATCCTTATATTTATACAGGTTTGGTAAACAAGATTTCATTCCTATACTAAACATCATATTATTAAGATTAGTCTATTAAATAATTTATTTTAGTAATCAGATGTTACAGTTGTGAAAATCAGTAAATTCAGAGGGAGGAATTATTTATTTGAAACATTCATTGGAGTTACTAAAAGTGCTCATTCTCATATTCTATTAATATTTGACTTTGGGATTTATGTGAATTCATTCAAGAGATATTCTGGATTACATCATTCAGGCACATCAGAACATTCAAGACTACTAGCACATCAGGACATTCAAGGCTACTGGAATTCATTCGGAACATTCTATATTTAGGATTTGTGATTGGGACACTTAGGATTATTGGATTATTTGGATTTTAATTCACCTTATTGTAAGTGCCTTTTTGAATTTTCAGTTTAATTGTCTAGAAATAAATTGCTTGTTGATTTTGTTTGCATTGTTGGTTTCACTTTCTTTCTGTTACATTATTTTAAGACCCAGCGTCGTAACATTTGACATAGCACCATGTTCACAACATTATGGTGCTTACCTTGTACAGACGCTGTTGCTCTGTTGAAATCGTCACCAGCACCACGCGTGGTCCTACCATAAACCATATTCTGTGGCACACCTGGACTTTTTAAGGACATCTGAATATTTGCCCAGCAAGTGTCAATGCCTGCACTTTGTCATAACTTATGCTGATCAATATCACAACCTCTGGGTCATTTGATGCAAGTCGACACTAAGCCCCACATGCTTTGCCACTCTACATTTGCCCCGGGATTCCACGTATGCTAGATCCCGTCCCAGGGAAAGGATGTATCTATAAGCACCGGGTTCTTTTCAGGTATCTGCTCAATAATATCCACAGAAGTTCCGCTTGCCTGCACAGGATGCAGGAGAAAAAGGTGTAGAGTTCATCAGACACTTGACACTCACAGCTCTCTATTGATAAGTCCAAGGTTTAAAGTCGCTGATGCTGGATTTCTTCACATGATTTATTCATGGACCGAAGGATGAATGCTGCATGGAATAAAATCAACACAGAGGTTTATTCCTGTTCCATGACATAAAGGGAAACATCTTCCTGAATGTTCTTAGGATTTCCTTTAGATTTCCTGCAGTGCTGATTACATCTTGGAGATGAAGACCACGATTTCTGGCTTGGTCTGAGAGACAGGATAAACCTGTATACTGTCTCCACAGAGTTTTTCAAGCTTTCCCATGAGCTTATGCTTTGTAAAGCACTGCACATTCTCCTCACTCACATACTTTGTAAGACATTCCTTATATTTGGACAGCATTTGCTTCATGTCAACTGCTTTCTCACTTTCTAAAGTTAGCATAATGACGGCAAAAGTGGGTGTCTTTTTCTGCAAAATGTATCCACTATGGCAAGCCGTGTGGTACTGAGCATCGATTGCAATCAGTTTTGAGAAGTCATCTATCCTGCATTGAAGGATATGCTCACATTTTTCCTGTACCCATCTAACCAGTGTCTTGCAGAACTCAAATGTGGCCACCCTGATGAGAGTTCTGTCTTTTTGAGACTTTTGTCCACTAAACATGCAGACCTCCTTGCAGCAGAATTCGGACCTTTGTGGCCGTTGTTGCGAGGTGGATTCAGGCTCATCCTTCTTTGGACTGCTACATTCGTAAGGTTTGTGATGCTTGTTAATTATGACTAACAGTTTTTATGCCATTGGATGAGTTGTTCACCAGCAAATGTCCACTCTTCAGTTCATCAAGTATATTTTGAATTCTCCGATACACTTTGCAGTCACATTCTTCCATTCTTACTTTGAGAGATTTCATGAAGCTTCTTTTACCTAGTTCTGATGCCTTCCTGAGGTTCTCATCATGTTCTGTCGGCAGATAAGACATCTGCTAGGGTTAAATGATAGTCTTGGTTTTTTGGATGGAAGAATAAGTTTTAAAGGACTGGAATCCATATGAAATAGGGTAAAATACAAAATATAATGTAATAAACTTAGTCATATTTAGTCATGATATTACTAATCAATCAGTATGTGATGCAAAATATTTTATAGTCCTAAGAACTTAAAATTTAGGCTTTTTTTTACAATAATAACAGAAACTACGATAACAGCAAAGCATGAATGTACCACTGAACAAAACAACTGTAGATTTTATAATCAATCACCATGAATCAGATGCTATGATTTGCACAATACTGGGCAGATTCAAATTGGGGGAGGTTTATGTGGTTTCTTGCACCTCGTGGAAGCTTAGCGTTTCCAAAATAAAATGATTTATTATAATTAGATAATATACTAGTACGAGACAATACATTATTGAAACAACCATTCTTTATAAATGACAATTTTGAGGTTTTGGGGTACCAAATCTCTCAACAAATCCATCTGTATAAAACAAACTGCACCACTTCAGAAGTCCACGTCCACCCTAAGGGTTTCCCACAAAGCATGGCACCATTAGAAATTTTCTAGCTTTGGGGCGAACCTTTCAAAAATATTTGGTCCTGGCTGCTAGACCACTTACAGAAAGTACATTTGTTGTCGTTTAATATGTTAATTGTTTTCAAAAAATTATCAGCAACAATAGCACTATGAATTATTTAAAGTTAGAAGAAATCAACTTTGTATTCTCAGTACAAATGTTTGCCATACCATAAATCTCTGACTTATATTTGTATTTAATATTGGCACCCAAGTTTCACTTCAAAAAGGTTTAATTACCTCCATTATCTACAAATCATAAATAATTTCAATGCCGTCTTCTCTCCAGGATTTGTATTGATAGAACAGTCGCTGGAGTGGGGTGTGGGGCAAAGTTTAAAATACTCTGGGATATATACAGTGTGTGAAACTCGCCAAAATATCCTGCAAGCCCACAGGACCTGTAACCTGGAAATGCTACTGGTCCTGTCCATAACCAAATGGTCCTACGTTTCATCATACAAGAAGACACAATGCAGTCAATAAAGCTAGACATAAATATCAGCCTTTAACATGGTGATTTAGATAACGAAACATAGAAAATAAAGAAAAACACAAAATAAGATATTTATATCACATAGTCAAATTGATTAAATTGATTAAATTCTGTAGAACATGGCTACTGTTTACTGACCATGACAATCATGCTTACTGTCCAGCTGATCCAGATCCATACATAACTTATCTAGAGGCTGGGCTTAAGAATATGTTGCTGCCATTGATGACCAGTCTGAATCATAGTCAGAATAAGAATCAGGATCCTCATCCATTGACTTGTCATCAATGACAGTATCATAACTAGACCCAGCCTCCAAAGATCAGGCTCTGGTATCCAAAAATGCAGCTGCCCATGAAATTAGATCTGTGGAAAGATGAGTTCCAGCAGTGGATTGCTGGAACTGGATCAAATGCGTCCACATCAGCAGAATGCAGCTGAATGGTTAACAGCATTGTCATTACCTTAACATGCATCCTGTTTCTATATTCCAAGCGAATTCTGTAACCCAACTATGATTAAAACATCGCTCGCTTTCGTTTGATAGTGTCGTATTCCTTTTGACTAGTTCTGCTTTCCTTGGCTGTGTGTGCTTTTTAGCCTGTGGTGGCTTTGAGGAATCCAAATACATCGACATCTTTACTTTGGGAATCAGAAGTAGCATATGTCATCAGAAATCGCATAGACGCAAAAGAGTTTTTAACTGGACTTTCAAGCGTCTATTGAACGCAGACTACACTCGAGTTATTAATCTTCTCATCTCACACAGATTCGCGAGTGGTAATCAGAAACAATTCCCGTTATTTATTTGTGACATGGTTTCTATTATTTATTTTAATATTATACAATATACAACTTGCAGATTAAATGTACTCAATATACCTAAAAAATCCAACAGGTCAGACGGACTGGCTACTTATTGTTCGCCCCAGTTCTCCATGAAATTAGCTGGCATTGGACCGACGGGCTGGCGGCAATTCGCACGCTGGATATATATTAATTTTGACTTTGTGAATCCTCTTTCCATTTAAATGCTGCCAAAATAACATTCCTTCCAAACATTGTTTTAATGAGCTTACCAAATTCTTCTAATTTCCTTCTTCCTAAACTCCAAATATCCTTTTTAATTTTTAATATAGTTTTATTGGTTAAAATCTGTTACGAGCCATCTTTATTTTCCGGCAATCTTTTAACCAATCTTATCTTGATGTACCTAATGAATTAATAAATGTGAATAATATTTCATCCTCTCTCATTATCAGGAGCTACTTGGATGTCACTTTTAATTCTCTATACTGTACCGTACAATACAAATTGAAATAAACTACGATTAAGTTCTGTTTCAACTTTTGCTGTTGGATATAGAAGTGCTGAAAAAAAGCTGTGGGTAATATGGGCATAACAAGAGTGTTTACACCGATTACCTTACCTACTACTGAAGAGATGTCTTTGACTTTAGCCAATATTCTGTTTGCAGTCGTTTGTTCCATCCTATAATTATTGTCCACCATTTTTTGCAAATCTAGAGAAATATAGATGCCAAGGAGTGTAAAGTCAGAAAAAGACCTGTTTAGGCCTATATCGCATATCGGGACATACTCTTTTACTGGAAAATTTATTCTTTCCAAACCAAAGAGCCTTTGTTCTTGTTATGTTACATTTAAATCCAGATAACAGAAGAAAACCTTGCAAGATATTCATAGTTGCTTTAAGAGAACGTTGAGATCCATCAAGAAGAATAAAAGCATCATCAGCATACTGACCCAATTTAAAGTTACTAACATCAAAGATCAGTACCCGTACATTCACATTTTGTTTCAAATATATCGCTAAAGTCTCAACACCGATGATAAACAAATAAGGCGCAAGGGGATCTCCTAGATGTCATCCTCCTTCAATCTAACACATTCTGACATATGTCCATTATTTATAACACAACTTTTTTAAAGTTATTACAAAACAGTTTAAACCACTTGCAAACAGAATCACCAAAGTTTAAAGATTGTAACATTTTTTCCACTAAGCTCCAGTTAATTGAATCAAAGGCTTTTAAAAGTCTATTAGCAATAATAAACCATATATATATATTCGTTTTCTAGTTGATCCATGCTGTCGTATAATAACCTAGTATTTTCACCAAATAATCTACCCTTCATAAATCCTTTTTGTGTATTATTAATACGAGCTGCAATATCTCCCAAAGCAATCTTAGAGTCAATATTTAAAAGAAATATGGGTCTTCAATTTTTAATGTATCTTCTGTCTTTTTCTTTCTTTGGTAAATATATGATAACTCCTTGAGTCTGAAAATCTGAAAGTTTTCCTACATTATATCCATCCAAATAATTTATAGAACTCTGCAGTGAATCCATCTGAGCCTGGACTTATTGCATTTTCCATCCGTTTTAAAGACTTACCGTATTCGTTTATTGTAAGTAGACCCTCGCATGATTCTCTTTCCTTTTGACTAAGCTTGATATTGTGATTTTAAAAAATCTGTTTTGAGCCTATTGAGTGTCATCAACATCAAGCTGGGCAATTCTACTTTTGTACAATTCCATATAAAGCTATTTTTGAGCTTCTAAAATATATATTTGGTCTGATACATTTGTCACATCATCTAAAATCATTTCATTTTATTGTCTTATTGACATAATGTCTTTTTTAAAAGTATTTTGTACTTTTTTCTCCAAATTCATACCATCCAGCCTTGAAACTTAATATAGCACCTTCTATATGTTTTTCTATATTCCCCTAATTCTGCCTTCTTGTTATACACTTTACAGATTTTCCCCACCTATGTTGTCCGACAATCCCCTATGCATTTCTAATATATCCTGTTCAATTTCCTTTAGTTTTGTTCCGTTTCTCATTTGTTTTTCTAATAGAGTAACCTATAGTTCCATATCTTGTTTACTTTTTCAAAATTTCAAAGAAAATTTTATCAAAACAATAGATCAGTTTTAAATTATGGTAAAATACATAAATCAGCTAAATTCATATGAATATCATAGGATACAACAATATAATCTAATCTACCTTGTTTCAAGGGAGAATTTTGCATCCAGGTGTACAGCTTTAAGTCTTGACTGGAATTTCTTCAGAAGTCAGCTAATTCCAATTCGTTTTCAGGTCTTGAATTGTTGCTCTAGGCTGTTGGTGTTTGTCATGTAAAATATTATAAGTATCCAAATCTAAGTCTTGACCAGTATTCCAATCTCTACATATTATAATTGATGAGTTCTCAAAAACAAAAAGTTCTTCCTTTAGCTTTCTAAATAAGTCAGGATAGTTATCATTATAAACATACAAATACACAAGACATTCTATTGGCATTAATTGTGATATCTAAAATAATAAATCTCCCTTGACTGTCACATCTTTTACTGTCAATCACAAATTCACAATTATTTCTAAAGAATATTGAACGCCCATCACGATCACTAAAACAGTGGCTAAATATACATTTGTATCTTCATTCAGCAGCAGCATCGTTCTTTGTACTATGAGTTTTTTGGAAACATACTATAAATATATTATTTTGTTTTACCCAATGAAAAACGTCCCTTCGTTTATTATACAGGAATAAATTAAAAACAATTATCACCTCGAATTTATCATATGCATGGAATTCATACTCACACAAAATGCAAGCATCTGTCATAAAACCATCCATAGTGTGACAGTACATGTTGTAGATGTGGCTGCATTTAACATTTGATACAGTAGACAATTAATTACCAAAAAGTGAAACGAGTCCATGTGTGATAACGCTTATACAACTCTGACAGTCCTATGCAGAGCTAAGCAAAATTAAGTGAACCAATAAGCACAGAAAATGCGAGTATAAATTACAAATAAATATATGAAAGAAGAAAAAGAAGTATGAATGGGAATATACATGGATGTGATGAAAGAGTGAAAGAATGAGTGAGGAAGAAGGGCTGAGAAATTGATTGTGGATGAGTAGTGCAAGAGATGAAGAGTGAATGAATAATTAAATGTATGTGTGAATGAGTGAAAGAGAATTTATGAATTAGTAAATGAATTGATGAAGGGAAGATATGACAAAATGGATGAGTAAAAAAGATTGATGGATTAATGAAGGAGCTGATGAGCGATGAACTAAAGTGACAAGAAGAATGGATAAATTAACCGATACAGACTGAAACGAAAACAAGTGATAGATGAATCAACAAATTCCACAGAAAAATAAATGAATGAACTTAAAATGATTGAAAGATCAATAGATGGCTGGATATGTTGACAAAGTGAATACATAAATGAGATATGAAGAGTTAAGCAAATGATGATAAATTATATTTGTTTAAAAATTGTAATGCAAATTAGCATGAATTAACACCTTGTCTATATTATTAAATTGAATCTGTCAGTTTGTCTGATGTGGATAGCTACTAAAGGAGCAAACAAGCAATGATGCATCATATTTACTGACAATAAATGAAAGTAGCATGACTATATATACTAAAACATTAAAATAGACACACGTATTATATATCAAATCAGCATAGGTTTAATTGAAAAGATAGCTTGTAATTAATTTATATGAAAATGCAGGAAAGCTTTGTTTAAAATTCTGGTGTAGAATGGAAACAAAAACTAGTTATGAAACATAGTTACGAATAGTTATAAAAAAAATGAGAACTGAGAACTGATTTGCAGATAGATTAAAAAATGAACCATTAAAAAAAAAGGAAAGAAATAGGCCAAAAATCACATTAATTAAAAATAATCAAAAGAAAGAAATATACACAAAAATTCCCATGAAACAAGAAACTTAACAATAAATTCAGCAAATTTGAGCGAAAAAGGAACGGCAAAACATAATATATCTATTAAGCCAACTTCATGAATTCGTACAATTGCAAATCGCACTTACATTCTTATAGTCTCGTCAACTTCATCATAAATTTCAAATTTCATCCTTTTTTTCCTGATTTGGTTTTACCATAAACAAAACCGGTAAAGTACCATGCACTGTGAATCTCTTGATGTTTGGTTAATTATTGACGAGTTCATCATTCATCCTGGTCACATCCTCCACCAGTCTCATTACTTTTTTTTTTTAAATCTGCCTTAGAAATGCTCCATATGAGACTTATTTTTTTTTTGTAAATCAAACGTACTTTTTGCAAGAATTAAAAACTATAAATAATCTCCATGGATCATATTTTCATATTTACAGCTTGTCAGAATCAATACGCGTTTTTAGATTTATTAAAACTATAGGAGAACACACATGCAGACTCCGTAAAAGAGACATATATTCATTGTTCAGATTGGAAAAATAATTACCGTAAACCTTCTTTTTGTATTTTTATTTATTCGCGAAGTTCGCGGGAGGATTGCGTCCACGGAATAAAATAGCGAACAATACATATTTATGTGAAACTCTTAAATGAATATTGACATATCCGCGAAAATTTAATTAATGCAAAACTGGAAATAACAAATTGTAGTAACGACAAAAAGGGGGGGGGGCGTGCGCTGATTCCCCCATCCCCCGGGTCCAATTTTCACCCGGTACTGATCTCTCCTGGAAATCATCATAAGTGTTCATCTCCTCTCTAAAAATAGATCTGACGCAATGGACATACACAAGTCAATTAACTGAGAACTTCGTGAATATACTCCATGGGAGTGGAATATATATGTAAGGAACTGGGCGGTAAAATCCTTTTCATTATTATTGCTCCTTCTTCTTTGTAAGTAATCATAAGTGAATCTTCATCAATTCAAGAGAAGCGATAGTTTATTTAATTAGAAGAAAATATAACTATGAGTTGTTCGCGTTCAGTATGTTTGAGGCTGTGAAATAGCGATATTACGTTATGACTTTTCCTGTTTTATGAATCTTTTGAATGGGAGCTTAGAGATAAATATATTGCCCGATGTGCCTTTTTGTTATGTTAGTATAAAAAATGTATCCTATCTTGAATGAAATACTCAGTAATAGGTATTTTTACGATTTCAGACGACATTTTTTTCTGATTTATATCTAAAGATTGTCTCTTTCCCAGAATCCAAATCGCCTACTTATACTGAACTGAATTCATCCAAATTGAAAATAGGAACTCAAACACCCAAGTCAAATTTTACGTTCAATAGTCATTTCTTTCGTCTGCACACCAAAACACTTCGCTGTGTTTGGTTCTTGAATCTCCAGCTCAATATCATAAGCGTTCTCGCCTTTGTTCCTCAACTTAATCTCAAGAAGAGTTCAAAGCTATCTTGAAACAACCGCTATCTATGTACGTGTCAGCACGTGTACAGATATCTTCACATCGTAGCGGTCATCTATTAAAACCATAGTGGACACTGATGTTAAGGGAGAATAACTTCAACTCTGCAAAAAAAAGTCTTTGTCAATTTGTTGTGAAGTTTTGGAGACTTAACCAATTAAATTGCTTGTTCTAGTGGAAGTTGATTCAATATTTTACCTATTTGTAAGCACAATAATGATATAGAGGTACTCCGATCATTTGGAATTAGAGGCTATTGGTAATGCTAACAGACTTCATGGGGTGGGTGGGTGTGGTATAGCCAAATATCATGTACATAGCGTAATAAGTGGAAAATGCTAAATTATTTACTAAAACATAAAACCTGTCAATAAAATGTGCAGGTATATTCTGTTTTGCAGAAAAGGTATTTGTAAGGGCTTAAATAGGCAATTTGATATTGCATGTTACGAGCAATAGATTACGACACAGAGATAGAATTGAGCGATTGCATTGTAATTATCGTGTTGCATAAAGACTAAATAAGATGCAACGAGCTTTAACTTTTGCATACAGATGGGGCCTTACATACACCGTATGTGGCAAAAATCACGATGGCATGTGATGGACGCTGCCATATTGGTCTTCTTCCGGTCAATAAAGTCACATGACTGAGATTCATATTACATGCATATCTGTAACCAGATGGCTATCAAAGTTTCCATATAAACAGTACAGTTGTGGTCGGTACTGTTAATAGCGAAGAAAATTCCTAAACATATGTGATATACATACTATCAACTGCACTATTCCTTTGCTTACATTTCACATGCTTGTCCTCTGTCGATTCACCGCATATAGTTCTGTAAATATCAATCCGCCGAACTTGATATCTTCCGTTATTATCAGTCGTTCCTTCTTAATATAAAAGAATGGTTGAAATCAAAATAGGCTTCAATTGGTGCAGATATTTGATGGAATCGGTCCATTATCCACCTCCTGTACATAGCCGGTACCTATAAGGACACTCCTATTTCTCTGATAACTCTCGACTAATATCATCAAGACTTTCTTTTGTAGGTTGAAAATAGCGCTAGAGATAAAATTTGAAGGATGGGTCCATGTCAAATTCCTTTAAGTAAGGATTGTTCCACATGTGTACTTAAGAGGTCAGCTCCCTGTTAGCTTTCTGATAGCTTTCGTATATTTATTTATATATTTATTTCTCGAAATCGGCTCGACGTATTTTCTGTAAACTTTTCCTACTGTTGGAGGAGATCTTTAACTAGAAACTGTCGAATAGAGAATCAAATGAAAATACGTTAAGAAAGTGTTCACGTCATTGAAATTTTTCATATAATCGGTGATCTCTCTGTACCCAGCTTTATACAGCTGGTACCAGAAAAGAACACTCGTATTTCTCCTATCATACGTGTTTACATGATGTAACCTGCCACTCGCTTGTTAAGCTGCACAACAATATATTTTTCGCTAATTTGATAACTGTGGAAGCTCCAGCCCTTATTGTTAATTGTCAATTTTAACATTAAACAGACTAGAAAGACAGAAGTAAGATATACCGTATATATACCATTACATCTCCCTTTCTTTAAAAAAGAAGATGAAAATCTATTATCTTAATGTTTACTTTGTGTGTCATTTAAAGACGTACATTTTTCTTTAATTAAAATTATTACCTATCTATGGCCAGATAATGAGTTACAATGTACAGATCGAACTTAATTTACAACTTAAAAGCAGATAATCTAAAACATGATTTATAGCATTTAAACTTACCATTTACCCAGAATAGAATAGAATAAAACTACTTAATATTATTGATGTTAAAGTCCTTCTGAATTAAAATGTTGTATAAATGTTAAAATCAGTAACTTAATTTTTTACTGAACTATTCTATTAGAATCAAACTGCTTAGATAATTTCAATGTCACGGATCTTTAACACTGTTCTATCAGTCTTTCTGGTTTCCGTATAATTATTCCACTTCAGGTTTTGCGTTGTAAATTCATTTCGTTGTGAACCACTGGTAAATCTTAGGCATTTGATTCATCTTCTAACTCTTCACCCACGAGATGAAATATATCCCCTCGGGGCAAGCAAATATTCTTTTTATTTTATGCTCAAGCGTATTGTCTAGCAATTTTTATAACACACTGAAGTAGCTGATTTCTTACTGTATCCCGCGCGATAATGCCAGCGGTTTACCGTTTATGTTCTGCTCTGTCTTGTGTATACTTGCACATAAAATATCAGTAGTTACATAATGCTCCTTCCCAATTCAAGGTAAACCAGCAGATAAAAAGAAAATGGAAAAAAGAAAAACAATTGCTCATTGCTGGATTTGAACCCGGTTCGTCTGCATGCCAGGCGGCCATCTTTACTTTTAAACCATTCAAGCGTCTTACAAAAGATTGAAATTTCTTACTCATAATTTTATCAATGTCTATTGACAGCCAGTGAAAAATATATTTTTTTCACTGCAGTTAAATATCTCAATTATTTCACTCGGAAAATCCAGTAATTCACTTCCTAGCATAAAATAAATAATGTTATTATTATTCGGTATTAAGTGTCGACTACATGCCTAACAATTTTCAGTTTTACTTGACGCACATGGGTACCTACTGGAAGGACTCTGAAGTAGACGTAAGTGGTTTCCGGAAACACTTGTATTTTTTCTCACTATTTGTATCATTTTCCATGGTCTCTCGTTACAAAATAGTTAACATGTAGTTGGGAATCTGAAACAAAAGCCTACAAAGATCTGGCAAGTGGCGGATAGCAAGCAATGCAAAATGAGGAAAACCATCTCTTATTTACAAAATGGCATGTGGATTGTGTTTATAGGGAAACACGGTGCATGATACATCCAAAGCGAAACTCTCAGGACGGAAATACACATAATTTGACAAATTGCTAGTGCTGGTTATACAAAGTTTGGAGACGCAGGGGCGATTAGACTTTTATTCAAAGCTACATGCAAGTTTTCACTGACAAATGTTTTCACTCCACTCCATTAAAATGGGGAGACCTTTAATCTTGGTGCTTATATATTTCATGTGTCTTACAACAACTTCGGATGCTTTCAATATTATGGACAAAGGCGCTCCAGTGATTCATCTTCTACCTCTTCGTTGTTTAATGATTCATACAGGTCATCATTTTCCTCAGCATTTGACATTTTATATGGCACAAACAACAGCTCTTTCCGACTTCTTCTGTATTCACCTCGACTTGTTTTTACTAAGTAAGACCTCGTGCAACTTCTTGAATAACAGTTCCTTGATCAGTTCATTGATTATTGTTGCGAATTCTAATAGTCTCTCCTGGACTGAGTTGTTTCAAGGGTTTCACTGCTGATCTATCATGGTAGAACTTTTGATGTTTCCTTTGTTTTCGCTTCCATTGCATAACTTTCTTTGACTTTTTAACTTGCAATGTCTCTTGATTTGTAGGTATATTAGCTCTTATGTTTCTTCCCATTAGTTGTTGTGCTGGGGACAATCCATTTTCTAGGGGAGTAGATCTATAAGCTAAAAGTTGAAGATGTGGATCTTCTCCGCTTCGTTTGCATCTTTTTATGATTGATTTCACAATCTGTACTGCTTTTTCGGCTAAATCATTTGATTTTGCATCCTGTGCTACTTGTTATGTGCCTAAAATCCCAATCTTTGGCAAATTTTTAAAATCAAGGCTACTCTAATATACGGACCATTATCGCTCATTACTTCCTCTGGTATGCCTTGTCTTGAGAAGATACATTTCATAGCTTTGATAACTTCTGAAGTGGATTGACTTGAACGGCTTACAACTTCTGGGTAGTTTGAGTAAGCATCCACTATGACTATGTAGTCTTTCTTATCTACTTTAAATAAGTCAGTTGATACTTTCTGCCATGGTTTAGTTGGTAAAGGATGTGACATCAATGGTTCAGTCACACTTGATTCTTTTGATACCTTTGGCAAGTTTCGCAACTTTGCACCATGTTTGTTAACATCCTGATTCATACCTGGTCAAAATACAACTTGTCGAGCTCTCTTTCTGCATTTTTCCGTTCCCATGTGACCTGCGTGGATTTGGTTGAGAATGTTTTGTCTTACTTTGTATGGTATGACTACCCTAGTTCCTTTGAAAAGCATGCCATTGATCACGGACAGTTCATCTCTGAAGTTCCAATATGGCTGAATTTCTCGAGGACACTCGGCTTTTTCAACTGGCCAGTCATTCATTACAGTATCCATCAGAGTTTTCATGACTCTGTCTGTAACTTCTTCATGCCTAATTTCCTTTTGTTCTGTCCAATACTTGTATGGTAGACATTACGCCATCTACAAATACCTCAACTTCTTTCTCTATACCAGACAACTCGGTGTTTTTTGAAGGCGCTCGTGCCAATATATCCGCTGTAAACATTTCTTTTCCAGGCGTATAAATAAGACGAAGATCGTACTTCTGAACTCGTAGTCGTAATCGTTGAATTCTTGACCATATATATATTGATGAAATCTTTCACATGCAAATGCCAAGGCAAGTGCTCTCTTTCAATCGGGGCATAACGACTTTCTTTGTCAGTAACGGTTCTTGAAGCATAAGCAACTTTCAGCCATTTCTCGCCATGTTTCTGCAAAAGTACAGCACCAAGTACTTTTTGACTTGCATCTGCTTAAATTCTGTTATACTTTGCTTGGTCATAAAACTGCAATACTGGTTCACTTGATACTAGATTCTTAAGATCTTTGAAAGCTTCCTCGTGATTTGGAGTCAATTTCCATTGATTTTACTTGTCTAAAAGAGTTCTCAATATTGATGTATGACTTGATAGGTCAGGCAAAAATCTTGCCAGGTAGTTGATCATCCCAAGAAATCTTTGCAAGCCTTTTTTGCATGTTGGTCTCTCCATACCTTGTATGGCTTCTACTTTTCGCTGATCTGGCTTCATACCATCTTTTGATATAACATCACCTACAAATGTGAGTTCTGGGACACTGACTATGCACTTTTCTTTCTGTAGTTTCAGTTTGACCTTTCTGGCCCTGTCCAACACTTGTCTTAGGCGTAAATCATGCTCCATTTGGTCTTTTCCACATATAATAATATCATTCATTGACGTATCAATTCCTTCCATGTTTTCAAATAGTGTATGAATTGTTTTGTGATAAATTTCTGGGGGACTAGATATTCCAAAAAGTAGTCGTAAGTAACGATATCTGCTAAAAGGTGTATTAAACGTGCATAATTTAGAACTTTCATCATCAAGTTGAATCTGCCAAAACCCATTTGAAGCATCCAATTTGGTAAACACTTTTGCTCCTGCAAAGAGTGACATAATTTCTTCACGTGTTGGAAGTTTGAAATGCTCTCTTCAGATAGCTTTATTCAGATTCCGTGGAAATCTAAGCAAATCCTTAAATTGCCATTTGGTTTGTGTACAATTACAAGCGAGTTAACCCATTCAGTGGGCTCTTCTACTTTCTTGATAACATTTAGAGCTTCCATTTTTTTAAGTTCTGCTTTCAGGGCATCATGAAGTGCAAATGGGACTTTTCTGCATGCTTCAACAACTGGTTATGCATCCCCTCTTAGCTTGATGTTAATCTTGTTTGGTAAACACCCAAGACCATCAAACATATCTGCATATTCCTCAAAAATATTAATCTCATGTTTATTTTCTCGTGTTTCCTCCACAGTAAGCACAAGTTTGACGAATTTCATTGTGTCACAAGTATCACGTCCAAGAATGGGTCTGACAGTACTGTCACTTATGATGAATTGAGTTGTATACAAGTAGTGTTTGTGTCTTAGTTCTAGCATACATTGACCTCTTACTGGGATGTTTCCTACATCATATGCATTCAGTTTAATGTTGCTTCGTTGTAACCTTGGCCTGTGCTTCAGTTGAAGATAGTCCGAAACTTTAAGTATATTAACATCAGCTCCTGTATCTAATTTCATCGGGATAACAATGCCATTGATGTTGATTGGAACGATCCAAGAACTATCTGGGTCAGCCTGATTCACTGTATCTACGAAACATTCTCTCTCAGCATCAACTGAATAAAACCCTTCTTGTGTTGCCGTATGCTTGGTATCTACCACCTCTATGTCCTGATTTTTGATATTTTGTTGCCTTACTGTAGCAAACTTTCTGAAAATGGTTTCATCCTCTACATTTTGCTACATATTTGGCCTCTAGCTGGACAGTGTTTTCCCTATGATCTAATCCACACTTTGTACAGTAATGTATCTCTTCCTTTGTATTGATTTTTTTCTGCAAAGCTCTTTTGAAGTTTAGCTCTCTGCTGGCTTTTTTTCTCTTTCACTGCATCAACAGGCTTATCTGGTTGTTCCATGGTAGTAATTATTTTAATTTTTACTGCTGTGGCTTCAGCTGCTCTGCATATTTCAATGCATCTTTTAAGTGATAAATCCTTGTTTTGGGGTGATCATCATTTATCCCTTCAATAACTTTGTCACGTATTAAGTCATCTTTGAGGTTACTAAATCCAAAATCTTTTGCTAGGATTCTTAAATTCGTCAGAAATTGATCAAAACTTTCTCCCGATTTTTGCAATCTGCTGTTGAAAACATGCCTCTCGTAGGTCTCATGGTTTCCTTGGGGAACAATATTCATCAAATTTCTGTATCAGACACTCAGTTTTATCTTTCTCTTTCTCTTCAAATGAAAATGTGTTGAATAGTTCCACTGCAGCCTCCCCAGCTATTGTTAGAAATGTAGCACATTGCAATTTCTCATTTTTCTTGCCTTTTTCAGAAGCACACATATACAATTTATATTGTTGTGGCCAGCGTCTCCAATTTTCAGCAACATTATTTTCTAACAATAAAGCCTTTGGTACTGGAATCTGTTTCATTTTTTTCATTCACTATAGTGTTAAGCGTTTTTAACTTCTGACACCATGTAATGATTTCTATAAGTCCGTTTTAAAGTCTATAGAACTAAAGATTATATTAGATACGTGTTTACATGATGAAACCAGCCACTAAGCTCTCTCACTTGTCAAGCTGCACTACAATATATGTTTCGCTAATTTCATAACTGTGAGAGCTCCAGTCCTAATTGTCTATTTTAACATTAAACAGACTAGGAAGACAGTAGTAAGATATACCGTATATATATATATATATATATATATATATATATATATATATATATATATATATATATATATATGTGTGTGTGTGTGTGTGTGTGTGTGTGTGTGTGTGTGTGTGTGTGTGTATACCATTACAGTTGGAACTTGATGATACAGATTTGTTGCAGAGAATGTTTTATCATTTATATTTTCAAATTCATCCATTATGCGGGAAACTCACTAACGTTACTAATTATTAAGGGTGAAACGATTAATCGATATATCGATGTATCGATACTTTATCTATATCGATACCCATATCGATACAAGAGGGGAAGAATCGATACAAAACGATACTTACTCTATGCAAGTTACTTTAATCTTCAGCAGTCGTGAATAATTATGAGTCATTTGCCTTTTCATTCTTTAAATTGAGAATTCATCTGAGACAGCCGTAGCAAGTACGTGCACTCATTTCTGTCAGTAAAAAATAAAAGCAATTAATAACACCCGCTCGTCTTCTACAAATTAACACAAGATGACTAACTCACGTTTTTCGAAATCTGCCCCCTTCTCCCGCCCCAATTCCATGCTAATTAGTTTATCTCGTCTACATCTTCAGCGACTGATAACGTTTATCAACGGAAAGAAGACATTGCAGATTTCTTCCCTATGCATGATTTAAGTACTTTACTGATCATTTAATAACAACAACCACCAATCATAACTAACTGTAGCGTATTCACTGCGTGACATACCGGAAATATTGGCATCCAAACTCTATCCAAATAGATACAAAGCAACATAGAAACTTCACACAAAAGTGACTATTAAATGATATGTGTAAAATACTTAAATCGTACATGGAGAATAAGTTTAGAATATCTCCTTTTACGTTGATGTATGTAAACAGATTAGGAAGACAGTAGTAAGATATACCGTATATATGTCATTACAGTTGGAACTTGATGATACAGATTTGTTGCAGATAATGTTACTCATTTATATTTTCAAATTCATCCATTATGCGGGAAACTCACTAAAGTTACCAATTATATACTTCCGTAAATAGGTTGTACTGTACAACTGTAATAGTTTGGTACGCGATTTCCGAATGTGATCTTGTTTCAGACGGACCTTTTGGCTATATTTTTACTACTTCAAAATAAAGGACTTAATGGGAGGTGTTGTGGGGGGGGGGATGTTTTGTGTGTGTGTGTGTGTGTGTGTGACAAAAACATGGTTCAGACCATTCAGATATTTTATATATAACGCAAGGTTTCTTAACTAACGTCGCTATGAGAGCTTTGTTTACTACTAGTGTTGGTATTCCGTCGCAAGAGGCGCACCTATTGTCACCAGGAAACCTCGAGGATAAAGTAGTCCCAGCCTCATTTGAGAGTGTATGGTAATACATAGATAAAGTAGTCCCAGCCTCATTTGAGAGTGTATGGTAATACATAGAAGATATTTGCTTGCTCCGTGTGAATAACGGATATATTTCATCTCGTGGGTAAAAAACTTAAGTATTTTCACTTGTGGCGATTGAACTTTCTTACTCGTAATGTTATCAATGTCTATTGACGGCCTATTTTTTCAGTGCAGTGAAATATCACAATTATTTCACTCGGAAAATCCAGTAATTCACTTTCCAAGCATAAAATAAATAATGCTATTATTATTCAATGTTAAGTGTCGTCTACATGCCTAACAATTTTCAGTTTTACTTGACGCACATGCCTAACATAACCTATCCTACTGGAAAGAATCTGAAGTAGAAATAAGTGGTTCCGGAAACACTTACAATTGTTCCCACTATCTGTATAATTTTCCATCATCTCCCTTTACAAACTAGTTTATATGTAGTTGAGAATGTGAAACAAAAGCCTACAAGGATCTGGCAAGTGGCGGATGGCAAGCAATACAATGAGGAAAACCATCTCTTATTTACAAAATGGCATGTGGATTGTGTTTATAGGGAAACACGGTGCATGATACATCCAAAGCGAAACTCTCAGGACGGAAATACACATAATTTGACAAATTGCTAGTGCTGGTTATACAAAGTTTGGAGACGCAGGGGCGATTAGACTTTTATTCAAAGCTACATGCAAGTTTTCACTGACAAATGTTTTCACTCCACTCCATTAAAATGGGGAGACCTTTAATCTTGGTGCTTATATATTCCATATGTCTTGCAACAACTTCGGATGCTTTCAATATTATGGACAAAGGCGCTCCAGTGATTACGGGAGGAAACCTTAGGGACAGCTATTTTGGATATACAGTTGCAATTCAATCTGATGTTGGATCTGACAAATGGTATGTATGATATGAGAGAAGTGAGTGTATCACTAGTGGCCGAAATTGGGATCAAGGGATGGAGGTTTTTGTAGGTGTTAGCGTGTGAGTGACACTGGGTTTACAAATGTTTGCTTAGAATCTGCCATAAATGGAAAGTATTTGTCGGCACTTTGTCATAAATGTTGTGCGATGTATGTATGTATGTATGTTTATAAATATATATATATATATATATATATATATATATATATATATATATATATATATATATATATATACATATATATATATATGTGTGTGTGTGTGTGTGTGTGTGTGTGTGTGTGTGTGTGTTCTGATAGTCAGACACGAGAAAACAAACAGAATGAACGACATGTAGATAAATAGATTGATAAATGGATAGATGAATAGATAGATACATATATTATTTCTATCGTCAGAGTTTATGAAATACAAAGAAATCATTTTATGATAGGGGTAGGCTACCAAGAGTTCACTTGTGTAAAGTTATACGGTAGTAGGTTTGTGATGATGTGCTGGATTCGTACTCACACAAGCTGCATGTTACAGTAACAGGATATGTACATGGGCGTATGAAATGCAAATCATTTTGCCCCAGGAGGCAACGACTATCACCGAAAATATGAGAGAGAGAGAGAGAGAGAGAGATTTCTATTTTACAATTTTAATTAACTGCTTTTGTTCATCATGTTGGTGTTGATTACATATTTAATATCTGTTTTCCTCACGAAAGGATTTATGTGGGAGCCCCTCGAGACAACGATACGACATTTTTGCCAAATATTGATCGTCCTGGAGTCCTGCACAGATGCAACATCAACAACATCAGCACTATATTCTGCCAGTCTATCAACGTAGATGGTAAATCTGCGCCAAAAGACCCCTCCAACTTCTTACCTACCTATCTTGTACCTTATCTACCAACTACCTTGCTACCTAGCCACCCACTCGACTTCAAACTCTCTCTTTGTTTCTACCTGTCGTACGTGCGTACCTGTCTTCACAAGCTTTTCGTAAATGTTGTGTTTAAATTTTTTTTCGCAAGCGCTGTTCATGACAGAATCATCAAACTATATGATTGCATGTAATCTCTGTTAGCACCCTTATCACAAAGGAAGGTTGTTGTTGTTGTTGTTGTTGTTGTGGGTTTAACGCCATTTTTCAGCACATGATAGGCTATACATGGCGGCCAGTTTTATCTGGTGGAGGAAGAACCCGGGAAAACCCCGGGATAACCACCGACCCACGGGAAGCTACTGGCAATCTTTCTCACATATCCACATTGCCCGAGCCCGAGACTCGAACCCACGCAGACAGAGGTGAGACGGCAGTGATCGGTAAAGGCGAGCGCCTTAGACCACTCGGCCACCCGGGGCCCCGCAAGATTCAGTGGTTATTTTGGCATATATAGTCTCTAAAACTCTAATACTGAACTGCGACTTAGAATGATTTCTGTCAACAACCTTCTTTAACCAATCAGAAACTAGGTCGCGCATGATACTGTTAAAAGTACATTTGGACTACAATGAAAATACCTTATTTCAAATCAACATAATATTGACATAGGATTCAAAGTCATAAATCTGCGCGCTAGCACGTGGCTTCTCCATTGTGGGTTAAGCTGACCAACATAATTATTGATTTTCCCAGGACGTAGTATGACTCATATAAACATGTTAAAGTACATTGTACTTTACAAATAGCATATGTTACTGGACTATGGTATTATAATACAATGGTTATAAACCCATATGAAAACTAGTATAATTTAAAGATAATACACAATGCCGTAACACTGTTATGCCCAGATTCATGAAACTTGGTGATGGAATGCATCTTTATGAGTACTACACTCTCTTCACAAAAGCAGCGACTGTTATGTATATTTGTTCATCTGACTTTGGTTAAATTTTGTTTCAGGTTTATCTTTCCGGCTTTGTTCATGCTAGAAGCATCAAAGTAGGTGATTGTATGCATTTCTCTTATTACCAAACCCATACGACAATAAAATGTCACTGTGAGCTACATTTCAAATTGTGTTGGCTTAGGTTGCATTTTGGTGTTTTATCTCATGATCAAATAGGTTTTAGCTCCATTGTAACGAGGGTCTGACTCTTCCGAATTCTTAAATACTGTTTTGATGAGTGCGTGAATGCATGGTTATTGGGGTTTCAAATGTGAAGAACCAGGGCAACATCACAAGGGGTTCGACTGTTGGTTGGATTGTGCTCAATTAAGCAAAGGAATAACTACGACAACGTCAGTTTATGTTCAACAAGAAGAATATTTTATTAAATAATGAAGTTCATTTTAAATAGTTATGCATAATTAAAGAATACTTCAAAATTGACAGTATTGGGTTGTTTCTTATCATTGAAAAACAAGAAGTATAATTGTATGTAATATACTCATTATTTTTAATAACAATTCCAAGGAAAAATATTCCTACATGTGTCTTCTTTTCAAAACTTGTACATTATGTGGGCATTGTAATTTACTTAGCACACGGATGTAAGGTTGACAACTCAACCTAACCTGGTTGCTCAATAACCTGGTTGGGTTGCTAAGCAATGTTAAAACTAAAATAAACCAGTCAAGTAATTGAGAGAACACAAATCACTCTTTTTACAGGTTACCTGTAACTTTTCTCTTCCAGTCCTTATATATATATATATATATATATATATATATATATATATATAGATATATATATATATATATATATATATATATTACATACTACAACTGTTATATTATGGTCTTAATATAGTTGGTCAACCAAAACAGGTGCTGACTTTGCCACCTTATAGGTGAACTGTTATTATTATAAACTGGCAACTTAGGGATTTTGTAAAATTACCATTGTGGGAACTTCCGCTAGGTTGCTTCTCTGATCCATTTTATATATTTTTCCCCTTGGTTGTTGGTTGCTACCAGACAGACAAACACAATAAACAAACGTTCCTACTTCTTTGGCAAAGTGTCAACAATCCCCCCTCGTAATGGTGGCGCTCTATAGTTTCGTATTTTGCATTAGGTTTTTAAGAAAAAGAATTTCCCATGTTTTCCTCACTGGTTATCCTAGCTATTTAAAAAAAAGACCTTGTATATCTTAGGTATTATTAAAAGAACTTTTAATTCTCTTTATTTTGCTGTATGATTGATGGGTGCAATTTGGGTTATAGAGTATACAGCTTGGCCTTACTTCAGATGTGCATCTACAAAAAAAAAAAAAAATCCTAGCTCTGCTTGGTCATTTCACTTCCTTAACTTCAAAGGTAAGTTGTAAAAAAAAAAAGAGCCGATAACTTTTTTTTTACTTTTTATATATTTTGTAATTCTTTCATTTTACTTTCAGAAGCTGGTATTGCCTACTCTGGCAAAATTTGTTTTCTCTATTTTCATAACTGCTAAAAATTGTGTACTTTGGACTAATTCAGGCTGATTTTTCAAGAGGATGGGAGCAGCCATTTTTGTCATCTGTGTGCTTAGATCATGTAAAATTTCCACAAGTACAATATGTAAAGAAATTTCAGCCACAGAACAGGAAAACAGCATAGCGGTATGCCAACATTTTCTTCAGTGTGCATGTTCCAAATTCAAATAACTTCACCTTACACCTGTCACTATCTCAGAAATACATGATATCTGTAGAGGGCCTCCAATTCGCGCTGTGAGTATTTATAGTCCTAAGCAACCAATCAGAATCGAGAATTTTGTCATTCGGTTAAGTTCGTGCGTTGCCGTTAAGCTGAGTTCAGCCTAAGAACAAAATTTGAAAGTGGTCGAACGAATCGAACGCGCTCGCGTGGCAGCTAATTGATAATGTATGTTTGCCAATATATGGACCAAACGATGCCCATAAAAACCGAATGGACATCGCTTGGAAGGGATAGCTAGCCAAAGACACAGGGAGTATGAGCGTATGTAATTTATGGATTGCTATGGTGAATTACTCGAGATATTTACTCATGAAGTTAGCAATGCAGAGTGTCTTCTAAAAATAGTAACAGAACAGGAGGTTCAAATTTCCACGGTGAAACCAATAATTCCATCATATAATGAAATAGATAAGCTCTGGTTTATATGAACTTAGTGATTAATCATTCTTGTTATTTCAAATAATATGATTTACATGATTTAATGCATTTATGAGTTGTTTCTACGATATATGAAACGATATATGAAATTACATTAATCGGTACATAGCGGTTGTACTTCTTGGCTGAGACGTAGTTTCGTAGAAACTTCAATGAGACTATACAATACATTAATTTAATCAAGAAATGTAGGACGGCGCCGTTACAATATATATATATATATATATATATATATATATATATATATATATATATATACATACACACACACACACACATGAACGCTGTTGACTGCAGAGGGGATGTATCTTGATGAGCATTACACCTGCGTCGCAGAAGTGGGTCCATGTGACATATATTTCATGCTTCACTCACTTGGGTATACATACTGTTATACAAAGATTCATGAAATTTGGTGAGAGGATGTATCTCGATGAGTACTACACCCTCATCATGCTTCACTGTCCTGGGTTCAGTCTCTCAAGCAATGTTCATGTCAGAATCATCAAACTAGGCGATTGTTTGCATCCCTATTAGTACCACACCATTACAAGAAAAGAAGGTTATTGTGACCTACTACATTTCACGTTTGACTGGCTTATGTTAAGTTTTTGCATTTAGCTTACGAGTACATTGATGTTTTATGTACTGTATAATACTGCTATGCCAAGAATCATGAAACTTGACGAGAGAATTCATCTTGATGAGTAGTACACCCTCATTTTAAAAGCAGGTCAATGTGACCTATATCTCACATTTCTATGACTTTGGTCTAATTTGACGTCTTTACTATCCATGCTTTAATCATTAAACGAGGTGATTTTATACATCTCTCTTAGTACTACACCTATACCAAAAAAGGTAACTGTGAGCTATAGTTTACACTTTTCTGGCTTAGGTTAAGCTTTGCATTTAGTTTATGACCACATAGGTTTTTGACGTGCTCTCAAAATAATATCCGATATAGAATAATGAAACTTTGGGATGCATTTTGATAACACTACTACTTTATTTCAGTAGTAGGTCAGTGTCGACAATATTTTACGCTTCACTGACTTGGGTTAAACTTTGTGTTTGATGTTCATTTCTTAGGCACTGTTTATGCTGTAATCGTGAAATTGATGATGATATGCATTTATGTTACTACCACTCTCTTATCACAAAAGAGGCTCATAGTGATATATATTTCGTCTTTTACTGGCTTTGGTTACGTTTTTACATTTAGCTCATGACCACACGAGGTTTAGGTCTATTATATGTATTATTTCCTACCAAGAATCACAAACGTTAATGAGTAGAAGCATCTTAGTAAGTTGTACCTCCTTTTTGCCAAATGAAGTCTCTGTGACCTATATTTCATGCTCAGTAACTTTCTGCAAATTTTGTGTTGAAAGTTCATTTCTTTGGTGCTGTTTATGTTCCAGTCGTGAAACTTGATAATTACAGGCGACTAGTGAAAGTAGAGGTGAGCTATGTATACACTCTGGTTGTACCTTGTGAACTACATCACATCTTAAAACAGAGATATAGCACACAAGTTAAAATCATACCTTTAATTCTACGTGCGTTCTGCGTCATAATACAAATAAACAGCAAGGTAATATACAAAATAAAATCATAAGATGAATTCTGATTGCGTGCTACGTTACAGTATACAGAAACAGTGATGTAATAAACAATGTCGTAAGATAGTGATATATCTGTGCAGATAAAATGGTGGCGTAGCTGTACATATAAAATGGTAAATATATTGAAATATCTTTAGTTAAATAAATCAAAAGATTAAGACATCGATATATGATGTACCAATCCCAAAACAAGTGATATAAATTACAAATCCCTTTACAACGTCTTCGAAATGAAAAGGAGTTAAGGATTGTGAATACATATAATTTGAGCAAAATCATAACGAAAAGACGTAGCTTCATTTAAGAGAAATATAAATGAGTATAACATTTGCAGCTGTAACAATGAAGATTTGTACATTCTTTATGTTATTTGTTGTAATTTTGAAAGTATTATTATACCTGTGAAAAGCGAAAATGAAAAACAGCTTAACACATTATCGTGCTTTAGGTGCAAAGCATGGACAACACAGTGCCCCGCTACGTGTAACGGATATACAATCCTGGACAATTACAACAGCCAAACACGTTACATTTGGGTTTTGTTTGCACCTTAAATCAATCCACACGAGATATAAACCAGTAGTTTACAGAGGTACAGATTGTATTCAAATATTTTATTATGCATTAAGTAAAATAGTAAACCCAATGTATGAAAAACTAAGACATGAAAATGCAAACCTAAAGGGTTCACAGAGGAAGATAAATAACGTTAATTTAGCAAACATTTGCTACATCTGTGAGTGAAAATAACTGAAAAAAAAAGTATGATACCATGACCATTTTGACAGGCAGATGGAGAGGTCCAGCGCATAATATCCAAAATATATATAAATTTTCCTTCATAACTTGTCTGGTTAGGACAGTCATTTGTTCATCAAGACCTTGATTGAATATGATCCATATCTAGAGGTAAAATTTATTCCTAACAACGACGTAAAATATATTTCATCCAGCAAAGAGTTCATAGTTGAAAGGGTTATGAAAAAGGAAAAGAAATAACAGTAAAAAGAACAGTCAGGTTTGTAGATAGCTTAAGATTTGGAAAATCTATTGGACTGGCTAATTATTAAAATGATGAAAAGTTTACAGAAACAGCTTATAATTATGCAGTCTAAATATTTAATGGAGACATTTATATGACTTTGTAAGGTTTAACGAAACAGCTATGCCACCAACAGAAAAGTTGTACTCGCCAGATAACAATTAGAACATACCAACTGATGATCATTAGTATGTTCAGGATGTCACGGGACAATTTAAACAAAACACTCTTGGCAATTTGCATGACTTTTACGTGAAAAAGGATACACTGATTCTATATGACATTTTTGAGCAATTTAGGAATGTCTGTATTGAAAATTACAAATTAGCCCTGCTTACTACAATAGTACTTATGGATTAGCACTTGGTGCACCTTTAAAGCTATGTGGCGTAGAACTTGAACTTTAAAAATCAATGATATGTTTGAGAATGGAATGAGAAGTAGAATAAATTATGAGACCACATAAATATTCTGAAGCAAATCATGAATATTTCTTGGACAATAATGGTAAGAAATAAAAGAAAAATGATGGTGAGTACGAAAGGTCATGATCATTCATTATATACCTATATACCACCAATCTTTATAGGTACGCTTAATGAGCCTAAATATGCCGTCAGAAATCTTTAAATAGGCAACTTATGAGCAAATTAGATGAGCAAAAGATTGTTTTTTAAACACTAGATGAATATGATACTAGTTACATTTTAGAAGTGGATTTGAACCGTTCATTACACTTCCAATACCATTTCAAGGACTATATGTTAGCTAAACAGAAACAAATTTCAAACGAAAATGATTTATCTTGTTACGACTCTATGGTCTAAGAAAAATGTAACAGAAAGAAAGTGAAACCAACAAATCAAGTAAAAATCAACAAGCAATTTATTACTAGATAATTAAAATGAAAAATCAAAAAGTCACTTACAGTAATGTGTTTTGAAATCCTAATAATCCAATAAGAATGATTGTTCTAATCACAAGTCCTAAATATAGAATGTTCCGAATTCACGGCTGTGTCCTTGAATGTTATGATGTGATAATGGTCTCCAAAGTCCCGATGTACTAGAAATCTTGATGTGCTGATGCCAAAATGAAGTATTCCAAAATATCTGAATAAGTTCACTTAAATTCCAAAATCATCAATTAAAAATCCAAAATCCAAAAGTTTATGAGCACTGTAATAATCCAATGAATATTTAAAATAATTCCTCTCTTAGAATTTGGAATGAATTTTCACAACTGTAATAGCTCTTTACAAGACTGATGGTAATGTCAAAACTGAATAAATGTCCACCAAACATGGTATATATAAAGATTGGTCACATGACAGAATGTTCTAGAATATGAGTCATCTTAATGGAATTTTTACTTGTAAACAAAAATCAACCTTGACCTTCAAATTGAGAAAACATATTGATCAAAACAACCTAATTCAAGGACACTAGTTAAACATGTTTTTCATGATAAACATTAAGATTTAAACAAATATTAAAGTGAAAAAACATTTATAATTTCCTAAAATATTTATAATATTATATAAACATCATACATAACACCTCCCCTCATAAAGAAAAAGAAAGATTTATATAATAAAGCTTTCTTTTGAATATACATCTAATACTATAATAACCAAAATTACATAAGAACATGTTTTATGATACTGGACTTAATTACATCAAGCAATATTACATTTCTAGGCACGTGAGAGTGCATCTGCAATCACATTGTCTTTTCCCCTGATGTGTTTGATGTCAATGTTATATTCCTGCAATATCAAACTCCATCTCAACAATCTCCGATTTTTATCTTTCATTTTGTTGATGAAAGTAAGGGGATTGTGATCACTGTACACGATAATTGGAGAAAGAGCTGAGGTAACATACACTTCAAAATGCTGTAAAGCCAATATCAAAGCCAAACATTCCTTCTCAATTGTGGAATAATTTTTCTGGTGCTTGTTTAGTTTTTTAGAAAAATAACACACAGGGTGATCCACACCACTTTTGTCTTCCTGAATCAATACTCCACCAACCCCTACATCACTTGCATCAACAGATAATTTAAATGATTGGCTGAAATTTGGTGCAGAAAGAACTGGTGCATTCTTAAGCATGGCCTTTAACTTGTCAAAAGATTCCTGACACTTGTCAGACCAATAAAATTTGGCTTTCTTACTCAATAAACTTGTCAAAGGTTCAGCAGTTTTGGAAAAATTGGAACAAAATTTCCGATAATATCCAGCCATACCTAGAAATCGCATCAGTTGCTTTTTACAAATTGGAACTTGAAATTCAGAGATAGCTTTGACCTTAGCTTCTATAGGTTTAACTTGACCTTGTCCCACAATATGTCCTAAAAATGTGACACAAGCATGGCAAAACTCACTTTTGCTCAAATTAATTGTCAGATTCGCATCGCTGAGTCGATCGAAGATTTTTCGAATGGTTTCCAAATGATCTTCCCAGGTGTTGTTGTAGATAATGACGTCATCGATATAAGCATCACAATTATCAAGACCAAATGTTATCATGTTCATCAGACGTTGAAACGTTGCAGGTGAATTTTTCATTCCAAACGGCATGACTTTATATTGATAAAGTCCATCTGGAGTTGCAAATGCTGAAATTTCTTTTGCCCTTTCCGTCAGTGGAATTTGCCAGAATCCTTTTAAAAGGTCAAACTTGGTGACATATTCCGCATTTCCAATTTTATCAATGCAATCGTCCATTCTTGGGATTGGAAATGAATCAGTTTTGGTGACACTGTTGACTTTTCTATAGTCAGTACACATACGGAATGTATTATCTGGCTTGGGAACAAGAATACATGGTGAACTCCAGTTACTTTTACTTGGTTCTATGAAATCATTCTCCAGTAAATACTGAATTTCTTTCTTCAGATAGTTCTGTTTGAGAGGATTCATCCTATAAGGATGCTGTTTCACAGGCGCAGAATCTACAATGTCAACGTCATGATAAATTTTACTTGTTCGTGTTGGAACATCAGGAAACAAGTGCTCATATTCATGTAATAGCTGTTTTAGTTCATTTCTTTCCTGTTGTTGTAGATGTGAAAGTTTCTGGTCTAGGTTGTTCAATATTTCTGAATTCCGAAGATTGGTTATACCAGAGTCACTATAGTCTGATCGTACTCCATCGTTGATATCTTCACTGTGTGGTACAGGTACAACTAAATTAACAGAATAATTAGCTGGGCTATCTCTGTCAAAATATTCCTTTAACATATTTATATGACAAAGTTGTTTCTGTTTCCGTCTCCCAGGAGTGTTAATGATATAATTTAAGTCATTTACTTTCTTTTCAACGGTATAAGGACCATAAAATTTAGCCTGAAGAGGATTCTGAGTTATGGGCAAGAGAGCCAGAACTTTGTCACCAGGTTTAAAACTCCTTTCCTGTGAATTTCTGTCATACGTTAATTTCATTTTTGACTGGGTATTGTGAAGATTAGTTCTTGCTACTTCACAGGCCTTTGACAACTTGTATTTGAAATCAGAAACATAATCAAGAAGATTAATCTTTGAATCTTCATTTGAAAGAAGTTTCTCTTTCAATAATTCCAATGGTCCACGAACAGTATGACCAAAAACTAGTTCAAAGGGACTAAAACCCAACGACTCTTGAACTGATTCCCTAACAGCAAACAACAACAAATGAACACCCTCATCCCAATCCTTTTCTGTATCAAAGCAATATGATCGAATCATATTCTTCAAAGTTTGATGAAATCTTTCCAAAGCACCTTGACTTTCAGGGTGATAGGCAGAAGATTTAAACTGTTGGATGCCTAATTCATGCATAACTTGTTGGAAAATTCCAGACATAAAATTTGACCCTTGATCTGACTGGACAGATTTGGGAAGGCCAACAAGTGTAAAAAACTTCACCAAAGCTTTCACAATAGTTTTAGTTTTTATATTTCTCAGAGGAATTGCCTCTGGAAATCTTGTAGATGCACATATGATGGTCAACAAGTATTGGTTGCCTGACTTGGTTTTAGGTAAAGGACCAACACAGTCTACCATTATTCTACTAAATGGTTCATCAAATGCAGGAATAGGTTGCAGATGAGCCTTAGGTATCTTCTGATTGGGTTTTCCTACCATTTGACAAGTGTGACAAGATCTGCAGTATTTAGAAACATCACTTTTGAGTTTCGGCCAATAAAAATGATTTAAGATCTTGTGATAAGTCTTACGGACTCCTAAATGACCAGCCAAAGGAGTTTCATGGGCTAAATTAAGAATTTCCTGCCGATATGACTTAGGAACAACAATTTGATAGCTCACTGACCACTCGTCACCAGCGGGTACATCAGGTGGTCTCCATTTCCTTATAAGGACCCCATTTTTCACAAAGTAACACACTGGAACTTGTGTGGCTTCAGTTTCACTAATAGCCCTCTGAAACAAACAAGATATCTCGGGATCCTGCTCCTGTTCAACGACAAGGGATTGTCGTTTGTCATCCTGATTAGAACAAAGAGAATGAGTTGTCAAAAGAGGATCACTGTGATCAATACCATTTGATTGATCAATACCTGAGGAAAAAGTGACCTCATTGAAAGACTGACCAATACATGTGTCAGCTAAAGGAATAATATCCTGATCAACATCACTCTCAAGAGCTCTTTTTGCGATAGCTCTAGTAACTGCACAAGCAGGGTACAAATCAGGGATTTCAGTTTCGACAGGATCAACTTTCTGATCCAAACAAGGCTTGTCAGTTACAAGTGCAACCTTATCTCCAGCTAGGTCATTGCCTAGTAATAAATGAACACCCTCTATGGGTAAAGAAGTCACTGCCCCAACAGTCACAGGTCCAGAAACTAAGTCTGATGCCAGATTTACACAATGAAGAGGAACATTTACAAAGCCGCACTCTACTCCCTGAACAAGAACACTTTCACTTGAAGAAGACTCCTCAGACAAAGGCAAAGTACCTGATAATAAAAGACTCTGAGAAGCTCCAGTGTCCCTTAATATTTTAATTGGGATAGGCTTGGCAGAATCACCAATAAGTGATATAGAACCTTCTGACATGAATGGTTCATAAGCCTCTAAAATAGAATCAGACTGGGGTTTGTTTGACCCAACAAATGTATTGCTTTCAATACAAGACCGTGACCTTGACCTCGTAGAAATAAGAGCATTTGGAAAAGCTCTGTCTTTTCTCTGTTGCTTCTTTTTCAACTTGAAGCAATCAGAAACAACGTGCCCTTTCTTTTTACAATAAGTGCACGTAGGAAGAGATAAGGATTTCTGATCAGTCTTATCAGATGTTTGATTCCTAACAGTTGTGCTGTTGTGAAATTTGGAAGTACTCGAATGAGATTGAAATGGTTTTTTACCAGAAAACTGCTGAGAGGACGACTCATTGCCAAATGAAATTTTGTGAGTCAAGGAATAATCATCAGCCATACGAGCAGCATTTTCCAAAGTTTCCACATTCTGCTCGTCAAGATAGGTTTTAACATCACTATGGATGCACCTCTTGAACTCTTCAATTAATACGAGCTGTCTGAGGTTATCATAAGCTTGATCAACCTTCTTGGCTGAGCACCACCTATCAAATAGTTGTTCTTTATCCCTTGCAAATTCGACATGAGTTTGTCCAGTTTCTTTTCTACAATTCCTAAACCTTTGTCGATATGCCTCTGGTACCAACTCATAAGCTTTCAAGATGTACTCCTTAACCACATCATAATCAGTGCTTTGTTGTACTGATAGTGAAATGTAGACTTCACGAGCTTTGCCAATAAGTACACTTTGTAATAACAAAGTCCAATGCTCTCTGGGCCATTTCAAGTTTTCAGCTATTTTCTCGAAATGAAGAAAGTATTTATCTACTTCTTTTTCCTGAAAAGGGGGTACTAACCTAATATATCTAGTAACATCAAAACCTGGACTTGTGTTTAAAGGAGTGGAGTGTGCTCTGTTTGCCAGTTCTAATTCTCTTAACTTAAATTGCATTTCCCTTTCTTCTCTTTGCATCTGCATTTGTATTTGTCTCTCTTCTTTCTGCATTTGTATCTGCCTCTCTTCCTTCTCTCTCTCCATCTTTATTTGCCTCTCTTCTTTCTCTCTCTCCATCTGCCTCTCTTCTTTCTGCATTTGTATCTGCCTCTCTTCCTTCTCTCTCTCCATCTGTATTTGCCTCTCTTCTTTCTCTCTCTTCATCTGCCTCTCTTCTTTTTCTCTCTCTCTCTCTGAATCTGAAGCTTTGCCAATTCTAAATCCATCTGGTTCTTTAACTCTAATTCCCTTAATTTCCTGTCAGAACCAGATACAGGCTTTCTCTTCAAACTTTAAGCACTATTTTCAAAAATTCCCTTTCCTACTAAATACTGAATCAAAATAATCTTTATCTCCTGTTTTGTCAATGATACTTTTGCCTCAGATAGACTGTATTTTCTGGCAAGCTCGAGCAACTCATCCTTTCTCATGCACTCTAACCCCTCCTGGGTAGGTTTTGAAATGAAATTCGGAACATTAGATGCCATTGTAAATGCTTGTTTGTTTCAGACAAACAAAATTCTCTATATAAAATCTTTGCCAAAGACAAAAAAAAAAATTCCGAGACAAAATCAATATGAATTTCAAAGATAAATTTAATATCTCTAATATGGTTAAAAGAAATTCAGATCCCGGAACGACGAGCCCCCAATTTCTGTTACGACTCTATGGTCTAAGAAAAATGTAACAGAAAGAAAGTGAAACCAACAAATCAAGTAAAAATCAACAAGCAATTTATTACTAGATAATTAAAATGAAAAATCAAAAAGTCACTTACAGTAATGTGTTTTGAAATCCTAATAATCCAATAAGAATGATTGTTCTAATCACAAGTCCTAAATATAGAATGTTCCGAATTCACGGCTGTGTCCTTGAATGTTATGATGTGATAATGGTCTCCAAAGTCCCGATGTACTAGAATCTTGATGTGCTGATGTCAAAATGAAGTATTCCAAAATATCTGAATAAGTTCACTTAAATTCCAAAATCATCAATTAAAAATCCAAAATCCAAAAGTTTATGAGCACTGTAATAATCCAATGAATATTTAAAATAATTCCTCTCTTAGAATTTGGAATGAATTTTCACAACTGTAATAGCTCTTTACAAGACTGATGGTAATGTCAAAACTGAATAAATATCCACCAAACATGGTATATATAAAGATTGGTCACATGACAGAATGTTCTAGAATATGAGTCATCTTAATGGAATTTTTACTTGTAAACAAAAATCAACCTTGACCTTCAAATTGAGAAAACATATTGATCAAAACAACCTAATTCAAGGACACTAGTTAAACATGTTTTTCATGATAAACATTAAGATTTAAACAAATATTAAAGTGAAAAACATTTATAATTTCCTAAAATATTTATAATATTATATAAACATCATACATAACAATCTACCTTGCAAAATTTCATTGGTGATTATAATGGTCAGGGCCGTCGTAAGGGGTGGGGGATACGGGCGACCATCCGGGGCGCCAGGCTTGGGGGTGGGAGTGGGCACCATTTCGCGGAATATGTTTTTATTCTCTATTTTACTTAAATAAACGTACAGGTGTTCATTCAAATACCTACGTTTAGTTATTATTCTCATGACCATTAATACATTTAAAAAACAATAAAAAAAACAGTTTGCAGTGTTTTTTCCCGAGGGCGGGGTGTGCCGAAGGCGACGCTCGCCCAGGTCGCCGTATCGTCCAGCGCAAACTTGCGTATCAGTTTTGAGACAGAGAACTTTACCAGTGACATGAAAGATAACGTCAAGTTTTATGACACTCGAGACAATCCAACTGACAAGATATTTTTGATTACCACAAATCAATAATCAAGTTCCTTTACTTTTAAGGTTGAGTTAAATAGCGTTTCAATTAGCGAGTGCTATAGGTTATGATAAAATCTAGATTTATTCACAACTAGCAAAGAAGAAAATAAAGTTTGTAAGGGAATCAAATAATGTGTATTGAAAATAATTTAAAATTCAAAATGTATCGAAATTGTTGATTTATTAACAAACAAATAAATTACCAGGAAATATATTTTCTCAAATCATACAATCATTAGATGTATAACAGCAAAATGAACAAGTAGCATTTTCTGTCTATGACGTCCAGCTTTCCTGGTTGACAACACATCACCTTACGTTCACGTAAGCACTCTGAAGCCCAAGGAATACTCCGGTCTCACTAAAAATGTGTATCTTATGTTATGTTTCAAAGCATCTACAACTTCTTCTTTCATTTCTTCTTGAATTAAACGGATCTCTGGAAACAGAGTTTTCATTGCTTAGTCCTTGCCGTCTATCACAAAAAAAGATAATAAAATAAACGCGAATTCTCTCTGAAATATTTGATTGCAGAGCTGTTCTTTTGCACGATCACACAAACAGATATTTCAAAATCTACCACTAAAAGCTAGTTTGGTTAGGTTAGTTTTAGAATTTTTTTTTACATCGTCAAGATTGCTACAGTAATCAATCATAAACCAAGTAAAAGTTGGACAGAATAGCGTGTAGTCAGAAAGGTTTTCGAATTCAGTTTCTAGAGATTTAGTGCAAACATTGCTTTGCCAGTTAATTACTTCACATATTATCATGTTATGAGACTATTTCAGATACATTTAATTAATTCAGCTGATTCTTTGAATGTTTGTATGAACATAAACCACACAAAATAAAGATACATTTTGTGAGCATTTACATTTTTTCCCCGTTGATTTGAGAATAAATACCTTGTTAAAAGTTAGTTAATTAAGATCATGTGTACTTCTAAATCAAGTTAGAATGGTTTTCAGTGCAAAAAGTGTTAACAAACTATATTCCTATTGTATGTGTTCTTTTGTCCTTCGTCAAATAAGTACTTAATGGCTTCTGCAAACTGCTGCTTTAATTAGAAACCCTGGGAACAACATGTGTTTAGCAGACATTCTATAGCTAGTGAGATTTTTTCTTTAGCTGAATTGTAAAACTTTTCTGGATTGCATTCTCCAGTTGTTTTGCACGGTATCAAAACATCCTCATAAAATGTTTCCTTCTTTGTGTTTCATTCCAATTATTAAAACATTGATATCTCCTAGATAGCATGTACGTGATTCTTATACGCTGTAAAAATTAACTTCCTAATCGTTTTATTACGTTCAATGAGTATGCAACACTGTGGTTGTTTACCGCTAATTCAATTTAAAAAAAAAGAAGGAAAGGTCCATATATCTTACTTTTTCAATTTTCAATATGAGAAAAGTTTTTTTATACGCCCATTTTTATTTAAAAGGACATACTGCCATGAAGTATATTTGTATGTAACTTCTATTCAGCAAAACGTTATGAAGCATAATTAAATCCATAGCAATTATCTTATGTCTGGTGGGAGTTTCAGACTTAAAATATGGCCAACAATCCTAACTTTGTTGTGTGAGTAATATTACAACCGCTGGGTGTGTACAACTGAAACCACATTACTCAAACTCACGGATAAATAAATACCATCCGGGTACTCCTGACTTGGAAAAAAGAGATAATATTAAAAACAACATATATCCAAACATTAGGTTAGTTTTCATCAAACTCGTTTTTGTTATCGTCGATTTCATTTTTTAATTCATCCATTCTAAAATCCAGTGCAATACTCTTTATGGCCATTTCCGTGTTCAATTCAGGTTTAAATGTCTCTGTGTTTCGTTTATTTCGGTTTAAATTACATCATTATTACTACATAAAGCGAGTCTATTTCAGTTTTAAATGCATCTGTCTGTTGAAAAGGGTTTCTTTTCAAATCATTGAGATCTTTTCTCATTGGTTTGATCTTTTGTCTAATTCATTAATACTATCTTGTACTACACTGATATTATCATCCACTTCTGAATCAACAGTCGTTTGTATCTGTTTTGTCTGTTTCTAATTGTTCAACTTTAGCATGCAGCTGTTTTGCAAAATTCAATACATGCAATATCTTTTATCGTTTTAATTTTATCGCTCACATTTGTAGCAGATAAATTGTAGGTTGTCGTCATTGTTTTTATCGTGCTTTTCATTAACAGTCTCTAACTCTTTGTTTATCTCTGTTAAATCATTCTTCTTTTGCAACTCTGTTGGTGTTTTAAAATTGGCAGATATCTTGTTTTTCAAGTCATCGATTATTGTTATGAAATGATTAATTACGTTTTTACTTTCTTTTTTCCTGTTGCTGAATTTCGATATTCAGATAGATCATCCATTAATAGTACATTATATATATATATATATATATATATATATATATATATATATATATATATATATATATATATATATATATATATATATATATATATATATGAAAGAGACAGCTTAGACGGTGCAATTCGTCCTGCACCACGTGAAGAGCACAACTTTACAGTGGTAAACAGTTTCATTGACTCTGTAGATGTTTTAGGTTGTTATGTTGTAATTAGAATTGTGAAAGACGCTTTGCGTTCGTAAGCCTTTGGCACACCTTCAGTACATGTTGTAACTGACACGTTATTACTCCAGAATACCTCGTCTTCAACGACAATTTTAACATTTGTATTGGCTTGAATCATAAAATAGATATGTAACTCTCCATTGGGCCAGAAGTACTCATTCTCCTTCAGAGATGCTACGCAATTCTGCTTTGTACGTGCTGCGCTAATTTTTAAGTAACAAATGTGTCAGGTCAAAGTCCATGTACTATTAGGTAGTCAATTCTGAACTGACCAAATGACACTTTAATGATTAGTTTTATAATTTTTTTGATGTTTTGATGACCGCGAACTATTTGTAAACCTCAGTAGCTTTTTAGGAAGCATATTGTACGCAACAGAAAGAGCAGATTTAAGGTTTCATGATAAATTGTGTTGATAATGTCATTTGTTTCAGTCGACATTCTCTGTAGGTAAAAGCTATGCTACTTATTAACTAGGAAGGTAAAGCTTTTATCAATGTAAGTTTTATTTTCCTTTGATCTCTACAGTGTTAACAATTTTGTCCGGTAAAACCCCATATACTATCCGATAGTTGATTGTGAACTAAGTGAAAATAGAATACTTAAGTTTGCAATTTCTCTAAAATGACATGTGTGATGGTGGACCTGTTGACATTTTAAACAACTTTGTCAAAAGCTTGGTGTATGAAACAGTGAGATCAGATTTAAGTACTGCATGGTAATAGAGTTGGGTTAATACTACTTTTTGTTTCACTCAGTATTTGTTAAAACTTAGTGCTATTTATTTAACTATATCTAACGATAACAGCTATGATTTTGTACACGCTATTTATTACATGAAACATTAAATCTCTTCAGGGATTCGGTTAGACAAAGTGCAAGAACAGAGAGACTAACAAAGAGTACATGACTAAATGGAGAAAGAAAAACATGGAAGAAATAAATAAAAACAAGAGACGGAAATACTACAATGATGATATTTTCAGGATAATTATGAATAAGCATTTTGGCTTGCATTAAGACAAAACATTAAATCATTTACAACACTGAAAATGTTAAGTGTATCATCTATTGACTTCTGCAGAAGATGGTTAAACTTCACTAAAATGAAGGTGAGAGTGAAGATGACTGAGACATTGATAATGTCATTCCTTGTGCCACTTTTGATTTGCCTGCCCCTGAAAGAAAGAGAGAATGCTTTCATTGGTCAAATACAAGGCATATGGTAGCCAGTGAAAACATGTATAAATATTCAAAAGAGAGATAGAAGGTTACAAGAAAAAAGTTGAATCATTCATGATGACTAATTTTATCATTGAGGAAGATTATAACAGTATTGCCTGGTATATTTTCCGTGTGAGACTTAATTGCATTATACGCATTATACGCAGCCACTCCTGTAACAACTATGATTGAAGGCAACATACATCAATAACAAAAGCAACAATTGCACATCTATTAGGCATTTTCGGTGTTTTCTGTTTCCTTACTTTCTATTGGCCTTTTGAAATCAATATGTTTGAATGCTATTAAACCTGCACTCAGCGCAGATAGAGATAATCCCAACTTCAATGACAAAAACAAATGACGTATCTAATTCCATTTGAAGCATTGTACATTTTTGCAGTTCATTTTGTAAACTGCCTAAGTATCCGATTGGAAGAAATTTATAATCAGTGATGTTACAGTACATAACACAACATCTGACAATGATTTGGAGATTTGAGCAGCTATAGTACTGAGAAAGTGTTCATTTATCTCCCTGATTTGTTTCCCAACCATTTTTGCAACTCTTGTTAAGTGACATTTTTACCAGTTATCTCTTTGCAAGTTTTATTTGCAATGGTTATTTTCAATTCCTCTTTATACTCTTTAGTTCCTCTATAATTTGAGGTATTGCAACTTTTGTCTTGGATAGATTCTTTTTCCAGTTCTCCTTTGTCATTTCTTAGCTATTTAAATAACCCACGTAAGGCATGTACTACAATGCATATCCTCTATCACTAGGTAAATTTCGTGTACTGAAGGTGCAGCCTTTTTTTGTTCTTCTCAGCATAATACATAAATGGTAGGAGGTGGTTAAGATGTAGAAATAAAAGAGTTTGAAAACTCTTTATATAAAAAAGGAAGATGTGGTAGATACACAACCAAAACAGGTTGATGAAATTCTAAATATTGTAAATGATTTCAGTCAAAGCACAATACGTGAAGATGTTCCAAATGAAAGTTCCAACGTTTCGCTTTGCGGGTTAGAACTATAAAAGACATAAAGAAAGTTCATGGAATGAAGAATTTACAATACAACCTTGAGAAAAACAGCCTTAAAATACAAAACAAAACCATATATTATGAAAAACCTGTTAGTGAGATAGTTCAAAGCTCAAGGAAAGGTAAATGCAAATTAAAGCTAGCATCTAGCACTTGAGCAGGCAAGACTGGAAATGAAATTGTTGGTAACATTAGGTTGGAAAAAAAGCAATAAATGGGTGTCACCATTTGGTGAGGAGAGACAACTTAAATATCTACAGCCAATAAAAGTAAAAGAGGAAACAGAAATGCGAACAATAGAAACAAATGATCCGTTTGATTAACAGATAAGAGAAGCTGAGGCTATGCTTGAGGAATACCACGGAAGAATTCAAAATAAAAACTGCACTTGTAGTGAAAAGATCATTAACTGCACAAGAGGAAAGAGGAATAAAGGGCTGTGTACATGCTGCTGTAAAACCTAATGTTGAAATGTATGGAAAAACAAATTGAAGAGTTTTAGAAACAGACGAGATTTGTAGAGATCAAGATGCAACAAAAAAGCTGTATTGCAGAAACATTTGAGAAGTGTGGAGAGAAATAAAACACAGTTGAAGAGAGTTTTCAGAGAAAACACTAAAAACAGTTAAAAAGTTACAGAAAAATTACCATTAGGTGAAAGATTCAACTGTTCCAATAACTGATATAGCCACTGCGATGGGTATGACAATATCATCCGTTACTCTAGGTTTAGTTGCGGTGGTGGAGGAGATTCTGCTCCATCAGGAGGCAAAGATGATTCTTTCGTTGACAAAATTAAAAAGGTCTTGGCAATCATGTGTTTCAGTTAGCCAAAAGCAGCAGCTGCATTTTCTGGATTTATTGGCAGTGTAACAAACTGACTTTTGAAACTGACGGAGAGATTGTTTTATTTCTAGCTGAACATATTATGTTACCTATTTTGGGCATTAATTGGATTGTTATTTCAAAGTTGTTGACACGACATCAAAGAGGCTAAAAAATACATAATTTATTTTTAAAAAATTAAATATAAATGATTATTTGTTTATTTTATGATAAATATTGGTGGTGGGAGTATTTATTTTTTTTTTTGGTTGCGTTTTTTCTTGTGCTATGTGTCATTTGAACATCAGAATAGGGAATCATGCCGTAGAATCATCATAATCATAAGAATTATTCTCTACGTAATATTCATTTAATTTGTCTTCTTTTTTGCACTCTACAATGTGTTATCGTACTGGCAATGATTGTTTATCAGCCTTTGGAATACCAGCCTTTTCTACGTCGGTACTGATGGTAAGATTTAAGCCCAGTTGAAATATTTTTTTGGATTTCTGTAAACTGTTCTTTTCTCCAACTCTACTACCCATTTTCATAACTAAATCACTTTGTAATAAAAAGATATCCTGGCCACCAATATCATAGTCCAATTTAACTTTTGAATCTTTTATGAGTAGATAGAACAGGTATGTCCTGAATAACTATGGAACAACCCCCTCCCACCCATTTTCAAATTTTTAAAAAATGCCTAGTCTAGGTGTATCAACAGTACTATCTACAATTGTTTTCCTTAACCACCAAGACTTTACTCTAGTAATTCAAATAATAAATGCAGTTCATTCATTTATCAAAACAAAAATAGTTCAGCAAATACCTTAAAATGTACAAGATTTGACAAAGCGATCATGTTTCACCTTTTTCTTTTTTAATTATGAGGTATATTTTATATTTTATGACAATATCCAAAAACTGTATCTTAATGCTAAAAAAACTAAGTAAATAATTAAATCCAGAGATAAACTTATAAGTAAAGAGAGTAAATCTCATGATAATTTTTGTAAATAAATAATGTTCGTCGGATTTATAAAAAAAACTACCAAGCAATACATTTTATTCTAGTCCAGGAACTCGGTTGAATGCTCCAGATAAAAGGGAAATAACAAATGAATTTAATGAGATAAAGATATACTACACATTAAATAACTATTGTACGTACAAGCCATTTATCATTTTTGATAATTACACTTTAAAATTTACCAATAATGATTCAATGAAAAGATGTAGGGCACAATGTAATATGAAATTCTGGCAATGTCACTAAAACTAGGCAGTATGGGTGGAAACATTAGGATGTGAAATATCTTATTGTTATTTTACTAATTAAAGTATATCAGAGTTAGTAAAATCAATATAGGTTTCACATCCACTTTCGAATATGAAAACTATTGTCTGAATATAAAATATCATTACCTAATAGCCAATCTTTTAATCCAGCCAACACTAATATAGATCTAAAATAATTGCACATAATTTTTAATAACTTTGATATTCCTCATCATCATTATTGGAGATATATTAGTGGAAAAAATAATTATTTAATTCATAAAACTGTTCATCAAGGCTTTGGAGAACCTATACCAGCTTATGCCTTAAACACATACACACGTCATTATAATTATGGAGCTGGAACAGTTGAATATTGGGAAAAATATCAGCAGAAGAAATAAATAAAATGTTAATAAGTGATGAAAAAATAGGATGGGTTTATTTGTTTACAAAAGATAGCAACGGACTAACAGAACATGGAATATCTAGACTAACTAAAAGTATCTGACCTTATGTGATATGTGTTTTAGGTGGATAAGTACAAAATAAAACATACATTACCCAGTCTGTTTCCGCTAAGCAAACGCTGTAATAAAAGTTGACTTAAAATTTAATTTTGGGTCAATAAGGGTATAGCTCAGACGAAAACATTACAATAAGATTTTAGCAATATATTTCAGATTCCGAATTTAGACTAAACTATGTCATTGGTGGTGATGGTATATTTTGGATTACCCATTGATATGGTGGTGGAAATAGGTAGCATAGAAGGTTATAATATATACAAGTCATCTAACACATTTATTCAGGGAACAAATACTGACATAAATACCAACGGGATAAAGAATATATTTACATGCAGCTGATAATAATCAGTGTAAAAAAATTATAAAAAGATAGAAGAACCGGAGTAAAGAAACATTAGTAAGAAATAAGTAGTAAAAAAAAAGCTTTGCAAATAAACGTTAGTAAGAATTATCTAGAAAATCTTGTTATCCCAACAATTGAAACAAACATAGATAACAAACCTGTTATCTTTTCTTAAGAAACGTATATAAAAAAAGACTTTCTGATTATTTCTATGGCTGCAAGAACCAGCTTAATTTAGCTTAGGAAATAGGTTGTTATTTTTCATCCTTCTTGTTTTGTCTAAACCTTTGATTATAACTCCAAGCAACAAAGCAACTAATGTTATAATGAGCAAACTGACATTCTCACCTATAGCAGAAATAAATTGTCGAGCTGGTTTTGAAAGCCAGCTTATTACACTGGCCATTATACCAGGCAATGCGTCTGCTGCTTTTTTAAAACTCAAATAGTTTGCAATAGTTTTTCAACTTTTTTTAATTCGTCAAAGACTTTATCTATACTATTTTTACTATCACTACCTCCACGGCCACCACATTCAGGCTGCTTTGCACCCCATACTTTTAAAGCTTTTACAACATTTGCTATGGTTAGAGCAAGAGTTGTCGCTAACATACATAGAGTTGTAAAAATCGGAGCAATTGTTACACCTTTTTCATTAAACATTGTTTTAACCTTTAACTTAATGGAAACTTTTCTATAACTTCGAGATTTATGCTACTAATATTTTCTATAAAGTTATTTTCTAAATCTGTTAAACGGCCGACTATTTGTGTTATATTGTTTACGGTATTTTGTAAGAGTTCTTTCAATTTGGCTTTTTCAGTTTCATTTGTTTCTTAGATGAAGTCTTTATTGATATGATTTACTCCTTTGTTATACATTTTAATTCCAGATTTCATGTGACCTTATTTTGATTTAACTACTTCAGTAGCAATCACATAACCTCCCAATTCTTCTTCTTCGTGTAGTGTAAATAATGTAGCAGGTGGATTACTGCCATTTTTTCCGTAGTAATCATCGTTTAAATTCTCTACTTTTCGAAATTTGCTCGTCAAATGGTTCATTTGTGCGAATTACTTCCATTTCGATCTCCACATAATTTTTTAAAATTGGTTTTCTGTTTGTGTTCAATTTTTTTCAATGTTTTCATCTCTGCAGGAACTGTTTAATTTGATGTTTCAAGTGATTTCCTTCTCTTGTCCTACCTAAAGACTTTATAAAATTACTTCCACCGGTTTGTGGAGCTATAGAGTGAGGTAATAACATTCTATTTGGAGAACCTTTCTTAGAAATTTTTAATGGTTCTTCGTTTCTTGATTAATCAATGTTTTTCCCACAATTTTTTAAATAACTCTTAATTAGTTTATATTGATCTTCATCTATACCATACTCTATATTATTTGTATTCATCAAATATATTTAATGGTGGCTTTTAAGGAGTTTTAAATCCTTCATCAGATAATACATTATCAGTATACGGCTCGTCAATTATTGCATCTGTTGTTTGGTCCTCATAAGCATATTTTCTGCCATGATCAAATCATCAAATTCTCTTTATTAAAAATTTTAATTTTACACTATTCAAATGGATCAAAAACAGCTTGGAAATAATTGGGGGTTTTACCAGATAAAAATAGCAGTGAAAAAAGCGAAGATAATACAAAAATACAAACAAAATTTAAAACTTAACAATCCAAATGGAGCATACAAAGAAATAACTGTGACAACTTTAACTGATAAGGATTATGGAAAAATGGATGGTAAACAAATAAAGAAAGAAAAATAAACTTTCCGTAAATGCGAGATGATCGAAAAAATAAAGTCACTGTCAGTTGTAGTAATACTAGGAGAAACATCTCTGATTAGTACAATTATTCCAATTGATAATTTAAACGAGTTATGGACAGAGTTTAAACAACGTTCTAAAACAAGAAATGGAATGAGATATTTTACTGTGTGTTTATCATTTATGTTAGGATTATCTATATCTAAAGTAAGTGCAAGTTTAATAACATTTAAACACATATATTTTTTTAAAAAAATAGGAAGAATGAAATAAACGCTTTGAAAACTGTGCAAAGTAGTACACAGTACACACATCTAAATAAATAGGAAACGAACAAATCCGGGATCTGTACTGGATAATTTGCAAGCGATGTATTGTTTTCCTTTTGTCAAAACTGTGACAACTGTTGCTATAGTGTCTCTCTATCTCATTTATTAAATATTTTAGAAATCAAGATATAACAAATATGAAAGAAGATTAAGGAAGTGAGTAAAGTCAGTGAGAGAAGCAAACAAGTTCTTAAGTTCTAGAACAAGGCTCAAGTGCGTGATTTAACTTTGACCAAGAATCATATGACTAAAGGCCTTTTTACTAAAGTATTTTTTCATAGGTTTATTACTTACCTCTGATGAATTTAATTTAGACAATTCTTTGATTCCGCAGGAGTGATAATTGTATCCATCTTTTATAATCAACATATCTATGTGAACATAACTCTCTCTTTTAAAAGCTGCAACCGATCTTATGAACTTTTTAGATTCTTTTTTCATAAACTATTTCATATACATTGATGGATATATTGAATTCATCTTCAAAAGTATCAATATATTTTATCTTTATTGGACATTTATTAAACCATTGTGCATATGTTTGCAAATTATATTGTTGTGATCTGTTTGCATGATTTGTTCGAGGATTTATAATAGATTCAATTCCATGAAAAACAACATTTTTTATCTTTATTGTTAACATTAAGACAGGCTTATTAATCTTTAACTTATTCTGTTAAATCTATATATATGCTCCAGCTCTTCTAGAACTATTCCTATCTACATGTAACGTTAGAAAATCTACTTTGTAACATTTCAAACGTCCGTTCAATTACATCATTCATTTGGTTTTAAATGTGTTTATGCTTCTTGTTCTATGATAAAATTAAGAACATTATTGTTATACTGCTCTTTCATTACTAATTTAACAGATAAGTCAAGTTGAACTCTAATAGTTTTAACTTGTATAATTGTTTGCTTATTATTTTACTTGAACGTTTTTCAACCTCATATATATATATATATATATATATATATATATATATATATATATATATATATATATATATATATATAAGAAGTATTAATTTGCGTTTTTAAGAGTTTGAGATTTCCTTGGATATCAGTGTTGCTATTTATTATGATACTACTTGTTTTCAATGATATTTCTTCATTAAATTTACTTTTTCCTTGTGTGTATAATGAACCCTTTTTACCGTTTCTCGCAAGTTACTTTTTTTAAAAACATTTTTGTGGTATTTTTTCTCTCATTCTTTCATTTCTTCCAGTAATAATGCCACTGTTATTTTAGCATGTTAACACAACTTTTATAGCTTTGATATTTGTTAGTAGGCTTATTTCTTCTCTCCATTTCGATTATTGGCTTATTATTTCCACAAAGATGACAAATAGAGTGAATTCACATTCTATTCCTTTAGCTTCTGTTAAACCTTCCCACACCAGATTCTTTTGTATCTGAGTAAATTAAAAGTATTCAGTGTTTTCTCTCGTTGAAGATTTATCTAAACACATCGTGTATGTCATCTCCCTTTTGCATTTTTCATGTGTTTGGATGTCAACAATGTTTGCCTGCTGCTGGTCATCCACATGACTAACATAGACACTTTTATGTATTAGGGTATATGTTTAGTTAATCATTCTTTTAGTTCGGCGTATTATCTTTTGTTTTCGTCTCGTTTAATTTGTTCCTACAGTATATTGACATTTGCGTAAGAAACTTGACTTTAAGGACCGCAGTAAAGATGTCGTAAATACTGTTCTTCGTCAGTCATTTAAAGTAAACTAACAACATCCAGAGAATACTGTAAGATTGATAAATTGCCTTTAGGTGTTATCAATAAGCCAACATGACATCCATCAACAATATAGACTTTTATTTCAGCAATTTGCGAAGTTTCTTACATTCATTCAATGAATAATTTCAGTTTTATGTAAAATTTTGCCATGACTATGGTTGATTTAAAAAGAACTACTTCATATGCGGCATGTTTTTGAATCTTACTTTGTCTTCTATAAATTTCAACTGTTTTTGTCCAATCCTTGTAGACTGACCTTATAAAGTTTACGAGATCTGCAAGTTGAAATGTAAGTTTAGCCGAATACAAATTTCTTTATTTGTCATCACCAAATACGTAATGTATTCCTTCTTTGTACTAAGATGTTTTAGTCAGCTTGTTATCAGAGCTGATGCTGCTTATTTCAATGTTATCATCACTAAATGTAATCTGTAAATCAGCAGATTTTCTAAAGCAGGAGAGTTGATATTTTTTAATGTTTATAATCAACACATTTACACATGTATTTTCTTGCATTTTATTCTACAACATAACTACCTGTGATCACTTTAATCCCGTCTAAATTGGTAAACAAATACGCATAATCTCTAGATACCGAAAGTGTTGATTTCATGCTAAACTCGTGAAATAGTTATATCACCTCTCTGAAAACTGTGGAATTGAATACAATGTAGGTTTGTGCCATTATTTATGATGTATTGTTACGACTCTATGGTCTAAGAAAAATGTAACAGAAAGAAAGTGAAACCAACAAATCAAGTAAAAATCAACAAGCAATTTATTACTAGATAATTAAAATGAAAAATCAAAAAGTCACTTACAGTAATGTGTTTTGAAATCCTAATAATCCAGTAAGAATGATTGTTCTAATCACAAGTCCTAAATATAGAATGTTCCGAATTCACTGCTGTGTCCTTGAATGTTATGATGTGCTAATGGTCTCCAAAGTCCCGATGTACTAGAAATCTTGATGTGCTGATGTCAAAATGAAGTATTCCAAAATATCTGAATAAGTTCACATAAATTCCAAAATTGTCAATTAAAAATCCAAAATCCAAAAGTTTATGAGCACTGTAATAATCCAATGAATATTTAAAATAATTCCTCTCAGAATTTGGAATGAATTTTCACAACTGTAATAGCTCTTTACAAGACTGATGGTAATGTCAAAACTGAATAAAATGTCCACCAAACATGGTATATATAAAGATTGGTCACATGACAGAATGTTCTAGAACATGAGTCATCTTAATGGAATTTTTACTTGTAAACAAAAATTCAACCTTGACCTTCAAATTGAGAAAACGTATTGATCAAAACAACCTAATTCAAAGACACTAGTTAAACATGTTTTTCCTGATAACATTAAGATTCAAGCAAATATTAAAGTGAAGAAACATTTATAATTTCCTAAAATATTTATAATATTATATAAACATCATACATAACACCTCCCCTCATAAAGAAAAAGAAAGATTTATATAATAAAGCTTTCTTTTGAATATACATCTAATACTACAATAACCAAAAATACATAAGAACATGTTTTATGATACTGGACTTAATTACATCAAGCAATATTACATTTCTAGGCACGTGAGAGTGCATCTGCAATCACATTGTCTTTTCCCTTGATGTGTTTGATGTCAATGTTATATTCCTGCAATATCAAACTCCATCTCAACAAGCTCCGATTTTTATCTTTCATTTTGTTGATGAAAGTAAGGGGATTGTGATCACTGTACACAATAATTGGAGAAAGAGCTGAGGTAACATACACTTCAAAATGCTGTAAAGCCAATATCAAAGCCAAACATTCCTTCTCAATTGTGGAATAATTTTTCTGGTGCTTCTTTAGTTTTTTAGAACAATAACACACAGGGTGATCCACACCACTTTTGTCTTCCTGAATCAATACTCCACCAACCCCTACATCACTTACATCAACAGATAATTTAAATGATTGGCTAAAATTTGGTGCAGAAAGAACTGGTGCATTCTTAAGCATGGCCTTTAACTTGTCAAAAGATTCCTGACACTTGTCAGACCAATGAAATTTGGTTTTCTTACTCAATAAACTTGTCAAAGGTTCAGCAATTTTGGAAAAATTGGAACAAAATTTCCGATAATATCCAGCCATACCTAGAAATCGCATCAGTTGCTTTTAACAAATTGGAACTTGAAATTCAGAGATAGCTTTGACCTTAGCTTCTATAGGTTTAACTTGACCTTGTCCCACAATATGTCCTAAAAATGTGACACAAGCATGGCAAAACTCACTTTTGCTCAAATTAATTGTCAGATTCGCATCGCTGAGTCGATCGAAGATTTTTCGAATGGTTTCCAAATGATCTTCCCAGGTGTTGTTGTAGATAATGACGTCATCGATATAAGCATCACAATTATCAAGACCAAATGTTATCATGTTCATCAGACGTTGAAACGTTGCAGGTGAATTTTTCATTCCAAACGGCATGACTTTATATTGATAAAGTCCATCTGGAGTTACAAATGTTGAAATTTTTTTTGCCCTTTCCGTCAGTGGAATTTGCCAGAATCCTTTTAAAAGGTCAAACTTGGTGACATATTCCGCATTTCCAATTTTATCAATGCAATCGTCCATTCTTGGGATTGGAAATGAATCAGTTTTGGTGACACTGTTGACTTTTCTATAGTCAGTACACATACGGAATGTATTATCTGGCTTGGGAACAAGAATACATGGTGAACTCCAGTTACTTTTACTTGGTTCTATGAAATCATTCTTCAGTAGATACTGAATTTCTTTCTTCAGATGGCTCTGTTTGAGAGGATTCATCCTATAAGGATGCTGTTTCACAGGCGCAGAATCTACAATGTCAACGTCATGATAAATTTTACTTGTTCGTGTTGGAACATCAGGAAACAAGTGCTCATAGTCATGTAATAGCTGTTTTAGTTCATTTCTTTCCTGTTGTTGTAGATGTGAAAGTTTCTGGTCTAGGTTGTTCAATATTTCTGAATTCCGAAGATTGGTTATACCAGAGTCACTATAGTCTGATCGTACTCCATCGTTGATATCTTCACTGTGTGGGACAGGTACAACTAAATTAACTGAATAATTAGCTGGGCTATCTCTGTCAAAATATTCCTTTAACATATTTATATGACAAAGTTGTTTTTGTTTCCGTCTCCCAGGAGTGTTAATGATATAATTTAAGTCATTTACTTTCTTTTCAACGGTATAAGGAATAAAAAAATTTAGCCTGAAGAGGATTCTGAGGTATGGGCAAGAGAGCCAGAACTTTGTCACCAGGTTTAAAACTCCTTTCCTGTGAATTTCTGTCATACCTTAATTTCATTTTTGACTGAGTAGTGTGAAGATTAGTTCTTGCTACTTCACAGGCCTTTGACAACTTGTATTTGAAATCAGAGACATAATCAAGAAGATTAATCTTTGAATCTTCATTTGAAAGAAGTTTCTCTTTCAATAATTTCAATGGTCCACGAACAGTATGACCAAAAACTAGTTCAAAGGGACTAAAACCCAACGACTCTTGAACTGATTCCCTAACAGCAAACAACAACAAATGAACACCCTCATCCCAATCCTTTTCTGTATCAAAGCAATATGATCGAATCATATTCTTCAAAGTTTGATGAAATCTTTCCAAAGCACCTTGACTTTCAGGGTGATAGGCAGAAGATTTAAACTGTTGGATGCCTAATTCATGCATAACTTGTTGGAAAATTCCAGACATAAAATTTGACCCTTGATCCGACTGGACAGATTTGGGAAGGCCAACAAGTGTAAAAAACTTCACCAAAGCTTTCACAATAGTTTTAGTTTTTATATTTCTCAGAGGAATTGCTTCTGGAAATCTTGTAGATGTACACATGATGGTCAACAAGTATTGGTTGCCTGACTTGGTTTTAGGTAAAGGACCAACACAGTCTACCATTATTCTACTAAATGGTTCATCAAATGCAGGAATAGGTTGCAGATGAGCCTTAGGTATCTTCTGATTGGGTTTTCCTACCATTTGACAAGTGTGACAAGATCTGCAGTATTTAGAAACATCACTTTTGAGTTTCGGCCAATAAAAATGATTCAAGATCTTGCGATAAGTCTTACGGACTCCTAAATGACCAGCCAAAGGAGTTTCATGGGCTAAATTAAGAATTTCCTGCCGATATGACTTAGGAACAACAATTTGATAGCTCACTGACCACTCGTCACCAGCGGGTACATCAGGTGGTCTCCATTTCCTCATAAGGACCCCATTTTTCACAAAGTAACACACTGGAACTTGTGTGGCTTCAGTTGCACTAATAGCCCTCTGAAACAAACAAGATATCTCGGGATCTTGCTCCTGTTCAACGACAAGGGATTGTCGTTTGTCATCCTGATTAGAACAAAGAGAATGAGTTGCCAAAAGAGGATCACTGTGATCAATACCATTTGATTGATCAATACCTGAGGAAAAAGTGACCTCATCAAAAGACTGACCAATACATGTGTCAGCTAAAGGAATAATATCCTGATCAACATCAATCTCAAGAGCTCTTTTTGCCATAGCTCTAGTAACTGCACAAGCAGGGTACAAATCAGGGATTTCAGTTTCGACAGGATCAACTTTCTGATCCAAACAAGGCTTGTCAGTTACAAGTGGATTAACCACAACCTTATCGCCAGCTAGGTCATTGCCTAGTAATAAATGAACACCCTCTATGGGTAAAGAAGTCACTGCCCCAACAGTCACAGGTCCAGAAACTAAGTCTGATGCCAAATTTACACAATGGAGAGGAACATTTACAAAGCCGCACTCTACTCCCTGAACAAGAACACTTTCACTTGAAGAAGACTCCTCAGACAAAGGCAAAGTACCTGATAATAAAAGACTCTGAGAAGCTCAAGTGTCCCTTAATATTTTAATTGGGATAGGTTTGGCAGAATCACCAATAAGTGATATAGAACCTTCTGACATGAATGGTTCATAAGCCTCCAAAATAGAATCAGACTGGGGTTTGTTTGACCCAACAAATGTATTGCTTTCAATACAAGACCGTGACCGTGACCTCGTAGAAATAAGAGCATTTGGAAAAGCTCTGTCTTTACTCTGTTGCTTATTTTTCAACTTGAAACAATCAGAAATAACGTGCCCTTTCTTTTTACAATAAGTGCACGTAGGAAGAGATAAGGATTTCTGATCAGTCTTATCAGATGTTTGATTCCTAACAGTTGTGCTGTTGTGAAATTTGGAAGTACTCGAATGAGATTGAAATGGTTTTTTACCAGAAAACTGCTGAGAGGATGACTTATTGCCAAATGAAATTTTGTGAGTCAAGGAATAATCATCAGCCATACGAGCAGCATTTTCCAAAGTTTCCACATTCTGCTCGTCAAGATAGGTTTTAACATCACTATGGATGCACCTCTTGAACTCTTCAATTAACTTTCTCATGCACTCTATCCCCTCCTGGATAGGTTTTGAAATGAAATTCTGAACATTAGATGCCATTGTAAATGCTTGTTGGTTTCAGACAAACAAAATTCTCTATTTAAAAATCTTTGCCAAAGACAAAAAAAATTCCGAGACAAAATCAATATGAATTTCAAAGATAAATTTAATATCTCTAATATGCTTTAAAGAAATTCAATCCCGGAACGACGAGCCCCCAATTTCTGTTACGACTCTATGGTCTAAGAAAAATGTAACAGAAAGAAAGTGAAACCAACAAATCAAGTAAAAATCAACAAGCAATTTATTACTAGATAATTAAAATGAAAAATCAAAAAGTCACTTACAGTAATGTGTTTTGAAATCCTAATAATCCAGTAAGAATGATTGTTCTAATCACAAGTCCTAAATATAGAATGTTCCGAATTCACGGCTGTGTCCTTGAATGTTATGATGTGCTAATGGTCTCCAAAGTCCTTATGTACTAGAAATCTTGATGTGCTGATGTCAAAATGAAGTATTCCAAAATATCTGAATAAGTTCACATAAATTCCAAAATTGTCAATTAAAAATCCAAAATCCAAAAGTTTATGAGCACTGTTATAATCCAATGAATATTTAAAATAATTCCTCTCTTAGAATTTGGAATGAATTTTCACAACTGTAATAGCTCTTTACAAGACTGATGGTAATGTCAAAACTGAATAAAATGTCCACCAAACATGGTATATATAAAGATTGGTCACATGACAGAATGTTTTAGAACATGAGTCATCTTAATGGAATTTTTACTTGTAAACAAAAATTCAACCTTGACCTTCAAATTGAGAAAACATATTGATCAAAACAACCTAATTCAAGGACACTAGTTAAACATGTTTTTCCTGATAACATTAAGATTCAAGCAAATATTAAAGTGAAGAAACATTTATAATTTCCTAAAATATTTATAATATTATATAAACATCATACATAACATGTATGCAAACTTTTTCTTTTAGTGTTCGCACCGCCGTTTCGCTGCCCTAGTGCGCTTTATAAATTTCCTTTTTATTTTGCTGTTTTCGTCACTATTGAATGGTTTGGAGTAAAACATTACTACTGGCTAGCAATTGTGGATTTGTTATTTTCATGTTATCGTATTCATATACGAGTGGGTTTCTGTACAAATTATACTGCACCAGTAGTCGCATGTATTAACTAGTCATGTTTACATAGATACTGCATTTTTACAATGTATTCATTCAGACAAAAATGCATTTTATCTAATTAACCTAAGGAAGACTGATTCCTCGTTTAATTCCAGACAACACCTTACAGGAGAACATAACAGTCGATGGAAAATGGAGGATTTTCCGTCCCAGAAAGAATGGGCAATGGCTTGGAGGGGCAATGGATATAAATCAAAAAAATGCGGTAAGGCAGTATTTATTAATGGCACCAATAGGCTATTTAACTTGTCTTAATCTTCTCAATCTGTGCATGTTCTACCCTTAACAAGAGCTAAAGTTCAATAGTGTATAACACCTAGAGTGCGTCAACGATCGATTACTTTTGCCTACTTTGCCTTCTGGTTACCAGTCGCGAATATGTCGCAAAAGAAAGACAACTTCGTTTTTTTGTTTTACACCAAAACAACAAAATCAAAAAAATCACATATTTGTTACATTCTCTGGCTCTTAACTTGTCACAGGTCTTAACTCATAAAGGTATGTGATAGCCCGTTGAAAATTAAAACAAATTCCACATTAAAATGATGCCTAGTTTACCAAAAAGTGTCACTGTAAACGCGAATACCAGAGTACAATATGAAATCGAGGGCTATGTGTGAAACAGCAATTTCTTGATTTAGTATACACACCTTGTTTCTTATTACATATTTATATAAGAGGCCATGTAGAAGAGTTTTAAATTAAATTGGCTGTCTTCAATTCAAACACTATTTTCATTGTTTGGACCCATTTTGGTATCAACCCAGCTTTGGGTGCCTGTGGATTTTTAGTTACAGCGTGGGTAATGGATAAGTGTCCTGTCTTGACTAAAGTGATGACAGTGACGAGTATCTGTTGCAACTCACTCTTTCCAAGGACGAGTGCTTGGAAGATGTTTTTCGGAACCCTGATCTCTCTCTCTCTCTCTCTCTCTCTCTCTCTCTCTCTCTCTCTCTCTCTCTCTCTCTCTCTCTCTCTCTCTCTCTCTCTCTCTCTCTCGCAAACACACTAACAGAGACAGACAGAGAGAGGAGAAAGCAATACCTATCTATCATATAACACGTAACATTTATTTTGACGAATATATGACATACATACACATATATACACGCAAAGACGCAGAAAGAGAAAAAGAAAATAGACACAGGGAAAGAGGATAGATGCATAGATAGATTCAAGATACTATAAATATTTTGCAGTTTGTGTGCGCCCATCGCTGGTATGACGATAACCGGAAGTGGGTTGCCCCAGACACTTATGAGATGGGTTACTTCCAAAATGGCATGTGTTACGAGTCGGATGCATCGAAGGGTATCCGCTGGGATAAATACCCGCTTTTGACCCTAGAGGGACAAAACTACAAAAATATAACAGGTCCACATGGATCAGTAATGTACTACAATTGGGGATTTGGAAGTCTTGGTATGGCAGTTCATTATGTAGGAACGGTAAGAGTACGAAAACAAACAAAGAAACATACAACCAAACCAACAAACAAAAAGCAAGATTCCTCTAACTCGTAGAAAAAGGGGGATTGTATACTATATATACCGGATTATTTTTTTCCTCAGGTACTGATAAAGTGCGCTTTTGATCTTTTGAATTTTTTCGCGGTATTTTAACTTCGCGTTGCTGTTCATTTGACATTCTTCATTATTATCTTGTTTATTGATTATTTAACTTTTTATTAAACTTTTACTGATGTATTGTTTATCTTTTTTTAGGACTGATTAATTACAAGTATAACAAAGAAGCCTGCTCATCCCCATAAATAATAACCTACTATACAGTAAACAATATGCATATAACGTAAAAATGTACCTTAAACTGAACAATAAACTCTTACATACAGCTTTTCACTATGGCGTAGCTATCTTATTTTCCTATTAGTTCTTACCATCCAAGTTTTTATCACCTTCAAGTAGTTTTATATTTGAGCAAAAATATTGAATGATAGAAGAACAATGCCATTATATGTTTTAACGTGACACCAATAATACACCCAGAATAAACTCGAAGATGATTATGATGATGACGATGACGACGAAGATAACGATTCTTTTTCTTCTTCGTATTGTTATTTATATTATTATATTTAATAATAATAATAACATTATTATTATTATTATTATTATTATTATTATTATTATTATTATTATTATTATTATTATTATTGCAGGCACAAGCAGATTTATTGATCGGTACACCTGGAGTACAGTCTTGGACTGGTAATATAAACATGATTAGAATTTTAGGAAGTAGAAAACACCAGAAATTTGTTCATATTAATAATTGCAAAAAATTTATGGTTTATTTATTTATTTTTTATTTTTCTTGCGGGTTATTATTTGTTGGCTTTCATGAAGGCGAATCGATTTTGTTGGAATAAGCATACGATAGTAATTCCGTTTTATGATTCTTCTTCAGATTTTAATTTGCAGATGGAGAGGAGAAAGTGTGTCAAAATATATAACCATATTGTTTAAAAATATTTCTGGCTGCGTTACGGTTGTGAGAAGATTCTCAGAATTAAAGCTAAACTTCCCCCATATCCCAAAAGGGGCTTGTTACTCATAGCTTTTTAGTCTGATTAAAGACCTTGCGCCATTAATTTTGTCACAACTTCTAGGAACCATGCATAACTTATATTCGATTTGCTGTGGTTTCATGAAAACATAAATCCATTTCTATTGTGAGACATTTTTTTGGAATATCTGTTGTAAAATCTCTGACACAATTTTATATCATGAAATTTGACTGATGAAAGATTCAGTGGACTGATATTATGAATAAATATTTGATCAGAATGTGTATAAAACAGCTCACAGAGAGCGCTATTGTGTTTACAGTGGAACCTCAAATTCGTTCGAACTCCCCTGATTCGAACACCTTTGGTAAGTTTTTGCACAGTTTTTATAAGCTGCAGCAAGCTTGAACAACTCCTCCTCGAACTCTGGAGCTGAGGCAGCGTTTCCTACCTCTGATTAGCGAAGGATTTTGCTTCAATATAGGGTCAACGTAATCAATTAATTTTCTTTGCAGGTGGACTTGTTATTTTGAGTCAGAACAATACTTTATATTCGGAAAACAAGCTGTTGCCAAATGACACATCTGCGTTAATAGGTGAGTGAGAATTTAGAATAAAAAACGTTATTAACGGTGCACTTCCTTCTTCCTACATAATGAGGCTTATCCCATGCTGAGCCTGGATTTAGAGAAAAAGGGGGGAAAAATATCATTAATTTGCAGGGAAAAAAGAAACTTCATGACTATTGTAAGGGCAAAATTGTACAAAATGCAAATTTTAGGGAACATATTAGGGAACTTAGATTTTAGTTTTAGAGAACAAACGAATAAAGACCGATATATTCAGGATTCTAAAGAAATAAAGACGTTATTACTCTGTATTACCTCTAACCAGGGATCAAACTCTCACTGAATGCCAACATCGCTTTATGGACGCAGTATAGTCCGTCTGATGTCCCTTCACTTGCCATACAATTGAATTTACTCCAAAATTTTGAGTGTCAGGACAATTATGGCCCCACTCGGGTTTTAAGTTATTCTTGGACATACTATTGTATAATTTTTAAGTTATTCTTGGACACACTCCTTTATAATTTTTCAATCAATTTGAATAGCTTTATTAAAATCTTCGCCCTATACTTAAATAATTCGCAAATAAAAACTCTGGAAGAATTACTACACATGTGTTACACGGTAATGGAGAAACAAAGACAAGCAGTGGATTGGTAAAAAAAAAATAATGGACGACCCTGAGCCATTAAGAAAATGCACAAACCCTAATGTGGTGATTGCATTATTTTTCAGGAATCCACAGCTTGTTGTGGTTTCTCCAACTTAATATATTTTCATTGCTTACTTGTCGCGATTTACAAGTTATACATTACTTTTTAAAAAAATTTAACATAACTTGGGAATATAAATAAAATATTTATCCAAATCATGTATTAAATCTGTGTATCTCTTTCGAATCGCTCGTTTGACGATATTGAGCATTCGTGCGTGGCAATTGCACGTGATTGCTTATACATAGCCCAGGAACCTCGATCGTCAGAATTACTTCCCACGTGCAACACTTGCAAGTCGCGTGTGGTCAATACGCAGTGTGTGCACGCACGACAGTGGTCTTCTGATTAATGTTCCGAATTGTTTAATGACAAATTATTCCAAATATTTTGAGTATCTTACTGCTGAGATTCTTCTTGTGTGTTGGCGTTATGTTTTATGGGTAACTTCGTTACAAATGTAGAAACTTTCGATATGGTAGTACATTTTGTTCATGCCTACAACAGAGGAACACTCGCCTCATGCTGCTTCTTAGTTTAAGTGATTGTATATGGGATTTAAAACGTCAGGGCTGCATCCTCTCCCCGATCCTTTTCCTTAGCATCTAGATTGGATCATGAAATAGTCACGGCAGACAGACCTAGAGTAATTCAGTGGAGTCTGTTTTCCATTTTAAGAATCTGGATTTTGCTGAAGACTGGGCACTACTTTCGTCTCGTCACATTGACATGCAGAAGAAAGTGAATAGATTATGTGAATCGTCCGAACAAGTCGGACCCAAAGTCAACCAGAAGAAGACACATGCCATACACCTCAACGCATCCGAAGCTCCCATAACATCCACAATCAGGCAATAGAGGATGCCAAGAACTTCATATACCTGGGCAGCATTGTCAGCAAACAAAATGGCACGAGCAAGGACACCAAGTCAAGGATCAACAAAGCCCGAAATGTATACTGCAGGCAGCGGCCCATCTGGAAATCTCCCCAGTATGACCTCAAAACCAAAACCCCACATCGACTGTGTCAAATCTGTCTTCCTCTATGGATCAGAATGTTGGAGCGTAACAAAAGATGACATGAACAAGCTTTCTGCTTTCCACAACGGAAGATGGCTGGGACATGTCCTACGGATGACTCCCAACAGCATTCCCTGAACAACATTAAGATAGATGCCGCATGTTAAAAGGGGAAAAAAGGTAGACCGAGGATGACCCCTGGCGGCGCACAGTGATGACCGACCTACAAGAGATGAACCTATCCTGAGTTTAGGTAGAGGCGGCAGCTAAAGACCGGGCGGGGTGGAAGAGGCGCGGCGTGGCCTTATGATAGAGGATTAGGATATAAAGAAAATATGGGGCTTAAAACGTGGAAAACATACTTTGTTAATTCAGGTCGAGTTCAACCTGTCCTATGACTCTAAATGCAATAATTTTACACATATCACATGTAGCAGTTATTCTTTCTTTTGTGTGTTGAAAGAATATACAAATAAATTATATGTAAACGTAAAGACTAAGTAGTGTTTCCTTTAAAATATATTATTTTGATCGTTTGTTGTTGTTTAATTCTCTTCGCACAATATTACAAAATGTACAACCTAATTTTTCAAGTAAACTGTACCTTATAAACGTCATTTTGTTTTGACCCAAAATGGTTTACAGTTTAGATTTTTATTGTTGCATTTTTTTTCTTTTATTTTTAGCCGACTCATCAAGAAAAATAAGATTTAGAAATTTCTTTCGAAACATGCAGTATCTCGTTCTGAAGTTGATAACTTGGCCGTGTACACTTACCGGTGACGCTATCAACAACTGGGGACGCGCCTGTAAGTCGAGCGGTGCGTGTAGACATTTGAGTGAACGACAGCAAGAGGCGGGACCGTGGATTTGTGAAAATTAATTAATTGCTAATACTGTAGTGTGACGTCACGGAAATGGGTTTAACAGCACAAGGACAATGTGTGATTGGCTGACACTGGTGGTTAAAATGATGCTTATGGGACTGTAATGCTAAACATAGTCCCTGCTATTCACCTAGAGAAAGCACGTGGTTACTATTATTAGACTGGCTAATCCCTGTTATTGACTGTTCCTGTCGTAGGGACAACCAGGAGTGCGTTTTGGCGCTTGTGATCAGAACTATGGTTCGAACTTTATCAGCATTTACATGTTTTGTGACTTTGGTTCAGTTGAATTCTAAACATAAATTTATTTTCTTTGATTACGACCAAGGTTACCTACACGCCTGAACAACAAAATGTAAGGTGAACCAATGTTCTGGTCGCAGCGTCAAAATCGCGCCCCATTTGCTTTAGATACATATAAATATGATGATAAAAAGCAAATTATGAAACTTTGATATTAAAATACTGTACAATGTACAGTCCGAGTATGTCCTAATAATTTAACTCGAGTAAACTTTAATATTTTTAGACTTGTCCTGTACTTTTCGCAAGTGTTCAATTTTATTTTTAGCGGTCAAGGTACATCAAATAGCCTATACATGTTTTTATCGGCAGTCAAGGTACATCAAATAGCCTATACATGTTTTATAGGCAGTCAAGGTACATCAAATAGACTATAGATGTTGTATGGGCAGTCAAGGTACATCAAATAGACTGTACATGTTTTATGGACAGTCAAGATGCATCAAATAGACTACATGTTGTATGGGCAGTCAAGATGCAGCAAATAGACTGTACATGTTTTATGGGCAGTCAAGGTACATCAAATAGACTGTACATGTTTTACGAGCAGTCAAGATGCATCATCAAATAGACTGTACATGTTTTATGGGCAGTCAAGGTGCATCAAATAGACTATACAAATTTGTCAAAGCAAAATACCAGAACCATTCTGTTTCCAGTGCATAAATTTTAAGTATTCGGGGTAAATTCAATAAAATGAAACGTTTATTTTATTATTGTTGATGATTTTAAATGCCATCAAAAATCGTACATGTCGTAACAAGTTCACTTACCTTAGAACAATGTGACTAAAATTATTTATTAAGACCAAAACTGGCTCAAATTTGATTCCTGTTTGACGATACTGAAATAGGTAAAGGATTCTCAAAACGGAGTAATGTAAGCCATCATTTGAATCTTCGATATCATCCCTTGTGGAAACTGCTCGGAAGTTGTTTATTCCTTGGAAGGGGTGTTTTGCTCATTAGTTAATTAATGTGATTAATAAATTTAAAGGATAAAAGTGATTAATAACCTGCGCTGTTTGCTTTTTTTCACAGGAGGAACTTCTATCATAGAAAAAGACAAAATATATTCCACTAGTTTTCTAAACGTTATTTTACAAATATTTACTATTTTTGAAGCTGAAACTTGAGGATTGAAATGTGCAATAGCACCAAGTAAATTGGATTTGTTTTTAACCTAACGGAAACCTGGGTCTTACTCGTTTATTTAAATTATATATATGTGTAGCTCTGTTCAACTGTGTAAATGCCGGATTTAGAGGGGGCGGTGGAATCTCCTTTTACATCGAATGATGACCATATTAAGCAAATCCACCCATCACCTCTCTCAATCAAACCCCGTAGAAAACAATGCTGGATCCGCCTATTGTGTGTGTGTGTGTGTGTGTGTGTGTGTGTCGCACAGATAAAATGACACAAAGTCTCACCAGGAGCAATCTTACATAAGCTCCTAATTATCTAAATGAAGTTTTCACCCTCACAATCGAAAGGAATTGGCTGTCATAGAGCTTTAGCCAATAATCATTAGATCAACATTGTAATGACGAATTGACTGATATGAGTGTTTTCTTTGCTTTTTCTTGCGAACAAGCAAATCTGTACTAATCAGGGGTTGTTTTGGTTTTTATTGGTGGGTGTGATCTTGGGATTCAATTTTCAAAATAAGGCCTTGGAAATAGCTGCAATTCCGCCGTTTTTGCTCGAACCCGCAACCATGGGCTTCAGAGCTGATTCAGCTCGCCCAGCCGTCTTATCAAATCGGTCTTGTGTGGTTATAGTGTTCAACTAACAGGGCAAACCTTCAGTTATTACTACTTTTTATGTTGCTGCAGTTGATGCACAGTCTATTGAGATTGTGGCGATATCGACGCCTTTGGACATGCGAGGTGTTTTCCGTGAGGATTAATCCTATTAATATGCAATTTACACATGACGTTGACCTTATCCACAACGAGGCATGGATGCGGTCTGTTTCGGCACAACTTGATTAGAGTTATCGAACGTGAAATTACCCCATGTAATCCGAGTAGTAAAGCAGAGGGCGCTGCGCACAACATTCGCATGTTCACAGGTAGTCAATCTAAAACTTTAAAAAAATTGACCGGACTGTAACCCAGGCTAAAGGAAAGCCTTCGAAACAGAGAACCGATCTAGAAAATCACATACTACTCTCACGCCACCTTGCAATAGACGAGACAATCGATGCATCCTCAGCATTTTCCGTTAAGTCGAGAAAGAAACCTCAGAATTAATTCGGAACTACTTTTGTTCACATGGTACAATATGGCGGCGGAAGAAGGCAAAGTCACAATGGGAATATTGTCGGTCTTTTCTGTTTCAACATATGTGGCGCACTCCGCCAGAGTCGAATAAATTAACCCATCAAATTGATACGTATTCCTACAACTTCATTTCAAGTTATTTCTCGACTTTACGAAATTGCCGAGCGATGTTCCGATTATAGACGAGTGATCGGTGAGTGCCACCGAAAGAAACTGTAAAGCTGTCTCACAGTAAACATTGTCGATAGAAATATATTTCAAATCAGCTTCATTTGTTAATTATCATTAATATTTAACATTTTGTAACGTTGATACGAAAATGGCGTTTCTAAAGAGGTCTTCAAATTCTAGTTATGCTGTTTTAGGTTATGCCATCTCAAGTGGAAAATACTTCGGAGACCAAGCTGTTTACATTGTGGCCGGTGGACCAAGACTTGATCTCACAGGAAAGGTCAGTTTAATTTCATTGCCATTCCTGTTATAGTAAATACAAACTCAAAATATCGGAACCTTATGATAATTGCCTCTCCACAGTTTTAAATACGAGGTATTGGGTGATCCTTTCAATCATCATAGTGTCGAGATATGTACTGAAACCATCCATGTCACATTGAAAAATGTTTTTTGTTTTTGCTTTTGTTTTTGTTTTTTACTTTGGTGGGGGTGGGTTTTTAACGGCACTTTGACACATTATTGGCTATATCATGCCGAGGAAATGGGAGTTAAGTGTCTTTCCCGAGGCAGCCGACCCGAGCTGGCCTGGGCGGGTATCAAACCCGCGACCCTTGGATTACGTGTCCGACGCTCAAGCAACTGAGCTACAGTGGCGTCTCGGCCGAGAAAATAGTCAATATAAATTAATCTAAAGAACTTTTGCGTCACTTTCATTTACCTTGACTCTTGCACTTTGGACGTGCGGTAAATTCCTATCATTAGTTTACTTAAAAATTTTCAAATTTGACATCTTTGGCGAACAAACCAAAATCTCACATGTTATGAATAAAATACACGTGGTATTATGTCTGATGTAATTGTTTACGATCAACAAGCAAAATCAGCTTGTCGTAATAATCGCAGCAATGCAATCATTTTGTGAGTAGTACATATATATATATATATATATATATATATATATATATGTGTATATATATATATAAAATACATGTTCATTGAGCAATAATAGGGGTCTATTGTTTTACAAGAAAATGTGTATTCGCACGTGAGAGTTATCATATATCATTTGTATCAAACTTGACATTTTTTTATTACTTACAATGTATGTATTGCTGTGAATACGAAGCAAAACCAATACCTATTTTAAATATTATTTTCACTAATGAATGTATGATTTCCTTTCATTCATTTCTATTACCACTTCCCCTTAACTTAAAAAAAATCTGAATAAGAAATTATGACACTGGGAACAACATCATCCAAACTTTAGTGAAATAATGCCTGGTATGTTGTTTGACATGGCGATGTTGTTAGCGAAAATATGAACATCTCAATTGTCTCTAACGTTTATTTCCCCCCCCCCCAAAAAAAAAAAAAAACAAAAAGAAAACAAAACAACAAAGTTAAATTAGAATTTCAGTACATGAATCATTCTCTAGTTAGAGGGAGAGACTTAGCTAATACTTCAAAGGGGAAACACTGAAACCACCAATAACTTTTATCACTGGGAACGTTACTTTACAAGGATGAAAAACCTTCCGTCACATTGATGAAAAACATTCCGTCACATTTTAGTTGCGTTCCCCGCCCAACCAATGCACAATAAGAAAAGGATATTAACTTAGTGGTTTTTTATATGATTTCTAAAAAGTGTAATGTTTTCTGAAAGTTAAGTCTCAGGCAGATAAAGAACATTATTTACGATCCTGTTTTATTGGTTTTCTTCCCAGACTAATAGATCTTCGTCACATTTGACGACGTAACTTGAGCTTTGCCCAGAGACCTTCCTCCTCCCCGCGAAACAGATAGTAAAAAAATTCATTATTCTTGAAAAAGTGTGTTTTCTTCATTGAGAGAACAGTACTTAGAATTTTTTTTATTTATTTTGTCTTGATTTCAGGTGCTCCTCTTCAAATTGAAAGGTACATCATATGACGTGAATCAGCCGTTTCTGACACTGAATGGGGACGAAAATGGCAATATGGTAATCTGTGCATTTTTTAAATTTATATAAACCTTCATTAATCATAGTTAATGTGAATCAAATTAGTTTAAAGTATTTTTCTTCAGATAAAGGTGGACAACCCCTGATGGTACGTCAACAATTGCTTGTTGCCATTCTGGAGGCCATAACTCTGGTCCGATTTTGATCTAATTTAGAATAAGGGCTTATATCATCAAGATCTCAGAGGAATTTGATAATGAGTAAGATACACGCATATTAATGAGGGGATCTTGCATCTGATTGGCTGAGTCTGTTACAAATCTAGATACCATATTTCTAGTCCGACTTTGATCACACTTGTAATATAAGCAAGCTTATATCGTCACGATATCGTGGATCTCGAATTATGAGCGAGATTAGCGCATATTAATGAGGTGATCTTGTATTTAATTTGCTGAGTTTGTTACTACTCTGGAAACCACATTTCGGATCAAATTTTGATCAAGTTTGCAGTATAGGCTTATATGATCAAGATCTCACATTAGTTTCGTAATAGTGAGATCAACATATATTAATAAGGTGATATTGTATACGATTGTCAGAGCTTGTTATCAGTGACCATTTTTTTTAATCAGATCTTGATCAAACTTGTTAAATTTCCTTAAATCATCAAGATCTCCTCAGTTGCCAGCGAGATCCTTGCATATTAAGAAGGTGATTTTGCATCTGACTGACTGAGCTTTCTCAACACTTTGGTAACTCTATTTCTGATCAGACTTGATCAAACTTGGTAAATAGGCTAATATCAGCAAGATGTCCGGTAAGTTTTATTATGTGCAAGATCTACACATATTAATGAAATGATTTGGAATCTTATAGACTGAACTTCTTACCATTTGAGAGATAGTATTTCTGACCCTATTCTAAATAACCTTGGTAAATAGGATAATATCATCAAGTTGTTGGAGAAGTTTTATTATGAGCAAGATCTGTGTATAATCATGATGTGATCTTGCATCTGGCCGGCTGAGATTTTACAATTCTTGAGAATGTTTTTTTCATAGGATTTTGATCGAACTTGGTAAATAGGCTTGTATCTTCAAGATCTCGGTTGAGATTGATTATGAGTAAGATCCACGCATGTTAATAACGTAATCTTGCATCTTATCGACTGAGCTTGTCCACACACTAGCAACTATATATCTTGTCAGGTTTTGATAAAGCTGGCAGATGGTCTTATATAAGTTATATCATCAATAGTCTGGATGACTGTTATTATGAGCAAGATCTTAGCATATTTATGTGGTAATCTTGTATCTGATTAGTTGAAATTGTTATCACTCTGTAGACCGAATTTCGATTGGATTTTCCTCCAACCTGGTAAATAAGGTTATATCGTCATTGTCTTAGACATATTTTATAATAAGTAAAATGTGCGCAATATTAATGAGATGGTCTTGCCTCTGATTGACTGAGCTTTTGTCTCTAGAGAGCTGGAGACTATATTTCTCATCCAATTTCGATAGAACTTGGTAAATAGGTTTATGTCAACAATATCCTGGATGAGTTAGATTATGTGCAAGAGACATTGCATATGACTTAAACCTTTATCTCTGGAAAGAACTTGTATCTGACTACAGTAAAAATATGTAAAATCCATATTATATAAAGTTTGGAGATATTTTAAAGAGGTTTGTGTTCTTACAATACTACATTCGACTGCTTACTGAAATTGTCAACTGTTAAGTTACGTAAGACAGGCGAGTGATATCAGGCCACCTTGTCAAAATGACCTTCGGTAAATCTGCATTTCTGTAAGAGAATATAATCTTACAGCCATGTTAACTGAAAAAACTGGTGTAAATTGATAGCTTATAGCAATTAAGCAATGTCACGGGGAGGTAGGTGGAATTCTTGTACATTTTATCATTTAAATATTCAGGTCCTAATATAAACAAAAATATATATAACATGTTATAATTATTGACAACATGATAATCCAAGTAAACAGTGTTTAACAAATAGCTGCAGCCCTTCTGTAACTTTCTTAACTACTTTTTTCCCCATTATCCAACATCCCGATCAGTCTAACCACTTAGTTATGTTCCCTGAGATATTCTGATTATTGCGGCTGCATTTCTATTTATTTCTAAAGTCACAGCTTGGAGGTTATTTTGGCTCGGCTTTTGCCTCGGCCGATGTAAACAAAGACACCTTTGATGATCTCCTGGTAGGGGCACCGATGTTTGCGTCGAAGGAAGGTTTCGGTCTGGACGAAGGAAGAGTGTTTGTATATCTTGGCTCACCCGCTTTGGCAAGTATTGGTCTGATTCCATTGATTTAATGAATTGGTTTAGAATAACGATATATTTGTTTGATTTTTTTCAAGCCGACGTTAGTGGGAACATATACATATCAGTCACTTTCCTACAGCGGCGGCTGCGTCAACAGTTTGTTAGGCTTTGGTTATAATTTTTTATTCCTAAACTCCTTAATAGATTCTCATCATACTTGGAATTAATCATCATGAAGCTAAAATAATTAATTAACATCGCTCGGCCCTTTTTTGGTCAAGGTACTAGTCATATATAATTTGCTTTAAGGGTTTTGGTTTTTAAGTTTTTCTTTCATTTGCTAATGTTTACTAAACCCCTTTATAGACTCCCATCATACTTAGAATTAATCATTATAAGGCTAAGACAATTCATTCTACGACACACTCGCCTGTCCATGTGACATTGGGGTCAAGGTCACAATCATAGAAGATTGGCGTTGAGGTTTCGGCTACAGTTGTTTTCATTTGCTTATATTTTCAAAATTAAAAATTCCTCAAGCCTTGATGTATTTTCTTCATACTTTGGATACATTATTATGATTCTAAGACGATTCATTCAGTGACGTGCACGAATGCCCCTTTGACCTTAGGGTCAATGTCACAATCATAGAAAACTTGCGTCATAGTTTTGGTTAAAGATTTTTCATTTGCTTATATTTCTTAAATTTTTTAATGGATTTTCTTCATACTTTGGATGAATCATTGTGAATCTAAGACAATTCACACTGTGACACGCCCCCTTGCCCCTATGATCTTGAGGTCAAGGTCACATTAATATAAAATACTCGTTACGGTTTGGGTTATAAAACATTCTTCATTTCGTTATATTTCCAAGACCTCTTGATGTATTTTGTTCATATATTGGATGAGTCATTGTGAAAGCTAAGAAATTAATTCTTCGACATCCTCGCTCTCTCCTTTTGGCCTTGGGCTCAAGGTCACGCGTTTTACACTAATGCTTTGATCTTGGGCACGACCCACAGACTATGGCCTCTTTCTTTTTTAGAACAGTTTCTGTGCCCAGTATGTTGATGCTTGAAAGTCCTTTGAAAAGATTATTCTCAACTGTCTTTACATCTAGGAAGTTTTGTTATCAACTTTTTATCTTTATGAACAAAATTATTCAGTTTCTATTCCGTGTCACATTTAGTTCATCTACTTTAATGCTATTTTTGTTTTAAGCTTTGTAAATCACAAGTTATAAAAATGCCACCCTCTTTTATCTTCAGTAAGATTTGTTTTTTTTACTTTTTTTTCTATGAGTGCATCTATTAAACAAGAATTGTTCCCAATCTAGTTACGAATTAGAAATATGTTCATGGAACAGTGTCGGAAATTAGCAAACGCAAACTTAACGAAGGTCTGACAGACGGACAAACGGACGGACAAGCGTAACACTGTATGCCCGACCACTGCCATTGTGGGTATACAAATGATCGATAATATCCCGATTTTGAGGAAACTTCTTTGCATGTAAATATGTGCAGACCATGAGAATATCGTTTAGACTAATAAAAACAAAATGTTCCACTCGCTTATAGAAGTTAACATGCATTGACGACGCGTAGCGAAGAGCAGATATTAGATTTCTAATTTAACTTAGTTTACGTGCATCCTGGTGATATCATTTCGACTAAAATGATCGATGCTCGATTCGCTGACAGAATCGACAAAGAGCCGGCAAGAGAAGATATGACACATTTCACTTTTGCCTCGGTTGACTGCATGCTCTAAATGTTCTGTTTGACTAAGGACTTTACTTGATAATTTCATAAAGAAATTAACACACAGATTTAACATTCTGAAGTACACACGCCGTGTCGTGATGCTGCTGTTTATCGTATATCGGAATTGTGCTTGCCGACTAAATCAGTCTTCATAAAGATACCGCTTTTTGTTGGTAATTCATGGTAAATTGATTTATATGGAGACTGATCATATAAGAATAAGAATCGTTCAAAGGATTGCTACGTTCAGTCCAGCTAAACTCAAGAGAGAGTTCGTATATTCAGACTATGCCCTCGGGTTCCAACTCTTTCTCTGCTGTCTTCCACCAATCATTTGAATTCAGCAAACCATGTTAAGTTCCTTTACTGATATAAAGTTTTGGAATCATTTTATTCGAATTTAACAGGGACGGTTTCAGCTGCAGGGGTCGCTTCTTGACGGTTCAGACGCGCCACGTGCCCGATTTGGAACGACAATTACCACTCTTGGTGACATTAACATGGACGGCTATACGGGTAAGATATCCCAATGATATGATCAAGTTTTTAATTTTTTTTTTTTTTTTTTTATTTTTTTACTTTTCCAATCATGAAATGAAGAATTGTTGTGGTTGAGACTAAGTAGTCCAAGCTAGGCAAAACTGGTTTAGTAGACTATTGGCATTGTTGCATGCTGTAAGTGACCAGTCCCTGAGATCATAATAATCAATGCTTGAGTTTGATATTCATTTTCAGTCAATCAAAACTGGCTTTACAAAAACTAAAGTTCTTTATGTTTGGCTGGCTAAAAATTCCTGCTTAAGATCAAAGTTGTTTTTATTATACAGACCAGAACCAGAAAAGATTAAGAAGAAACTGGGCCTGTCCTTTATGTAAGGATGAATCTTGGATCTTACACGGTTGAAGGTTACATCTTACTTAAAGCGTACTAAGCAAACATTTTAGGTTGAGACAGTACTAATAAAGTTGTTAAAACCGGAGTCTGTTACGAGCATTTTGTGAAGTTCTTTCTTTGAATATATGATTTGTCTCTTTATAAATTATGATTGCATGTCATATTTAGCATAAAGTAGTGAATCCGTATCAAGGTGTATAAAGATTGTTCCATCTTGCAGTTAACAGCATACGAAATTTGTCAAATTTGTAGAATAATTGCATCATCACGGCTTGTCTACTAATCGTCCGGTCACATTTTGCATTCCAAATTAATTTCTTTACTTCTTTACTAAATGTCTGATTGATCGACCGATTGAGTGACTGAGTGAGTGATTCTTCTTTAAAATTACAGTGGCATGCAAGAACGTTATTTATTTATTTTGACAGATATTGCAATTGGCGCTCCTTACGAGGATAACGATGTGGGTGCTGTGTACATCTACAACGGATACACGGGTGGATTATGGAGCAAATTCACGCAGAAGATTAGTGGAAAGTCGGTACAATCTGGGCTTATGGGGTTCGGGATCTCCTTTTCAAGGGCAGTTGACATAAATGACGACTCAGTAAATGGTAGGTTTTGAACATAGCGTATACAATTTCAATTCGTAAAATATCATTTCTTTTGTTATGAGATGTGTCAAGTCAGAAGTTAAAAGGTATACGTACCTCATAACTGATAGAGTTCGCAACTTTGTCCTTGGTTTAAGATTTTGCAGTAAGGTATGTGTACCTCGTAATTGCATGAATTCACACCTTTGTCCTAGGTTTATGATATTGTGATGCGGTATGTGTAGCTTGAGTTGACAGCTATGTTCTAGGTTTATGATATTGTGATGCGGTATGTGTAGCTTGAGTTGACAGCTATGTTCTAGGTTTATGATATTGTCGTAAGGTATGTGTAGCTTGAGTCCACAGCTTTGTCCTAGGTTTATGATATTGTCGTAAGGTATGTGTAGCTGGAGTTCATACCTGTGTCCTGGGTCTAGGATATTGTAGTAAGATATGTGTAGATTGAGTTCAGGCCTTTGTTCTGGGTTTAAGATATTGTGGTAAGGTATGTGTAGCTGGAGTTCATACCTGTGTCCTGGGTTTAAGATATTGTAGTAAGGAATGTGTAGATTGAGTTCCGGTCTTTGTCCTGGGTTTATGATAGTGTGGTAAGCTATATGTAGCTTGAGTTCAGGCCTTTGTCCTGGTTTTATGATACTGTGGTAACATATGTGTAGCGTACGCTCACACCTCTGTCCAGGGTTTAAGATATTGTGGTAAGGTATGTGTAGCTTGAGCTCAGGTTTTATTCTGGGTTTATGATATTATGGTAAGGTATTTTGTAGCTTGAGTTCAGGCCTTTGTCCTGGGTTTATGATATTGTAGTAAGGTATGTGTAGCTTGAGTTCAGGCCTTTGTCCTGGGTTTATGATAGTGTGGTAAGGTATTTGTTTCTCGAGTTCACGCCTCAGTCCTAGGTGTAGTTTGAGTTCACACCTTCGTCCTGCTGGGTTTATGATATTGTGGTAAGGTCTTTGTAGACTGAGTTCAGGCCTTTGTCCTGGGTTTATGATATTGTGGTAAGGTCTTTGTAGCCTGAGTTCAGGCCTTTTTCCTGGGTTTATGATATTGTGGTAAGGTCTTTGTAGCCTGAGTTCAGGCCTTTGTCCTGGGTTTATGATATTGTGGTAAGGTCTTTGTAGCCTGAGTTCAGGCCTTTGTCCTAGGTTTATGATATTGTAGTAAGGTATGTGTAGCCTGGAGAGGGATTGGCACCGCCAGGTTGAAACGGCCCATGATACGCCAATGATGACGAAATGACAATAAATATATTTCACATACCGGATCGGTCGTAGCCCGGGTTACCAATGACCGCGCCATCCGCTGGACACCAGGACGGATTTGACAAGTATGCTACTGATGCAACTACCATCAAAGTACGGGCAAGAGATAACATCACCATTGGAAGATGGAATGTCGGGACATTAAGACCAGCAGGGAAACTCGAGGAGCTAACACATGAGATGGGAAGATACCAATGCCACATCCTTGGACTCTGCGAGATGCGCTGGAAAAATTTCGGAGAGAGATCAACAGATGACGGACACAGGATCTACTTCAGTGGGCATGAGAACAAGCATGAACATGGAGTCGGGTTTATGGTACACAAGGACATTGTGAGTGCAGTCATGGGTTGTCGACCAGTGTCTAACAGGATGATTACAATCCTCATAAGGGCATCTCCCTTTAACATCACTATCATACAGGTCTATGCCCCAACATCTGACCATGATGACGAGGAACTGGATGAGTTCTACGACCAGCTTCAAACTGTCATAGACCAGACACCCAAGAAGGATATTCTGGTTATTCAAGGAGACTGGAATGCTAAGGTAGGAGAAGACGCACAAGCAGACTGGCGAGAAGTCTGTGGTCCATACTGTAATAAGCAGACAAATGAGAGAGGACTCAAGCACCTGGACTTCGCCACATACGATAACCTAGTGCTAACGAACACCCTTGGCCCCCACAAACTATCCAGAAGATGGACTTGGCACGTTCCAGACGGAAAACATCACAACCAGATTGATTACATCTTGGTGAGAAAGCGCTTCCGGTCTAGAATAAACATTGCCAGAACACGTAGCTTCCCAGGAGCTGAAATAGGAAGCGACCATGACTTGCTGATGATGACTATCAAACTTCGTCTGAGGAAGACCAATAAGCCAAGACAAGTTAGGATCAGGTTCGACCTTGAAAAACTTAAAGATCCAAGCGTGGCACAAGCATTTGAAGCATCAATATGCGGCAAATGTGCACCACTCACAATTCTGGGACATGAAGAAATAAACCTACACTCCTTGATCATCACCTTCAACAAGGCAGTAATAGACACAGCCGGAGAGATCCTTGGCAAAGCATCGTAGAATAAAGAAGCCTTGGGTCACAGCAGATATCCTCGACCTCTGCGATGTGAGGAGAAAACTGAAGAGTGAGCGAGGAGACCATGAAGGAGAAAACAAATACAATGAGATTAACGACAGGATTAAGAAGATCATAAAGAAAGCAAAAGAAAGCTGGTTAAAGGACCATTGCAAGGAAGTCGAGAAAAGCCTGAACCAGAATGACAGTAAAAGGGCATACCAGTTGGTGAAAGACCTGACAACAGAGAAACAGGGGAGATCTAATACGATTCAGGACAAGGCTGATAAGAGTCTGACAGAAAACCAAGACATTCTTAACAGATGGACGGAATACTGTTCGGAGCTTTACAACCAGGAGACTTCTGGAGACCAAGCTGTACTAAACGTACCACTGACCACAACAGAGGTTGACCACCCGATCCTCAGGGACGAAGTAGAGGCTGCAGTAAAGGCTCTAAAGAAGGGGAAGTCAGCTGGGGTAGACAATATACCAGCAGAACTTGTTAAAGCGCGAGGAACTTCCATGATAGATGTCCTCACAACAATCTGCAACCAAATCTGGCAAACAAGAGAATGGCCCACCCCATGGACCCAGTCTCTGGTCGTGACTCTTCCTAAAAAAGTGAATCTACAACTGTGCCAGAACTACCGAACAATCAGTCTCATCAGTCACCCAAGCAAGGTTATGCTTAAGATCATCCTCAATAGACTGAAACCCCAAGCAGAGCACATCATTGCGGAAGAACAGGCAGGTTTCAGAGCAGGACGTAGCACTACAGAACAGATCTTCAATCTTAGAATCCTCTGTAAAAAATATCTCCCGCATCAACAGAACCTCTATCATGTCTTCATTGACTTCAAGAAGGCTTTCGACAAGGTATGGCATGCAGCCTTGTGGGCCACCATGCGGATATACAACATACAACGCAAAACTAATCCGCACTATATAAACTCTGTATGACAAAGCGACTAGTACAGTTCTCGTCAATGGCAACATAGGAGACTGGTTCAGAACCACAGTCGGAGTCAGACAGGGGTGCCTTCTCTCACCCACTCTCTTCAACATCTACCTGGAAAGGATCATGTCCGACGCCTTGGAAGACCATGAGGGCAGTGTCAGTGTTGGAGGCAGAACAATCACCAACCTGCGCTTCGCTGATGATATCGATGGCTTAGCAGGAGATGAAGAAGAAATGGAAACCTTAGTGAACCGTCTCAATCAAGCATCACTAAGATATGGGATGGAGATCAACGCTGAAAAGACAAACCTAATGACAAACAACCCGAGTGGCATCCAAAAGGAAATAACAGTGAATGGACAGAAACTGGGCACAGTAACAAGCTTCAAGTACCTAGGTGCTATCGCCTCTGATGAAGGTTCAAAACCTGAGGTTCTTTCCAGGATTGCGCAGACAACAGCTGCTCTGGCTAGGCTGAAGCATATTTGGAAAGACAGCAACATCACGCTTGGGTCCAAGATCAAGCTTAGGTGCTCCCCCGTGATGTCCATATTCCTATATGCATGTGAGACATGGACCCTAACCGCAGAATTAGAGAGAAGAATCCATGCCTTAGAGATGAGATGTTATCGAAGGATCCTGAAAATCTCATACTTAGACCACGTCTCTAATGCGGAGGTGCGCACTAAAATCCAAGGTGCAATTGGACCTTATGAAGATCTGCTCACCACTGTAAAGAAACGCAAACTAAGATGGTATGGTCACGTCTCACGCTCAACTGGCCTGTCAAAGACAATCCTACAGGGCACAGTGAGAGGAAAGAGAACACTAGGCAGACAGAAGAAGAGATCAAAGAGTGGACAGGCATGGACTTTGCAGAGTCCCAAAGAGCAGTGGAGAACAGGGCGAAATGGAGAGAGATTGTTGCAAAGTCATCAGTGGCGCCCCTACGACCATCAAGGTTACGGGAGAAATGAATTATGCGTAGCTTGAGTTCAAGCCTTTGTCCTGGGTTTATGATATTGTGGAAAGATATGTGTAGCTTGAGTTCACGCCTTTGTCCTAGGTTTATGATATTGTAGTAAGGTATGTGTAGCTTTGAATTGCTTGCATTCACACCTTTATTCTAGGTTTAAGACATCATGGACTAGCTTTAATTCTGGGATACCAGTGGTCATTGTTTTTTGTTCTGCAGACCACAAAGCGGTTCCATTTTCGATGAGAATAGACCTCCTCCTTCCTTCAAGAAGTCAAGTTCCGAGAAATCTGTCTTGTAAAACCACAAAAATTACTCCCCCTCCAATAAATGAATCCAAAGAATATTGTGTTTAATGATACGATATTTTGTTAATCGCGGCTTGCCATTAAAAAAATTGTCCCTTACTATAAACTCTCGTCAGGCGTGCGTAGTCTGTCATGCCCGTCCGTCATCATTTGCTATTTTATTTTCAAGTTCTTCTCAAACTTTGCATTTTTCTTTAATACATGCTGTATCAAAGTAATGTCTTGAGTGGATTCCCTAGCAACGGCGAGGCTTGAATAGTAACCATGTGTAAAACCTATTTTCAACTTCCCAGAAAGACTGAGCCAAGTGGCATCAAGCTAGAGAAGACTGATCCTAAGGGCATGCTCTTGGACAGTTCTATCCAAGATTGTCACCCTAGAAACAATGTGGCTTCATAGGTAATCAGGTGCAAAACATATTATCGACTAGTTCTTCAGAATGGTTTAGCCAACTTTCATCAGCTGTGATAGGAATGTTTAATTGGTCATGCTCAACCTAAATATGGGTGCAGCTAAGTGCATCTTGGCAACAGGGTATTTCAAGTTTGAACAACAGTCTCTTGATCTATTTTGCACATATTTTAGTGGGAACATCCTTGATTGTAAATCGTGGCCAGTGACCGCTACATGAACGATCTAATTCCCCCGAGTAGCTTTTGTTAACTGTTTTCCCTTGTTAACGTCGATAACGAAAACCACTCAACTCGTGTGTGCGCATTGATATCTGATCTTCAAATGTCATAGGTATGTATGCATATCTATTTATTTATTTTCACGTTTCTTCCCTAGCACATTTTAACCAAAACGTAGAAACTGTGTGATCTTGGTAGTACATGCGTGGGAGAAGTCTTGGTTTAGCATAATTTAATTTACAAGTTTGTTTGGCAAAATAGAGTCTTCAAGCTTTGATCTACGATCGGAAAAGGTGTTCCGATGGGTGCTATTGCTTTTCTTAATATTTCTAGATGCTTTCCATACCACCACTTGACATTAAAATAAGCCACATAACTGATGCATGTTCAATCCATTTTATATTCAGATGTTGCAGTGGGAGCTTTCCTTTCCAATAACGTAGTCATACTGCAGAGTCGACCTGTGATCCAACTGGTGGGAGAGATTGAGCTTCGCTCCCGCAACATGATTATTAACATCCTCAACCTTCCAAGTCTACAGAACTGTACCGTGGACACAAACAGAGCATATCCATGTTTTCAATTTGAAATCTGGTTTACATTTCCAAGTTCAAAAGTTATTCAGTCAATAGGTATGCTTCGTATAAATATGATAAAAACTATGAATATTGTATTTATAATAATATAAATACATGGACTTTTACTCCGCTGTTTTTTAGAAATATATATCTATTGACAGCAATTATACGAAGACCGGTAAATGTGACCTATTTACTTAATCATCATGCACATGTGACTTCTCATTGATTTCGCAACTATTCAGCTGTACCAGGGCCGCGTTGATTAAGAATAGTGTTAAGTGGTGAACTCTACTAAATGAACTGTTGGTTCGTGGCGATCTGGGCTAACGCTAACTATCGAGTGAAATGGTTCGTCGTGGACTAATCATTCAAGATTTGTTTCGCTCACAGAAGAGTTTGCTTGCGGAAACAATTGTATGATTGTATGGATAAACCGTGTCTTTACTTAGAATTTTGTTAACATAAAATGTCTTATCTTTATTTGGCATTGATCTCTTGACTAAATGTACGGTTTTGCTTTTTGTCTAAAACGTGAAGTAACGATGGTTAAATTTACGAGCACGGTTTTAAATACATGTATATAGACAATTTAGTTGACTCCGTAATTTTATCCGCAATTTTCCTAAACAGCAGGCTGTTCAGTAGAATCTAACCGTCTTTGAGAATGTTTTCGACACTCTGATATCAAATAGTTCTGATGCTTTTAAATCATATTTTAAGTCCAACTACTTTGCTTCCATAAAATATTCCTGCAAATGTTAAAACCTTTCTTTTCGATGGAACTATGATTTACAACAACTGAGTTCCAAGTAAAAAAAAATAGCCTTTTTCGCGAAAAGTTGTATAAGCTATAGGCCTTGGGTATCACTGTAGATATTTATGGTTATTGTTTTGCTCACGTCATGAATTATCTCCGTACATAAATATTGTTTGCTTCTTTAGTACTGGATGTGACAGCCCGTGCAGACACTTTGAAAGAGCCACAAAGATTTACTTTCTTACAAAACAACAACGAGACTTTGGAGACTACCTTCAGACTCTCTGTCGAACACGGAAGAAAAGCGCGTACACCTGAAGTAAAGGTTTTGGTAAAGGTAACCTTTTTTTAATTCTGTAATGAGCATTATTAAAGAGTTGTAAATTGAATTAAGATATTGCTAAAACATCGTTAGGATCCATATGCGTTTTAATTCACCTCTACGAAGTCAGAAATGTAGATCGATGTGACCTATATTTCACGCTTCACATACTTGGCCTTATTTTTGTGGTTCAAATTTATTTTTCAAGCCCTGTTCATGATTGAATCGTCAGACTGTATGCTTGTATGTATTTCTATAATTACCACGCTCTTTCCACAAAGGATGGTCACTCTGACCAACATTTAACATTTTTACTTGCTTAGATTAAGTTTTTAGGTTTAACTCATGATCAGCTAGGTATTTTGCACATTGTATACATGCTGTTATAGCTAGATTCATGAAACTTGGTGAGGGGATGCATCTTTATGAGTACTACTTTCTCGTCACAAAAGTAGGTCACTATGACCTATTTTTCAGGCTTCACTGACTTTGGTTAATTTTTTTTTTCTCAAGCTCTGTTCATGATAGAATCATCAAACTTGATGATTGTATGCATCTTTATTAGTACCACACCCTTACCAAAAACGAATGTCACTGTGATCTACATTTAATTTTTTGTACTGGCTTAGGATGTTTTTGCATTTAGCTCATCATCAAATAACTATCTGATCTGATAGACACCGATAAGAGGTCATGTTCTGTTTACCTTGTGGTTCACCAATCAAATCGCAGCTTTTACATTTCTAAAAGTGACACACATTATTCGGAACATGTCGTTGCTAACGATAACTCTCCCTAACACGATATGCAAAGCTCTATCTGATAGGCTACTTTTTAACAAATTTGGTGAAGGGATGTATCTTGTTGAGTACTGCATCCTCATTACAAAAGTAGGTCACTGCAACCCATATTTCATGCTTCACTGACTTTGGTTCAATCTCAAGCACTGTTCATACCAGAATCTTCAAACTATGTGATTTTATGCATCCGTATTAGTACCACACCATTACAACAAAAGAGGCTAAAATTGTGACCTACATTTAACACTTTACTGACTTCTGTTAAGTTTTTGCTTTTTGCTAATAACTACATTTATGTTTTATGTACTGCATAATACTGCTGTACCTGGAACCATGAAACATGGCAAGAGGATGCATCTTGGTGAATACTACGCCCTCATCTTAAAGTAGGTCACTGTGACCCATTTTTCACATTTCACTGACTTTGGTGCAATGTAATATTTTTACTGTTCCTGCTTTAGTCATTAGATAAGATATAGCATACATCTCTCTTAGTACTTGCATCCATACTAAAAAATGTCACTGTGACCTATATTTCCTATTTTACTGGTTAGGTTAGGTTCTTGCATTTACCTCGTGACCACATGAGTTTTTTTTTTTACATGTTATATGGATACTATCATACCTAGAATCATGACACTTGGTGAGTGAATGCATCTTGATAAGTTCTACATCCTTTTGTCATAAAAGAGGTCTCTGACGTATGTTTATGTTTCAGACACTTTGTTCCAATTGTGTATTAACAGTTCATTTCTTGCACGCTGTTTATGTTTGAATCATGAAACATGATAATTGAATGTATCTCTGTTACTACTACACTCTAAAAAAAAACAAAGGTCACTCGTACGTACATTTTATGCTTTACTAACATGGGTTACGTATTTGTGTTTATCATCACATTGATTAATCCATGGTAGACCTTTATACATGCGAGAAGCCCTTTCTGACCTGTACAGTTGAAAGTGGGAATGTTTATTCAGCGGTAAACTTTCCATATTAATGACTATACGTTGTATATCATTAAATGTTACCCTCAACAGGATAATTGTGTGTTGCACATGTGAATGAGTATAAGAATTAGATAAGGGAACTGCATACTGCATGCTATTCATGTGAAGCCCGACCTGTAGTGGTCATGCAGGTACTTATTGATGCATGCTCTATATTTGTACTGGTTACGTAAAGCCTGTGGCTTTCACCCAGTAAAATCTGGCTTCCAGGGGTGGACAATGATAATGTTCTCAAGCAGATTTTAAAAACAATTATTTTAAAACCTTTATACAAAAACAACATTAATACCTGGGTTTTTATTTCAACTAATTATAGTACCTCTACTTTGATATCATAGAAAGAATGTTCTTTTTTTACTGTTTAATGTATTTAATGCACTGTCACGGTAAAAGGTAGGTAGGTAAGTGGGTGGGTGGGTAGGTAGGTAGGTAGGTGGTTTCACATTATGTCAGGAGTAGTGTAAATCATCGTTATATTGTCAACAATTACTGTGTTCTTGAATTCTCAATGCCATTCTCCAAGTAGCCATTTTATTTTTGCTGATTGTTACGTCACACTTCTGGTAGTTGTGAGAACGCAAATTATCAACTGTTTGCCATCTTTGACCAGAGTACAGAAAACACGTTCTTTCCACCCATCATTCACCGCACCGATGTGAAGCTACCAACAAATCACAGAAGTTTAGGGGAGAGTTTCTAGAAAAGTCCCTATGAAAATGACGTCACTATTATTCGGAGATTTTACTAGCTACCGGCCTATGATATTGATTTGCCAATTTCGGGCGGATACCAGCGAAAAATGTTTTGGACGTATAGGGGCATAACATTACTTTCAAAACGACTTTAGTCACCGACATTCAAATTGCGAACATAATAGTGTTTTTTGTTTCATATCATTGTCTTAAATTACATTCTCGTACACAGGCACAGGTTATTTTCTATGTGTAAAATTTGATATACGGTGTTGAATCTAATTCGATAACGTTGAAAATTTCGTGAATTTCTATATCTGACTTTAAATATTTCTGTACCCCTTTTGTTTACTTCCATAATGACCATTCATTTGCCAGTTTGTGATATTGATAAACTTTGTATGTTTACAATTTTTATAACAAATAGTTTCTTCCACTTAATTTTTGGCTTATAACTGCATTAACTTCTTTTTCTTTCCAGTCACCATCTGACCTAGTAACTAAAATCCAGTTCAACACAAAATATGAACTTGTGAATGAAACATTATTTCGACTTCCGCAACGACCATTGAAGCCTATATTAAATAGTTTTAGTGGCTCTCAACCGAAACAGCCCATCAATGCAATAACAAAAGAGGTATGGCTCATGTATATATTTTAAAGCAAAACTTCATATATATATATATATATATATATATATATATATATATATATATATATATATATATATATTATACGTCACACTATAGTACAATATCTGACACCATATTATCGTTGAACCTAAGTTTTAGAATGAATATTACTTCAAACTCGTGTTTAGTAGTCGAGAAAACGATGGTTTCCTGGAATAAAGCGTTAATTAACCCGTCTCAATATGCCCATCAATTAACCGAGTTCGAGTCATGAAGTTTTATTCAACATGTTTTTAAAGAGCATCTCAAAGTTGAATAATAGCAAAATATTAAAAGGTACAGACATTCTCAAATCGTCCCTCCCCTACTCCATTGTCTTCCGCTGTATTTATAACGCCACTGCATGCATCTATTTTCCCTGCAAAACATTTGCAGAAATATTGATTTGCATATTCATTTCGATCTCGATGCGTTTTCAAAGAGTATTAATATTCTGCATATAATACCTAATCAGGACTAGGTCCAAAGTGATGGAAGAAAAAAGACTGACAACATTTTAACAGACACCTACACAGTGGTCAAACAGTTTTGAATTACATAACGTACACCTTTATTAGTGTCATAAACGTCACGTCATAAAAGTCATTCGTCACACCCTGCTACAACACTTGAAAACGAGACATATCAAAGTCGTAGGGTGATGCTGAACCCCTAATGCTATTGAATGAATAGAATCACAAACATAGACTGACATGACATTTATAAAACTCGTTAAAAATATAATAAGCCACTAACTGCAAGTAGCTCTTGGCATATCATATTATTCAACTAGTTCCATACGTTTTTATTCAATGAGCAATCGTGTATAATCTTCTATTCATGTTAGGCACTGATGTTATATAACACATATTAGAAGCACTAAAGGGGGCGCTCTAAAGATACTACCTACTTCTGAGAGAGTGATAGTTGTAAGGTAAAGTTGTTTGCATTCGCAACATGCACAATGAAGAGAATGTTGGCATACCTCTATGCTACTTTCATGTACTGTGGCTGAAATTTCTTTACATATTGTACTTGTGGAAATTGTACATGATCTAAGCACACAGCAGACAGAAATGGCCGCTCCAAAGTACTCGAAAAATCAGCCTGAATTGGTCAAAAGTACACTATTTTAAGCTGTTATTAAAATAGCGAAACGAATTTTGCCAGAGTAGGCAACACAGCCTCTGAAAGTATAATGAATGAATTACAAAATATATAAAAAGTTAAAAAGTTATCGGCTATTTTTTTAAAATTTACCATTGAAGTCCAGGAAGTGAAATGACCAAGCTGTATACTCTATAACCCAAATTGCACCCATCAATCATACACCAAAATAAAGGGAATTAAAAGTTCTATTAACAATGCCTAAGATATACAAGGTCTTTTTTAAATAAACAGGATAACCAGTGAGGAAAACCAGGCACATTCTTTTTCTCTAAAAATCTAATCCTTATGCAAAGTACGAAACTGGAGAGTGCCACCTAAGTTCCATGAACCTAAAAACATATACCATATGGTAGACTTGTTTGGAGGTCGTAATATTTGGTGAATTTTTATATACAATATATATATATATATATATATATATATATATATATATATATATATATATATATATACAAAGAAGTAATATTATACAGGTTAGAGAATTTTAATTCGTATTCTATGGAGATTCGAAATGGGTCCGCGGATGACGGCACCCATCGCCTTGCCTGTAAGCACCAACACCTATACCATCTTGACCATGCACGCATCACCAAAAAATGATGCTACAAAGGCAGTGGTATAGGCATTCGTGCGTAACAGACACACCCGCATGTCGACCCAGTGATTAATTCTCCTCTAAGTACAAAGTCAATCCGCTACAACAGAAATCCAAGTATATAGAGGTTTTTATAAAGGATTATAAATATACACCAAGTAGACGTGGGTTGGTGCTTATGGGCAAGGCGATGGGTGCCGTTAGCCACGGACCCGGGTTCGAATCTCCGGAGAGTACAAATTAAAAATTCTCTAACCTGTATAATAATATTATTTATTCGTATTTAAAAAGTATGTTAATATTATCAAGCATTCTCCAGTATGAACCAGGGATAGCACTTTCTGCTCTGTTTGGTGTATATTTGTAATTCAGTAGTAATTACTACTGATATGTGTACGGTGCGTGTGTGTTATGGTTCTTATAGTATTAACATGTACTATTTCAAAGATTTATTCTTAATTTCATGCGGATATTGAAAAACACATCAAAGTACTGGAATTCCCGTTTATGTTAGTATTATTATTTATCTTTAATAAGAGCAAAATTGAGAAAAACAGGACTAGAATCCAGAACAAGAACACATCAATACTAAAGTCTGCACTTCATGGGGCCCTGGTGATATCCAGGTGATTGCTACTGATGCCAAATTTGACGGTTTGACTGTACATCTGTATGGCAGGCTACCGTATGATGTTAAATAATAATTCCTTAGGGTTGAAACGTTGACGAATCGAATTTTGCCGCAGCAATATTTTTAGTAATTTAATTTGTACGATTTTCCCCAAGTCTGCCGAATACGTTAAATTTACCTCGCAAAAGAAAATGCTTGCTATGCAGTAGAAATGGACGGTGCATAAACGCCCTATCCCGTTGAAAACAGTGATAAAAATGTACCAAAAATGTGTTTCTTTTGAAAAATGGAACGAAGATAAAGTAGGGTCAACATTGAAAGAAATTACAAATAAAGGGAGTCTCATAGAGAGAATATTCTTATTACGTACATGAAGGAATATACTCCCCGAAACACACACACACACACACACACACACACACACACACACACACACACAGTGCTTTCAGTCAGCGATACAGTTGGAATGGTCACCAAATAGGACAATGTGCTAAAGAGTTAGGAATACAGAATAGGTAATACGTCTAAATATTTAGTGTCATATTTTATACGTAGCTATTGTACGTACTGAAACAATGTAGATCGAATATTTTGTGGAGAAAATGTGACAATGGGGAGGTATTTTCGGTTTATTCACATGACTGAAAATAATTGAAATTATTCGTGTGTGTTTTGTGTTCTCTTATTACATGTATGATTTCAGATTGAATTCCAGAAGGATTGTCCCAACAATGATTGCAACACAAACTTGCATCTGTCAGTGAAAGCCGATCTAAAAAATGAGTCTGAGTTGTTCATCGATGAATTAGAATATCTAAAGCTGAATATATCAATTACCAAGACAGGCGATGCAGCCTATGGCGCGGGTTTAACTATAATCTTCCCTAAATCCTTTCAATATAAAAGAATTGAAAAACTCGAAGGAGAGACAGATATCCAATGCAGTTTTAAAACTGAGGAATCGAAGACAAGGGCAGGAGATGCATCCAGTGTAAGATCAACAAACATCTATGCAAAGAATGAGACAGTTCTTGTGTGTAGCTATGGCAACCCGATGCGAGAAGACGCTGGTGTAAAGTTTCAGGTTGTTCTCGTGCTGTCCGTCTACATTGAGACTCGCTTCCAGTTTTATTTCAACGCCACCACGCAGAGCAAGGAGATGGAGTGGAATGATAACATTGACATGATTGTTTTGGAAGGCAAAAGGAAGGTGGTTACTGCTTTTAGTGGGTAAGAGAACTTGTTTCCTAAAGTGTGCTTAAGACTGACACCCCCCCCCCTCAATAAAAAGTAAGCAAAATAGGTTTTCTCTATAAATATGTTAGATGCCCTGACATAAATATGTTGGACACTCAAAACATTTCTATTCCATTGATCATGGAAGACAGTGGGTTCGAAATGATTTTATAAACACTGAATAGCAGAATATTGCAAATAAACAAATACGTGCATAAAAAATGACAATTAATTGGTGACCCATTCATGCACATATTTCTCTGGGCATTTATGAAGTATAAATTATACAATAAGACACAGTAAATTGTATATAATTAGAATCATTCATATTGGTCACAGTGCTGCTACTAATGTAAACGTTGAATTTGCCTTTTAGTATCACTTGCTCAAATTATATGCATATCATTTTACGAATTTATGTGGCTCATCTTATTCAGTTTCTCTTTCTTTTCACCCAGACTCTCGAGGCCAGATTCTGTATCTATGCGTGCAGGAAAAGATACATACGAGGTGAAACATATCTTTGACTTACATAATCAAGGTCCGAGTTCCATGCAAGAGGCTGTTATGCACCTGAAATACCCCTACGTGGCGATGAATGGAAAAGACTACCTTCGATTACTGGAAAAACCTAATGTAAGTAGCGTACCTTTGAAATAATAAATTAAAACCACGATCTGTTTATCTATGTGTCTGTTTATCTTTTTTTAAATACTTGCTGGCTGGATCTCGTACATTTAATAGCAACTGCTTCAGGTCGCAGCAGGATTTCATAGTTTTTTTTCAGCATCGTTTGGTTGCTGTTAGTTATATTCTGTCAGATATAGTAGTTATTTGTAGCTGTAAGATTAATTATTGTAAAATTGTGATACGTCACAGTCACTGATGGATAACTATACCATTGTTTTTGCATTACTCTAGACGTTTTTATAGGACAGAACCCAATGGCGTCACTAGGGTTGGCGTCACCCAGTGCGGTAAACTCATGGTGTCACCCCCTCCAGACTTCCCCCATGGACCTCCTCCGAGTCCTCCTGTACCAATTTGCATTTTTCCATTTTGGTGTCACCCCCCTGTGATGGTGTCACCCGGTGCGGCCCGCACCCCCCGCACCCCCCTAGTGACGCCACTGACAGAACCTCTAACTTGAGTGCGCACCGTGAAAGTTCACAATATGCACGCGTAAAGCGAATACAAGCAAATGAGACGTATCTATTTTTTAAGTTTTTTATTTTGCTTCTGTTGCATAACCTTTATACCATGTATCACTGATAGTGTGCTTGATGCAGATTTGCAAACCTCTAACACCGCATAGCACCGGATATTTGATATCAAACACTTACGTCAGGACTACTTTTGAGAACACTTGAATTTCTAGGTTGGGTCTTCTTTCTAGAAAACTTCCAAATCTTGTATATATAGGCATTTTACTACCAAGAATTGTAAAATGAAAAGTTTTACAATGGTATGCATTATAAATACAAAGCGACACGAATATCTTGCTCAGGGACGGAAATAAAGAACTAGTTTATTATAACGTAGAGAAAATCTTTTGTTTGGCATCTCACCCTGAGTAAGAATACCTATGCCATGACAAGTACGTATTTGTTCTTTTAAATAAAATATCAAATAGCTTATGCATTTTGTCTCGGCTGCGACGAATGTCCCATAGAGTGAGATATCTTGGTCACAATGTTAATCCGTCAGCTTAGAATAAAGTATTAATAAAAGGCAATATATTCTGTTTTCATCAGAAGAAATATCACCCGACTTTGTCCACAAATGCATGGGGGTGGGGGTAGGGGTGGAGGTGGGGGTGGAGAGAGGACTATCCCTACAGATTGACGGTCAGTGAGTTCGAGTGTCAAGGTCACAGGGAGCAATTGTTTCCATTTTTTGGTAGTTGTCATTCAGTAAATTGTTTGGATCTGGTATTGCCATCTGCTATTGCCAAGGATGAATTGCCATCAGAGCAAATAGGTTTACCTTTAGAAGAAGATGCCAAAACACAGATTCTGAAGCAATTTTTTATTTCATTTTTAAAAAAATATTTCTGTTAATTCTATATATTGTAACTTTTGGGGGTTTTTCGAAAATATTTTATTTTATATTTTTTAAAAACTAATAATCAGAAATAGTTTTGATTTGTTTATTCTATATGTTATTAAAAATAGCTATTTTATATATTATTTTAAATAGTTATTCTATATATTATTAAAAATATGATTAAAATGTTATTCTGTATTATATTTCAAAAGAGTGACGAAGAATGCTATTTAATATATTTTTTAAAATATTGATAAAATTGTATTTTGCTATAAATTTAATAAATTGGGGGTACTAATAATAAAAATAAAAACACAATTGTTTTGGTGGTAAAATCGTAAATAAATTTTTGGTCTCTTATAAAGATATAGTTAGTAAAAAAAAAATAATATTGCGCGCATCATTTTAATAAACTTTGTTTTCTTTTATTGTTATTGCTAAAAAAAATGTTGCTCAAGAATAAAAGATGTTTTTGTTTTCTGTTTATAAACATAATTTTTGAAAAGTTTTATAATGCTCGTACGCCAATGTATTTATTCCAACTCTATTGATAAAACGTTTCGTATCAAATTGGCTCAAACTAATTTTATTGATTCTGTATACGCCCATCTCATGGTTTTCACTTTTACTATGATACATGATACGTGTTTGCTGTTTTTCTCCAATTTTTATAAAGTTGATTTGTATATTTTCTAATATATTATTTCTAATTGTATTGGTTGCTTTTTTCTTCCATCTGAATACTGTCCAATTGTGGTCTTAATCCAACAACTTGATTAATGGGTTTCCGTTACACTCGTTTTTAAATTTCCCGGGAACTTTTTGATTCATTTCGCTATACAATGGATGATCTTTTGGGTAATCCGATGCGTCATACTCAAGATTTTTCTTCATATATTCATAAACATCCATGCTTTTGATTAATATTATCAAACTGTCTGTGACGGTTTAAAATCAATTTAATATTATTACCATACACCGACTGTAGTTTATTATAATAGAAATTATACATTAAAAGTTTACTCGAGTCGAGTACTCTAATACATGTGTATATCGGTCTATTAAGGAATAATTTACTTTTGGTACCATGAATAGCTCTTAGGTCTGAATTGAATATTTTTCTACTGCAACCATTTTTCTGATTTTATCAGAGTCTGTTGTTCTAACTAATTCAACATAAATTCTTTTTCTTAAATTTTTCATCAACTTTCCAAACACACTATTATTCGTTAAATTGAAAAAGTCCTTCTCAAACTCATTTTAGCTTGTGTTCGAAGGTTTGTATTTAATTCAATATATGTTGCCATACATGCTTTTGGTTAAACTCTAATACTCTATGGACTTTTGTTATTTTCAGGCCTAACTGTAAATATAATTTTAAATTACGATCTTGTACTACATAGTTTTGCTTATTCATTAAGTTAGGTACAAATTTATCACAATTGGTAAAATTACAGTTTAATGTTTCAACTAATTTATTTTTATATTCACTAAACCATTCATTTTAAACCCGCATTGTTTCAGCAGCTAGTGGAAAACTATTATGTGCATCATATAATTTTTCAGAATAGTATAAATCAAATTCAATAATATAATATTTTCACTATCATCTGGTATATTTTTTACATCGACTGGTAATTTATTCTCAGAAATACATTTAAAACCACCAGTTGGTTATAACTGTAATATAGCCCAATCATATCAATTATTTTGTAAATTGTTACTACTCTAGGTCTTAAAATAATGTAACAGAAAGTGAAACCAACAATGTAAGTAAAATCAACAAGCAATTTATTTCTAGACAATTAAAGTGAAAATTCAAAAGACACTTACAGTAACGTGAATTAAAATCAAAATCATCAAATAATCCGAAGAGTCCTAATCACAAGTCCTAAATGTAGAATGTTCCGAATGAATTTCAGTAGCCTTGAATGTCCTAATGTGCTAGTGTTCTTGAATGTTCTAATATGCCTGAATGATGTAATCCAGAATATCTTTGAATAAATTCACATAAATCCCAAAGTCAAGTATTAATCCAATATTAGAATGAGCACTTTTTGTAATTACAATTAATATTTCAAAAAAACAATTCCTCTCTCTCTCTCGGAATTTACTCTGAATTTTCACAACACAACTATAAACATCTGATTATTATTAAAATGATTATTCATAGACTGACCAAATGTACAAGAATTAAATATAATCCGCTAAAATCTCTATATATAAACATAAGTCACCTGACAGAATGTTCTAGAATATGCGCAACTGTAATGGAAATTTTCCTCTGCGTACGTGACTTTTTTAACCTAAAATATGTAAAATTTCCACTCTAAGTACTAAATGGTATCTAACAAGAAGTCTGACCTTGAACTCAGATGCAGTAAAGATGTTGTTCAAAAAATGACTAATGTGCAGCTTACCTCGTGGACACATATTATTAATTCAATATACATAACAAAATATAATAACCAATATTTCGGGTCATTTGAGTTATAATCACTACACATCCGATTATTATCTCATCATATCTTAAGGATGCCATACTTTTCCCACTTCGCAACCCCTTTTCACAAATAGATGCATATTAATATCAGATAATAACTCTAACTCAACCATAGTTTTCTTCATAATCCATTCCAACTCATACCAGGACTTGTAAAATAAGACGCATCTAAACCATATTGCTTTAAACTCATTTGCCTAAAATTTTCAAAAACATCTGCTAATATATGTACGTCTGTTTTTAAATATAAATCACAGTATTTTTCCCACTTTTTTATATTAAAAACATTCCATATATTTTAGCATGTTCATAATCTTTATCTGATATATGGCTATTTGTTACGATAGAGAAGAAAGCCTCTTTTGATGGTATTCATATTCATCAGATCGGGCGAAACTATCAATACACCGTCTATACTCGCATATAATTTACTGCCAACTGCAAACTGCATAGACCCAGATCTGCCGTCGCATAATGCACCGGCAGATCTGGGTCTATGCAGTTTGTAAAGACTAATCAGTAGAACAAATAACATAGACCCTGATCTGCCGGCGCATTATGCGACGGCAGATCAGGGTCTATGTTGTTTGCATTTGGTTGTGAATTATACGCGAGTATATACGGTAATCATACTGATACACGCCTTTTGTAATCTTCAAGAAGAGGGTATTGTTATCACATAATTCATTGGTTATTTTGAAATCCTCTTTTTACCTAAATATGACGACAATATATCCAAGTTATTATTCATAAACTGTAAACGGTCAATAAACTATAACTGTCCACTATTGAAACTCGTATATTTTTCCATTGTAGTAGGTATACAGCCCAGATTTTTTTCCAGTTTTGTTTTACGGATAGAGCCCATGATAATATGACTGTGATATTCGCGTAAATTATGGAAAACTACTGGTATTTTTGTTTTAAAATGTGATATTTTAAGTTCCAAATTACAATCTGTATGTGCTGCGCCTCTAAATGTTTTGTAATTTGACGGTGATCTGTTACATTATCATCACCTAATTCTTTTTCACATATATCGCAATGAATTGATTTGTCAAAGGAAATTTGATCATTTCTGTCAGTTTGATTTTAGTCGGTATTTTAAATAATCGCGAATTTTTTTTTCTAGTTCGTAATACATATCATCAAAACGCTGCGTTACAACATTATCCTCCTTATTTGTACAACGATATAATTTGTGAGTTATAATTTTACCATCACACCGTACTGCATCATATGCTTACTCACAAGGTGGTTGTTTTGTCATTTGTGTTGTATTTTCACCTTTTTGAATATTCCATTTTTCATTCAATGTTTTACAATCAGCATATATAATGAACGTCAAATTTATTTAATTTTTATAATTTTTAAACTTGAGAATATAATTATTCCCTCCTTTTTCAGGTATTACTGTTTTGTTTTTTTTTTAATTTTATTTTTTTTGTTTTTTGTTGTTGTCATTTTGATTCAATACTTTCACAATCAGGGCTATGTCTGTCTATTTATTTTTGTTTTCCAAATATATGTAGGCATCTCCAGTAAATATATTTTTTAGTTTTAGTATGGTTGCTGCTATGGATCAATCTAAATATTGATTTAATTAATACCTAATGCCTCTTTTTACCATCAGATATTAATAATAAATCAATTTAATATTTTCCATTTTCTTCCTTTGAAATTCATAAAGAAAACAACCCATTATCACAACCAAATACATACACAAATATTTTCAAATTTAGTAATATCATTCAGCTTGATGGGAAATTAAATATCCCCAAAATTTAATTTATTAATATATTTTTCATATTGAAATATTTTAGCTAATACACTCCACATAGGGGCCCCGGGTGGCCGAGTGGTCTAAGACGCTCGCCTTTACAGATCACTAACATCTCACCTCTGTCCTCGTGGGTTCGAGTCTCGGGCTCGGCCAACGTGGGTATGTGAGAAAGCTTGCCAGTAGCTTCCCATGGGTCGGTGGTTCTTCCCGGGATTTTCTCTGGTTCTTCCTCCACCAAATATACTGGCCGCCATGTGTAGCCTATCATGTGCTGAAAAATGGCGTTAAACCTATAACAACACTCCACATAACAACACTCCACATAAAACATTTATAATCTCTATTATTGATATTAATGCAGCCTTTCTTATCCGCGTTTTGTTTATTTAGCGGGATATATATCTGTCTGCTCTTACTGGTATTTTGGTATTTTTAACTCGATATCTATCATCTCAACCTATATCCAACCACTACTACCCGTCTTGAAATCTTCTATTGTCTCTATTAAACCAGTAAATACAACATTTAAACTATTATTTATATCCCCCACTGTAAGAAGTGTTGCCGCGGAGTTTTCAAATATTTTCCCAAAAAATTGTCAGGATTATGTCTTTCAAAAAGAATATGGATATGAATATTACATTTTATACCATTATGTTCATTTAATTTTTCTTTAAAGATAGCTATAATTTGGGGTCTTACATAATCAACAAATTTTAATAAATCGTATGAAAGTGGAAACTTATTTGTCACCTTATAATAATAATGACTTCTCGATATATATTGTTTACGAAGAAAGTCTTGGTTTTTGCCAGGAATTACCACTTCATTCATTTCTTTTTTGGTTGGAAGGTAATGTACATCCCTAAACGCCTCTGCTACTGATTTTCCTTTTTGATTTTGTGTCATTATCAAGATGATAATCTTCATGTTTAATTGGTTTATCAAAAGGTTTTCTATTGGTTTAATTGCAGTAGGTTTTGGAGTTGGTTTTTCAATAGTTTTTTTGTATAATACTTCTTCTTTGTTTTGGTATTGGTTTTTCAACAGCTTTTTGTATAATAGTTGTTCTTGGTTTTGGTATTTGTTTATCTCGTATGATATCATTAGATGGGTTTAATGATTGTGTGTTTTTGTTATGATCGTTTTTTGTTTTATTTTGCTTACTATTTTAATAACTTGTGGTGGTGTATTATTTTGTGGTATATTATCATCTATGCTGATAATAGTTGATTTTCTAGTTCTTGGTAAGATATTTTTATTATGGTCTGAAATCTTTGTGATATAATGACCCCATAATGTTTCATCTAAATACCTAATATTTTAATAGAATTATAAAATTCACCGCTATAATCCATATCCAATAATTTATTTATAGCTTTTTTATAGAAATAAATAACCCCAGCCAGAAGTGAACTGCTTGCGTGGTAGCTATTCAATAAATGTGTGCATAGTTTCTGTAAAGTTTCAGTTGCTCATTTATATATTATATTTATATTTTAAAAGGTTCCATTTTAAATGCATTTGAAAAGCTATAAGTTTTTAAAGTAAATATTTGAAATTTCTAAAAAAAAAATGATTTAAATATCTTGTATATCATGTTACCCATAAATTAACGTTTGGTGCACAACCTTTTCAATTAACGAGTGCTTGTTTTTTCTTATAATCAAGTTTTAACACTTGTTCAATTCTAAATACCTCTTTAGTGTCTTTGGTAATTCCTCCTCGTTAAATGTACCATCAATGTTTTCACCTTGTAAATATTCTAATTCATAAACGATTGGGTTGGTATATCTGATTATGATTATTTTAAACATTTCTTCTGTCCAATTTGGAGTATAACCTTTCTCAAATGTACGTTTGTCTTAAATATTCCGACCATTGAAAGCATTTTTTATACTAATTTCAGTTTCATTTTGGAGTGGTATTGTCCAAGCATATTTACTGAACGTATCAATTACAGTTAATAAATATTTTATACTCTTATTATATTTACTGAAATGCTGCATGTCAACCAAATTAGCCGACTATTTATCTATTTTATCTGTATTTACACGCGCTGAGTGAAAAGTATTTTTTAGGTTCATATAATTCCTCGGCTAATTGTGTTGTCCACTTCAGCACCTCGTTCCCTATTTTTTTTTCTTGCCTTCTTCCGAACCTAATTTATGTTTAATTTTTCTGAATGGTTTGACAATTGTTTTGCTGCTTTGTCTGATATTGTTTTACCAGTATGACTATCGAATTCATCAAGCATTACCTTATCACACTGTGAATTGGGAGTACTACTACAATAACAATACTCCTGTTTTTTACATATGGCATCTAAATTATCAAGTGGTGGTTCATTTGGTAAGGGATTGACAGGGCCACGATAACGGTAACCACCAGGTAATGTTGGTCCTTGTTTTGGTAATAAGGGTAATAACTTGTTATGTTTAACTATATTACCTCCTGTTCCACATATTGAACATATCCCCTCATAATCCTTTTGTTATTTTTGTCTGATTAGAAACTACATTATTTGTGTCTGTTTGAATTTTACACTTTAGACAATATGGTTTCCATTGTATGATTATGTTATAGTTTTGTTTACGATAAAAAGGTTTTGTTTCTTGTTCCACATATAAAACATGGCCCCCTCATGACCCTTTTATTTTTTGCATATCCAATACCCTCACCTTTTGTATCAGTTTGTTTTCTTACACTTTAAACAATATGATCTACATTAAATTTGCATATTTGTTTATTAAGCATTCATTACAAATTCTAGGTTGTATGTTAAATCTAACATATATTGGGGGTTCCCTACAGTATCTGTGAATGGTATAACGCGCACACTATTAACCACATTTTAAACTACCAGCATGTTGTATTTGTGATGACTTATAAATAATTTCTTTTTTACTACACATCATATATTTTCTTATCATGTGAAATTAAATCAAATAAGTTAACATATTTTATATTGTGTTTTGGGAATTATTATAAACATCGATCTAATGAGTACCATCTTTATCAAAAAAATATTCAGGATTATTAATAATGCTTTTATTCAGTGTTATTTTATGAGGGAGTATATTCTTACTACAACAGGCTCTAAGAATTTTCATATATATTATATATTTATACAATAATATGCATTTTACCACCTATTGCGTTTAAGTTTAGATAACGATCGCTTAAAATAACTACATAACAATTATATCCTTCTGCAAATATATTCTCATTTGTGCCAGTGTCGAGGTCTGAATATTTATTTACAGCCTCTTGAATATGGCATATACTTTTGTATAATTTTCATTACCAGCTGTAAAATTGGATGGTAGTGTCTATTCTGGATATTGTACAGAGTTCACAGGTACATGTATTCGTCTTAAATTCGCATTATCAAATACCATATTGTTTTGTTCCTGGTTATTGTTTTTGCTTGCAGCCTGAAATGCTCTAAAGACTTGCCTTGGTAGTTCTTTGGATGCATCTGTGGCAGTTCTCCATGTTGGATATAATCAATTATCATTATATTGTTGTCGATATATTTTCAATTGTTCAAAAGACATCTTTATAACATACCCACTAACCAATTTTGATTCAATATCACCAGTCATTGTTAATGATAGCTCATGTTTTGGCATCCATAATGAAATTTGCGTTCATAATATATTGACTGGATGGAGTTCTATCTAACCTTTTGGAGTGCTTTACACCACCGAATATTGTGTTAATATCTCAACATGCACCAGATATACTGCCTAATGATACAAATAATGATAATTGTTTGGTCCCAGTAGTGAGTTCTCATTTTGTAAATCCTTGTGTATCTATATCGTTAAATGCCGTTCTTACCTAGCCTTGTGCGCCATCTGCAAGTGGTGGTGGAAATAACCCCAGTTTTAAATCTTTTAACGACGGAACCACCATTACCAGTATCTTTAAACCATAACATATTAGTTGCGCTACAGTATGCATAATCATTTGAATATGATACTAACCCCATTACCGTACTAGCTTGTGGAAGATATAATGCAATTTGCACTATAATATTATCATCCATTAAATATTGGACGCAATGGAAAAGAGTCCAAGCATTATTAACTACCGTATGTACTCGCGTATAAATCGGGCCCAAATGCAAACAACATAGACCCTGATCTGCCGTCGCATTATGCGCCGGCAGATCAGGGTCTATGTTGTTTGTTCTACTAATTAGTCCTTACAAACTGCACAGACCCAGATCTACCGGCGCATTATGCGACGGCAGATCTGGGTCTATGCAGTTTGCAGTTGGTATCGATTTATACGCGAGTATATACGGTAATGAAATTCCATCATTATTACCGTAATTTGTATCATCGGCGTCGTTGTGTAATTAATCACGATTTTGCAATAAAAGCTTTATGTGATAATAGATGCATATCCCTGTCCATTGTGTCTATTTGTTGTTGGTCTTTATTCATATTATTACTGTCTCTTGGTAAATATTCGACATACTCAAATTTTCTGATTGATTCATCAATTAGATTATCTTCAAAAATATTCAGATATGGAGATACGGCTTGTAACATTGTATATATACAATGATATAATAATACATCAAATTAGTCCAAATCGATTGTCATGATCAGCATCAAGGTGCAATTGTAATAATTTGTTAGGGTCAATATATAATTTACCAAAATATGATTGGGTGTTAATTTATATGATTTTTGGTATTTCTAGTCGCATTTTATTTCCAATCCTTTACCTATTTTAGCCCCAGATGTTTTGTTTTACTCGTTTCTTTTGTTTTGGGTTTTGTGTGTTCTTTTAATGTAGTTTTTATAATATGTAACCGCCTTATTTTGTCTTTGTATTTACCTAATGAGTTTAATAGTCCTGAAAGTTCTTCTACCTGCGGTTGTTTCTTATGCCTTGCTCCTTGTCCTTGATATCTTCCCAATGTGCCGCTTATTATGGTGACTTATGTAGCTCGCCTAACTCTTCTATGTTTCGGTCAAATAATGGGGGCAGTTCTGGTAAATGTTATCTTTTATAATATGATACACCATAATCACCAATACCTGTCATAATATCTGCTGCCAGTTCAGGGTATTGTGTTGCGTGCGGTTGAGGTCGTGGCACTATTGGTGGTGGTTGAGTTCGTGGCGCTATTGGTGGTGGTTGAGGTTGTGCCAATTATTGCTTGTAATCTTGCATAATCTAATTGTGGTAATGCTGCAATCAAAATTGATTTTATTTTCTATTTTTTCTATCAGATGATCTTGTTTTGTTATCTATTTCTTCCTGCAGTTTTTCGATTCTCTTGGTAACTGGTTCTGCAGAAGGTTTAGCTATTTCTTCCTGAAATTTTTGCTTTCCTAATTTTTCATTCAGTAGCCACTGTTTTAAAATCTCGATCTTCTAACCTTTAATCAATAATGTTTTTTCGTTTTTACATATTTGAAACTTTTTAAAAACTACTCATATATACTATTATGTTATATAATATTTTACATTATCTTACATTGGTGTAATAATACTAAAATAGTTATTAAAATAATCTTTACATTATATTTTATGATTTCAGATTAGGTTTCGTCGGAGCTAATTACAATCATAGTTTACAGTTTTACATTATTTTTACATTTTCAAGATAATCTAAGATAATGCCTGTTAATTAAACATTGTTTCCAGTATAATAATGGTCAAAAGCACTGCGGTATTTTTCAGGTGGATAAGAGGCTGATTTATTATACACAAAGAAACTGAATGGCTTTTTTGTTGCCTCAAAATATAATTTCATCAAACATTGTTTATCCACATCACCAGGGGAATGGTCATCTGCAATTTGCCTTATGTCTTTATAATTAAGTCCGTTAAGTAAAACAAAACATTTTGTATTACGGTGAATGTATTTTCGTTTGTCATAATATGACCGACTTAAATATAGACAATTACAATTTTCGTTTCTACTTAATGAAAAATACTTTTTAATTGTATTCATGTTTTTATTATCAATTTTAATATCATCAAGCACAACTATTTTTGTGTATCTTCATCCACTCCCTCGATTGGTAAAACATCTGGATCAAGTACAGATAGAAAAATAATCTTCACCTGTTGTTTGTTTTATTTGATTAAATAGTCTTACCAACAACTGATATTTAGACCGGATATTATTGATGGTACGTATTATAATTTTCTCATAATTAAAATAAGGTTCAAGTAATAGATTTAGTAATAGGTTTAATTTCCCCTGACCGGTGCTTCCAATAATAAGATAATGACAGTCAGGTAACAGAAAATGCTGCTTGGTTTCTTTTTGTTTTTCAAGATCAAAGGTGTGAACGTTTTTCAAGATCAAAGGTGTGCTCGGGTGTTTGGCCTTTTATGGTCTATGCAAAAAAATATTCTGAAACCTGGTTGTTTTTTAGTAACAAACAAACTGAGGTTTTAATGACAGCTAACCCACTTTTTAAAAAAAATGTAAGCCATTTTGCATTTCCTGTGGAAGAGATATTTATAAAATCTTTTCCCTTATAATTTATATCTAATGCGATCATCGAATAATTGTAGTAATATCTTTCTCCGTTGTTGTTAAAAATTCATACTCATGATCGTTAATTGTTGTGTGTTTGCAAGTCTTCAATAATTCCCGATAAGTTATTTATATTTTCAGGGATGGTCGCAGCTGGAATATTTTTCAATCTATCACCTACATATTTTTATTAGCACAATCGGACTCACCAACAGGATCCTTAACCTGTAAATTGCATTGTTACTCATATCTAAATTCCCTTTCTTTAAATCACCAGTTTTTTTTACCATAAGTGTCTTGATTAAGTTGATGATTTTTGCCCCAATCTCCTGTCTAAATATTTCATATTTACTGCTTCGTGGTCCGCGTCTGGGTCCTGTAAATTTGCTGGGGCCCCGGGTGGCCGAGAGGTTTAAGGCGCTCTCTTGTATAGATCACTGACATCTCAACTCTGTCTGCCTTGGTTCGAGTCTCGTCTCGGCGAACGTGGGTATGAGAGAAAGCTTCCCAGTAGCTTCCCGAGGGTTGGTGGTTCTTCCCGAGGGTTGTCACGGGTTCTTCCTCCACCCAATATACTGGCCGCCATGTATAACCTATCATGTGCTGAAAAATGGCGTTAAACCCACAAAACCAAACCAACCTGTAAATTTGATATCTGTTTATCACCCATATTTGCACCAGAATAAAATAGTGTTGCCAGTCCATCAGTAGATCCAAATCTAACAGTCGGTTCGCTATTTGTTTTAATCATTAAACCATCAGATGATATTAATGACATTGGTGATCTCTGTCTTTATTATCATCATATGTATATGTTAATATGTTTTGCTCGTTACCTAATTTTAGTGTAAAACTTGTTCATGTTGCTATGTCATCACAGTCCAGATTTCTTGAGTCTCTGTCTCCTATTTTTAAAATAAGATCGCCAGTTATAATATCACCTAACTTTAAAATAAAGTTTTCGTGTAATTTTTCAATCTGTCTATCAACTTGTTAATTTCATCAATTTTTGCTGTTAAAGTATGAACATTAATATCAATTTTTCTATAAACTCTTTGGTTTTGATTATCAATGAAATTTGTTAAGAGATTGTTAAAGGTTCAATCTAAATATTGTTTTGTTACAGCATCACTTATGTTGTCGGGTTCTGCTAAATTTACAATTGTTTTACCCTTCATATTTAAATTATGTTGCATTTCAGAGGATCCAGGATTCAAACCAACACCTCTATGTACATATTCATCTAACTAGTTTTTCAAATTTGTGCGCTCATCTCTTCTTGTAAATTTAGTAGCATCAAATTCTATATCTGCCCCAGAATCTTTTAATGTTCCAAAAATATTTTACATGCATAAAGCTAATGCTTAGGGAAATAACAACAAAATAAACACAGTTAAAATGTTTATGAAAATCCTAAAAAGGACCATACAATTAAATTAATTATTAGAAAAGAAAAGAGCTGGATAATATTTTATTAACCAAACGAGTTGTGGCAGTTAGAAATGACTGATGAAATTGAAATTACTTATGATAATGATAAACTGTACAGAGATAATGCATGTTGTATTGATGTTCAAACTTTATTAGAACATCTGAGAAGCAAAATAAAACAATTATAAAAGTTGTACAAGTTGTGGCTCAATTTCATTCCATCAGAAATCATACTTTATATTAGTCTGAGGTTTTTTCAGAGGAATATTAATGTTGATATTATAATAATTAAACATTTTGGTGAAAATATAATCAATTTTTTGTGTTTTTTGTTAGGTTTCAATCTTTTAAAAAAATAAAATCTGCAGCATATTTAAGATTTTTTAATTGTTGTTCATTTGATCCGGGTTTAAATTAACCTTTTTTAAATTTCATAATCAAACAACTTGTTCTTGTTATCTGATATTTATTGCCTGGTATCTGTTTACTTGAGTGGACATAATAAAGAAAATTTATTTTAAGAATACCTTCATATGATATTTTATATCCACATGACTAGCACAATTCGAACAAACATACCCATCATCAGTGTCTAATATGATATTTTTTATCACAATAGTCGTGCTCTTTTATATTATTTTAAAATTGCACATCTCTGTTTTTAATAATAAATCATCATAGTTTATACCTGGATTATTTGTAATAATTTTTTCGATATTTAAATTAATTCGTTTAATGTTTAAATTAATTTTCCATTACTATATATATATATATATATATATATATATATATATATATATATATATATATATATATATATATATATAGAGAGAGAGAGAGAGAGAGAGAGAGAGAGAGAGAGAGAGAGAGAGATATTAAACGCACTTACATTTTTATTGTATAAAGTCTCAATTGCAATTTGTATTGGTGGTCCCTAATCATTAATAACCTCTTAAGTCAGTTAACTTTTATGCTGATTTAGGTAATTTTGTATTAATGTATAATTAATATCAATCTGTTCCAAATTTAGTAAGTTAGAAATTTCAAATGGGAATTTACTTATATTATTTGATGCTAAAGATAAATACTTTAAACTAACTGCCCAATTTTTTATATTTTAAAAAAAATAAAATTACAGCTAAATTTAAATATATTAACTTTTTAAATTATAAATTGCATCAGGTATTATATTTATTTTATCACAAACTGAATCTAATTCTATTACATTTTCTAAACATAATAATGGTGTTATTGTTCTTATTTTATTATTTGTAAAACTCGATTGCCCAAGGGGCGTTGGGAAAAAATTTTACGTCTGTCGGAATATGGCCAATTTACCCCACAGGGACTCATTACAAATAAAATTAGGGATATCGGTCAATGAACAGAAGGCAGGGGGGGGGCCAAACCTGTAACAGGCACCCATTCCTATGACAAGCGTGGTTTAAATGATAACCTATAGGAGTACATAAACTCACCACTATTTCGAGAAGAATGTCGACTATTGCCAGTCTCCCAACTGACAGAAAGTTATCCAACCACAACACTCTTCCAAATCAAATAATGCAATTAGCCGGTCACAAATACATTAAATCTGGAATTACTATACTCAGCAAAATCTTTAGTCTACATTTAGTACAATATCTTCATCCAGTAATCATCCCTTTACATGAATATCCAACAACTGGAATGCAACTGTTTCTGCCGTATGCAATACTGCGTCCATAGTAGTGCAATTGACACACTTTAGATGGAAACATTGTAAACATTCCCATCGAAATCGATGTAAAAGACGCGTCTAACCTACCCCAAGTGAACTATGTGATTTCGTTCGGAGATCCAGTGTTGAAAGATGATGTTGTTCGTATCAAATGTTCTATTGATTTTGAAAGACAGTTGCTCTTTGAATTAGAATTTGTAAAAACAAAATCTGCTTTTAAATGTTACTGGTTATAGAACTGCGCACTATTAATTCAACTAGCGTCTGGGACTTTTATTACTCGCAACAATTGAAAGGTGCAGCGTCTGAGCCAGAAAAAAATAAAAGTATTTCTTCTTCTTTCTCTCTAAACTATTTCCACTAAAATAAAAACTGTGATACACAGAATCTCAAATGGGCAATGATTTCATTAAATTTATGAAACTCCTTGAATAATTTCCAGCTTTTGCTCGCCAAGGCACGCAAAAGCTGAAAATTATTCAACTCGTTTCATAAATTAAATATTAAATCATTACCCATTTGAGATCATCTATGTACAACAACGATAATTTTCTATAAAAAAAATTTTTATTTTATTTTATTTGGGATAATTTTTAAGTTTTTTGTACACATATTAGTTTAGATCAATCATAAAGTTTATTTATATTTGATTTGAACACTATCTTTTTCTTTAATTTTGTTAGTATTAATTGGTTTTGTTTGTTCATTATATATAATGTATGAATATTTTTAACATGTTATTGATATTTCACACCATCACAACACTTTTTCGTAATATTAACATTAATTTTCAGTTTAATTTGTACAGACGATAGGGATGGAAATAAGAAATAACATTTTTTTCAATACAAAGCGCTTTTACAGGCTTCTTTTTTATAAATGAGAAAACACGTTTACTTGCTGCTTTTTTAATATTCTGTTGACGAGTTAACAACTGCAAATTATATATAAACCCTTTCAATCGCACTCGAAAAAATTATGTTTATAAACTGAAAACAAACACACTTTTATTCTTTGACAAAATATTTATCAAAAACAATAACTGAAGCAGAGTTTATTAAAATGTTACGCACGACAATAGTATTTTTGCAATCCATATGATTATAAGTAATCAAAAATATTACGACTTGCCACCAAAACAATTAGTATTATTATTAAACCCCAATTCAATAAATTTATAGCAAAATAAAACATTATTATTAAGTTGTAAAATATATTAAATAACATCTTTCATCACTTTTTTGAATATAATATACAATAACCATCTTTTACCTTGTTTAAAATATAATATACAATAGCAATCGTTTACACTTTTTTGAAAATATAATATAGAATAACCATCTTTATCACTTTATGAAATATAATCTAGAATAACATTTTCAATAATTTTTTAATAATGTGTAGAATAACTATTTTTAATAATATAAGGAATGACTATTTTTAATAACATATTGAATAACTATTTTTAATAGCATATAAAATAACTATCTTTAATCATATATAAAATAACTATTTGTAATAACATATAGAACAACTATTTTTAATAACATATAAAATAACTATTTGTAATAACATATAGAACAACTATTTTTAATAACATATTGAATAACTATTTTTAATAACATATTGAATAACTATTTTAATAACGTATAAAATAACTATTTTAATAGCATATGAAATAACTATTTGTAATAACGTATAGAACAACGATTTTTAATAACATATTGAAGAAAAAAACAAAATATCTTCTGATTATTAGTTTATAAAAAAATATAAAAATATATTGTTTTTGAAAACCCAATTTTTTTTAATAATAAATAGAACTTACATATTTTTTTAAATAAAATAAAACAAATTGCTCAAGAACTCGGGTTTTGCTATCTACTTTGGATTTAACTATTACTACTGGTTTGGAGGTTAAAGGATCAAGGTCACAGTGGTGAAACGATTAATTTAAAGATTTTATATATTTACAGGTCAAATGTCCGGCAGGTTGTTCAGTGAGTTGTGATCCAATGAATACGACATTCAGCATTACAACAGTTAAGGACAAAACACCTGGCACCGTGGAAGTAAAAAGTTCAGTATGTATGTTTCAGACGCTATTACCAATAGTCGTCGCGAAATTCCGATGAGAAGGGTTTTTATATCGTTAATGTGGACAACTTACAATTTCATTTTTCTTTCCATATTTTATTGTTTTCTTCGAACGGCACTTGTATCACTCGTGAATACGGCACTACATGCTAATGTAGGAAAAAATCGCAGTTACCTTAAATTATTACGTTGAAGAAATGTAGCATAGCAAAAGTCGCATTATCATACTTGAAGAAGACTCAAGAAATCTATTCTATTCTTCTTTTTTTTTCAAAACTAGAGATTTTAATACACAAAAATTGATTAGTAAACATGCTGCCGTAAATGTGCTATTTACTTGGCCTTTTCATTTAAATTTGTTTATGAAATACACGTTGTGTACTCTCTCAGCTTCATTGAATTTCACACACCTATATCACAGAACTTTACACCATTACCGCAGAGGAAACCCGTAGACAATGATTTTAGTTGCTAAACAATATACATGCAGCAGCTGGTATGTCGGTTTACAGTTTCGTTGATAGTAAGTCACATGAATATGCTATATTGCTTTCCTTTCTCAATACCTTTGAATCGTAGTTACAAATTTGGGCTTGAGATTATTGATTTTCTTTTCCATCCCATCTCTTCTAAGACAATTTCTGCATGATTCTTAGACATGATCCTGGCTGCCAACTAACTGTAGGCAAAAAGTCAAATTGTAAAGATATTATACATGCTCTTCACATTTTGTATACTTCCCCCAGACAGTAAATCTTATGTTCTTATATCCAGCACACAATCTTGTTAGCGCAATTTTTGTTATATTGACATTAAACTTGGTAAATATTATGTTGACCACCTGAAGATGTGCATATTGACAAATCACTTTGCTCGCGTAATTTTATATTTTCCTTTTTTCATGTAGCTTAATTCAGTGTATAACACATTATCGTTATAGCAATTAATCTCGCAGTTTTTGATGGATTACCATCAAAAATAGTAAATATTATGGTCATCATCAGAAGATACGTATAGCAACGAATCACTTTGCTGTCACATTTTTTGTTAAGGTTATTGCCCTTTTTGTCTTGTAGCTTAATGCAGTGTGACACACTTTTGTTAGCGCAACTAGTTCCGAAGTTTTTATGGCTTGCCATGAAACTTGATACATATCATGGTCATCACCTGAAGATACGCATACGGTCAAATCTCTGTGTTTTCTTAATTTTTATTGAAGTCATTATCCGTTTTTACTTGTAGCTGAATGTGGTGTATGACAGAATCGTCTGAATGCAACTATTTTCACAGATTACACTGAATCGCCACGAAACTTTGTACACGATATGGTCATCATTTAAGATGCGCATGTTGATAAATCATTTCGCACTCTTTGTTATACTTAATGTCCTGCGACTGAAAGCAGTGTTAGAGAGAATAATGTCAACGAAACTTGTCTTCGGTTCTTTTTGGATTGCTGTGAAACGCTACAAATTGTGGTTATCATCCAAAGATACACATATTGACAAATAGTTGTGTACTCATGATATTTTAAAGAGTTATTGCCTTTTTTACAGCAGGATGCAATGTATAACATAACTATGTGAATGTAGATACTCTTACGGTCCTTAGCGGATTTCTGCGAAGCTTAGTACGCAGTATGCTCATCATCATCAGATATGCATGTTGACCACTCATTTTGCTAGAGCTATTTTCAGAAGACTCATTTCCATCATGTGGGTAGGGGTAAGAGGCGAGGTATATATTGGTGAGCAAATTGATCACTATTCCTATAGCTAATACGTTGTGATCGAATACATAAACCGCACGAACATTCCCTGAAGTTATTATCATAACACGTCATCTGCAAAATGCATCGATTTTACAAACATGAATAGTACTTTCTATGTTTGTTTGGTTTTTTTTTTTGGTTTTTTGTAATCATTTCCCGACTTTTAATATACAATGATTCTTATCACTATTGTGTTTTTGTACAGGACTGCACTGTTGACAACTGCCTTGTGTACAAGTGTCTCATAAGAAAAATTCCTCCGAGAGAGAGCGCTATGATTGGCCTTACGCTTGCTATGAACATCGATCTACCAAATGTTGTATCTGTAAGTGTGTACTAGTGAAACTCTTCTTTCTTGTAAATAAGTCTTTAGTATAGAAAACAAATTTAATAGCTAATTTTCATTTTATCTCAATAGTGGAAAGCGCAAACAATGGTTTTATGACAAGAGTACTCTGAGTCATGAAATCACTCCAGGCGAAAGTGACTTGTTGTCTCGATAGCGCAGTGGTATCGCGCTTCTGCGGTTCTGGATTTGATACCGAGCTCGGGTATATGCAAGGGTTGGTGGTCGCTCATCCAAGGTGTGTGGTTTCCTTCGGGTTTTCTCGATTTCCACCAACATCAAAGACCACATTATGCCAACATCTGAGCCGTTGATAACACGTTTGTATAATTTGGAAGAACTTGTTGGGCAACCGACGTAAAATAAATAATGGTGAAATTTATTTTATTGAACTTTTTCACCTTTTTGGCTTTGAGAAATCGTATGAAGATTTTTGTGTTTTATTTATTTATTTTTTTAAAAAAAATAAAACCTTTCACTCTATATATAGATGTAAACAAACTACCTGGTATATGGATATATGATATTCAGTTCAATGTTTTAATGGTTATCAGTTTCTTTAACTTGTATTGTATAAATTTCATATTCGGTTTCTCTATTGTACATATTGATTTACCTTCTAAATGGTCACCTCTACGTTACTTTTAATGATTTTATTTGTATTATTTTATATACAGGTTTTATCGACAATGTAAACCGTAAACATTTTGTTCTAATGAACGTTTCTGGAGAAGAACTGTAGAAGCCGTATTCCGTAATGTTGAATCTCTTTAGCGTTAAAATTCTAAAGGATGTAAAGTTTTAACTAGTTATGATATATATATATATATATATATATATATATATATATATATATATATATATATATATATATATATATATATATATATATTCCCTTGTTATCTTATGATGTGGGAAAAACGGCAATATCAAATATGAACATAACTCTTCATTTTCATTAATAGCAAGGTATGAGTTTTGAGATTGCCTCGACAGCTACTGTGAGCATTGAAAACTCGACAAACACCGTTTTTAACGCTTTGACGCATGACCACCTGAAGGTATGTTTAAGCATGTATGTTTTCATCTATGTCTTTTCCTGGCTAAATATTTTCTGAGATACTTACTGGTTACAACGTACCTTTGTGTCAGAGTACTCAAACCATGGATCTGTTTCAGCTGAGTTATTTGGTATTTGTTTTTCATTCTTATAACAGATGAATAAAAAATGTCAAGCACCGATGTTTCGTTTAACATTTATTCAATAAATTTTGAAATTATTGATAATATGAGCTTTTAGAGACAGTAGACATTTTCTTACAAACCATTCAATCAGCTGCAGACAGATCTGGTATGAAAAGAGCCGTTAAGTATAAAAACAGGAGTCATTTGATAAGGCGTGTGAAAATGGCAAAAGAATGGCAGTGTAAACCTTAAGAAACTTTAGGCTTAATAAATCTGCCCAAAACCTGCAAAATTATCACAGCCTTAAAAAAGAAGGTTACAGGAAGTTAACTACAGAACGGAGCGGTCAATATGAAACCACATTGCAAAATGGGCTAGTTTCTGCTCTTGAAAATAAAGATTTCATTAAAGAATAGCATTTTGAAATGTATTTGGATCAAGATCATGTCATGGCAAACAACAGTTTTTCAAGCTTAGGTGGTTTGAGCATTTTCAGGGTGTATTTAATCATCCTAGCCTTGACTGTTTTGATACGCCATATCCTTTGAATATTACAACATGTAATGATCATGACAAATATATTACTGAAGATGATGTAAAGAAAGCTATGCACGATATGAAATCAGAGATAGCACCAGGATGTGATGGCATAAGTTGTGCATTTTTTTAAAGCCTCTGAAAATTAAATTGTACCATGACTTGTTTATTTATTTAATGCAATGTTTAATGCCTCATACTTTCCAAAAGACTGGTGTATAATTATGATTGTTTCACTTCTTTAAAATGGTAACCAAAACGACCCGAATAATTACAGAGGAATAAGTATGTTACCAGTGATAAGTAAAGTTTTGCAAACACAATGGGTAGAAGAAAACCATATACTAGGCGAAGAACAATAGGGATTCAGAAGAGGTTACTGTACTGTAGATAATATGTATGTTATTAATACACTTATTTGGAAATATTTGAGGAAGACAAAGGGCAGATTGCATTGTACATTTATAGACTTTGAGTAGGCCTCTGAAAGAACTGATAGGAAAGCTTTATCGTATAAACTAAATGTGTGTAACTGCAGCACAAAGATGCTGAAAATGTTACAAGCAAATATATGCAGATGTCAGAGCTTCGAGTTGATCAAGTGATGGTTTGCTGTGTCCAATAGGTGTTAGACATGGCTGTATATTGTCATCTCTGATTTTTTCATTTTTCTAAATGAGCTGCAAAGCACACTTTCAAAGGGTAACAGTGGTATTGATACAGAAAATGTGCAGACACTCTTTATTCTGCTTTGTCCAGATGATCTTGTATTACTGGCTAATAAAGCAATTTAAATGCAGCGTTTATTAGATAGACTTATCCAATACTGTGATTATTGGAAACTTATGGTAAATCTTGATAAATCTCAGGTAATGGTCTTCCGCAAGTAAGGGTGCTTAAGAGTTTATACAAAATGGTACTTTAGGGACAAGAAATTTAAGGATTTAGGGGTTGTTTTCTCATCAAGGGGAGTTTGTGTCCAAAAACATTAAGAAGACAAGCATCTATTGCAATGCATGCTCTGAATAGCAAGCTGATTACATTTGAAAAATTGTAAATATTTTATTTAAAATTGTTAACACTAAAGTTTTGCCCATTTTGTCTTATGCCTCCAATCTATGCGCCTTTTATTTAGCTCCTGATGTAGAAAAGAGGGCATGCTAAAGTTTGTAAATATGTCTTACAGTTGGGTAGACCAAGTCCTAACTGCTTTCCACGCGGAGAATTAGACCGGAACTCCCTTACATCTGTATATATTATCAGACCTATTAACTATTGGTTGAAACTATACGAAATATCAGATAATCGATTACCAAAATTGTATAAAAAAAATGCAATTATCTTGGCTTGAGGGTACAAGTAGTAGTTCTACTATTTGGGCTCATTATGTTAAGAATGTTTTTACTGAGTTGTGGTTGTCATGGTATAACTGAGGAGTGGAAAAAAAAGGAGACTTTTATGAAAATATTAAAAACTAGATGTGATGGCATGCAGAGGTGAATAGTATGGATAGACAAAGTATGTAGGGTATTAAAGCCAGATTTGTGTGTTGAGGGCTATTTGCTTTGTTTAGACAAGCCTATTGTCAGGAATATATTCTGTAAATTGAGGGGGGGGGGGGTACCCGATGCTAAAAGTAGATCAGGACACATTGAGAAATTGAAATATGACGATAGACTCTGTCCATATTGTGATCTAAACATTGTGGAAACAGAATATCATTTTATTTGCTGTTGTTCAATATTTACAGACATTTGTGTGAAGTACTTACCTATGTTTCTGTGTCTGATCCCACGTGAAGAGAATTTTTTTATGCCTTAGCAAGTAATCATAGAGAACGTATTGTATCAATTTGTACTTTTGTACTCTCTAGCAGGGGAAAAAAGAAAAATATTATGTAAATGTAAATACCTACACTTACTGCATCTGTATTTTGTTATACTCGCATGATATTTGATTGTTTGTTTAATATGTTTGTAATTCGGGCCTGTGGCCTATATTACTGACATAAAGTATTATTATCAGTAGTAGTAGTATTAGTATTTATTCAATAAAGTTATAATAACCCTTTTATTAGAAATTGTCAAATTATTCATTAAGCAGTTTAAACTAAACGAAATTAAATATTGAAGCAGCGATGCAAAAATCAGTCTAGTATATTTTAGCTTGCCATCAAAGGGAGATAAAAGTCTTGAAGAAAAGACAACTTCAATCAAAATGACGCTATGTAATGCAGAAAAACTGCTGAAAGCCAAGGCAGTTTTTACGACAATGATTATGGACAAGATACTAATATATACAATAGCTTCCATGGAAATACACGAGTTTTTTTTTTTTCAATTTAATTAAAATTTAAGATCGACTCGTTCATCAGATCGAATGAAGTAGTCAAGAACAAATTAATAGTTAAAGACTGTAAGTTCAGAAGTTCAAACCTTGCTAACAAACGGAATGACGGAATCAAAATTTTAAGGCACTACGAGAGTGCCTACGTCAGACTTCTGGTTCTACCAACTTTCCAATTGCCTCTATCATACAGCTTTTGACGTTCAAACTGTTGACTCATGTTCTTAAATATACAAAATAGATACATTAATTGCCATACTCTTTAAGATATAATGTGGTCAAAAATTCATGTGTAAATTTCAGATTCGAACACGGGTTATACCAATGAGTCCTCCTCCCAAACCAATAGCATGGTGGATTATACTTGTCAGTGTGGTAGGGGGCATTCTGCTTATCGTGATATTAGTCCTTATTTTGTGGAAGGTATGATATTTCTTTGTGTAAAGTTTTACAAATTAATCGACTATTCAATCAATCAATCAGTCAATTGATCGATCGATCGATCGATTAATCCACACACACAACCTATATTTTGTGGAAGGTATATTTCTTTTTATCAAACTTTACAAATTTATTGACCATTCAATCAATCTATTTATCTATCTTTTCATAGAAACATCCATCAATCTATTAATCTAGCTTTTCATGTATCTATATTTTGCAAAAAGAACTTACGTATTTTTGCGTTATCCATTATTAAATAAGCAAAATCTTCCAGACAATTTTGGGATATATATATATATAGATATATATATATATATATATATATATATATATATATATATATATATATATATATATATAATTGTCACTGAAAGAACATATTTTGATAATAGGTTTGCATGTGTTTCTAAACAAAATGATCAAATTCATCTTAGCTATGGTTAATATGAATTAAAACAAGACAATACATAATTATTCATAATTATATCAGTTTTTTTCTTCTCTGTCCTTTTCTTTAAAACTAAATTCCAAATTGAAACGTCCAAAATAAATTTGAAAATTCCAAAGGCCAATAATCATCAAGCCTAATGATTAAACTGAGACTTCAGTCTAAAATTTGCATAACTAATAATTAAATATTTTAACAATTTCAGTGTGGATTCTTCATTCGTAAGAAGAGGGAAGAGATGGAAAAAATGAAAAGTGGGGACGCTAAGATTCTGGTCCAAGACGATGAAGTTTCCGGCAATGAAATCAAGGAAGATGTAAAATAGGAGATTGAGAATAAAAATAAAGATGAGTAGCATAATGGAATGAAACATTATCAAAGAAATGAAATATTATTGTCATATGACAGCATTTGTTGGAGGTAGCACACCACGGTTTCTCATATAATAAATAAATCCGAACTGACAAATATAAAATGAAAATAAAACTTTACAAATGCCAGTCCTAGACTGATATACGTGACATTACAAAGAAATGTCGAAGTTGCTCTCTTACACATTGCATTCCTTTAGCATGATGTTTCAGAATTTCTATCCTACAACATATATTTCCCAAAGCAAACACTCGGTCTCAAATGCACACTTTAGATGGTCAATGTGAACTTTAAATCTTAGTCCTTCAGAGACTCGTGGTATGAATTCAACAGAAAATTTAAGCAACTACACATTTACTTGCGGTAGCTTTTAAAATAAAATAAAATTGACGGAGACAATTTACTTAAAATGATGTGTGCCACCAAGAAATTTAACATCAGTCTTTGAGGTAAGAGAGATGTAACAAAAGAAATCATAAACTTGTTCGCAGGAATATCTTGTGCACATCCTGAATTCTTTTTCATGGCATTTTACTGGTTTCTCACAAAAAATTCGTTCCATATTTGTATGCACATTGGAAAAAGGGATCGATAAATATATCAAGTGTTGTAAGAAAACCAAAGATCCGTACAACTGTCCTTGAAGTCTACACACACCGATGGTTACACCGTGTAATACTTACCACCTAAATGAACGGAAAAGTAATCTCAAATGTCGTCTCCCATAATCAACTTGAATGTGTAGATCTCAATTTGCTCTTTAGATTTTGTTGTACTTTGTAATTTTCCGGTGAGATATTTAAAATCCATTGTACCCATTTTTCTTGAAACTGTACATATATCTCGTCATTGGAAGCACTTAGAAAAATTAAATACTCATTTTTAACGTCAAATTTAAATCGAATTTGTATAGTTTTTATTTTGGTCTACTTTGGAATTTGCGTGCGAAGTTTGGGATAACCTCACAAATTATGATGTTCAAAAGCTAGAACAAGTACAACTTGAGGACACAAGAATTGTAACTGCCAGTATCTACGCGTAAAGAAGATTTTGAAACTGGTTGAAAGAGTCTGGAATCTTGAAGAAAACTTAGAAAACTCTAAGTTATTATATGAAATTAAAAGTAATATGGTTCACAATTGTTTCCAGAAACTTGTATCTCCATTTCTTGGTGGAAATAATAATTACAATTTAAGAAATGGCGAGGATATTAGTGACATGCCATCACTATTGACTCTCGTTGACACTTCCTTTTTTCCTAGTGCTACACGAACAAAAGACTGACAGTGCACCAATGTATGCAATGGTGCGGGAGAAATTAATATTCTTTTGACCAAACTGACGTATCCATGTTGTTCTCTAAACTCCGATTTTAATCGAATCAATTTTTCAAATATTCCAAATTGTTTATGTTGAAATGGTTTACAAAATGCAAAGCATTTTTAATGGAGTGTCCCACGTATGAATTAGACAGAACAAAATTTTTCGATCTAATCGATTGTTTCTTCCTATATCAGCTAATACTTTATTAAACGGGAAAATTGCAATGTCTCGGCATGATAATGAATAGATCTTAATTCACAGTCAAGATTTCATCAACGAAACGGGCAGATTTTCTTCTTAGTAGTGATTATTATATCGCTACAACTTAAATTCCAATTTGGGAGCCCTGGGTGGCCGAGTGGTTTAAATCGCTTGCCTTTACAGATCACTTACACATCTCACTTCTGTCCGCGTGAGTTCGAGTCTCGGCTCGACCATCGTGGGTATATGAGAAAGCTTGCCAGTAGCTTCGCGTGGGTTGATGGTTCATCCCCCATAAAATATACTGGCCGCCATGTATAGCCTATCGTGTGCTGAAAAATGGCGTTAAACCCACAAAATCAAACCAAACCAAACCAAACCAAATTCTAATCTATCTGTCCTATCTGTTTTGCATCAATGATCTACACGCATTATGTATTAATATTAGTATTGTAATATATAGAATTTATGCTGCCTCTTGTAACTTGTAAGAGAAAGGACCTTATATCATGTGATAACTTATGGTCTGATCATATTGCCATTTTGTACAAGAAGCAAAAGCATGTTTGAATCTGAATTTGGATATAATTTGAAAAAGGTAATGCATAGTAAGAGTTCGGTTATTTACTCATACATTTCTGTTTCTAGTAAAACCTCCAAGTTGATGAACTCCAAAGATGAGCTTAAGTGCACAATATGTTGTAAAGTAATTTTTTTTCTTGTTTTCTTTTTCTTCTTTTTTCTGTTCCGCTTGCATTGTAGAGAAAAACATTAATGCCAGTTAGTCATGGAATTGATACTCTGTTGACCCCCTACCATAATTCAGAACTAGTTTGTTATATGTGCAAAAAAAGGCCTTCAATTTGTCTGTGTAGCTGTGTGGTACACAGTTGAGAGAGAGAGAGAGAGAGAGAGAGAGATTTTACACAGTACCTGCTTACTTCATCATGTAATTTTTCCGTTCTCAAAATTATCTTGTTTTTTTTTTAAACATAGACTCCAGTAATTATGTCTATGATATTTCATTTTTGTCGAACCCGACTTGGCAGAAGCATCACACAGCGATTACTTTGGTATCCGTGTGTGTGTCGTCCGTACATATGTACGTACGTCCTTTAGTTCTTTTCAAAATCGAGTTAAGTGTTTTAGCAACATATTTCCCCCTTTTTTAAGAAATACATTTGTTTGTATGTAACTTTATTTATATAAAACGTGTTGCATTAACTAAAGTTGAGAAAACCTTAATAATTGCGAAAATACTGGTTTTCTCCACGTTTTATTAATATTGATTTATTGCATTTTTGTTGGTTCGAATATTTTTTCTTCATCATTATATAAAGTATTGAAAACGTGTGCATGTTTTAAAAAATGTGCATCTTATAACGTTTTTTAAATATAGAAATGCTTTAAAATGCTGCTTTCTAGAGGCTCTTTGAGTCACTGAGGACATAAACCTTTAGAATGGCATCTGTTATCGAAAACATTCTGGTTATAGAAAAGTCCAATGTTGCCTGGTTTTGATATCAAAAGATAGAAATTGTGACTCATGTTGATATTGCAAGTATTTCATGTACTGATGCATAATCAAGCTCTCATTTTTATACGACCGTCTTATGTCGTGCGTATTGGCGTTCTGACGCTGTCCGTGCTACTGTCCGTCCGTTAATATTTGCTTGTCAGGCCAATAACTTTGTAACGGTTGGAGATATTTTTAATAGACTTTGTCTAAGTATATATTTGTCATAACCACGCCACTATCTCAAGATCACCTATCACGGCAAGGGAAACTGTAATTATGTGACTTGTATCTTTGTCCAGAGTATTACTTTTGAACTACTGAATATATATGAATTAAAACTTCGCCAATCATATATCATTTATAGATGTACCATAGCCACGCCCCTGGCCTCAAAGTCAATGTAATTATTTGATTGTATCCTTGTCATTGGTATACATTTCAAACCACTCAAGATATTTTTATCAAATTTTAACTGCTTATATATCATGAATAGATTGTGTAATACCAAAGTCATGCCCCTGCATCAAGATCACGGTCATTACAATGCAAAATATAAATCAATGACCTCTATCCATGTGTGGGTATCATTTTGGACTAAGCAGATACATTAAGGAAACTTGAGCTTTTTATATTCAGTCATATCCCCTAATGATAATGCAAGTCAGTGCCCTGTTTCCTTAACCTGGCCGTAACTTTTGAACCCTTACAGACATTTTGATGAAAATTCACCCAGATCCACACCTTATAATATGAAAGTCAAGTCCCTAGCTCAAAGCTCAAGGTCAATACTAGAGAAAAGGTCACGAGATGGGCTTATCATTTGTCATTGATGTTCTCTTCTTGTAGGATTTTTGTAATAATACTTATTTGTTGATAATACTGTTACTCATATTCGTACAGGTGTAAGTTTAAATATAAAATACGATCCAATAGTTGAAATGTATTGTCCGATCGGTTTTGATAATCTTTGTTCATGAAGAAAAGATGTGCTGCTTGATCCAAAATTGCTAATGTGCGTAAAGGGTTGCTCGTATGGGAAAGATCTCCAAGAACTGATACATATGATGGAGAATTAATTCAGATGACGCCGCTCTTCTGTTATTAAAAGCAGACATTAGAGAGAACTGTTGACGCACTTACATAAAAGGCACAGTAATACACAATGGCTTAGAATATTATCAAGCTTTAAACTAAACATTTGCACCCAAGTCCTCCGTTGTTACGGGCACATATTCGAGTAGAACAACAAGGTGTGGTCCACCACTGTTTATTATTTTCTGATATTACTGGCCGTGACAGAGCACAACTCTACAGCAACATATTCAATTGTTTACGATCGGCCTTGTAGAAAGTTTGGATTTCGGACGGCTTGCAACTAATTTTATGGGCTGACCATTGTAATCAGATGGCAAATCGAATCCCACTTCTATCGATCAACTGGATCTCATCGTTGAAAACACCGCCTGTTACCAATCTCTCTTTGAATCGACCACCTATCAGTCTGGCGGCTGTTGAACTACTATGGGAACTCCTTTCACAGCTTATACGGATATTCTCTGCCACGACTAGTAATGTGATCGAATAATAAAAAGTGGCGGAGAACAACTTATTGGCCTAAATATTTGAGCAGAAAAAAGAACCAAATGCCTCTGTTATTACTTTGCATCAAGATTTCGTTGTCATCAATATCACATCTAATGTCTTTTACAGTACTTTTCCGTCTGCGGCATCAATAATTTCAGCGATACTTTGATTTGTGGACTCAACATACAGGCCCTGACCGTTGTGTATTTACAATCTATATACATGTGTGCATATATAAATGTATCTATTTGTCTATTTGTATGTGATCAAAGCATGAGATTCTGATCAAGATAACATTTTTAGCTGAAAAGAGGGATGTGCGTTAGGTCTCCATGAACAATTTAATATTGTGTAATGACGATTTAAAAATATGACATAACAACAGCGGGTAAAAAAGCCTTAACATTATAAACAATATGAAAAATCTAATTGTCCTTTTTTGTATTTTCTCCACAGAATGAGTTATGAACTCGTATAGCTGATTTTTTAATGATTTACATTGTTATCTCCTACATTTTCTACTATCTATTATATTATATCCCAAATATACTGTATCTCCTGTGTATTTCTTGGTCTATAAAAACTGGCTCAGATGGATGGTGGACGAGCTGGCAGTTTGACCTATATAAGGCTAGCACAATTTTCCATTCTCAACAAAGCATACTTAGACCAACTCGATACATTAACTGCTAATGACTAATGACGACACTGACATAATGACAGTTATGTGTTCTTTCAATTTCATTTTTTTTTTAAAAAATATTTTATTATGATTTAAAGAATTTGTGAAAATAAAATGTCTGCATCTTCATACCAACCTCTCGTTCCTCTGTTGAGGTCTATGGCTGCTTTTCGTGTAGACGACATATTCAGGCTACATTATTAACAATGACAAGCTTGGGCTCGCGTCAATAAATGACGCTCCAAAATTTTAAGATGAAAAGTATCAACGGACATCAACTTCAGATTCTAAGCAAATTTAAGCCTTGCATCACACGTCAATATAAAATTGTATTCATCAAGCGAGTTGACAAAGTAAGGTCAGACCGGTTTTAAAGTATATTTCTAAAAAAAAAAAAAAAAAGCTACAGAAATAAATTAATTTTATTGTACATCTTTGAATACATATTCCTGGACACTGTCAAAGTATACATTCAAAAGAAAAGACCCTGTCAAAGGGGTCATTTTTTATCTTAGTACAGTCCTAGAAGAAGCAATTTTACGAAAGGCAAAACTATTTAAAATGGAAAGTTTGAGAAGAAGCGATTACTTGAAATCTACTTTTTTGTTTACTATTTGTTTTCGCGAAGTTCGCGAGAGGATCACGTCTGCAAAATATGATAGCCGAAAATATAAAAAAAATTATAATAATTAGATGAATATTTTTGTGACATCCGCGAAATTAAATTGCAGCGTAATTGGAAACAACAGAAAGTAGTATCCGCAAAATATAGCTTTACGGTATTTCTACAAAGATTTCTCAGAGAGGTGTCTTGTAATTGACAAATTATTATAAGATAATAAATATGTTGGCAAATCGGTGGCTATGCAGGTCAATGGGGAAACCCTTTTGTTGTTTACAAGATGAGTGATAGTTATTGAGATGGATAAAATAGTCTGGAAGAATGTTACATAAATGTGTGAAAGTACTACCGCTGAAAAGATCATCTACACGTAGAAACTATTAACAATCAAAACTAACAACTATTTTGTTGGTGTCACGTTTGGACAACATGTAGATTGATAGTGTTAACACTGTATTTTCGCATGCTTTAGTGCTTTTCAAGGGGAACACTTTAAAGTCTTAATGCTACAAATTCACAAAACACAGATTTTAATGCACTGAACAGTGGGATTTCTCAATGGTTTTCCAGACTGGTTATTCAGCATGAATGCAGATTCAACAGATTCCTTTCACCAATTAGTATGTCCCCGTGGCAGTCTTTGATTCAATATACTTTCCTTTGCATAGTTCTGCAAGAGAGCTCTACAGATTATTGATGTTGACATGTATTAAATTCATTATTATTATGTGGATGTCCCTCCTCGAAGCTTGATGGAGAATAACTGTGGCGATCACTGGTAGTTGTTTATCGTGTACTACCTTAAAAGTGAATTTAGCTTTCAGACTTCACGTATAGTGTTCTTTAATAAACTTGCACAAAAGACATTACGTTATCGGTGTTAAGTAAAAGAGGCTGTCACTCCTGGTCTCCTCAGACAGTGTAATTTCAGATGTTCTGGTTGTACTTATCTCCCCTGAAAACTCTTCATCAGTGTCCATCTCCTCTATGCCGGATGTCTCTGTTGTCTCACCAATGGATATTTCCGTAGGAGAAATATTGGACGACCGAGAGCTTCCGGGGACAGAATCCAATCTCTGATTAGTTGGCTTGGAGGGTCGATTGAAGAATCCAAACTAAAATAGATATTATCAAAGGGACACACAAACGTTTGTTAAAACAGAGAACATGTCAAAGTCTTTCTCAAACTACATTTTCATATTTTGTAATACAGAATTCATGATATCTTTGGTATGCTCCTTTACGTTTATTTGAAAGTACGGAATAGATTGCTATACGAGTACCAAAAGAAGGTTGCATATATAGTCTGTTGATGCGCTTCGACTGGTTATAACATTAATATAATATGAAAATTACGAGAATAATCTAAACATTGTTCGCACTAATTAAGTGCGAACGCTGGCATGTGGATATTACCGGAAGTCTTGAGTACTATTTAATATCAGATTAAATTTTTATTTGCTTAGTGTAGTTGGTCAAAACACGTTTTAGACAATAGTTAATCCAGAGCTATAAAAAAGGGTGGTAGTTATAAGAAACCGTATCGTTTATAGTCAAAATGTTTAAATACGAGTGGACTCTTTGAAACTGAACATCAAAATGGTATGTCTGTTATTGGGTCTCGGAATGGTTATCAGTTATTGCATTGATAAAATTGTCTTTGCTTCTTCGCAATTATGCAAGGTACCAGTCAAAGAAAACTTTAGAAAAGTGACTTCTGTGAGGACTGAGTAAATTACATAAATGTCTGGACTGTTTACTGCCCGGTGTGGGGGCCAGTCTGCATTGTCTTGATTAACTCGAGTTATATCCCTTGCAAAGACTCGTTACCAGAAGATTACAGACATTTCTCGAGCATTTATTGCTCTATACAAAGGCCAGTCTGTATTGGTGATAGTTGTCTTTTCTTGGTTCGCTAGATTGCTATTTTCTATCTTGATAAGTGTAGAGTTCGTGACTTTGATGTTTTGCTTGGACAGTTCTGCTAATGCACAGGTTCTTGAATGCAATGAGCACTTGAAAATGCTAGAAAAGACATATTTTAACTCGCTTGTGGGTTGCAGTCTAATTTAATTGCGCAGTTTCTGAGCAGCATAAGCAACATGAAAATGGTAATTTGCTACTTCGTTAAGAATTGAAGAGATAACATTTGAGGACAAGTGTTGATTACGAAAATACCATCATGCATATTTTGGCATTTATTTAAAACAATTATCGGGAACCTTTTTTAATGATTACTCGAGTTGCGAATGTGTGAAAAAATATAGGATATTTGATAATATTATCATACCAATCATTGGATGAGGAACGTGCAGATGTGATGTATTCAAATATTGGTTTAAATATGCGGTGCGTTGGCGTTTTGAAAACCATCACACTTTTTCTTTCCACAAGATAAATCCCTCTTCCAAGAAAACGATTAAGTGGCCAGTACCTAACATTTAGAACAGTCGGTATCTTCTCCATATTTAAATACTATGTAACTGCGTCGATTACAGGTTTAAGCAAAACCTGACGAGTTTTCGTCAGATCCTGCTTGTTAAATTGCATGAAACGAAAATTGTGTTCTTTGTTGTCATACCTTTTACATGCATGTATCACAACTAGTTGTCCATACATAAGGAATAGCTGATAACAAGGGTTACCCTATCTTATAATACTATCCATTTGCTGAGTCTAGGTGAATCGGTGCGATGGCTAGGGCCAGCAAAACAGTTCCATATACGCCATGTACGCCATGACAGGTCAACCCTGGGTGGCATCCAATCACATCTTGACCTTATACTACCAAGTCGATTGTGCAACATCAGTGTGCTAATTCGTCCAAAATGCTTTTTTTTCCTGAACTATTGCAATATTAGCCACAAAAAAACTATACTTTTAAAAAACGTTTTAACAAATATTCAGGAGTTTGTCTAGGGATAACCTACCAGTATGGTTGGTTCACAATCGTGTGGAAAGTAAAATGTTGAAGAAAATGGATTTATTTTATGGAAAGTCAAGTGACACCAAACGGACAAGACCAAATTCTCATGATTCAGTCGGGGTCGTTTCATCTTATCTAAAACGTGTGACTGATGATGCTATCCTTTTTGATAAAATGACATTTTGAATGCTTAAGATTTCCTAACTGTCCTATGATATGATAAAATTTGCATAATCCAATTCAAATCTTCAGAATTAAGAGAAATTAATCTGGCAAGTTTAGAGAAAGGTGCCAATTAGGTAATTATACCCGTTTCTTTTTTTCCTGACCCTACTGTCGCCAAATATTTTCCTCGTTTAAATATACTTCAAGTTCAACACTCCTTATCAAATGAAGAACGAGTGTAAAACAAAAGACACAATAAGCAGCCTCGGTAGTTTGTAGGAGTCGAGCATGCCAGAAACTGCAGTTTAAAGTCAGCGGTGCTTTATTGTATGGAAAGATAGCAACATAATCCTACATAATAGATTTAAAATTTATGTTCTCTTTTCTCTTTGGTTGGTTAGACACAAATCATAGTCGATTGTGTGACTTCTAAAATTCCGTCCCAGATTACATTTCAGATTCAGATTGTTTTATTGTTCATTTTCCGCAATGTTCACAGTGCTATTATTGACCTTTCACATTACGGTCTCTATATTACGTTTAAAGATTGATTATAATTGTGGAATAAATTCTGGACAGTTCAGGGATTATGATACAGTAGCTCACAAAAACTATAACATACCTTGTACAACAAAAAGGTGATAACTGCCAGAATTATGCTAGAACAAAGGACAGATGTTGCAAAGATCCAGAGGAGTAAATGATTTCTATTTCTTCGCAGAGGAAACGCTATGCTTTTGACCTGCCAAAAATATAGAAGCAATTATTCCATTGTTTTTACTTCTACTGAATCCATATATCACTAGTCGAAAAAACATTTTCCGTAAATGAAATTCATTATATTCAGAATGAAATGCTATAGCATTTATTTTTTAAAAACAATCATGAGCGAACTTTTACATTTCTAACTTCTTAGACTAATGAAGCTTTTCTTACAAGTATTTTTTCTTCATTTAATAAAATACACAATACCTCATGTATTTTAGAAATTGATAAAAGTCACTGCCTACCATGCTAGTAACAACCTATTTAATATAAGCTTGTGACTTAATGTAAGAATGTGCAATTAAGGGACCATTTAACAATAAAACCAGGGAGAATTACAAAGCATAATAAAACTTCACGTATACCCTCTCTAAAGCAAATTTCAATATAACTTAAACAAGGTAAAAAAAATATACCTCATATGTGTGTCTCCTATTCGCCATCGGGGTCGTTACAGATATTTGAGAAACAAACTCCAATGGTCGTCGAGTCTTCATCTGTAAATTTCAAACAATATTTGTGACTTAATTCAAAGACATAACACTTTAGAAAGCATGTTTTACAACTTAATTTGATTTCCAATGTACCAAAGCTTCTAAGTTACCATTTTCATTCACAAAAGACATTGTGTCCATTTGATTTACTTACAGGGCCCTTCGAGACCATTTGATAGAATGCAGGGCTATTCTCGACTTGTTTCTAACCATCAAAGTCTTCTGTCAGATAGTACAATATTTTCTAAATATTTCTACTTTGTCCCTTCAGCAGTATTAGCACCCTACACTGAGTGCCATAACCCGTATATTTGATAATTTTGAGAGAGTAATATTTTTCTCTTCTTTTTGCAGCTCAAATGAAAATGAATAAATTAAAAGTTGAAAATATGATGTCCATATGAAGCTCTAACCCCTAAAAATGGTGAAGTGCAAAACTGAATAGCGCATTCATAACAATACAGCTTTTTGAAGCAAACACAACCAAGCTTTATTTAACGTCAAACCCGTCCGGTATACAGGAAAGAATGGAGAACAAAGAGTGTTACCTTCGAGTTTGTCATGATATTCTTAATATCCAGTTTCCATGTGATATAACAAGTATCTGACACCCGCAAAGTCCCTATATGGCACATGTACTCATATCCATAGCTGGAATTGCAATTCTGAAAATAAAACACATTAAAGACAGTATTTTTGATGCTAGACTAAGTAGCAAATATGACAGAGCATGAACATAAAAATGGCAACGCAAACAAAACAGTCAACAACCACAGAACCGAGCTAATTTTGGGCTTGCACATCTGACAAATATCGTACTGAAAAAAGTTTAAGTTAACTTGCTCAACTTGAAGTAAGACCAAGTAAAACAAGCAAGACTTGTAAGACCTGCAAGACAAGTAAGACATGGAATACATTTTAAAAGATTGCTCGCTCCATACATACCCTTCAGTCCTTCCAGAGACTTATGCAAATACAAATTTTTATGTCTTTTCTGTATTCCAGTGCAGTTGTGAAAGCAAAGATATAGCCATGGTTGGCTGCTTTGTCATGCATTGTTGTACCGATTAAAGCAAAGAATTATGAATGAACTTAAAGTACCATGCAAGTGTACCAGAATTTTATTTTTAGAGTAATTCTAACCAGTGAACACATCATAATGTTTTATGTCAAGCCAAGCAACAGATTCAGGAACATTTTTCTTTGCATTTTTGTTTTATTACTCAAGTAAGGAACACGTACCACTGAAAATCCCATCCTCCTGTGAATTGATATACCACTATCTCCAAATACTTCAGTCCTTGTGTCATTCGCATGGCTTGAGATGCAGTCAGACGTATAAATTCCATCCCTATTTAAGTGTCGGACCTGTGAAATAAATGTGTAATAAATTATATATATATATATATATATATATATATATAGAAAGAGAGAGAGAGAGAGAGATTGCCTTTAACATTAAGCATGCATCTCTTCTTGAGAGACGGCACTGTAATAGATAATAAGTTGGAGATTATATTTTTCCTCCTCATATTCTGACATGATATAATTTATAATTTATTTCCCATAGCTCGCCAGAAGTTTTAAGATTATTGCCTTAGATTAAAACTGGCAAGAAATTGCCTATATAACAATCTTTGAACACGGAGTGATTGATGGTGCAGAGGTTTTAAGTTTTATATATGTAAAGAGAATTGGGCATGACGTAACTTTCCTCGCTGAAATAGAAACTGGTAAATCCTGTCTAAGGAGATATAGCACTTGCAACGAATTGTGTCGAAAAATAATGACTTAAACACTGAATTTTGAAGAAACAACGGCAAAATTAAATTGAATATTGATAGCTTTTAATGATCAATCGAAATTTTACCTTTCTCCCAAATTTCTGATTTTACATGATCGTGTTTATAATTCTCTCTAAAATATCGGGATCATATTGGCATTAGAGTTAGTAAAAGGGATTGAAATACACCTTCAAACGATCAAATTATAAACTAAGAAGGTTGTCTTACTCCGAAAAGAATGAATTCACGATACTTTTTTCAAACAAACTGAATATGTAAAGACTTTATTTAAGATTTGTGGAACTAAATTATCCACATATGTCAAGCAAGGTGTGAATAGCTTAACGCCCATTAGTTAATCTGGAGGTGCATGGATTTATAGGAGTATAATTAGCTCCCCTCAAAAGCGACCATGGTGGTCAGAAAGGTATTAAGCTTCACCTGTTAATCATTATCTCAGGGAGTTTCAATGTCCAATCAGCCAAAAAGATTCCAATAAAAGCAACTTTACTCGATGACAGCCAAAATCACACTGACCCTATGGTGCATCCTTTTATAGTCGGGCTTCTATGCTTAATGAGTGCCAAATTGGGTAATTGGATGATATAATTGTGTAGCAAGTTATATTCCCACCACTTACGTCAGTAAATCAAAATAAAATGTATCTACCTGCACAGTTTGGTTTCTACAGAAGGCTGAATAAAAAATGGGGTCTTTTGGTAAACATACTCTGACATAGGCTTCGTGCAACAAGTTTGGCCCCATGTTTGTCAGGGAGTAGATATGTTCTATATTGGATACTTGGCCAGTGAAGCCTCTAATATAATCAAAGAAAATCTGCTCCGGCTTCGATATCCTGTAAATAATAATAATAATAATAATAATAATAACTCGATCCTTTTTGATTGACAATCAACAGATTTTATTCTTTGACTAAAGCGAATAGTCTTCCAGAATTTGACGTAATTTTCTTCCTATTCTTCACTTTTTATTTCAAATGTGAGAAAAGATTATAAAGTTTCGAAAGATTCGTTGTGTAACCGACGATACTAATTGTAGAACAGTACACTGTTTAGCTATAATTTAAATTTGACCAAAAATTCAGAAAAAAAAGGAACGATAATTTATTTTTATTAGAAATATAATATATGACATTATTGATTTCTGTGAATGCCGTCGTTGGTCTCAGTTTGTGCTGAAACAAATCCGGTTTCGTATAATATACTTTAAAATATGTCAGTGAATCTATCCGCGCAAAAGTTAGCATCAAAAATATACTCATTTAGAGTTTCTAACTACGCATGCCCGAAATCATGATCTTGGTCATTTGAAAACTAGGCAATGTTGACTAAGGAAAAACAAAACTTTAAAGTGGCAATTTATATCATAAATTAAAGTTGTATTTGATAAAATATAAAATGCGTAGATATCTTTCAATAAACTTCGCTTAATCGTGGTTAATATATTCAATGTTTATGTTTCATGATAGATTTGTAATTATTAGATTAATATGTACTACAGTAACAGACATTTACACAAGAAATAATTAGTTTCCATTTAATCACACTCTATTTAGTTTTTTTCCGATAAGAGAGATATTCTACTTCAAATTACAGTCACATTTTAATCACATTGCTGGCAGTATGCTCTTAAACAAAGCCAATATCAATTTGAATATGATTTTAGATCTAAAAAATATAAAGAAATATAATTAAAAAAACAACAAACAAACAAAAACAAAAAGACAAAGACATACCCTTCAATTCTGAGATTTAAATCCCTGTTCACCAACACAGGAACAGTTAAGGAATCAAAGACTCTTTGTTTATCTAAATTGCGTGCACTGACATTAACAGTCATTTGATCATCATAGATGATGTCTCCAAAGTCAGTGATTATTGTATATAATGCTTCTCCGTCGGTGGAAAGCGGATACGGCTCTCGTATCAAGCATTTATACAGCTTTTTTTTCTGATAATCCGATTTGCCATCTTCTGTACATCCAATGTCTTTGAATGTGTCTTTGGCACCTAAAAATATAAAAGATAAAAAAATACAGTCCTTGTTGTTGATTTACGTACATATTATCACGTGGAGTAAGAAACAACATTTAAATATGTTATCTTTTTAAAATACGTTTGAAAGGATTCAACAAAATACATTTTTATGATAAGTACTTAAATATACCCTTATGTTTACTGTTTTAGAAAAAGTGAATAAAGCAATAATTCAAAACTCAACGAGAAGTGGCCACTCTCAAAAAAACAGAAAATGCTCAGGCCACTAATTAACATATGTATTGCTTTAGATATACGTGTTTCTCCACGAATATAGTCCTGGTGATTAACAGAGGATTTTTAAGTATGTGATGAATTCGTTTGAACACATGACGAACGACGATGAAGTTATGAAGATCTGAAAGTATACGAGTTACATAGAACAAATCTCATATGTGACCCACCGAGCTCAGGCCTAACCGTTTAACCGACGCAGCACGTGGTAACAAGGCCATTAGTTAACATTGATGCCTAGCTGGGATATTAGATTGGTCAGCGTGCCATGAGATATCAATTGGCAGAGAACTTTTGTGAATAAATTCCATGGGCGTGGAATATGTCTGTGAAGAAATGGTTAGAAAAGATCTTTTGATTCATGCTTCTCCGTCTTGTCTTTATTCTATACATTTGATCAAAAGTGAATCTTCATCAATTCAAGAGAAAATATAGCTTCTTTGATTGAAAGAAAATATAACTGCTTTGAGTAGTTCTACTTTGTTAGTTTGGGGCTATGAAATAGAGATATTACGTTATGACTTTTACTATGCTTCATAAAAAGTTTGAATGAGAACTTATATAAAAAAAATATATTGCCCCAACACCGATGTCATCGTAATAGCGTGTTGTCTGTAACAAACACAAACGTTATTCTTGCTCAACACAAGATTGACAATGAATCGTTCTAGTTATATTTAGTATCAGGGATACAATTTGAGTACACTGCATGCTTATGAATACTTCTTTGTTAGCTTAGTAAAAAAGTTTATCTTATTTTGAAGGGAATACTCAGGAAAAAGGTATATACGGTTTCAGACATTTGTTTCTCGGTTATATCTAACTATTGTTTTTTTTCACACAATCTACATCTCGTACTTTCGACGGAAAGTTCTCCCATATTTACCTCACAATGGCCACCATCTGTCACACATGCGTTCCTCAAGAAGATACTGATTACAGGTACTAAGTAAGTATGTGCATGACCCGAGTTAGATTAAGTTTAAAGAAAATGTGACACCGCAAACACTTCCGTATTCCATTATTAATGTGAATACCCTTTCTTTTCACAGGAAGCTTCCAGTATTTACTCTCAAACACGAGAGTAAACGGTTTCATCAGAACAGAAGTAGACGAATAATGACACACTTTAATCTTGACAGTAACATTCCCTAAATTGTATTGTCCCTATTCTGCAAAGTTATCGTGTATAAAAATTGCCAATTACCCAAATTGTTTTGGTAATTTAGATGAACCTTGGTAATTTATTTTTCAAAAAGCTTTAAAATTTTAACATATGAATGAATTCTAAAACTTGAAAATATATCGATCGAAAATGTGGACAAAATTGCCAGAGCTATTGGAAAATCGCCTGTTTGAAGCACACGGGTTTCATTATTAAATAAGAAACAATAGAAAATATGCTTATGAGCATTATTATTACCATTACCTGCCAGGGGTCAAAAAGCAGCAAGTATAAGTTCATCTCAACACCGAGCTAAAAAAAACAATGTCAAACCCAATACATGTGTTTGGCTTGAGGTCGTTAATTTCCCCTATTTCCAAAGACCTCAAGACAACAGTTCGTTGTCAATTGTTGGTTCTTAAACGCGCTACTGCCACTAATAATTTTCCTGTAATCAAACAAAGTACCACACATTGATGAGTCTCTAATTTCACACTTGAATGGTTTTACTGCTTCGCCTAGGCATGAGTTATCAGTATGCGATTCTAACCCGCAGATCGGTATTTCATGCCTCGTACCACATAAACATCTAACATACAGGATTATTCCTATCTCTAAGTAGTATACACGTATGCGTGAGAATACCCCAAGAATTCCTTATATTAAGAAATCTGACAGTGGCCAAACTGACCCGTACGACGATAAAGTCTCGTGAATACAATTCATTATGTCGCTTGCATTTAGTAATTGGTTAACTATTCATTTTGAGAAATATGTTCCCGATTCCCTATAATCAAACAACTAATCACTAAAATCTCTATAAACAGAGAGATAAATACAAATAGCACATACCTTATGTTTGTTACATTCTTTTTTCTTCTATTCTTGCAAATTAAAAAATGCACTTACCAAAATACAGTATTTTCAAATATAGTCTTATTTTTGCCATGTCATATTAATTTTTGGAAAGAAATAACATTTTTTTCATGATGTTTATGATATGTGAATCGTAATCTTTACGATTATTAACTTAATAATGAAACTGATTTTTAAAAACGAGAGAAAAAATCATATAATTGTTTGGATTACAATGTTTTCATCATCTATATATCCTTCTTCCCCATGCTTTTTAATTTCGTTGTAATAAACACTTTGCTATACATCAAAAGACAGTATTTATATCGAACGGGCTTAAAACACACTTAAATTCAGTCATGATGAAAGTGAGAGCATGTATTAATTTTGTATTTATTTATTTCAAGTATTTGTATCGCAAGAATATTGTGAATAAATAGGCACAATAGCTTATGTCTTTCGAGACTTCAGTTCAACTGAAAATTTGACATTCACGGGTCTACTGAACAGAATTGCATTTATTGATCCATTAATTAATGTATTTGTTCAATTCATTATTTCATTTATTCATTTGTGTTTTCAATTATATATTGACAAACTTACGTGATATTTTTACACAAACAAAAAGACTGAAAGTGAAAGTATAACAATAGTGATTTATTCTTGTTGCCATGATTGATAATGCAAACCTCTTTAATGAAACATTTATTTGGTTGACAATTGGATGAAATTAGTTCAATAATTTCAAATTGCTGAAACATGATATAAGCAACTGAGGAAAAGAAAAATCATCTATGATTTACTGCCTTGGGTTTAAAAAAGGAACTAATCAGACGAAATTATACGGGAAAAGGTCCGAATTATAACAACAATGAAACTTTAGGGTACCCAATTCACAAAATATTGTTTCACAACGAAGCATTGTTAACTTACACACTAGTGTATATAAAAAGCATTTACAGTAAAGGTATACGAATAGTTTCTAATGCACCGGGCACTGGGTGATATATGTAATGGCGGAATGTCATGGTATACGAATATTTTCAAACTCTTAAAATAGAAAGGTTTATACTTAAATGAATTCATCCAAATTTACAACAGGAAGTCAAATACTGCAGTCGACCATTACCTCTACGATTCATTTCTTTGGACTGCAAACCAACTAACTTCGCTGTGTTTGGTTCTTGAATCTCCAGCACAATATCATAAGCGTTCTCGCCTTTGTTCTTCAACTTAATCTCAAGGGTCATCGGTTGACCGGCTATCATCTCCTTTGTCCAGTTACTGTGGGCTTGATTGATGGAAAGTACCAGATTTGGAGAACATAGGTTGTCTCTACCGCAATCCTTGTCATACTGTATCTAAATATAACAATTAAACAACCTTTAATATATTTCCATGTTCATGTAACTGTCCTTCACACGCACACATACACAGATTAAAATCCTGCTATTTGCACTAAAAGCGTGTTAGATTGTGATTAAACTAGATCTAGCAGATAATGTTGAGCATTATCTTCATTCAATACATTGTTTTCTTTATGAAAAGAATATAACCAGCAGGAACATTGTTTGACGGTAATATAATCATTACAATTGACAATGTTTTGACAATCTTTTTCATTTTCTTTTTGTTTTTTGAATTCATAAGCTCCTTAAAATCTGAAAAATGTATGATAACATCGGACGAATATTTATTTCGTGGAATTTCATACTTTGTAAAAGCCTAGACATTGCGGGATTTCGAGCAGGAAAAGTGATAAGAAATATACATTCCTATACTGGTAGGCTTTGATACAGGTCTGGTGCTATTTGAAATAAGTTTCAAAATTAATTACATTTTGGATGCCAGAGAAACCTCTCTGAATAAAGTTGTATGGATTGTTTTAAAGCTTCTTAAGTCGGACACTTTTGAGACCCATATTTGTTCTACTTGCTTCATCAATAATATAAAATAACTGGTAAAATATTCATAAGTGCGTTCAGTTACCTTCTTCGACAATGTTTGCGGTAGTGTGCTATCGGGTCTGTGTCCATCAAACTGTTGAATCAATGGGCAAGATCTGCAGTATTTGTTGTTGAGTCTGGGCCTGTATGTTAACTGTAAAACCACATCTCTCCATATATCTGTATACTGTAATTATACGTGCACTTATTTGTTCCAGTTGAACAATGGACAGTCCAATTCACATTGTAATGTGTATGAAACAACAGACAGTCCAATTCACATTGTAATGTGTACGAAACAATGGACAGTCTTTTTCACATTGTAATGTGTATGAAACAATTCTTTACAAAGAAATGCAGTCTGTAGGATAATGTATTACACTTATTTTAAAATCACACATATCTAATTTGTCTCGTGAATATTTGAAGCATCATGCACTCTTTGGTCATGATGTATGTCTGACAAAAAGAACTCGTCATTTAGGTAACCTTTTGCTTGGTAACAATTTCCAACAATTCAGAAGAAGAACAAAAACCTATGAAAATGTCTCTTTGAGATTAAATTCAAGCGATTCAGCAGAAAAGACGCGTGTAATAAGTAGTAAATTCAATCCACGGACAGAGCATGCAGTTCCTATTTTTCCATAAAAAAAAAGATATATTGAAGAAAATTAAAATTAACCTTAAAGATACTTTTTTTAAAGAAAAGGCCATATGTTTACCTTGTTATTCACAATGAGAGTGTCGCATGTTTTCTGATAACGGAATGCCCTCAGGGTCCTGTTTACTACAATACCTCCCGTCATAAAGGTTGATCTCTTTGGTCTTGCTGGATTCTCTTTAATCTCCATGGTGTATTCTACTTCTAGAAATATTTGCACTTATGCATTACGTAAAGGTTTAGTAAATATTATCCTTCCTCAAACCGTCGTGGTAGAGGTGGAAGTTGTAAGTGTTAGGATGATTATCTTTTGATCATGGCAGTAAAGATACAAGCAGCTAGATTAGTGTTTGTTTGTTGTTTTCTTGTGTTTTGCTTCTAAGCACTTCACACACAGAAAATGCACAGGCTCGAGTATGTTGGCACTGAGGTTAGACTTTATTGATTAGAACAAGAATTACGTATTTAGAGTGATGATGGTGACAATCTACTGACTGGATGCTATCAGATGGAGACTTGCAAAAAGAAGATCTCGCTGGAGCCAAATTAGTCCCCAAATGGTCAGTATTTAATTCTGAATATCTGCCTAGAAAAATGTAATGTTTCTATTACTGCTGTTCAACTATTATAAAAACAAAGTAACATAAATGACTATAGTCAAAAGTAACCAAAATGTCTGGACCATTGCGGAGCATATATAGATACATGGATAGATAGAGATATAGGTTCTTGTCATTAGTATCCTTTCAACCATAAAAATGGTAAGCTGCCGTTCCAGTCTTAGAATAGTTTCCTCTCACTTAAAGTAACACTCACCAATTTCATGAAGCAAGGATGACATGCTTTGCATGTGGATTGTGAAGCATACATAGACGTCTATGTTAGGATTAGCCTTTGAGATGGTCCCCGGTTCGTGAGAGACATGTGCAAGTATGGACATGACAGACTTCGTCCTGACAATCACTGCACTATCTGATAAATATGCCCCTGAAGCAAACTCTGTGGAAATTAAAATTTCTGCATTTTTATTTAAAGAGTAAAAATAACCTTACCACACATACTGTTTAGTGTGAAACTGTTTGCAAGAAGAAAAATAAAAACAGTATAAATGTGGTCTCTGAAACTTACAAGTATAACATCCCTCATCAAGATTTTCACTTTATCCCATACAAAAAGATGTGTGACAAGATTTGTTAACATCGACCGGAGTTTAGTCGGAATCGCCTCGTTTCTTTCATAATCATGAAGCTTCTGGAAAAACTTAATTTCATGATTTTACTGGCTGTCCTGTATCACAACCGACAAAGTTGTATAGCCTTCAGTAATTATCAAGGAGTAACAGGTTTCAAATGTGCGTCCATAGATAAAAAAAATAAGTGTCACTTTATGACAACTATTTTGGTTCGATACTACAGCAGAGACTGCACATGCTTTTCTGATTCCTTTTCCTACACATATTATGAAAATGAAGAAAAGTCTAATTTTACCTTGGAAGCTGTTGAATAAATGGGATACGATACTTCCCGTCGTTAACATAGCACGTTGTAATACTGAGGATACTGTATATTAAACAGGTTGAGAATTAAGACAAATAAATATCCAAGTACACAGTCCATGAACACTTTGATCAGACTTAGTTGTCATGGTTGACCTTGCACAGATATAAAAAGATATCTTTTCATGCCCATTACCTATTTGATCTGTGTTCTCAACCTTTCTAGGGCGGGAAAATGACGATCCAAAGGTTCGGAGACCAACATCTATATCAGCTGCATTTAATTTCTGGCTGTATCTTGGCCAGACACCTTTTATACAGCCATTGTAAATATAGACAGCTCCTCGGTTTTCATTTTCATTTGGAGCGCCCACTGCAATATCTAAAGAAGGATATGCGATTGTAATGGTGCATAGCATGCGGTGATGCTTTTTGTTTCATTGCTATAGAATATCTTTAAATATAAATTTTATTTATTTCAGATATATTAGAAATTTTAGAGTGATAAAACTGAGGTAAGAGTAATTGAAAACGCTGTAAAGCTGATAAGTATAATTTACCAGAGTAAAGTTTACAACATCTGTTGAATTTCTTCCATTATTATCACCCACTAATTTACACACTGGTATATTATTTTTCCAATTAGCAGTAGTAAAGATAGATCTTGAATTCTAATTCAGCCTGTTTATATCTAACCTTTCTTTCGTCAATATGAACCGTGTCACTCACATATAAGAAGTAAATAATACATACATGTGTCCAGAAAAAAAGAAAAAAAAATATCTATTAAGAAAATTCCTGATATATCGTTTCTTAAATTCATCTGAAAGTCTTCTCTGATTACTACGAATGTACATGTATTATTGATTCACTAATGATCAAGAATGAATTTTGCAACGCATCAAAAAAAGAAAAACTTTTTCATCAAAAGTAATGAATGTTCAATTTTTGAAAATCAAAACCGGATTGTATGCAGTATTTGTGTTATCCTATCAGCTTTAAGTATGCTGCATAAAACGGGTTACAGTATTTTATGCAACATAAACTACCAATATATTACCGGAAAAGCTGTCTCCGTTGATATCTAAGAGACTGCTTATTGCGTGGCCCAGTCTAGAAAATGCTAAACCATCACCACGAAGCCAGTCTTGCTGCTTCCCAAACGAAAACTACAATATATCAGAAAGTGAAATATCTGCCAGTACTGCTTATAAATAAATATCGATGACTTCTACTTGCTAACAATGCATTTTGTTTCTTCACAAAGTATTAAGACTGACATATTTTCAAAACATATTTTTTATAAGGCCATACGTTTCTATAATCGTGGTATTTATTTCTATGAAAGAAACTTTTATCTCATCCCCGAAGTTTCATATCTCGTCCTTTGATTTGAGAGCCATTCATCTCCATAATTTACATATTTTATTAATTTAAGAGTCTGGAATGTTTGCAATGTGTGACTATTTAAATCTAAAGAAGTGCATAAAACTAAGAACAATGAATAGAAGGTCACTATCGAAAACTAATATAGACAACTGAGACTAATTCCTCACCCTTGATCAAAATACCATCACTTCTTCGTAAGCCTTCGGAGCACATTTTTATATTAACTATATGGCCTTTTTAACTTTCAGATTAAGACTTTCTACTAGAAATTAGTCTTTTGGTCAATTCAGTGTGCCTGATATCTAAATAAGAGGTAAAATGTGACAATTATCTCCATGTGTATAATTCTATAATTATTAAGCTACAGAAAAATCCCCATTTCCAGAAGAGTTATAACATACCAGACCTCTATTCAGGAATACATCTACTCGTCCTTGCTCTGTCGCAGTATCAGAGAAGAAGGGTGATCCCACAATAATGTCGTCTAAATGATCATTATTTACATCCACTAAGCATATGGCTGCCCCGAAGTATCCACCTAACTGAGGAATAATTTTAAAAAATGGAACGTATGTTTAGCTTATGTATACAAAGAATAATGCAAGCGGAAAGTCAACACACAGAAAGCTTAAAAAGAACTGACAAAAGTAATCAAAGTCATCGTCATCACAAATTTAGTCTCTTGAACAAGAATACGGTTATTCATATTTTTTTTATTACAAGAATTTTTTAAGGATTTCTTAGGTGGAAATTATTATCCTCTTGTATGTATGTATGTGTGTGTGTGTCCATTTTTGAAACCCTTGTACAACAATATAGTCATAAAATAAAAAAAATACACAGTTCAGACTCGCAATGAACTATGGGACCACATAAATAACTCGAATGAGATAATCGTTGGAAGGCAAGCTTTGTTTTTAAAATAACAAATAATGTGTATGTGGCAAAAGATATTTCTCATTAGAGATAAAAATGTATGGTTTTAAACTCACCTGGTCTCCGGAAAGATTTGCTATTGTTTGAAATCCATCTATATTAAACACCAGTACCTGTGGAAACAAAATCTGAGTTTATCCAGAAAAAGATTAAATGTCTTGTAAATTGAGACAACTGGGAATCTTTAGAATGACCCTTTTGTCGAGTCTTTTCATGGAATCACCGTGGTTGTGACTTGAAGTATACCATCAGCGCTTCTTAATAACATTATTTAAATTTAAATTTCGATAAATAGCATGAACAATTAAAACTGTTATTCCACGGCTTGAATTTATAATGAATATTATGGGCAATATCCAGTTCTCTATTATAAAGAGAATATAGGGTTTACACCACATCAAGGAAAACAGTCTAAAAAAATATAACATTACAAACTGATTCAATAATACACAGCCAATCACAAAAATTAAGACCAAAATAAAAATATTGCAACATATAAAATATGGAAACAGATAAAAAGGCGAAGAACCTATAAGAATCAATAAGAAGAACGGCGCGTTGAAAAGCTCAGTAGAAACCAAAAGAATATGATACTGAAAAGATCGGTTGACTAAAGATATGTAAGGCATAGAACAGCACGATGGACTAAAAAGTGGTACGACATAGGAAAACTCGTTGAATGCAAAAGAGGTACTGCACTGGAAAGCTCGATGGACGAAAGAAAGGTACAGTATAGGACAACACGATAGACAAAGGAAAGGTAAGGCACAGGAAGGCTCACTTGAATAAAGCTATGCACGACGTTGTAAAACTCGGTGGATGAAATAAAGGTACGCAATTGGAAACTTCAGTGGATAAAAAAAAGATGCGGCACTGCGATGCTCAGTTGACGAAATAAGGGTACTACATTTGAGAGCTTGGTGGTTTAAATCAGGGTAGCGCATGGGAAAGCTGGGTGGCTGGAAGAAAGGTACGGCATTAGAAAGTTCGGTGGGCAAACAAGGGTACGGCATAGGAAAACTTCGTGGACGAAAGCAAAGTACGGCAAAGAAAATTAATTTACACAAGGAAGATACTGCATTGGAAAGCTCGCTGTGCAAAAGACAGGTACAGCAAAGTAAAGCTTTGTGGATGAAAGCAAGGTACGGCATAGAAAGCTCTGTGGACTAAAGAAATGCACGGCATTAAAACACTTGGTGGACGAAAAAAAAAAGGTCGGTACGGAATAGGATGTTCATCAGATGAAACAAAAATACGGCATAGGAAAGATCAGTAGAACAATGAAGAGAACGGCATAGGCAAGCTCGGTAGATGAAACCATAGTTTGGCATATGAAAATTTTGTAGATGAAAGCAAGGTAGGACTACGGAAAGCTTGTTACAGAAAAGAAGCTCGGTGGATGACAGGTACGGCATTCGAAAGCTTGATGAACGAATGAAAAATACGGAATTGAAATTGGACGAAGGTAAGATAGGTCAAGGAAAATTCGGTGGATGAAAGCAAGGAACGGAAATGGAAAACTCTGGATGCAAGAAATTTACGGCATTGCAAAGCTCAGTTGATGAAAGTTAGGTACGGCATCGGAAAGCTAAATCAGTGGACGAGAGAGGCCACACAAGATAGTTAAATATACTAACTTTCTGTGCTACATTTGGACAATCACGGTACAGATCGCATATTTATAAACAAACGTCCATTTATATCACAGGATCATTTTCCAGTCATTCATACACCTAATTCAATATATCACTGGTAACTACTCAGTCATAGCCATGTTTTACTTACTGCCCCAACCATGTTGGCTCTAGGGGCGCCAACAATGACATATTCTTCATCTGATCGCGATAAGCATCCAACAGTCACAGAATAACCTGCAAACAATTGCAACATTTCATGTTTTTGTCTTCTGAAGCATTGGGAATTTAGGATTGTTGTAGTCTTTATATATGATTGCCTTTGGAAATGAAACACAAAACTGGCAGTGACTCTATTCATACGTAAATGATACAATGAAAAAAACAACACTCCAAGTCATGTTTCATATATATCTTGTGACGCGAGAAAAAGTCCCTTTATGCATGTGAACATTTGACATTATTTTGTAATTTGACAATAACAATCTTTCCTGAATAGAATGCTGCTTATTTCTTGCAAAAATAACAATAATTGACAGAGATACAATGGTTAGAACCCATAATGCAACAACATTATGCCCTTAGAAATTCGTCCATGTGTTTTCTTCGGTGACGTCATATATATATATATATATATATATATATATATATATATATATATATATATATATATATATATATATATATATATATATATATATATATATGTGTGTGTTTTATAAACGAATTATTCTCTGAAAAAGGCATAATATTAAGTTCACGTAAAACGAAATTATCATTTACAAGTTTATTTGGCAAATTCATGATGTCGTTTAAATTATTATCTTTATGTATATGTGTTTGTCAATGTAGGTCAATTACTCATAAGTCTGGCAATGTTTTGATACGATTAGTGTTGCAGCGTGTTTAATGTAACAGTAGTAATAGTAGTAGTAGTAGGAGTAAGAGGAGGAGGAGTAGTGGTAGCATTGTGAGGGAGCGGGGAGAGTACCTAACAACCAGTCGTCCTCCATGTTGGTTGCTGGTTGCACAACGAAACGCTGCTCTTGACCGCTCGGTTGAACAATAAATCCACCTGTAACTCGATATAGACCTTGTAAGATATTCATATATTTCCTATTGGTTCTTAAAAATAATATGGCGAAATACAATGGACAGTTGATTTAAATATTTGTCAAAACCCATTTAACCTCCATTACACAATCAAAAACAAACTTAAATCCTTCAATTTCTTCAACAAACATTAATTGCAGTTTGATATATTGTATATATTTTATTCACCTCGTTTACTCATATATTCTGAATATCTTAATAAGACAAGAGTATCGTAAACAGTGCATTATACGCCTGGCCGTGTTGAATTGTCCTCTTTTGAGCTACTAACAGAAAATGGATGACTCAGGAGATTATTGACCAGGTCAAAGTGTACGGACTTAAATTTACTGTGCAGAAACCATTAATCTCTTATCAGACTTACCATGACCGTAACTGTTGAATTTCAGACCCCATAATTCTTTATTACTCTAAATGAAAGTCATCCACAAAGTTTGGTCGGGGAACTTACTCAAAATAAAAGTTATTCTGCAAAACCTATTGTTCTTTGAGCCACAATAACCTTAGATCTTTTGACTCCAAAATCAACAGGTCTCTACCGTCCCTTAAGCGCAAGCCCTTTATAAACTTTGGTTACGGTACGTGGTCAAGAACTAAAGCTATTATGCATAAACGATTTTTCTTCTTTCAGTCACAGTAACTGTGACATTTGAACTTTTGACCCCAAAATCAATAGGCTTCTTTCTTACTCAACTTGTAACTCGTCTACTGATGTCGGTGAAGTTGCACTATCAAGAACTCAACTTTCTGTGCAGATACCATAATTCTTCTTTCAGTCACATTAACCTTAACATTTACCTTTTGACTTCCAAAGTCAATAGGGTTCTTCCTTTTCCCAAGTGCAAGTCATCCACAAAGTTTAGTAACTGTAGATATGGAGAATTCGAATTATTGTACGGAAACGAAATAAGGAACAGATGGACGAACGGACTGAGGGACGGACGGACAACATCAGAACATAATACCCTCAACCGTATGGTAGAAACTAAAAACCAACGCTGAAATTAGTCAAGGACAAATAATTACACGTCATTTGCAACTAAAGATAACCTGCCTCAGTGTGTCCCTGGAAAACGCACTTAGCTTCCCATTTCCTCGGCATGATATAGGCAATAATGTGTTAAAAGTGCCGTTAAAACAATATCAACAACAACAACAAACAAACAAACAAACAAACAAACAAATAAAAGATAGCGATATGGTCAATAGATTTAGACTTTATTTAATATGACATATGCAGCTGAAGGAAATAAAAAGCCAAACTAAAATTATATCATTATTATGTTTAACTATTTTATATTTAACTAATCTAAAAGCCTTGAATATTTAGACCAATTACTAATTAGAACTTGAGACAAAATGGCTTTAAGCCCTTGCTGCGTAAAGCAATATATTTGAGGTACTCCGTTGATTAAGATGATACCAATGTACGGTAACATGTTACTTTATTCTTTTTCACAAACAAACAAATAGTTGGTATTCAAAGTGTAATAAATCAACATTTAACGAGTATATAAAGGTAATTAGGAGTCTTACCATGCCAATTATTAATGCCTGGGGCTCCCAGAACTTTAAAGTCCCCATGCTAAAATAAATTATAAAAACTTCAAATTCGGGTATTATTGGTGCTCAAAATCTTTAAAATAAAAATTATAGAAACAAGCGAACTGTCGATTTTTCTGACAATGGGATTAACAAGACATTACTCAGCTACAATTGCCAGGTAAAATTAAAAAGTATCAACAATTGTTGACTAAAGAAAACTATTGAAAGGCTAATGCTAGTCCTTTCTAGGTTTTGCATTCAATATTTTTTTTATTAACTTATAAAAGACACAATATTTCATTAAATTGTTCTTTAAACTTGTCGGGGTATTTTCAATTTTTATCGCATTAAAATTTAGAAATTTTTTAAAAATTATAATACTGTACGATTCTTTCACGAAACAAACGACTATTCAAAATGTTCATTGCCAGTTTCGTGATATTAGTATACAGTCAACAACACAAAATTGGATGTTTCACGTCTTTTTTCAGGCTGTATTTGTATATTTTATTGTGTGCCAAAATGCAGAATGATTAGTGATAGATTTAAATTTTATAGCGGATAGAAGCAAATGGGAAGAAGCAAACATTTTACCTTTGAGAATTGGGCAGACTGGCCAACAGAAGAAAAAGCCCAAACGGGATATCCTTTATCTTCATGAAAAAGCTGTCGGGTGTTGACCAAAGGGGGAATAATATTCGCCTTCTGATGGAGATCCGGGCGGAGCTTATAACATATTCCATGTGAATAAGTAACATTAAGTTCTGATACAAATTTAGCATCCTTCCAGCGATGTGCACACACCTTAACAAAAAGAGAAAATAAAAGGTTAGTTTTTATATGACATATAACAAACAATTAATTATGTGAGAGCAAAGCTATATTTTTATGTCCACCATAAGTTAACTGGAAGTGACAGTTGGGTAACCGTAGTTAATCTAAGGTGAGAAGTCATTACTATACCTTAACTGAATGAAATTATAGGTCACATGATTTTGTCACCCTTTGTTTCCATTCGTACCAATTTCTGTTCTGTTCGTTATCAACATTGTTGAGTCGACATGATGGACAAAATGTCTTCAACATTCTAGACTTGATCCGAAAGTTTTAGTGCAAAAAAAAAAGTTTGACTGCTCCTAGTTATGACCGAACTATCACTAATCTGTGTCTTCTAAATGTAATGGTGTCGCAAGTGTTACAGTAACTTTCTAAATATCCATTTTTATTATTCTGGGCCATTCACGCCATTGCTGGATGCGTTACCTTCAGCGGTTCTAGCCCAAAGCAACCCAAAACAAAGCTCCTCTATAACAGAGATTGAGGAGTATCTTAAAGTACACCTAAAGCCAGAAACAGCTGAGTGAAATTCTTTATAAAGACATGTCAGACGTCGATGCAAGGATATCAAAGCTCGAGCGAGTTCAACGCGTCTCGACCACGACAAGAGGAGAGGAATAAGCGAGAAAGGCGAGACAGACTGAGGACAGATTTGCAAAATGCTGAACTGGAATTGAAGAGAGCCGTGGAAGGAGGTAAAATAAAACAAAAATACAATAAAATCAAATAAACTGAAGCAAGACGCATCTAAATCATTTACTTTGTTTCATGATTCATTACAAGGCAAATGTGCAGAAATACCCGTCAATAATTTAAGATAAATGCAATACTAGTATCTGGAAGAGAAGACACATAAGGACGTGTAAAGATTGGGGCTTCTCTCTATAAGTTCAACATACACAAGTGATGTTTTAGACAGCAACTCTGATTCTGACACTTTCTTCCAGCAGTGGTATACATTTTCACCCGTGTAATGACGATAAATTCAATCAAGCAAAATATTAAAGCACGATAAGAAATCTGGTATTAGCAAAACTTCTTCCGACAAAGTTCATTTAGCCTCGTGCTGTTCTACCGTATGAATTTGTGAGCGGAAATGTCATATCCTGCTTTTGCTTTTGGTGAAGTTAAAATCATCCTCAGTCACGGGATTTCATCTAGAAATAAATTAGATAGGTTAAAATTCCTCGCCAAATTGATCTACTATGAAAGAATCTATGAATGGAAAGGTCTTCTTGATTATCATGCAACACAACTGAGAAGAATTTAGATCGGCCTCAGTATATGGGCAGAATACCCATTATTTATTGAAATCCCAATGTTAGCTAACTATACATTAACAGCTCAGAAGAAAACTTAGAAATCAGAATGTCTAATAAAATCATATCAGGTCTGGTTGTAGCTTGATTACCAAATACAAAGTTATTCCTTCAGAGATTCAGTTCACCAGAAGAATGTTTCTTTTATTAAGATCTGTTTCAAGATCGCATCTTCTTCTGTCTTCCTTCCATGGCTTTACCAATGATTCCAGTAATTTTGCTTAATATATATATATATATATATATATATATATATATATATATATATATATATATATACGCAAGAGACAATAAATGGAGTTATAGATGTCTGATGGTGTATTTTTTTTTATAGATGTTCCAAATTCAAGAAAATGAATAAGTTTCATTCTCAGGTAATAGTAGATACTCTTTAAGTGGTAGCATCAAGTGGGGTCTGACGCTTTAGCTATCATTTCCAATGTCAGGTCATACTTGTTCATTTCGTGTTTACTTTGCCAACTTGCCAACCCTACAGATATTGTTTTAAGTAGTTTAATTCCTATCATCATTATTTATTTTATACTTAAAATATGTTGTATGCTTCTTCTCACTATCTTCCCTGGCTTCAATTATGCCCCCTTCCCCTTTTTTTTAGTGGACCATCTGTTTGGCGGATTGTTTTATTCCTCATAATTTTCATGTGACAAGTATACCACTGTGAGGATGTGAGTGGCTGATCAGGCCAATTTGTGCTCTGAACTGTCTGTGGCACACTTGACAGGAAATGACGCTTAGGTTTGCTTGATCATTTTCTGAGTTTATATCGATTGTATCCAGTTGGCTGCACAGTTCTTCAACAAATGCCTGTTTCACATTCTCCTGTTTTGATTAAGCTTTTTGGGCTCTTTTTTTCCTTGTGGTCGTCAGCTAGACTGAATCCGGATATTGAGCTTGGAGACCATGAGCATGTGGTCTGTCCAGCATTCTGCATTTCTCATGGCCTTCGTCACTCGGACATCCTGCTGTCTCTTCTCCTGACGATGACGTAGTCAATAGGATGCCAGTACTTGGAGCGTTGGTCCACTGAAGACGTCTTGTTGCGGTTTGGCAGGCGGAAAACTGTGTTGGCGATTAGGAGGTCATGTTCAGCGCATTTTCTCAGTAGGAGGAGTCTGTTGTTGTTGCATTTGCCAAATCAACTTTTGCCAATGACACCTGGCCATGTCTGGTGATCTGTGCCGACTCTAGCATTGAAGTCACCAAGGATGATGAGCTTGTCTTCCTTTGGTACTTCTGCAATAAGAGACTCCAGGTCCTTGATCTCAAATGGGTTGGTCATGGTGGGTGCATAGGCGCTGATCAGAGTTGCATATCTTTTTCCAGACAGTGGGAGTCTCCTTTGCATTAGTCTGTCTTTTACGCCCTTTGGGAGATTTGTAAGCTTGCTAACTAGGTGTGATTTGATGGCATAACCCAACACCAGCTTCTCGTCGCTCTTCTTTACTTCGACCACTGCAGAAGAAGGTGTAGCCGGCTCCTACTTCGGTGAGTTGTCCTTCCTCAGCTAGGCGAGTTTCACTCAGGGCTGCCATCTGGATGTTGAATCTGGCTAGTTATCTACCAACTAGAGCTGTTCTTCTCTCTGGTCTATCTGCTGATGTACTGTCCATTAGTGTGCGTGCATTCCAGGCACCGATGGTGAGTTGCGTCACCTTTGTCTTATTGTTAGGTTTTCGACCGCTACGGTGGGATCCCCGTCAGACGTGATATGCTGACCAGGGTTAGGGTGAAGCAGACAATGTTTAGGGCACCTTTTCTAGCCCATTCCTCGTGCTACGGAGGTTAGCAGTGTGATCCTAAAAAGGGCTGCTCAGTCACCCTGGGGGCTGCTGAGTTCCACTGCTGCTTCAGTTCATTGCTAAGCGACCCTATGCCCTGAGCCGCCTGTGTGCAGGTCTGCAGCTACAGCTCCCAGTGTATCCACACCTGCTGCTTTGCCGTTCACCCATCTCCACAGGACTTGAAGGTATATGGTGGGGGGAGGAGAATGATGTCATGACTTGCGCGTGAGTTGGAACTAAGTGAGGGAAAGTTGCGCAGAGTCGCCCTCACTCTCTCGTCCAGGCCTATCTGAATCCAGTGGCACGACAATGTCGAGAGCCATACACGACCTGATATGAAATTATGATATATAGTATGAATTTATAATATATAATTTGAATTTAATGTATAGCTATTAAGATGATGCAACTTCATACTGTTACATGAGCTGTTGGAATATATGGTATGAATTTAATGTACAGCTATTACAAATTTATACTATTACATGTGCTATATTTATATGGTATGAATTTAATGTACAGCTATTAATATGATACAAATTTGTACTGTTACATGAGCTAGTTTTATATATGGTATGAATTTAATCTACCGCTATTAATATGATAAAAATGCTGTCACATCAGCTATTTGTGTATATACGGTATGAATTTAATGTACAGCTATTATATGATACAAATAATGTTACATGAGCTATTTGTATATATGGTATGAATTTAATGTACAACTGTGTCATTAGATCCATCACTTTTGATCAAAGTGGTATGGTATTCCACTGCATAGTATTGTAAATAGAATTTCCACCAAATGATACTTTTTATGACAATCTGAAGTACATGTTGTATTTTCGACCAGCTGCACAACTGGTAGGTTTTTATATGACATATAAAAAAACAATTACTTATGCGCCAGGAGAACAATAATTTGTATGTCCGTATAAGCAACCAGGATGTGGTAGATTGGTAACTCCAGTGAGTCTCGGGTGAGAATTCTTTACAATACCTTAACTGTGTTTTTCTACTGTGATGTCAATAATTAGTAATATGCGTGACCTTACGTCAGCGAAAGAGTCATTACCTTTTATTATAGAGTACAATGGCATCCACGCGAGCTTTTGCAGAAATCAAATTAATCCAAAAAGGAACATCTCTATGTTATATTTATATCTAGCCAACTAGAAAACTATCTGAATGCCCAGTTTAAACAAATTTGTCTCTCTTGATGGTTATTGATACATAGTGGCAGAAAACAACTTCTTAGTGAGGTCGTTAGGGTTGAGAAACCTTTTTGGTGAAAGGAATGAAAAATACTCTGTTTCTATCAGCAGAATATCATTGTTGCAAAACCATGGAGGCTGCGCTTAGTGACATCTATGATGTAATCAATGGCTCTATTCTATTTGAATCATGTATCCTTGCTAACGACATGATCTACATATTACACTACAATATAACTTTTCATATAAGTAGCCTAACGTTTGTCTGACATCCGGGTCACTGACATTTGTGTCATACAGACGCGTTCTAAAAATAGTTATATCGAACAAGGCTACTTAATCAAATTATAAGTCACTTGATATTCTCGCCTTTTATTTTCATTCGCAGTCCTCAAACTTTCCTAGGAAATAAAGCAAGACGACTTTAAGGAAAATTCAAAATTGTATTACTGTATTTTAGTCCGTGATTCCAGTTGAATGTTCTTTGAAAAGAATCATTGTGATCAATCATGCAATAAGAAAGATTTTTAAAAAACTCAATTTAAAAACAAAAATTACAATGCCTAATGAAAACGGGACCAGGTGCATGATTTGTTAACACTACTAGCTCGTTTTGGCATTTCATTTATATCGTGTAAAAGTACATGAAAAATCATATTACTAGTACAGTGCAATAATTATTTAAAAAATGCTTTCGCATACATTAGGTGATAAAATGACAGAACCAAACATTGGAAATCACATTTGTGCTGGCAGATATCATCTTCCGGTATCATAATGATAAATAAGCAGATAATGCCCTGTTGTTGCACAATTTGCAAGGACAGTACAGCTTCATGAACAACAATCTGACACCTGAAACCAACGCCGGTCCTCAGGACGGTTTGCTTTGGTTTCAAAAGTAGCCTGTGCATCTGCAAAACACTTGTCACCCTGCAATTAAGGTTCATGATTGAGAGTGTATCTTATATTTCATAGGTATCTGTACATAATGGCTTGATTAGTCTTTCAGCCATTTGTAATGGTTCACGGCTTCAATTCTACTATACCATATTCTAGCAAAACTGCTCCCCAGGCAGTGCTCTCACTTCTTTCGAAAAGCCACTGCCAGCACAAGTTCATCTGATCAAGTTTCTGGCTTAAACCCCTGATCTTGTTTCTTCATCATTTTACAATGACTAACTTATTATTTCTCGCGAATATTCATAGCAAAAGTGACTTTAATGACAACTCAAAACGAGGTTGACCTCAGGGTCACAAGATGGTATGGTTTACGAACATTTTCTGCCAAAATATAAAAATGTGCAACACTGTTCTCTGATCAACGACGTGGGTTTACGTTATATTAAGATGAAACCTTTTTGAGAAGTCTGTGGTGAACTACTGAACAAACTTTACCACTGTCACTTTTCTATTAGATTACAAATAAAAAAACATTATAGCCGAAAACCATGTGCATAAACGTATTCGGACGGAGTTTAAGATAATTGAAATCGGATACAACAAGCCAAACTACTCACCAATATTTCCTGGTCACGTGGTGATATGTCCAACGAGACCCCCAGCCACTGGTTTGACTTGTCGTGAAGGAATACCTGTGGCCGTCCATCCGAGTACATGCCGACCCGAACGTTCCCTCAAAAATTAGAAAGAGTGACTGCAGAGTAATTAAGGTGGATGTGATGGTTTGATAGGTAAATAAGTGGCAATAACAAGATTTTCAAGATGGCCATCAATTCGGCTATGCTAGCGGTCAGATCAGCACATATTCATCGAGAATCAATATTCAGCACCACTTTTATTTAGAAGCGATAACATAATATCAGAAGAGTTTCAAAGAACATCCCATGTCTATACGACTATCCATAAAGGAGGCCCTAATAGCCGCCGAGTTGGAGGTCAGAAGAGAAAAAAAAATTCGTTTTGAACTGTACGTCGTAAGAAGCATAGTGAAAACTCGATGGTGATATGACCATCCGTTTCGGGGGAGCAGCAATAACAATATCTTTCGAGATGGCCGCAAAGTTTGCAATGTTGAAGTTTAGATCATTTTTATTTAAAACTAATTAAACAAGGTGAAAGTGTTTTAGTAAAAATATAATGTCAGTGCAACCATCTATTCTGGGGTGTAGCGATAACAAGATTTTTAAGATGGCCGCCGTGGCGGCCATCTTTGAAGTCAGATCAGCACTATTTTGAATGAAGACAAATTACATATCGTAAAAAGTGTTTCAGTGGAAACGGAATGTCAATACGGTTATCCGAGTGACGATAACAAGACTTTTCAAGATGGTTTCCATTACGGATATGTTGGAGGTCAGATCGGCACCATTTTGATTTAGGACGAACTACATACTGTATGAAGTGTTGAAGTGAAAATCCCATATCAAAACCAACATCCATTCGGGAGTAGTAGAGATAACAAAATATTCAATCAGGCGGGGACAATGGAGTTGATATCGGCATGATTTTCATTTAGGTCTAACTACTTATCGTAAGAAGTGTTTTAGTGGAACCCTTACATCAATATGACCATCCATTCGGAAGGAGTATCGATGACAACACTTTCAATATAGATGCCTTATTGGAGTTCAGATCAAAAACATTTTTAATTAGGGTTATCTACACAAAATAAAAAGATTTGTAGTGAAAACCTAATGCCAATAACACCATCCGTTCAGGAGGAGTGGCGAAAAGACCTTTTTTAAAGAGTCCCACTGATGGCCATGTTGGAGATCAATTCAGCACCATTTCATTTAAGGATCAACTACATATCGAAGAAGTGTTTCAGTGAAAACCCAGTGTTTATATAACTATCCCTTCATGAGTAGTAGCGATAACAAAATTTTCCAAATTTTCATGTTGGCCATCGTGACGGCCATTTTGGATATCCGAGGGACATCATTTTCATTTAGAACCAGCTAGACGTCAGGATGAAACAGTATGCTTTATTCATAACTTTGCTTGAAGTAGGAGGAGTAGAGATAACAGATAAAGGACGGATGACGGAATATCGCATAAGCTCTTCTGGTCTTTGATTAGTTGAACTAAAACTTAGCAGCGTATAAAAATACCCATTATACCGTGTTATAAGAAATACAATTTTGAATGACGAATTGCACTAATGCTGGTTGTATCCACCATAAAGGCCGAAATATTCGATGCGGTCTCAGCACGATTTTGAGCGAAACAATAAATATATAAATAAAAAAGTCTTTGTACGGTACTAATCTATGTATTGATGTTAAACATTTTGAAGAAAAGTGTATTTTACAATAGTCTTGAACATTTTTTTAAATATATGTTGTGGTCAGTGCCGGATATCTAGGTCCAAAACTTGATGACTTCACCTTATGGACTGAGTTTTCACCTCAGTCGAATGGAGTATAATCTAAAAATCCCCGTATGTAAAAAAAAGTATAATAATAATAATAATAATAATATGACACTATTCAACTTAGACTGCTTCAAAAACTATGTCCATTTGTGTATCACTGCCTCATTTTCCTTAAAATCAATGTTAAAATCATCCTGACACAACTCAAGGTTCAATGCGTACATTTTAAAATGTCACTGTAATTATTATCAATTTAGTAAATATGACTGACGTGCGATACTATTATAACTACTGCATAGGCCATGTTCATTTTTATAGCTTTTTGACGCCTTTGTGTAGAATCTTGTAAATCTACACTGATTTACGCATTCAATTTTTTTTTTCTTTTTAGTTTACAAATTTATATTTTTATTTGGAATGTACTATTAATTTTTCTGCAGTACTTTTCCTGCTTTAAAAAAAACGAGCACACATAGATGTAACTGTATAACATTGTTTCGGAAGGGGTAAAAAAAATTACACTGGTTATGTACTGCAACAGGAAGTGGAAACTTTATTTTCTAAGCCTCAAAGGGTTTAACATTATTTGTCTAAGAATATTTGGTATGCGATGCCCCTTAATAATTTCTCTCCAGTATTTAATATGTTGACACTTTTTTATAATAAGGTTTATAAAGTTTTATTAATCCCTTGTTGATTTTCAACGTTGGTGCCCGTGAAATATATTTGGAGATCAAATAGTAAGGAAAAAAACTGTATTCAAAATATATCATAAATTACAGCAAAATTATTCAAGTTCGTCCTTTTGACACTTTTTAATCTAAATGTTTGGATTAATTTGCAACTTGATATAATATTTTGTTTTCAAAATCAAAGTTTAAATGAGACGGACCTTTCTAACATTGGCATAAAGATGAAGATTGGATTTGATAGACCCGTTGTTTTTAGTAATCTGGCTCTTAAAAGCAGAGTTTCTATGACGCTCTGATCAATTAGCAACTATTTTTTTTAGAGGGAGGGGGTGACGCTGGAATTTCTTTAATATAGGACAATTTCTTTATTCATCTACTACTATGGGACAGATAGACATGGGGGGGGGGGGCTATTACTCTTCTGTATTGAACAAATCCTACCACAAGTGTTATGGTGAGAAAAGAAAGACGAGAACTCTACCCTCGTTCTTTAAGTTACCCGCATTATCCACCATGACTTGCTGGCAATATGTTCCATTTATGACCCCCATGGGACACTTGTAAAGGGCACCAGGAGTTTCCACCTCTGGCTGGTATTGGTCATGTGATCTGGGAGCACCAGCTAATAACCTGAAAAGAAAAACAGCTAATTTTTATGATCAGTAGAGAATGATGTGTTTTGTAACACAGAGGACTCTCTTTCCACGCAAGAATATAACAGGAATTTAAGAGACTGCAATTTTTGTATATTATATGTTTAAGCGAAAAGAAAAATATGAAACAATAATTCTGTCTTCGTCATATATATTTATTGTATCAAAGAAGATAATGACAAGGGAAAAAAAAGAAACACTTGGGACCCAACTCCCTAATTACAAAGACATGAAGACTGATATATGTGCAGTACGAGAATGTTCACCAAAAGCGATGTATGGTTTATACACGCACACGCACACTCCGCTTGCACCTACCTATCCATGTATATAAATAACTGCCTGCCTCATATTTACCAAACCATCTATCTACCTACCCAATAGATTGATATTGTCATAGACTCAGGGTTAACTAGCAGTGCACCATAATGGGGTGGGGGTGGGGTGGATATTACATATATTACAGCATGTGGACCAGAGATGTTATTTGCTTTGTGATAGTTGTGTTAAATGTTTGGCTTCTCGGACCTTGGGGAGTAGGAGATCATGTGGTGGTGGCGAGTTAGATGCTTTCCGATCACAGAGTTTTACCGAATAGCTTCTCCCTAATTTCGATAATGCACACCTTCATAGCCATATTCTCAAACTTCCTGTGGTCCATGGAGTCAAATTGTACTGAATTACAAGTTGGCTAATCCTATATGTATTATGCCTGTAAGAAATCTCTGTCAAAGAGCTTTAGCTATGACTATATCGGTCATTATATCACCTTTGCTTGTCAAGGTTCGAAATTTTACATTCAGCACCGTTTCTTGTGCAAATTGCATGCCTGTATTATCTTATTTAATCCTAAATGTGCTTTTCTCCATTCTGTGGTCATTTCATAGAACCATCGTGACACATAGATTAAATATGGAGTTTCAGGTTACTTGTGTTTCGCGGTGAACGAACTTTTATTGATCGTGTCAAGTTCTTATGGACGCCATTTTGTTTGTGATCTGTGACCCATGACATCGACGTTTAAATATTACAGGTATGTGATTCATATACATTTAATTTCAAATGGAGTCCCAGTGAACTTATTGCCATCAATAATATGTGAAACATGCAGACTCTGTATAAAAGCTGTTAGATTCATCGAGTACTACAAGTATAGAACAGCACTATTTTCTGCCTAGTTGCAACTTCGCTAGCAAACGTATTTCGTTTAGTGCCGGTATACTGTCATTGGTTTGCCATAATTTATCTACTATAGAACTGTTGTTTTGCTACTGAGAACTCTATAGTCAAGTTAACATAAGGAGTTTGAGTGTCAGAGTGTGTGTATAGAGTAAGAAATTGCATGTACAAATGTTTTATATGCTGAACCTTATTCATGTACAGTCGCTGGCGTAAGAATTGCGGCAGACAGAGGTTTGCCAGTTTGCCGCATCTGATTTGTTGGCGGATGCAGTCTGCCAAATCTGGTTGGTCCAGTACTGTCACATGATTAAAAACCGAAGGTTATATATAGAAGTGACTGACAGTACTCGTCAGATAACTGCTGAGCGCGGTAAAGTTCAAAACTGCAAGCAAAATTTAATCGTTATTTTCAACACCCTTTTAAGGTAATGAAACTTCCAACAATATTCAAGTAAATTAATAGGAATTCCTAATAATAATAATAATAATAATAATAATAATGGAAATTGGCAATGTAATAATAATACTTATAATTGTTTTGGACATTTATATTTTATTTACGTCAAAAGCTAGTTAAAGAAGCAATATTGGGATAATTTGAATGTCAGCATTTTTAACTGTGTAGATGCAGACATTCTGGTAATTAAGTAGCTTCTAACTATCAGGAAATACTTGAATAAGTAAATTCGTCTTCCAAACTTTCTTGCAGTTATCTCCCACCACATTGGTAACCTGGGTTAAAACGAATACAAAGCAAATCTTCCACTTTTGTCTGTTAGGGTAATTGTATGATTTTCAACCATTACGTTTACCTTCTCAAACACAGAAGAGACTATTTTGTTTTGAAACATTTTATTGAAATGATTTTGTAACAAGCCACTGAAAATTCACTTCGAATCTCTATTTCTTGCTATTCAAGAGTGCAAGCAAAGAGTGTTTCATTGCTGGAGTCATATATGTATGTTTGAACACCAAATGAATATTGTATACTGATGACATATTTCCATCTTTTTCCTTGTGTTACTTTCATTAAACAATTGTGTTGACTTTCCTCTTGAGTGGAACTTCTTCAATTAACTCTCCCTAGCAGACAGGATGTAGAGGTCGCTTACAATATTTAGCAGATTTACCTCTCCCAAATATATAATTTACAGGAATAGTAACTGTTACATACTTGAAAATAGGTTCATAGATATACGATTTGTTTTTCTCATTCTGATATATGTAGATGCCCATTTAAGTACGCCTATTCCACATGAGTGCACTCATTCGCACTTTAGATGACGTCATTGTGCTTCTGACGTCATGAACGTCTAAAATGTTTCTTGGTAGTTTGGTACTGAAAGGATAAATGCCAGTCAATAGACAGTAATTCAAATTTAGAACAAGTTTTATACAAAAACTAAACATGATATGCTTTATCCAATAAGGCATTTTTTTAAAAATACACGGTATTTCAAAACCTTTATCAATATCGACGAAACGCCGGTTTTTATTCAGGCACTTGAGAGAAAAATAATCCATCAAATGCGTTTGTGAGATAGGGAAATCCCACCTTCGGGATCAGAATTTGTGAGATAGGGAAATCACACCCTTGAGATTCGAATTTAAGTGCAGGAACGCTGTAAACTATCTACAGAAAGCTCTTCTCAACTAATGGCTGTAATAATGTCAAAATCAAAAAGAGTACACAGAGAAGAAAAACAATCTTATAATCTGAATCTAAAAAAAAACCCGTTCAAGTATGTTGTCTCTGCACCTCGTCAAATACAACGCCAAGATTTTTTAAGCAGTAGACGTATGCGCTTTAATAATTCAAGAAATGAAAAACTGTTTGAAAACAAAAATCTGAAATTTATTTTTGGATAAATGTTAGAGGTTTGGATTCATGATTTCAATTAGTACTTCCGTAGATATTTAAAGATTACGAGTTAATTATTGACTGTCAATATCCTGTAGTCATTCTGAGTTGTCGATTCTAAAGAAAGATACAGTTTTGGACATTGAATAGGTCATATATGTCCATTTTGCACAGCAATTAATGTAATAATATACACGAGTAACACGTGTCCTTGTTTTTCGAAACTTTTGGTTGGTATCCCCAGAGCCGTCACAAGTTTGCGCTGGAAGAAACGGCGCCCCCCACTTGGGAAAAATACCGCAAGCTCCGCGAAATGGCGCCCCATTCGATCGCCCGTCCCTTACGACGACCGTGGATACTCCGACATAAATTGACAAGCCATTATCATATCCCGATTGGTTATTTGGTGAGGTCATTTTCACAATTGTGACACCACTCACATATAATATATTTTCTATTAAATCTGGAAACTTCTCTGAACTATAGTGATTCGTTAGTAATCTCACATCCGTCACGATGCATGATGGGTAAAAGGTACAGGAATTACATTACTTTGTTTTAAGATGGTGGCTAATAGTTAGATGCGGTCTCACGACCACCGGAAGTGTGATGCAGTTATCAGTGAATCGAAACTTTTGAACACAAAACTCGAACTCAAGATCAAGATCAAAGTCTAACAAATTTGATATTTTATAACCTTCATTAAAATCACCCTAGAACCATAAAAGTTGTAGGCTTTTCTTTTGCTACTTCTACCATGCATTACAAAATTCAATGAACGTAGACATAGTAGGTCTACTTGTATCTGATTCTGGGGGTTTGAGCTTCTTTTTCAACAATTTTCAGAATAGATCCTTTTTCAAATAACGTTATCGGCGACCATATTTGATTGTAATTGACAGATTGATTATTTAGGGTTTATGATAGCCTAAATGAAATATGTTCTTTGAATATTAAGAAAATAATATTAAACGCACCAACAGAAGGAGCAGAAAGTTTCTCTGACACAGTCTGTATACTTAATTTATGTTGCGATTCTGGCGTAATATGATCCGTTTAAAACTCTTGTATGGCATCTTGAACTCCACACAGGTGTGTGTGTGTGTGTATAAGAAAAACTGTCAAACAACAGTGCCAAACTGATGTGAAATCAGCCAGAGCGCTTTCGTGATCTACCGATTCCTTTCTGAAGGGCACAATGCTACATAGGAAAATTACACAAACGAGACAAGAACAACACACTCACACAAACAAAAATAACTTTTCTTTGTAATTTGTTCTTGTCTCTTTTGTATAATTGTCGTATGTAGCATTTGCCCTCAAGAAAGAAATCAGTAGATGCCAAAAGTGCTTGGACTGGTTTTTCACCTGTTTCACACTGTTGTTTGACAGTTTTTCTTCGATATATACGATATTTCCCTGACCAACAGGATCTGCATTATCCAGTGCAGTTTAAAACTGTTATTTGCCGGGTGACTTGTAATGTGTGTGTGTGTGTGTGTGTGTGTGTGTGTTGTGTGTGTGTGTGTGCGAGACTTCGCAATTTCAAACCTTGAATTAAATCCTTTTTTCTACTTACCAGTGTCCATTGTCATTCCTTAAAAGAGCTACCGAATATCCAAAATAACTTCCTCTGGGTCCGGAGAAAATTTCACAGTTCTGTGCGTCGACGTTAAACCCCATGACAAAGACATGTAAATCAATTAGAATATAAGCAACTAAATACACATATGTCATTTTCAGCATTTCGTCACCCATATTAAAGATACTGAATGAACTACATTGTTACAATAGATTCCGGTAATATCTCCACCGTTGAATTTGGATGTGGCATAGTTATTCCCAATGTGATTACACTCAACGCCAAAAGTTACCCCTATACCTTATGTCGATATCTAAATAAGTGTGTCCAACTTTATCATACCCACTTCCAAAAGTTGATCAGTTTAGTTTCACTAAATGTTTATGTGAGAGTTTTTTTAAAAGATTTTTTTTAACTTACCATACACTATACAGGATATGAGAGGATGAGGTAACAAACTTGATTAACCAAAGAGAAGGACTTTTCGAATCATAATCTCGCACTTACAGCACACGGTATTGAGAAATAATTTTTTAAAAAGATAGTAGGTCATAAAAAAAAAGGTTCATCTTGGGATTAGATTATCATAACCAGTTTTAAAGCGATGTAAAAGAAATGCCAATAAAATAATGCGACAGTGACTTCAAAAGCGCTACTTTTTCACAATATGTCTCTCTACGTGAGTGCGTGTAGTGGTTGCAGTATTTTCTAATATTTAACTGTCACGAGAGAAAAAGCTATTAATGACAAGTTTCATATAAGTCAAATTTATAAAATATCAAATGTTTTTCAAAAAGCGGAGTCCGCTGCTGCGATGGGGCTCAGAGTCCTGCTGTAATGTAGCGCCCTTCCCGAACATGCATAGGTAATTAATGATCATGTATATAGTAGTAGTACTTTTTCTATTCATAAGCACACATACAAATCTGGTTTAGCATAAATTGGCTCCTCCCCCCCCCGCCCCCACCACCCCCCCCCCAAAAAAAATTGAGAAGTGAAGGTGTCTTTTGGTTTAATGTATGGCTGTAAACTGCAATAATAAAATAAATTACACGATGTTTAGGTTTCCAGGTTAATATACTTTGATTTATACTAGAATTAAGTAATTTGTACCTTAGGAAATTAGTTATTGCTTCCTCCATGTTAAAAGTGCCGTTAACTTACTTTTTAGTGCTATTTATTTTTGTGAAATTTGAGAGAGGATAAATATATAATGGATGAGCATTGGCGGACCCGCGAAATGTTAAATCCACGCAAACATGTCTGATATATTTAACAGCGAAATTTCGCAGCGGTGAAAAAATAGGTTAACAGTACCTAAGACGATATATATATATATATATATATATATATATATATATATATATATATATATATATATATATACGTACGTAGATTTTCTTTTTATTATATATTTTTAAGGCAAGAACCTACGATTTGCATCGATTTGTTTCTCAATTCTCTGTCAATGCGATTAACGGCTGCATTACTAAATTGATAAAATGAAGTTCCGAAATTTTACAATAATTTTAGGAAAACGACTTTTTTTACAAATTTAGATTGTACATATATTGCTTCAAATTGTGTATTTTGTCCATGAATTAATGTTTTCATGTCCATGAATTAATGTTTTCATGCGAAAATGAAGAGATTTTTATTTTCGTTAACATGACAGAACGCTCCAACAGGCTTCAGAGGGTAACATTATTAAACAGCAGATTTCAATGATTGTGAGTTTACTTGTATGGATTTTTATGGATTTTTTCATAATTTCTGCATTCAAACTTTTTCAAATTTTTGTTTGTTGTCTATTCGGTAAGAAAACTGCACCCTAATTTTGATTATCACTTAATTTCGGTTTGCAGTCGATAATAATCAATGCCTGATTTCTCCATCGTTTTTAGACATGATTATGATTGTGATGACGGTTAAAATCGCTACTTAAACAATTTTATTACTATATGTAATCAAGAGTTTTTCTTAAAAATGTGTACCATTTGTCGTTGACTGTAACAGGTATCCGATACTGTATGGGTGACACAGAATATCTAATAGCGACAGGTCATGTAAGTTCAGTCACTGACAATTTGCATGATTCATGTGGAAACTAATTATTTTTAAAAATTCATACTTGAAGCCTGCTTTTTGTTGTTTGGGGTTCATTTTTATGCATTCTTGCCGGCTCCTTTTCATTGATTACATACATGTATACTAGATGGTCAACAGTGTTGACACATTTTAAGTTCTATTCATTCTGATGGTGAGGGAGAGGGGGAGGGGGAGAGAAAGAGGTGGGGGGAGAAGAAGAAAAATAAACTAGGCCTAAATATGGAAATACAGGTCTGTAGAACACACATATGGTCAGATATACTTCCTAAATGGAAAAAGAAAGTAGTTCCTAAAGTAATATCGCTACTGTGGCGATATAATTTTTCTCCCACTTATATATATATATATATATATATATATATATAATATATATATATATATATATATATATATATATATATATATATATATATATATATATTATATATATATATATATATATATATATATATATATATATATATATATATACGCACACACACTCGTATCAGCGATCGTTTCTAGGCGTACAAATGCACCGCGTATATAGGTGCCTGTCAAGCAGCAAATAATTTTGGTTTGGCCTGGCAATTATCTGTGGCATTTTCAACATACACAATTAGAAGTTATTCTCTGACTAATGTCAGATCTATTCCGCTCTCACGTGAACATAACGTAGTACTTCATACATGCTGCAGAGTATTAATTAATTGCTCAATTACTATTGTAGTTACAATAACGTCTAAACCAAAATTCGTGGCATGTGCATTGACATTCACAAAAGCCAGCTTTAGAGGTCGATAAGCACTGGATACATGATATTATTGTTTGTTTGTTTTGTTTTTTTTTTTTTTTTTTTTCTTTTCTTTTTTTTTCCGTAGTTAGACTTTGTTCATGGCAAACAGACTTGTCCGCAGGACTCGTCTTTCCTTAAACGGGAGGTAGATGTGTATTACAAGCATTACAAGCGCATTTTGATATTTTAGAATTAGATCATGTAATTATAGCAATACGTAGTTTATACTTAAAAACTGACCTATGAAGAACTATACTTAAGTATTCAGTAACAGAACCACATGTATACTTTATCACTTTTATATAGGTCGAGTGGTGTTAGGCGCTCGCCTTTATAAATCACTGACATCTCACCTCTGTACGCATGGGTTCGAGTCTCGGCTCGGCCAACGTGGGTTTGTGAGAAAGCTTGCCAGTAGCTTCCCTTGGGTCGGTGTTTCTTCCCGAGGGTTTTCCCGGGTTCTTACTCAACCAAATATACTAGCCGCCATGTTTAGCCTATCATGTGGTGAAAAATGGCGTTGAACTCCACTAACCCCCCCCCCCCCCCAAACCTAAATTTTGATAAACATACACATATATTTAAATTGTATATAGCATAGTTCCACTGTTTGCTTCAGTAATGCGAGTAGACCATACACATGCATTAAATCGTCTTTTATCAACTTATAAAGACAAGATCGTGATTAACAGAACTTTCTTTCTATATATATATATATATATATATATATATATATATATATATATATATATATATATATATATATATATATATATATATATATATATGTTCTTTCTTTCTACGTTTATTCCTTCTTTCTTTTTTCTCATTTTTTTAAAGATCCATGAATATATTTAATACAAATTTGAAAAACTCCAAGCGATACCACCCTCCCTATAAGACTATCAATATACCATATATTTTTTCCGTCCAAGGTCCTATTGCTACAGCAGCGAACCAATATTTGTTTTATTTGAAATAAACCTACCCTGGAAGATAACGTTGTGCCAATAAAGAAGAAGAACAAGAAAAAGAAGGGACCTTACCTTAGAGCAAGAAATGAACGGGTCGCATTCGTCATCTATTAATACACATCTATATTGAGAACAGGCTCGCAACACTTTCTCCTTTAGCAATCTGAATTTAGCCTGTTTGTTGACTAGAACAAATAAATAAACAAATACATTTTTAAAAAATAATAAATAAAAAGACTTTCACCTAAACTTCCGGTGATTGGTAGTTATTGGAAGAATATATTTCCAATATATCACATCACGTTAATTTATTTTCATTTGAGTAATTTCTTCAGCGGACATTTCTATCAATTAGTACATCTTGAACTATCATACTGCCACGTGACTCAAAATGTCTTTTAATTTCTTTTACCAGTTCTTCACATTCAATTTACCGGTGAGTCTGTGATTTTGAGTGGCACATACACTACAATAATTCGTACGAGGTGTTAAATTCAATGCCATACTTACACATACTATAGAAAGACGGATAAATATATTGATAAATCATTATTTGCAAAAAGCAACTGAATGATTCTTCGTGCACATGCATTTTACCTTGTTAGGGTTTCCCATGCTTTAGTCCAATATCTGACAAACGTACCAGATTCAAGACAATAAATCTGCCTTAGTTATGTTAAAATACTAGTTAGAACTTACAGTACATGTTTAATTTAGATATGATGCAATCAATGAGTAAGTGTTTCTCAGTTGGCAAATAATTGGCCCATATCTTTCAACCCTTTTAAAACTGAATCCCAGACAATTTCTAAGAAAATTAATAAACCCTTCCATCCACCACAATATATGCTCAACCAAAGAATTAAGGAAGTTGACGCGCACAAACATCTTGGAGTTTTTCTCTCGAATGACTGCTCATGGCACAAACAAATAGACTATATAAAGGAAAAGGCATGGTCATGAATTAATGTAATGCGTAAACTCAAATTCCAAAATTGACACGAAATCTTTAGAAATTATATTTACGTCTTTTATACCACCCATTGTGGAATATTGTAATGTGGTTTGGGACAACTGCACATTATTCCAGAAAAGAGAACCTGAAACAATACAAAATGAGGCAGCCAGAATTGTGACTGGTACAACAAAATTAGTATCTATTGAAGCGCAACACCGAGAAATAGGGGAAGTCTTGAATCCAGTCGACAACACTTACACTATTGTGTAAAATGACAACTGGTTCAAGCCCTCCCTATCTCACATCTCTGATTCCACCAGCTGTTAGTGATATTACTCGCTATGACTTAGTAATGTAAACAATTTCCAATTAGTACAGGTTAGAACAAGTCTTTATTACAACTCGTTTCTTCCTTCGGCCATTCTAGAATGGAATACATTATTTATTGCAACTCGTCAAATAGGCTCCATTAACAACTTCGAAAGCACATGAAATACTCGCGACACGTATTCTCCCTGACACTTTTATTGGGGTTTGAAGGAAATGTAAAATTCTTCATGCCCGACTTAGAACAAATTACAGTTCATTTATTTACAAAGAATATAATCGGATCCCCTCTTTGTAGATGTAGATCTGTAGATAGTACAAAACACTTATTTTTTTCTTGCTTTTATTACCAAGAACAACGCATCGAACTGTTTCAATCCCTCACACCATATGGTAATTTAACTTTAAATACCTTCTTGTATGGTGATACAACGCTTCCGTATGAAGTAAACATTCGTATTTTCGATGCCGTTCATAAATTTATTGAAAAGTCAAAAAGATTTACTTAAGCGCACATGTTACTATCACGCATGCACTTCTACGGGTCATGAACAGCTGCAAACAGCAATTTCCCCAATTTTTCCAAATGATTCGCCATCGCCTCCACAACGACTAACTCGAGAAAGAAGCACTTTTCACTTTTAATGTCGCTTTTTTTGTTGTTCCTTTTTATTCATTTATTTATTTATTTTTGTTTCTTTCTTTTCTTTTCTGACTGTTTCTGAACTTTCTATACAATGTCTGACACATTTTAATTGAAAATCTCTCCTTTTAACGTCTTTCTTTTCTTTATGCTCGTCTTTCACCTACTCCCTCGTTGTTCATTCTCCTGCTTTATATACCTTGGCTAGATGCTAATGTTTAACCAAGAGACTCTTCACTCTGACTATTAAATAATTTATTTGTTTTTTTGTTTTTTGTTTGTTTTATTTCGTGTTTTGTTTTTTTGTTTTTTGTTAGGGGGGAGGGTGTTGTCATTAAACCTTAATATCGTCCTCCATATATGTTGAACATTTTGTATAGTAAAAGAAGAACATTATAAGCTATTGGCTTTCGTTCTAATCCTGTACCTTCTATATTGTACCTTCTATACCGTCCAACTATATATTTATGAAATAAAATATGTTTAAACAAATAAGTGTAAATCTTCCGTTTTTACAAAAATGGTGTCTCGTGCACCGTACAATTTTCATAGGATTCCAAATTTTTATTCTAGAATATTTTGTTTCTTTCCAATAAAGTCATAAACTCTTATAAAGATACTGTCTACAGAAAATCCCGTCCTCGTCAGTTTACTGTCCATTCTGAACTGTACCACACTTTCAATCTCGGAAAGTATTTAGGCTTGTCTGGCACAATTACAATCTAGCTCAGAATTATTTTTTCCCATCGTACCTTACTGATTTCAAACCATACCTTGCTGCGCCCGCACAAGCTTTGGTAATTTGGAAAAATGTAGTCGTCAACGGCGAGTACAATGTTACGTCCATGATATATTTGGAAGACGGAGCAGCCTATGTATATTTTGAGATGTGGTGGTTTGACGGGGATTATCGCGGAGGTAAACCACAGTGTAATCAACGATTATATAGCTCAACTCTCCGAAGCTTTTAGTAATTTCTAGTTGTAAGTGTAAACATTACTTCTCATGCAGAAAATAAATTCAGACTAAAGTGATCTTTACGACAAAATGTTGGCCCCTTTTATAACTTACTTTTTTTCTTCTTTGCAATTTTGTTCTCTTTATGTTTTAACAATTAATCTTTTTTTAATTTTTGAAATTTTAACATTGAATCGGCACTATATTGCCAGTTTTGTGCTGACATACTGGTAAACCACATACATACATAATGTGACAAGACAAAAAGACATACACCATTAATAATACAAAAAACATTCTTTTCTATGAAATCAAAGTAGAGGTACTATAGTGAGTTTATAAAAACCAGAGATTATTGTTGTTTTTGTATTTTTTTTTCTTCAAAAATCATTCTTTTTAAACGGTGCTTCAAAAGCAATCGTCACTGTTCTTGCCTAGAAGCCAGATTTTACTGAATGAAAGTCACAGGGTTGAGTACCTTCTGATTGACCGCCAGTAGTACAAACATATTTCATGCATCAATAATTATCTTGATTTGTTGCTACATCTGAGGCCTCAAATGAAAAGCATGCAGGATGCAGTCTACTCGTCTAATTCCTAAACTCATCCACATGTACAATTCACAGTTAACCTGTTCAGGGTAACCTATCACAATATCAAATTATAAAATTTCTAGACTGGAACAAAAACAGCACCCAATAAATTAACTTTGAACCCCAAATTTCAACAAAGTCACTGAAGTATGAAATATTCTAACGTGTTGGGGGTCAAGGCCAAATAAATTGGAACAGACGGAGAGCTCAAACCTTTTTCATTTACTAGATCTCTCCAGTGTATTGTAGTGCCAGCAAATGATGCTTTCGCCACAAAAGGTTCTTATTTAGATTATACTTGCACAAAACAAAACAAATGAATAGTCAACACATTCTATTCTGTTGCTCCCAGGCTTATACATGTTTCCCACACAACTTTGAGTTTTCAAAATGGCCAAAAATGAAATGTGCAAATATGTAGAATGATGTATATAACAGAGGTGTTATAATCAAAGCATGTTAAAATAAGAAAAATAATAGCAGTATTAATTAGCAGGTGAAAATCAACCTAAATATTAAATTAATTATAATTCACCTAATATATAGTTAAAATAATCCTAATTCCAATGCTAATCTTTCACGGAAAGATGATTTAGTGATTACTGAAAATTGTTCATGTAACGTACCGAAGTGGAACCGGATTTTGTGAGTCAAATCAAGATTCGGAACCAGACTTGGGTTTATGCCTTACAGTTAACGTCGAAATATGTTAGAGGCACCATCTGGAACCGGATGTCAATAGTGTGTCGCGTGTTGGATGCGACACAGTGTGTCGTTTGGAAGTCACACAGTGTGTCGTGTCGATTATTCGAACATCCAATTGACACAAAAACTACCAAATGGATGGAAATTGTTGTTTTCACAGTGATAAAAGTAACTGAGTAGGTGATTTGAGAATGCCAATCGGAATACTGATTTTTCAATGGCTAGCAGACGTCTTTGTTGATGACGACAGACTCACAGTGTCGTCAATCAAATCACTATGTGGAAACTTGTATCTGATATGAAGAGGGAAATAAACGTTGAAACATCTTATGAGAATTATTATAATCAGTATTGGTAGCATATCTCAACGATAAAGTTTATATTGAAAAATGACCAATAACACTGTCTTCTCAGTCAGTGGTCGGCAGTGTAGTATGAAGACACTCGAACGGGTCAGTATCAAGGTTTACTATATGAAAATAATATACTTTTAATAATGTAATGTGTCGGTAATAACTAGTAACAGTCGAGATTGGAGAGAGAAATTGTTGTATGTTTGGTCTTTGGACTTTCACTGGAACCCAGCAGAACCACAACTGCCAGAACGGCGGATCTCACCCCTATTTATAGGTTTTGGGAACACACTCGGGAAATTCAACGACACAGTTTTCACGAATACTACCAAATATGGAAGAATTCGGAAAAATCTTAACACTAGCGCCCTCTCGTGGAAAGCCGAACGGCCAATACACACAGTAGTAAAAATGGTCCCCGAAATCAAACGGCTAAAATAGCACACATTTCACAATCAATTGTAACAAGATTAAACATTGAACGTGAACAATTTCATCACACTGATGAAGAAAAATTATCAAAATATATGAGTATTACCTTAACCCTGAAGAAAAATGGATACAGTTATTTCTCTACTCAGAGTAGAAGGTAAGTGAACACAGTTTACAATACTGTCATGTACAAACTGGGCATCAAAAATATTTCCCCAGATGATGAATATTTGAGCAAATCATTCATTACATTACATTTTTTGCATAGAAAATTCATCTTTCAAAACTGTTACTACAGTTAATATTATTTGCAGAGGTACAAACATTCCAACATGAGGGGAATGTAGACAATAAATGGAGATTATATATTATCTCCATCCATAATGATATGCAAATGCACTTAATAAGAAAATAATTTTCCAGGTAGTTAGGCTTGTTTCAATGTAGGTTACAGAGACCTCTTTTTGCAATACAGATGCAGAACTTACAAAGATTTATCCACTCACCAAGTTTCATGATTATACCTAGGTTAGTATGCATGTACCATGCCAAAAAACTTGTGTGGTCATGTGCTAAATGCAAAAACGTAACCAAAGCCAGTAAAAGATGAATATAGGTCATGATGAACTTCTTTTGTAGTAATGGTGTGGTTCTAATACAGATGCATATCTTCATCTATTTCCTGATTCTAGAATGAAGAGTGCCTAAGGAATGAACATCAAACAAAAAATTTAATCCAAGTCAGTGATGTATAAAATATGGGCCATAATTACCTACTACTGAAATGAAGGAGCAGTACTGATTGAGATGCATCCCCTCACCAAGTTTTATGATTATAGATAGGGTATTATGTACACAGCATGCATGAAACCTATGTGGTCAAGAGTTAAATGCAAAAACTTAACTCAAGCCAGAAAAATGTGAAATGTAGGTCATAGTGACCTTTCTTATATGGGTGTAGTATTAAAAGATGTATACAATCATCTAGTTCAGCCATGTGCAACCTACAGCCCACAGGCCGCATCTGGCTTGTAACCTGGTTTTATCCAGTTACATTTACATCATACGGGTACATTTCAAAATTGCTATCTGGCCCATGCCCTGGAGGAAGTTGCACATGCCTGATCTAGTTTAATGATCCAAGCATGAACAGTAAAAACAGAAAATTTAACCAGTCAGGGAAGCATGAAATATGAGGGTGTAGTACTCATCAAGATGCATCTTTAACCCAAGTTTCATGATTCCAGGTACATGTATATACAGAGTGCTAAATTCCTATCTGGTCATAAGCTGGGTGATGAGGGTGTAGTATTCAACAAGATGTACAACTTACAAAGTTTCATTATGCTGGATATTACAGCATGTACACAGGGTGCAAAAAGCCATTTGGTAATAACCTAAATGCACCAACTTAACTTAGGCCATAAAATGGAAAATGTAGGTCACAGTTGGCCTTTTCTTTTTAAGTGTGGTTCTAATAGAGATGCATACAATTATCTAGTCTGAAGATTCTAGCATGAGCAGAGCTTGCAAAATGCACTTAAAACAAAACCTAACCAAGGTCACTGAAGTATGAAATATGGATTACACTGACCTACTTTCATTATCGGGGTGTTGTACTCCTGCAGATGCATCCCCTCACTAATTGTCATGAATCTAGGTATCACAGTACATATATAGAGTGCAAAAAACCTATTTGGTCATGAGCTAAGTGCAAAAACATAAGCCAGTAAAATGTTAAATGTATGTCACAGTGATCTTAATTTCTTGTTTGTCTGGAAGCCAGTCTCACGACTGAAAGGGTGCAGGTTCTAATCCTACCATCGGACCAGCCTGGGTTAGCTATTGAGGTATTTCCTTGGGCAATGCACTTTAATCTAATTGCCTCAGCACTAAATAACCTACTTGTGTTGCTGTGCCATAAAGCACAAAACCAAACCAATTGTTGTTTGTATACAGTGTACAAACAATGTGAGCCAACGTAAAAACTTAACCAAAAAATACAACTAATGTACATGTATATACGAAGTTAGAGATCTCTCCATGAAGTAGGTGATATGAAACCCACACCACTGTGTTGCCAGGGACTATGAAGAAACAATGGTTGAGATTCAGTGAGGCTTTACATATATATTATGCTTTTATATGTGATGACGCTGACACCGACAACGCTGCAGATGCTGAGGATAATACTAAAGCTCTCCTCTACTTCACTGAGGTGAGCTAAAAAGAAATGCTGCTGATAATGATGACAATGAAGACATATTCTTTTTTCATTGGAATTGAAAAAAAAGCTTTGAAGAGCGATGCAATATAGGTTCAAACAAAGTTTCTGTGCATGCAACACTTCACTAGTTACTGCATTTGGGAATAAAATTATATTAAGACTGACCTTCATGTGCAAGTTAACTGCAAACTCATGTTAAGCTAGGACAATTTCACTGATATCCTCCCATAATTTATGTCAACCTGAGAAAGTCATTAGAACTGTAGTTTCATGTGATCTGCCTGAATGCCAGTACTTCACAAGTAGCCCTAGTCTAAGATGCCGACTTTGCTCCTCAGAGGGGTGATGTTAGAGTCAATGACCATTCAAAAGTTAAAAGTTTTGTCAGATGAGTAATTAATGCCAAGATTTCTTCAGGAAACCTTTAACAAGTTAAATAAATTAAACTAGATATGTGTACTATGGACACAGATGCCCTCATCAATGTGGAATATTTAAAGAAAGAAATCTTGGTTCAAGTTGCAACATTAAAACAGGGCCCAAAATCTGATCAAATTTTAACTTAATTGGTTGAAAATCAAACCTAAGCTTTGTCTTTTTAATTTAAAGTCCCATCCCAATTTGGTTTCAATCCATCAAGTCCATTAAAGGTTATTAAGTGGAAATGGAACTTGTATGCAATGAAAAGGAACTTGCAATTCAAGCAAGGACTGTAACAATAACAACCAACCTACTTCTTGTCAATAAAACTATACAAAATTTGGCTTTAATCCAAGATTCTGTACACGTTATTGAGAAGAAATTAAAATTAAATTATGTACAGATGTATGAACATGAATAACACTAAGTGCCCTGCATAAAATATGGCAGGAAGGGGTTGTACTTATGCGGAGATGCCTCAGACATTATCTCACAGACAGAAAAAAGGCAGGTGTACTTACATTAAGATGCCTCAGATGTTATCTCCCAGGCAGAAGAGGGGGCAGGTGTACTTACATTGGGATGCCTCAGATGTTATCTCACAGGCAGGAGGATGTGTACTTACACTGCGATGCCTCAGATGTTATCTCACAGGCAGGAGGGGTGTGTACATGTCATACTCTGTAATGCCTTAGATGTTATCTCAAAGGCAGGAGAGGTATGTACATGTACATACACTGTAATGCCTCAGATGTTTTCTCACAGACATGAGGTGTGTACATGTTCATACACTGTGATGCCTCAAATATTATCTCAGAGGCAAGAGGGGTGTGTACATGTACATACACTGGGGTGCCTCAGATGTCATCTCACATGCAGAAGGGGTGTGTGCATGTACATACACCGGGATGCCTGAGATGTTGTCTCACAGGCAGGAAGGGTGTGTACATGTACATACACTGGTATCCCTCAGATGTTATCTCACAGGCATGAGAGGTGTTTACATATTCATACATTGTGCTGCCTCAGATATTATCTTGCACGCAGGATAGGGTTGTATTTATACTGGGATGCTTCAAGAGGCAGGACGGGGTGTACTTACACTGGAAAGCCTCATGTTCTCACAGCCAGAATGGGATGTACTTACACTGGAATGCCTCAGATGTTATCTCAAAGGCAAAAGGGAATGTACTTACACTGGGATATCTCAGATGATATCTCACAGGCAGGACAGGATGATCTTACACTGGAATGCCTTAGATGTTATCTCAAAGGCAGGAGGTGTTGTACTTCCACTGCAATACCTCAGATGTTAGCTCAACAGCAGGATGGGATGTACTTACTCTGGAATGCCTCAGATGTTATCTCACAGGCAAGAGGGGCGTGTACATGTACATACACTGGGATGCCTCGGATGTTAACTCACAGGTGGGAGGGATGTGTACATGTACATACATTGGGATGCCTCAGAAGTTATCTCACAAGCAGGAGAGGTGTTTACATGTACAAACACTAGGAAGCCTCAAATTTTATCTCACAAGCAGGATAGGGTTGTATTTATACTGGGATGCCACAGGTATGAAAGGGTGTACTTCCACTACAATACTGCAGATGTTATCTCACAGGCAGGATGGGATGTACTTACACTGAGATGCATCAGATGTTATCTCAAAGGCAGGAGGGGGTATGCTTATAATGGAATGCCTCAGATGTTATTTCACAGGCAGGATGGAATGTACTTACACTAGGAAGCCTCAAATATTATATCACAGGCAGGAGGAGGGTGTACTTACACTGAGACATCTCAGATGTTATCTCCTGGTTTAGAAGTGAAATTAACTTTTAAAATTTGAGGTTTTTTTAAAAAAAAATTTAAGGTTTTAAAAATTTTGTTGAGGTTCAAGTAGGGGTGAAACGATACACCTGTGCTGCGTATCGATATGATTCACGACACACAGCCTACGATACGATACATTATCGATTCTCAGTTTAAAGAATAAGAAGGCAAATGACTAATAATTATTCATGACTGCTGAAGATTAAAGTAACTTACATAGGGTAGATATTGTTTTGTGTCGATTCTTCACCTCTTGTATCGATACGTGTATCGATATGGCAAAAGTATCAATATATCGATGAATCGTTCCACCCCTAGGTTAAAGACACAAAGCTGTTACAAGATTATCTCCATGGTGAGCATAAAATTTATTAAAAATTTGAAAATGAATGATAGAATAAAATGACCAGATGTCTTTAATTTGCATAATTCGCATGTTTCTCACCCGCTAGGCTAGCTTAACAAAAAAACATGTGCAAAAAAGCATTTTTTGTGTGGTCGGGGTTGAGCCATTCATCATTTTATCAAATTTTTAGGATTTTTAAAATTTATTAAGGTTTCCTTCAGTTTTTTTGGCTTTTTTTAGGTTTCTAAGGTCAAAATGAAATTTTAGGGGTTTTGAGGTTTTTGATGTCTGCTCCTAACCCTGTATCTCACAGGCAGGATAAGGGTATACTTCCACTGGGATGCTTCAGATGTTATCCCACAGATAGAATAGGAGTGTACCTCCACTGCGATGCCGCAGATGTTTTCGCACAGGCAAGAGAGTGATGTGACTACGCTTTTTCCTCCAATTTTCAGAATTAAAAAAAGCCACAAGGTAGCAATTCTGAGAATGAAGTGTATCTAATATCATGATATATATGAATTGATACCATATATACTCGCTTGTAAGTCGAGTCCAACTGCAAACAACATAGACCCTGATCAGGGTGTATATTATTTGATCTATTGATTACTCCACACACACTGCAGAGACCCAGATCTGCCGATGCATTATGTGATGGCAGATTCGAGTCTGGTCAGTCTGAAGTTGGATTTGACTCATCGTATATACTCGACTATATAAGCCAATACCAACTGCAAACTGCATAGACCCAGATCTGCCGTCGCATAATGCACCGGCAGATCTGGTTCTATGCAGTTTGTATGGACTAATCAGTAGAACAAACAACATGGACCATGATCTTCTGACGCATTATGCAACAGCAGATCAGGGTCTATGTTGTTTGCATTTTGACCGAGCTTATACGCGAGTGTACACCGTATAAGTGAGTATATAAGGTAAGTCACATGTAACATGATTTTTATGCGAGGGCCACATTAAAATGACTACAATAGCAAAGATTTCACCTTTATTGCACGATTATTCTTACATAAAATTGGTCAACAAAATGAAGCGGTTTGAAATAAGTGTGCAACAGCCAGATTACACAACTTAAATATGCAAATGAATTTTTTTTAAATGCATGTGCATTGTAATTTATAAGGAATTACAGCATTAATGTACAACACTTTTCTCTGCATGATGATTAGTAGTAAATACTACAGAATTAACATAAACTGATTGACATTCTGATGTTAACACACACACCTGAAAATGGTGAGCTATAGTCACTGGCAGACAAAGAAGACAAAGTATATGTATTGAATTTACTAGTATTTGTCATTTCTTCTTCGGCTTTGAAAAAATTAAAAAACAGAATTGGATATCAATCAGGATGTACGAAAATATCATTCACATGTAGATTTTAAGATTTGATGGCATGTTAACAGATAATCAAAATCCATTTCATAAAAGGTCATATTAACAGAGCTGTTCCCCTTGTCAACCCATTTACCACAAATAAATTCTTATATACCATATATACTCATGTATAAACCGATACCAACCGCAAACTGCATAGACCCAGTTCTGCCATCGCATAATGTGCCAGCAGAGCTGGGTCTATTCAGTTTGTAAGGATTAATCAGTAGAACAAAAAACATAGACCCTGATCTGCCGGCGCATTATGCATTTGGACCCAGTTTATACGCAAGTATATACAGTCTTATGTCAAAGTATCTTGCTCAGGACAAGATAGCTCAATAGCATTCAAATTTAAAGGTTTGATGGCACTGGTTAACCAATAATTAAGTGAATTGTTAAGGTACACTTTTTGTCCAGAACTCTCACTGGAATGCATTAATACGTTGCAAAATTATCCAGATACATCATACATTGTAGACAAAGGATGATGCAGGGGTTTGGCATGTTAGTGAAAACATAAGTTGCTATGATTGTGTAAAACTGATTTTTTCTACCAGTTGGAATATTTTGTTGACAACGCAATATATACATTGTCTAGTATTTGATCCTTCACAATTTCTTGTTTCCAAAACTTCACTGGATAAATGTTTTGTCTCAAAATGCTACATTGGTGATCGACACGACATCACCTGTGAACATAACATCCTCTTGTGAAAAAGGGTTTATTGATTTGAATTCTTGATGGAAAAGTTGCTCAAATCTGAATTAACTTTGCATTATTGGTATCTTTTGGCAGCTGTATCCATTTTTTTGAAATTTAAGACTCATTTTCACATACTGTATACGTTGCATATAAGTTGAATCCAACTGCAAACTGCATAGACCAAGATCTGCCATTGCATTATGCGCAGGCAGATCTGGGTTTATGTAGCTTGTTAGGAGTAATCAGCAGAACAAACACCATAGACCCGGATCTGCCAGCACATTATGCAATGACAGATCAGTGTCTATGTTGTTTGCAATTGGAGCCGACTTTTAGACAAGTATATATGGTGTATCTCATACTTATTAAAAAAACATGTCTCATTCACAAATGAAATACTACAATCATAATGAAAATACACAATTGTCACAAACATAACATTTTTCACAAACTGAGTACATCCACTAGATTTGTGAACAATTTTAACTTAAATAGCAACAATGTACTACATCATTTTTTTTGTTAACACAGAATCGTGAAATATTATGTTTCAAATATGCCCAATTCACTGAATTCATGAAAGCTTAATGGCATGAAAATAATACGATTATATTACCCGCATACAGAAAAAGAAAAGTAGTGTCATCTGTTATTTAAAAATATGCTTTTACTTTGGTAAGCATCAGTTTTCACTTACATTTTACCTATTTTAGAGAATTTATTGTCAATATCTCCCTGTTCGCCGACACCTGCCTAACTCGTTGACCAGACAATCTGTTCAAGAAAAATTAAATTAAGAATCCAGAAACTTGAGCATCCAGAAATCCTAGAGTTTTCTCCAAACACACAAGAAGTCTAAATTACATGAATGTAAAATAAACCCAAGAAAATAACTTTTTAAAAAAATGTGACAGCTTAAAACATGAAGACAAAGTGGACCTGATATTGTTCATGTGACTTACATAACTCAACTTATGGAAACTATCTCCCAAATTTTATATCATCCTGATTTTACCTTTTTTACTATAGTCTGATAAAAATTATTTCCAAACATAAAGGCATAATTTATATGCATAGTTTCTTGCCCATAACTCAAGTTATCCTAGAACTTAAGTTAAGTTTACAGATGAAGTTTTAATTTGTGGTTTGTAGAGTCACATGTCTTTTACATAAATTTAAATAATAATTCACAGTTTTTTTTCTCTTAAGCCATGGGTTTCTTTACTCTTAGTAATTAAATCTGAAAGTGTTTCAGAAGAAAAAGCATAATGGGGTATCTTTTTATTAATTAAAAACATGAAATAAAAAAAAAATATAAATTTTCAATACCATACAATAATGCATGATATACGTGATGACATATAAATGACAAATGTTGCAGGCACTTTAACATGACAATACTAGCAACTGTTAAACTCTAGTTCCCAAAACATATTAAACTTGCTTCTAAATATTTAAAAATTTCAAATGTAGAAGTTTTTAAAAATAATTCACAGCAAATGAATTTATAAACTTGGACATGGTTTATACCAGATATATGTTTTAATGGAGCAAAATGAATATTAAAAGGAACACAATTACTTGCAAACATATATCTATAATTGTATAAAGAAACTGATCCTTAATTATATTGCACAGTTTATGCTAGTCTGCAATTGTACATTTGCTGTAACAATATCTCTTTTTAAATTTTATATTCAGCTATTAATGACAAATTATTCATTTTAATCCCTAGGGTGTATTATGTTGCAAAGTTTTTGAAACTTTTATTAAAATTTTGCCTGCCTTGTATTCTAAAAAATAATTGTTTACTGGTTTTCATCATTTTTGCTTGGGCAAGAACTCTGTCACCACAAACCTGTGATTCTCAATAGTCTATGCCATGAGTAACTTCCCTTGCTTTCCATAAGTTTAGAGAGAAAGAACAGGTATTTTAAAAGCAAAAAAAAACTCGTTTAACAACTATTTGTAACTGTGCTGAATTTCATTATTATGTGCAGATCCTGATCATAATAAGACTCCATGGCCATCTTGATTTTAAGTCTGTTTACCAAGTTGACTAAAAATTGGATCAAAAATAGTCTCTAGAGTTATAACAAGTTCAGATGCATGATCACCTCATTAATATGTTTGGATCTCCCTCATTGTTGAACTCGTGTGAGATTCTGATCATATAAGACTATATTCCAAGTTTGATCAAAAGCTTATCAGAAATATGGTAACAAGCTCAAACATTCAGATGCATCTTGCTCAATATCAAACTATTCAAGAGCTTGATGATAAATACCCATATTCCAAGTTTTATAAAAAAATCGGATTGGAAATACGGCTCTCAGAATGGTAACAATCTCAGCCAATCAGATGCAAGATCACCTCATTAATATGCATGTATCTTGCTCATTATCGAACTCATCCCAGATCTTAATAATATAAGCATATATTCCACCTTTGTTAAAAAATGGATCAGATATATGGACTCCAGAGTGTTAACTAGCTCAGCCAATCAGATGTAAAATAACCTCATTAATATACATGTATCTCACTCATTATCAAACAAGTCCAAGATATCTTGATGATATAAGAACATATTCCATGTCTGAATTAAACTCGGATCAGAAATACGGACTTCAGAGGGGTTTCAAGCTCAGCCAATCAGACACAAAAAAAAATCATTAATATCCATTGATTCACTGAAAATCAAAATCATTTGAGATCTTGATGATATAAGCATATATTCCAAGTTTAATCAAAATCTAATGAGAAAGATGGCCTCTAGAGTGGTAACAAACTGTGCCAATCAGATACAAGATCACCTCGTTAGAATGCATACATCTCACTCATATTCTAACTTAGCCAATATAGTGATAGTGTAATCCTACATTCCAAGCTTGATTAAAATGGGATTTAAAAAAACATGGCCTCAAGAGTGGAAACAAACAAATGTTGACAGAAAGATAATGGACAACATACACATGGCCATAACATAAGGTCACTAGACCTTAGAGCCAGGAAAGCTAAAAATCAAAGATGTACAGTTTTTCCCCATTTAATGGATATAAAGCAAATACATGTATATGCAACATTATATTTTTCTCCAGAAGTTTCACACAGGGGAATACCCCATTTGGCATTTTCGTATTTAGAGGGTCGGGGGATTTTCAACACTTAAAAGATTGGGGGAATTTATATGAGAACAGTATCTACGAAATTGACCCCCTGTAGTACGGTTCAACAAATGTGTGTGATAAATAACCTTAATGAATACAGATAAAACTTGGTTTTTTATTTTCATTATTGGCACAGAGGCAGCAATCATGTGTTATGATAATGGTACTACTCCGTATCTATTAAAACTGCATATAAGACCAGAGACATTAGCATCGAACATTGAAATCTGCCGAGACATTACCATCGAACACTGAAAACTATGTCTGCCATTTTACAAACAAACCAAGTGTACTTGGTAAAATGGTTTTAATTACAATGAAAGCATCTCATTGCTCAATTACAAAATGTCACTTACTAAGCACTTGATTATACAGGTTGATCTAGAAGTCAATCACTTATATGATCAAATTGACTTGTTAATATTAATGAATGATACAGGTTTCATTATGCTCACAGCAAATCAACTGTGTGATTTTTATGTGCTTGCTCATTTACAAGAGGAGTTTCCTTATATTTAGCGGGGATTCATGCATCCTGGAGAAAACACTTTTTACAGCATCTTACATTGCAAAATAATTAGACACAAGGTCCATCAGTATGGATATATTTTCTGTATTGCAATAGATCATTAGAAACTGATTAGATGACAAACTGTTCATAACATATATGGTCGTAGTAAGAGGGAGATAATTCAAACAGCTCTGCTCATATGAAGTCACTTAAACAGTGCTATTTATTTGTTGGTTGCTCTTCTCAATGTACACACACTTAAGTATGTCAGGTTATGGGGAGAAACCAACTCTGTGCTCTGTCAATAAAGAACTTAACTTGAATTTGGCACAGGGGGAGATAATTCAATCACCACCACACATCAAGACACTTAGAATAAAATTAAATCTTTACAGCACGATTAATTATCTGGACAAACAATCATCTACACAACTTTTGTCTGATGTTAAGCACACAATTTTATGAAGAAAAAAATCTGACTCCTTCTTTCTCAAAATTTCATTTTTGTAGCAAGAGAGTTACATATTATGCTCACCGTTAATAAGCAAATTTTTTAAAAATTCACATTAAATTATTATAATTTACAGTAATAATTATTATAGTGTATCTGAATATGGACAAGATGTGTTGTATGAATGTTGAGACAGGTTACAAGTAAAGCTAATAATAGCTTGCATTTGTGATGTAAATAGCTAATAAACTGATATTATTTAGCTACCGTATATACTCACGTATAATCTGATATCAACTGCAAACTACATAGACCCAGATCTGCCGTCACATAATGCGCCGGCAGATCTGGGTCTATGCAGTTTGTAAGGACTAATTTGTAGAACAAACAACATAGACCCTGATCTGCCGGCACATTATGTGATGGCAGATCAGGGTCATTGTTGTTTGCATTTGGACTTAGCTTATATACGAGTATATACGGTAATGATAAAGTGAAAAATGCATTAGAATTCCCTGTAATTGTGTAAAAACAAATATATTACTGGAATGTTGGAATAAAGAAATCATTATCTCTATGCTACAAACCATGCAGAAGAAATAAAATATTAAATAAATGAAACAAATCTCAACTTGGTCTAGATTTTGAACTAAAAAATTATAATGGCCCCCATGGATGTTGTTGTCTTGGATTGTTGGTAGATATTGATCTCTACCTATTTGAATGCTACAAGTTTTTTTAAAATGGCTCCCGAAGTGGCAGAGAACTCTTGTTGGATGTTGGTACATGCAGCACACTGTTACAACTATTATGCAAGGATTCATTGTTTATATATGCCCATTAGGCACTGTGGGTATATACACTGTAAATGTTAGCATGCCCCTCCAACACTTAAGGTAATTAACATTATCAGTATGCCTATTTGGTATTGTGGACATTACCATGTTAGTATGCCCATTTGGTACTATTGACATTACCATGTTAGTATACCCATTGGTATTGTGGGCATTACTGTGTTAGTATCCCCATTAGGTACTGTGGCCATTACTGTGTTAGTATGCCCATTAAGTACTGTGGCCATTACTGTGTTAGTATGCCCATTAAGTACTGTGGGCATTACTGTGTTAGTATGCCCATTAAGTACTGTGGGCATTACTGTGTTAGTATGCCCATTATGTACTATGGGCATTACTGCATTAGCATGCCCATTAAGTAAGGTGGGTATTACTGTGCTAGGGTGCCCATTAAGTGCTGTGGGCCATTAACACTATTAGCATACTAATCAATATGGTTTTACACTGTTAGTATGTTGATTCAGTATTGTGGGCATTGTATTGTTTGTATGCTCATTAAGTACTGTGGGCATTATTGTGTTAGTTTGCCTATCTAACAATGTGGGTCATTAACACTATTAGCATGCCCATTAAGTAATGTGGGCATTACCATGTTAGTATACCCATCCTACACTGTGCACGATTAACACAATCAGCATGTCCATTAAGTACTGTGGACATTACTGTGTTAGTATGCTGATCCAACACTGGGGGCTATTAATCTATTAACACTATCAGCATGCCCATTTGGTACTGTGGGCATTGCCATGTTAATACGCATGTGCATCACTGTGGGCCATTAACATTATTAGCATGCTCCAGTACTGTGGGGATTACCATGTTAGTATGTCCATCCAATACGGTGGGCCATTAACACTATCAGCATGTCCATTAAGCAATGTGGGCATTACACTGTTGGCATGCCCATTAGGCACTGTGAGCATTGTGAGATCTACTGCATGTTAGTTCAACTTTGGAAAGAATGTGGTCTATATATGGCCTGTTCGTGTGATTCACAACCATGCACTCAGACACAACCTCTTGCACTGAATCAGAAAACCTGAAAGAGAGAGATAAAATACATCATCACTTAAGAAGATTAAGAAAAACCAAAGTATGCAAAGAAAATTATGGATAATCTCCAGTTTGCAAATAAATAAATTATTAATTAATAAACAATAGGCCCAAGTGGGCCTGATACAACCTACATGACATACATTAAGTGAAATTTTGTCCCCTGCATACTGAGGTCATAAAACTTCACAATAATGAAATCATACTGTTACCTTTAAAACAGATCTTTAAGTTACTAGAAGACATGGAAAGTAACTAAGTTTCATAGCCCTTTCTCAAGGGGCACTAGAGTAAAAGTGCAGGAAAGGGGTTAAAAATAATTATCATTGACAATGACCCTGAAGATAAAACCTTAACTGCGATACACAAGATACCATCAAACTGAGAAACATAAGAAAATTAAAATATTGAGCTGTGACCTTGCCATTGAAGGTAGGAACCCCAAAGTGGCATGCAACACACCTTCTAGAGCATATTGATGTATGAGTATACAAAATTTCACCCCTTAATCTCAAATGGATCTAAAGGGAAAGTGTGAAGTGAAACTTAAAATATACTGAACTGTTACTTTAACCTTGAACATAGGACCCCCAGTGTGGTACACAGCACACCTCTTGATGATAAGTATACCAAGTTTCATTCCTTAATTACAAACAGCTTGAAAGTTATTGAGTGGCAAAAAAAGTATGACAAGCAGCTGGATGAATGGACACCCAAATACCTGCATTTCGCAAAAAGGTGGGGGACAATAACGCAGGTGTCTTGCATTAAAAGAAACCCATGTCAGGATTATTTCCAGCTATTCTGGTTGTTATGGAAGCCACACCATTGTTAGAGAAGCCACCCAAACAAAATTATAATAGAGCATATACTAATAAACATTCCTACCAAGTTAGATTAAAATTGGCTCAGCCATTCTGGAGAAGCTGAAAACGGGTTTTCTACTGGGTTGCTTTGGAAGCCACTTCACTGCAAGAAGGGCCACCCAAAATTCCGGTATAACATGCACGAATACTTTCTGTCTAATTTAGTAAAATTCTGGTCAGCCATTTTTCAGCATAAGTTTAAAGGTTTATCTATTTTTAGAAATAGTGGCCATATATGATGGTGGATCATTATAATTTGTATAGATTTGAAAGCCTTTCATATCAGAATGCTTTCTGTGAAATTTGATTAAATTCTGTTTAACGATTTCTGAGTTGTTGTTCAAAGACTTTTCTGTTTAAAGTTCACCATATTTGATAGCTGCTCAGTATCATTTGTACAAACTTGCAATCCTTTTATGCCAAAAAATGATTTGTCAAATTTGGTAAAATTCGGCTATGCAGTTTTTGAGTCTTTTAAAGGTTTTTCTATTATTAGCAATAATGGTAATATGCAACATTTGATAGTGAATCAGCATCATTTATACGAATTTGAAAGCCCATCTTGCCCGAATACCTTTGATCAAATTTGGTCAATTTCTCTTCAGCAGTTAATGAGAAGTCATTTGAGGTTGTTCTATTTTACTAACAGTAGCCATATTGGTTGAAAGATCAGAATAATTTTTTTATAACTGAAAGTCCTTCATGCCAGGATGATTTCTATCAAATTTGGTTAAATCCTGTTCAGCTGGGTTTTAAAAAATCTGTTTAAAGATTTATCTATTTTCAGTAATGGCTGCCATATTTGATTGCAGATTGGCATCATCTGTACAAAATTGAAAGTCCATCATGCCAGGGTGCTCTCTGGTAAATTTGGTTAAAACTGATCTAGAGTTTTTTTAGAAGAAGTTTAAAATAGCAAAATCAATCGATAACACGTTGGATGTTTGACAATGTATGCCGGATGTAGGGTCAAAACATATGCAAACTCGTCCTTATAGCCCGTTATTATCAGTTGTCCTGATTTTGTTTTAATGTCCCACCATGAATATGGAAGCTTCTAGTGTTACCCTTGTGCATCCATCTGTATTTATATCTGTGCAGCCATATGTCTGATTAAGTTTTGCATTTAGGTCACTGTGGCCAAGCCCTTCCATCATAAAACTTTATTCAGCATTTAGAGTAATAAATGGTAATCAAAACTTGGAAATCTTACTCCAGATCAACAATTGCAGCCTTTTGATTGGCCACAATATTTTCTAGTAAGATTTGGAGTCTAGTAAAACTTTATGATGTAGACCCAGGCAACTGTGTTCCATTAATACTTTTTTAGTTCTTTAATACACTGAAACTAGTTTCAATGACCTAAATATCTGGACATCAAAAAAAGTTTACTTTCCTCTCTGTCTGGATATTTCATGAACTGATGAAATTATTAATTTTCAAAAATTATTTTGTCCAGAAAATTAATGTATGAATCGATGCCCCTGGCAAGTTCAATATTCGTCGGTAAACTAGGTTTCATTATATCCTTGGTTGCCAATAAAGAACACTTTCATGATAATGTTTCAGTGTTTTCTTTTTCAAATAAAGAATTCTGAATGCATTTCTGATGTTTGCTTTCTGTTTATAAACTATGTCAGTTTGATCATCAAGTAAACATACTACCCTTGGTGACAAGTGTGAACTGGCCCTAAATGATATAAATTGTGTCAGGCGAGTTCATGAACCATGAAAGATATAATGTTGCATAATCTGTTTGTGCAAAGTATTAGCAAAACCAATTCATTAAAACCCAACAAGTCTGTCTCAATCATCGCTAGAATCTTATCTAATAATGTGACCCAGCTAATGATAATGTACCTAAATTGCTGATTGGAGCCAGTTCTAATATCAATATTGTTTTGATAATTGAAAGATTTTCTTTGAAAATGGAATGCATCAACGAAATGATAAGCATTTATTTCATATTAACTTGCCTCTAAAAATGTCAAAGATAAAAATATTTTTTTTAAAAATGCCTGCAATGATCTCAAACTACAACTCCAAATATGGTGATGACTGCCCTAATATGTAAATGAGCTAAATCACTTAGACTGGTTTAGGAATTTAATTATGGAACACCATTATTGGTAATGACACTTTAGGTAGAAAGACTGAACTGACTACATGCATAATGATGTTATCACAGGGAAATCTGCCAATGAATGAAAAATGAAAAGACAAGAACTTGTGAAACTCGCATGTCAGAGATGCTGACCACTTTATCACAAATAAATGTCAAAACTTATTAGGCTACTGGAAAAGGACAAACAGAGATAATAACCTGCATACACGTTTAAAACTTGGTATCACACTAGTTAATCCACTTTACTCAGAATGTGAATTGTCTAGCTTTGGGTATATCACCATTGAGTAATCACAAGTAGTGGAGTGTGTCAGTTGTTTTTATTGGTGCTGGTTGACAACAGCATCATTTAATAGAATATTTTTGAGTTATAACAAGATTTCCAAACTGAATGTCAGCCCAGCACCATTTTCATTTAGGATCAACTAGACATCATATGAAGTCTTTTTGTCAAAAACCCATGACAATATGACCATCCATTCAGAAAGTGTAGCAATAGCAAGATTTTCAAGATGGTCACCATGGTGGTCATATTGGATGTTAGATTGGCATCATTTTAATTTAGGACCAACCAGACACCACAAGAAGTCTTCTGTTGAAAACCCATGTCAATATGACTGTCTGTTTAGGGGTTTAGCAGCGATATCAAGAGTTTCAAGATGGCTGCCATGGCAGCCTTATTGGATATCAGATTGACACCATTTTCATTAAGGACCAACCAGATATCATAAGAAGTCTTCTGGTGAAAACCCCATGTTGATACGACCATCCATTAAGGAGCAGTGATGATAACAAGATATTTGAGGTCAGATCGGCACCATTTTAATTTAGGTGCAACCAGACATCAAAAGACGTTTTCTGGTGAAAACCCCATGTTAATATGACTTTTCATTCAGGAGTGGCAATAACAAGATTTTCAAGATGGCTGCCATGGTGGCCATATTGGTCATTAGCTCAGCACCAATTTCACTGACTAGACATCATAAGACGTCTTCTGGTGAAAACCCCATGTTGATATGACTTTGCATTCATTAGAAGTAGTGCTAACAAGATTTTCAAGAAGGCTGCTATGGTAGCCATACTAGCTGTCAGATTGGCACCAACTAGACATCATAAAAATTATTTTAGTGCAAGTGCCATGCTGATATGACCATTAATTCAGGAGGAGTAGCAACAACAAGATTGTCAAGATGGCCAATGTGGCAGCCATATCTGATGTCTGAACGACTCCTATTTCATTTAGGACCAATTAGACATCATAAAGAGTCTTGCAGTGAATACCCGATGTCAATATGACTTTCCATTCTGGAGCAGCAATAACAACATTGTCATGATGGCTGCTGTGGTGACCATACTGGATGTCCAAGCAGCACCATGTTCATTTAGGACCAACCCATAAGAAGTCTTCCAGTGAAAACCCCATGTCAAAAAAATGTTATGGAATAGCAATAACAAGATTTTCAAGATGGCCACTGTGGCAGCTATACAGGATGTCCAAGCAGTACCATTAGACCATGAGATGAATGTGTGTGTGTAAAGTTTGTGTAAAGTTTCATGGCAATCCTTGAAGTAGTTTACAAGAAGTAGCGATAACAAGCTTATACTAATAGATAGACAACAGATGGATGATGGACAACAGGCCATCTGATAAGCTCTTCTGGCGTATGACCAGTAGAGCTAAAAATGTAAAATATATTTTAATTGTGCGTCCCATTTTAATCCATGCCATGAATTACAATTTCCATCAGTAGTAAATCAATGAAGATTAACCAAAAGCCAAATGGTGTCACTTTTGCTAGAAGCTGGTATACATTCAGGTCCTAAATTTTGAGAACAAAATGTGTATTTTTGTGTGTGAAATGAAAGTGAAAGTAGAACAAGGTATTTACTCATAAACATGCATCCCCTCACCAATAGGAGTGCATAGCCAACAATATACTGACTGATATGGAGGACTGATGTCAAGGAAATAGGTCAGGGAAATAGGTGTAAAAAGAATTGCAATGAGATATGCCAACACATTCAACCCAGGATGGTCTGGACAGGATTTGAACCTGTTATGCACTAGTTGTGAGCATGTACTAATGACTGCCACTGTGTGGAGGAAGGAAATATTACTGCAATATACTACTCATTACGATGTACCAACATACAAAGTTTCATCAGTTTAGTGTTGAAACAGAGTTTGATTTGTCTAGATACAATAGGAATAAAGATATCGAGGATAAAACAAATGGCTAAAAATACAAACATTACTCAATCATGAAAATCAGGTCACAGTAACCTAGTTTTGGTATGGATGCGTCACTCTTCATGAGAGGCATCGTCATTCTAATTTTCCAAGATATTGTGGTTGTAATGAGCTAATATACAAAAATCATTCAGGTGTAAAAATTTTGTTACAGTGACCTAATTTGGGTTTAGGTTTGAGTTACTCTTGTTGAGTTGTAGCCACAAACCAATTTTCATAACTGTATGTAAAAACAAGGTCCCAAATATTGAGCATGTAATGAACAAATGGCTGAAAATACAAAAGTCACACAAGCAAAACAACAGGGTCACATTGATCTAGTTTTGGTATAGTTAATTTGCTCTCGCCAAGATGTATTTACATAGCAATTTTCAGAAGTGTAGGTGAAATACGGTCCAAGATATGAAGGGTGTTACAATAGATAGCTGAAAACAAAAGAGTCACTCAAGCATGAGAATTAGGTTATGGTAATTTCCAGGTCTTTTCCAGTTTTTTTCCTGGATCAAGTTAGTAGATTTTTACATATTTAGCAAGGTCTGATAGTAAAATTCACTGCAAAGATGAGTAACTTTTGCGGTTGTTGAAAGTTACTATTGACAAAAATGCTTAACTCCATGTTCCCAGGGCAAACTACCACTTAATAAGCAAAGATCTATCACAATACGTTTTTGTTAAATTTACATATCAAATGGGGAACTTTGGAAGATAAGCTTTATTATTTTTCTCTAACATTTACTGAGATCGCACTTCACAGACAATGTGTTGGTACAGTGTGATGCTGGACTGGTGCTCTTATCTTCAACAAAAGAAAATATACCAATATGGAATGGACTAAGAGGTAACCAGTCTACTTGACCAATCCAATCTCCTGAGCACCTGAACTGACTATACAAATATGTTTAGGGCAAGCACCCAAATGATCCATACAGCAATTTTGTGTCTCAAATGACAGAAGAGTTCTGCAACCTCTAAAAATTCCAGTAAGAACTCAATAAATTTAACTCGTGATCAGTTAAATTACAACTCAATTATGTATTTTTTCTCTGATCAAGTGGTGGCTGAAAATTCACAGTTTTGTCCAACTTTCATCAATATTTGAAAAATGTAAGGGCTCTTAACCTATTCCTTCTCCTGACTTTCTCTCGATTTCCTGGTAGCGTGGGAACCATGTACTTATGATACGGCTGAGTTACTCTTGTTGAGATGTGTCCACATACTGATTTGTATGCATGCAGATGAAATAGGGTCCAAAATTTGAGGGAATAATTAAAAGCTGATAATACAAGTGAGTTGAATGTGAAAATTAGGTCAAAGTGATCTATTTTATATATGGCTGAGTTACTCTCCCTGAGATGCATCCACATACCAATTTTCATGAAGGTTAAAAATGATCTAAAATTAGTGAGGGCAAAACAAATGGATAGTCAAAAATACAAAAGTTAATTAAGCATGAAAAGTGAGTCACATTGGCCTAGTTTTGGTTTGGATGGGTTACTCTTCTTGAGATGCATAATGCGACATCAGATTTGGGTCTATGCAGTTTGCAGTATGTATTGGCTTATATGCGAGTATATACAGTATTGATAATTTTCAGCTGATTATGAAGCACAACAATAAACAATAGTTTTAAAAGAATACAAAAATCTCTATGTGAAAAATTAAAGTTCAAAACATATTTATAACTTTACTGATTAAGCATGTATGAAAAATTAGAGGTTTTGAAAAATAATAGCCATCACAGTACCATATGTACCTGCTTGTAACTCTGGTCTAACAGCAAACTGCATAGACCCAGATATCATGCACTGGCAGATCTGGGTCTATGCAGGTTGTTAGGACTAATCAGTAGAACAAACAACATAGACCCTGATCTGCTGGTGCATTATGTGATGGCAGATCAGGTTCTATGTTGTTTGCAGTTGGACACAACTTATAAGCAAGTATAGACAGTAATTATTTTTTTCTTATAGTAATAACTGTGAATAACTTACCCTGAATTTTCAGGAAATCGAATATTTCCACTGGCAACTGCCAAAGGAATGCTATCTCCCCTCTGATAAACTTGTTCAAATGGAGATTCTTGGAAAGCCATTGCATACAGCACACAACCTAGTGACTGCAAAAAGAAAAAGAAAAGAACATGTAACACTGCCCAATTTGTGGAGCCTGTAAACTCAGTTTTGTATATATTGTTATCACCTGCCTTTAGACCCCAAAATTTGACGTTGTAAGTGAATCCATGAGAGTAGAATACATTACTCATGAAGTTTTGGGATCCAGAGTCTTTTATTTGTTTCATAACACTAACTTACTTTATGATCATCGATGAAGGCACGTGTCTAACAAAAATGTAAAAATGAGTGAAAGCCTAGCGAAAACTTAAATGGGAAATGACACATGCAGATGCAGGACAAGATTTGTGAGTCACTTCTCTTAATTTCATTTGCAATTCAATGTACCGTATATACTCGCATATAAGCCCAAACCAACTGCAAACTGCATAGACCCAGATCTGCCATCGCATAATGCGCCGGCAGATCTAGGTCTATGCAGTTTGTTAGAACTAATCAGTAAAACAAACAACATAGACCCTGATCTGCCGGTGCATTATGCATACATGAGTATATACGGTATGTACATATATGTATAGGGTTTCACAGCACATCAGCACAATCCTGGCTATACAGAACAAAGTAACTCCGGTATCCCACCAAAAGGTACAGAAAACAAGATAAAGCCCCAAAATTTTGAAAATCCTTAAAATACAATGTAAAATTTTCAATATTAGCCATGCTTTTAAAAAAGTCTATGACCTTCTCAGCTGAAACACCATCATGGGACTCATCTCAGGGCAAAATGGCAGCCTCTTTTAGTCACCTCTTACAAAATGCTTGAGAGCACATTGGGCCAATTCTATATCACCATGCCCACAGGAGGCATTTGCGATTTAAACCTCCATAAAAGGATATACAAATGAGGTCCTATGGTCACTTGATATAGACAGGCTTCACTCTAAAATGGACTCTTGCTTTAGCAAACCTATCAAGAATCTCTGGACCTAATGAATATTTGCACCACAAACATTCTCATTCTCGGCTAAATAAAAAATATCATGATCAAAAAGGCTGCAATTTGGAACAAAAAAAGCAGATTGTCAATAATAGTCTCCTTGATCTTCCGATGTGGCCTATCCAAGAAGTAACAAGTACCATGAACAGCACATTATAAGCCCTTCCCCAGTTTAATGATCCTCTATGTTGGAACTAGTAGGGCTTGGGTGATTCTGGAGATTACTGTCAAATTGGTCTCAATAATCTGAACCTTTGGTCAAGGTAAGTGGGCTTGAACTAAAGTCACTGTGCACAAACCATTATTTTCTTATTTGACTTACCATGACTGTGACCTTTGAGTGTCAGACTCCAGAATCTGTAGGATTCTTTATTACCATACATGCATGCAAGGCATCAACAAGTTCTGTCAAGGAACTTTTTCTAGAATAAAAGTTATTATGCAAAACCATTTTTTTTTTTATATGCCACAATGACATTGACCTCTGACCTTTTGTTCCTGAAAACAATAAACCTCTTCTATACCTTAAGTGCAAGCCTTCCACAAAGTCTAGTCAAGATATGTCGTCTAGATCTAAGGTTATTGTGCAAAAAAACATTTTTCTTCTTTCAGTCACAGTGACCATAACCTATCATATTTTTACCTAACAATAAGCTTACTTCTTACCCAATGTGCAAGTTATCCACAAACTCTGGTAAAAGGTACATGTTTCAGAACTGAAATTTTGTGCCAATTCCCTTTTTCGACTTTCAGTGACTTGACTTTGACCTTTTGACCCCCAAACAATAGGCTTCTTCCTTACCCTAAGTGAAAGCTATCTACAAAGTTTGGTCCTGGTCTGTGATGTAGACCTAATGCTATTGTGTATAAACCATTTTTCTTCTTTCAGTTACAGTAACTGTGACCTTTGACTTTTTAAACCCAAAATGAATATGCTATTTCCTTACAACAAGTACAAGCTATCCATGAAGTCTGATCCAGGTTTGTGATGTACACTGTAAAACTATTGCTATTGTGCAGAAACCATTTTATTCTTTTACAGTGACCTTGACCTCTGACCTCAAAATTAACAGACTTCTCCCTTATCCCATGTGCATGCTATCCACAAAGTTGGGCAAAGGTAAATCTGAAGTCCTTGTCCAGAAAATTTAAAGTTGACAGACAGTTGGACAGACAGGATCATAACATAGTACACTCTCTGAAAAAGGTGGGCATAAAAAAATTTTGGAACATTATCACACTAAATAAACTTTATTCAAAAGCCCAGGCAATGGAATTTTTTATTCATTTCTGGTGTTAATAGTGGATTTATTTCATCATGAGGCTAAAAATTACATTTTGCTTAAAGTTAAAATGTATTGGGTTCTGTCTCTTGTAACAGCTGATGAAATTTACCCTGCAAAACTCATCATCCTGATACAGAAAAACTTAGCAAAAATGGACACCTTTGGGACTACAAATTATAGAGCTAACTAGCATACAGGTTTTGTATTGGTATTACAATGATCGTTTTGGTGTCAGAATATCTGGCTAGTCTGCAGGACAAACTACATTGCAGAGTGGTCAGTTTCAGGAAATTTGGCTCTACACTGAATTTGTTGGATAACCTTGATCTACCTGCACTCTCACCCCCAGCCAATAAGAGATTCACTACTATAGTATAATCTCTTTTATTCAACACAAATGGTTCATGTAAATTTGTTAGATAAAAGCAAACTGCTGAATAAACATGACAGATCTTTATGGCTGTCTCTAGGAGGCTTCCTACATGTCTCGAAGTGTGTAAGGTTTTTGTTTGGTTGGTGGGTTGGTGTTTTAATAGCACAACAACACATGAAAGGGGATACCCTGCCAAGGAAAATAGAGCAAAGTGTCTTGCACAGAGAAACACCACAGCTGCCAACCTGTCCTGGTCTCAACAGGATTTTAAGCTGCACCCTTTTGTACACGCCTTACATTCTAATCACTGACCCACTGTGGTTCCTAGAAGTCACGATGGCTCAGTAGTTAGTATGCTGGACTGATGACCAAAATTGTGCAGGCTTGAATCCTACCATTGGATCAGCTCAAGTTGGCTACTATGTTGTGTTCCTTGGCAAGGCACTATATACCAATTGCCTCTGCGCTAAATAACCTACCTCTGTTGCTGTGCTGTAAATACCTAACAAAACCAAACAGTTGTTTGTAGATATATCCAGAAGAGAGAAAAGTTGAGAAGTTAAATATAAATTTGGGAGAAATAAAGACCTGTCATAAATATTTTTATCAGAAAGAGAGATATATAGGGAGGGAGAGAGAGAAAAAAGTTAATTAAGCATGTGTGTGAGAAAGATAAGATAAGATAAGGTTTATTTATAGTCAGCATGATTTAAAACAACAATTCAACATAAGCTCTAATGAGCTATTTACCAACATGACATAAGAAACAATAAAGACGTTTAAATCGAACATGATTTGCAAGACATACAACCACAGCATAATACATAGATACAACTAGACAAAACACATAGCGCATAACTTAAAATATAAGCAAGCAAAGCATTTTAAAAAAGGCTGTAATTTAAAGTGAATTTAGGTAACTAAAAAAAAAAAAAAACACAAGTTAGGATGATCTGAAGGATGAAAAAAAAAAATGGTTAGGTTACTTAAAATTATAGATTAAAATCAAATTTTAAGTTAAATGCAAAACTACCAATTTAGGACTAAAAGCATGCTGAGATGCAGAATTATGCCCAACTTAAAAAGAAATGTGCTAACAGTAGGGCACTTGATGGTACTTGAGACAAGGGCAGTAAAACAAAACGGTAACACAGATATTAGTTGTCATCATCATGGCAGGAGAGTTGTTGAGAAGGGGGTGGGGTATTATTTGCGGATATTACATTTACAGTCTTTACCATTCCAAGATAAAATTAATGATCTAAATTAATTAAAATTTGATTGGTCTCTAAAACGATTAGGTAGCTCATTTCATAGAATTGCAGCTGCATATATAGAAGATTTTTTGCCATATGTTGAGGTTTTAATTCTTGAGACATCTCAAATATCCACTCAGAAGGAGTAGCAATTACAAGATTTTCAACATGGCTGCTGTGGCAGTCATATTGGATGTCTAAGCAGCACCATTTCATTTAGGACCAATAAAACCTTGGGATGAATGTGTGTGTAAAGTTTCAAGGCAATCCTCCAAGTAGTTTAGGAGTAACAATAACAAATTTGTGCTAATAGATGGACATCAGAAGATGGAGAACAGCCAACAGGTAGTCAACAAGTATATGACCAGTAGAGCTAACAAATTACAATTACACTGACATTTTTTAATATTTCTTTCCCCCAAACTTTGTACTTGCATTTATAGTATGACACATAATGTATGCAATGAATTTTGGGCTATAACCCCTGGGTAATGGTTCAGCAGGTGGGAGGTGTGCGAACATGTGATAAAAAGGTGTGGGGATTTGACCCGGCAAGCTATGGAAGAAGCTCATTATTATTATTATTACAGGAAATTCCTACCCATATATCCGACCGCTCATCTACAGTGTCTCCCATCTCTACATTAAATAACTCTGGAGCTCTGTACAGCATAGAGCAGCGCTCTGCAGCTTCATCCTGAAAAGGTAATCATGCACTTGCATAAAAAAAAAAATCAGTGGAAGATGAGTTATTGTCTGTAAATGGCATAATGATGGCATAGCTTTCTGCTTATGCAAATGCAACATGAAATCTTAGGGATCTTCATAGCTATGAAAACCAAGTCATTTTCATGATGGGTCAAATGGCATATTTGCCTGTTTTAGTACTGCAAAACTTAGAAAAACAGCAGGCCATCTAAAAACTGTAGGGGCCACCAAGAAAATTTGATGTTGAGGCCCATTCAAAAATGTATTCATTTTAACTGTATAATGTTATACTTTTCTTGCAAACTGACACTGGTAGAACCCAGTAACATCCCTGTGGAAATCCTAATATCACTGGTAAAACCCAGGAATATCCCTGTGGAAATCCTAATAGCACTGACAGAACCCAGGAATATCCCTGTGGAAATCCTAATAGCACTGACAGAACCCAGGAATATCCCTGTGGAAATCCTAATAGCACTGACAGAACCCAGGAATATCCTACTATCCCTGATATAACCCAGGAATATCCCTGTGGAAATCCTAATATCACTGGTACACCATAGGAATATCCTCCAGGAAATCCTAATATCACTGGTACAACCCAGAAATATCCCTGTGGAATTCCTAATATCATTGGTACAACCCAGGAATATCCTTCTCAAAATCCTAATATCACTGGTACAACCCAGGAATATCCTTCTCAAAATCCTAATACCATTGGTACAACCCAGGAATATCTTCTGAAAATCCTAATATCACTGGTACAACAGAGGAACATCCTTCTGAAAATCTTAATATCACTGATACAAACTTCAAGAACATAATAATATTATACCAAAGTTTCAGTTGAATACAGCCACTGATGTAGAAGATAAATAACTTTCAAAAAGTTTAGCACAGAACCTTGGCATTGTAGACGACGGCAACCCTGTTGCCAGGTGAAAAAGTAATACCCATCTCTTGCCATTCAAAGACAAGACAAAATCTGACCAGTTATCTTAGAGATCAAGCTTCCTTTAAAGTGTGATCTGTACATACTTGAGTAGCTTGCATAATATATTTGGACTATGGCACACTAAAACTGAGATTTTTCATCAATACACTGGCAATAAATTAGTTTCAGTTCATGTCATTGGTAGGTGGAGAGGGAGAAAGTTATTTTTGTCTTCTGGAAAGAAAGCATAATAACTGTTTTGCATACAATAAAAAAACATTTGCTTTAAGAAATGATTTGTGGTCTGTTGTATCAAACTTGGAATTTTTGTTAACATTCTTTTTAATCAAAGTATTGCATGGGTGTATAATGCAATTTAAACTATGATTACCGTATTATTTAGGCTAGTATACCCATACGATTTAAGTTAGTACACCCATATTATTTAGGTTAGTATACCCATACTATTTAGGTTAGTATACCCATATTATTTAGGTTAGTATACCGTATTATTTAGGTTAGTATACCCATACTATTTAGGTTAGTATACACATATTATTTAGGTTAGTATACCCATACTATTTAGGTTAGTATACCCATATTATTTAGGTTAGTATATCCATATTATTTAGGTTAGTATACCCATACTATTTAGGTTAGTATACCCATACTATTTAGGTTAGTATACCCATATTATTTAGGTTATTATACCCATATTATTTAGGTTAGTATACCCATATTATTTAGGTTAGTATATCCATATTATTTAGGTTAGTATACCCATATCATTTATGTACCACATATAATAACACCTCTTATTATATGACTTCTAAAATCTGCTGTCTTCCGATTGCCAGAAGATGCCCTTGCTAAAATGTTATATCAACTTCAAAAGAGGGTGCTATATGATTTCAAATGCTCACCTGATGTCTACTCATCACTTTTTTATATTCAGAGTATGCATCACACATTATTAATAAGTGGCAGCATGTTTTTGGGGTCTATCCATCTGTCCCTCTGTATTTTTTTCCGACCACGTCACATTTCATCTGTTTGTTTTAGTTTTTAATGAAAGAGTTTCGGAACCAAAATTATCAGAAAAAAGGACAAATCTGTCTGGATTATTTGTGTATTCTCTATTTTTTATTTTGATTATTAAAATTAATGTCAGTACTTTTGTCTAATAGTTTAATAAGCATATTTTTTCAAACATTTTAAACAGTAAAATCCTGACTGATTGTTGCATCAGCACAACCAATGCAAAACAATAACAGGAAATTAGGTCATATAATAGGAGGCCCATGTGAGACTGAAACTGATCACTTGGCTGATGTCTGCCTAATAGTCAAATGCAATAACTGGCCAAGACATCTGGGTCAGGAGGATGCTTTCTATGGAAATATTGAAAGGCCCTTATGTCTGGAAACTTTGTGTCAAGGTTGGTCAAATTCTGTTTAGCACTTTTGTTTAAATAAAGTTAGGTAAATGTTCTCCACTTTTAGTAATGGCAGCCAAATCTGATGGCAGAAAGGTATTATTTGCATCAATCTGAAAGGTATTCAAGCTAGGACACTTTCTGTCAAATCTGGTCAAATTCTGTTCAGCACTTATTTAGAGAAAGTTATTCAAATATTTTTCCAATTTTAGTAACTGCAGCCATATTTAATGGCAGATTAGCATCATTTATAAAATAAATACTTCAAAGACTTTCATGCCATAATGCTTTCTGATAAATTTGGTCAAATTTTCTTGAGTGGTTTTTTAGTTCTTTCAAGGATTTTGCATTTTTAGTAACAGTGACCGTATTTGATGACAATACGAAATCATTTGTAAACATCTGAAAGCCCCTAATACCAAAATGATTTCTGTAAAATTTTGTCAAATTCTGTTGTGCAGTTTCTGAGAAAAAGTTGTTTGAAGTTTTCTCTAGTAATGTCAGCCATATATGATGATGAATCAGTATCATTGGTATACAATTTTAAAGTTCTACATGCCAGGATGCTTTCTAGCAAGTTTGGTCAAATTCTCTTCAGTCATTTTGGAGAAGAAGACATTTAAAGGTTTTCTATTTTTAGTAATGGCTGCCACATCTGATGGCAGATCAGCATCATATCTTCAAAATTGAAAGGTTTTTTGACACAATGTTTTCTGCAAAGATAGGATAAATTCTAAACAGAGGTTTTGAAGAAGTCATTTAAAGGTTTTTCTATTTTTAGTAATGGTGGCCATATTTGATGGAGGATTGGCATCATCTGTATAAATCTGAAAGGTCTTCATGCCAAGATACTTTCTGTCAAATTTGATCACATTCTGTCCTGCGGAACTGGATTAGTCATTTCAAGTTTTTTTCTATTTTTAGTAATGGTGGTTATATTTGATGGCAGATCAGCATCATTTGTACAAATCCGAAAGGCCTTTATCCCATGATGCTCTGTGACAAGTTTGGATGAAACTATCTGAGGTTTTTGAGAATCTAAATATAGAAATTGTTGATGGACTATGGACAGGTTTTTCTTTTTATAGTAATATCAACCATATTTGATGGTGGATTCTGTAAATTTTGATCAGATTTTATTCAGCGCTTTGGAGTTGTCATTTAAAGATGTTTCTATTTTTAGTAACGGTGGCCATAATTGATGGCAAATCAGCATCATCTGTATAAACATGAAAGGCCTTTATAACAGAATGCTCTTTGCCAAGTTGGTTAAAATTGGTCTGGCAGTCCTCGTGAAAAAAAGAATCTTTCATTTGTGCTGATTTCAAATAAAATGTATGAAATTCATATAATAATTTCAATCCTTTGCTTACCATCTGAAATGAGTACTTATGTAAGATCAACTAATTATCTTGATGTTAACATTATGCAATAAAATGATACCAATTTCATATGAATAATGAAAGAAAAGAGGACCTGTTATCATCCAATTAACACAGAATTGGACATTGATTTAGTATACTTGCCATTTAAGCTGGAATAAAGAGCAATCCAGCTTATGGACTGATGATGTCTGTCCAGAAGTCCATCTCGCATCAACAATGTGGTTACAGTTTGCATTTAGGTCATTTTCTAACTACCGCTTGCAGAATAACATGACTTGCTATGTAAATGTTTCATGACGAACACTGAAGCCATCAGTGAAAATTAGGTCCAAGTGACCTATATTTCATGGTTTTTAAGCCATCCATATTGCCATTTACAGCTGTCTTGTTTCAATAAAATACTACATCATTGTTCATACTTGCAAGCGATGAGCATCTGCCCAACTCTGAATGTGGACCCTGGCTTTGGCTGCAGAGCCCAAGTCCATCAGAACTGGTGTTTCATCATCAGCCAGCATTACATTGGCTGGCTTCAGGTCCCTGCGTGGAAAAAAATGAAGGTCAAAATATGTGTTTACAAACTTGGAAGGAGACAAAACACAAGTGGTGAATACATTTCATGCATTTCATCATGGACTTGGTAATGCAAATGATGGTGGTGGTGTTAGCACTAGCACTAATGGTGTTAGTAGTAATGGTAGTGTTGGTGATGGTGCAGTGGTGGAAGAAATAACTAGAACTCTTAGTAACACATACATCACAAATAGCCCTGTCTCCCAAAATTTGTTCAGAATGGCTTAACAAACAGAGGAACATTGCAGACACAAATGTTGGTGTATCCAACAATTAGGGGTAATAACTTTACAAAATGATGATTGTTTTGTTTTTGTTGGTTTAACAGCACTGTTAACATATTATTGGCTATATCATCCCAAGGATATGGTAGCAAGGTGCCTTTTCCAAGGAAACACCAAGACAGCCAATCCAGGCTGGCCTTGGCAGGCATCGAACCACACAACCCTTGGATTACCTTTAGATTACAAGTCCAATGCTCAACCACTGAGCTACTGCACATCCCAACAAAATGATGACATAAAATGCTGGCAATCAAACTCATGCAAGAGTTTATCCCTTAAAACTACACACACAACTTGCTTAAAATCCAATAATGGCTGGTATTCTTATGCCAAAGAAAGCATTTTAAAGTTTGGAAAAAATGGGCAATCTGAGGTCAACATTCCACTAATTAATGATACTGAATGCAAACAAATATTTTCATAGAAAGTAGACGTATAAAAATCAAACTCATGAAGTGTCACTTTGCCAACATGAAAAGTAACAAAGTTTCATGGCTCTCTCTCAGTGGTCATACAATGTAATACAGTTAAAGTATAGAAAAAGGAGAACAAAACCGATCAATGACCTTGACATTGAAGATATACTGACTGTGACATTTGAGATGCCATCAATTTGAGAAACATAAGTGTACCATGGTTCATCCCAAAACTCTTTTAAAATATAAAAGCAGAAAGAAAAGAACATTAAAATATTACCATGTAATCTTGACCTTGAAGACAAGATCCCAAATGTGGTATGCAAAACATCTGGTGGCAATATGTAGGTACACCAAATTTCATCTATTTATCTGAAACAGCTTTCTTTTAAGTTGAAGAACAGAAGGAAAAATGTGGCTGAAATATTGACCTGCGAAGATAGGATCCTCCAATTGAGTACATGAAACACCTTCTGGTGCTAATACACAAGTCCACAAAGTTAATCTGTTTATCTCAAACAGTTCTAAAGTTTTTGAACAGAAAGGAAAGTGTGACTAAAATTTTAAACCTTTAGTGATGAAATACAATCTCAAACAGCTCTAAAGTTATTAAGCAGTAGGAAACTGTGATGCAAAATTTAAAAGACTGACCCATGACCTTGACCTTGAAGATACTACCCATAGTGTTGTATGCAAACACACCTTCTAATGATGATATATAAGTATACAAAGATACATTCCTTAATCTCAAAATGGCTCTGAAGTTATAATGCAGAAAGGAAAGTGTGATGGAAACTTAACAATAACCTGTGACCTTGATCATTAAGATGGGACCCCAAATGTGACATTCAGACCCTCTAATGCTGATGCATGTATGTACCAAGTTTCATCTCTTAATCTCAAATGGCTTGAAAGTTAGATATAAAAAAAGAGTGAAAGACAGACAGATGGAAACATGACTAATATGTCCCCCACTCTGCTTTGCATGAAAAACTGCTGAACAAAAGTTTAGAAGATCAGGCAATCTGGGGTCATAACTACTCTAAATCATGATGTAGACTGCTAGAAATCAATCTCATATGATGTTACATCAGTATAATGCTGTATATCAAACTTGGTTGAAATCCAGCAATCCTTTGTGATGGTATGCTGTGGAACAAACAAACAATTGAGAACAGGCAATCAGGGGTCATAGCTCCTCTAAATTATGACATCAGAGATGCTGCCAGAAATTTTCTTTTGAGGGAGAAGTCCCCCACACCTACCTCAAGAGGAGGGAATCCAGGGCTGATGGGTGACGACATTATTACAAGGTATATGCATACCTAATTTAAAATAAGCATTCAATGACTTTCTATCACTTCTTTGACAATAAATACATAAGGCAGCGGCATACCTAATTCAGTTTGCTGAGCTGATAAATATTCTTCTCTGTTTCTTATCACTTCAATTCTTCAAAGCCTCTGCAAACTGAAAATCACTTATTGGACCCCTTGTATCTGTACAGTCATCAGTTTATTCACTGTTTCAGATGTTTGCCTATTCCTCAAAGTAGTGTGAATTCTGTTTTGCGAACTGAATCCCCTCTCACAATCTGCTGTTTGTAAAGGGAGAACAACTGAAAGTTTGGCTAATTTGAACAAATTAGGGAACTGGTCTTCATGGTATTCAAACATAATTTTCCACAATTCTTCCATGTTGACCCTAGGATATTTCTGTTGTATGAACACATTTTTTTTCATGGCTGTATTCAGCCAAAATTGCGGCACCATCAATGAGAGATTTACTGGTTACATTACTGATTTTTTTTGTCTGCTTCTCCAAAATGTTTTATGAGAGTCTCCATTTCAGTTAGGATCTGCAACCTCTTCTTTAGAAACAAATGATAGATATTTAGCCCCAAAGCTTGAAAAACATGTGGCTATTGCTGTTATGTTCAGCTGGAAATCTTCTCATCTGAGCTACAAGCTTTTCAGAAAAATCTTTCTTGACCTGATTAATTTCTTTGCTTACTTCCTTCTGGTCCTTTTCTGTTTCACCTCCTTTTGTTCCAAGCTTAACACCTTTTATAGAAACACATTTACCAGCAGAGTCCATCTTAAGTTCTGATAATGGCTTTTCCTTTTCTTGTCTCTCTCCGCAGCAGAATATAACCAATCCAAAACAGGTTTCACTGCAGATACATCGAGCTGCTCCTTCTGAAAGGTGATGCTGATGGGATGCCAAAGATGGTATAATGTCCATCAGAAAAAAAAGCATGGCAACAAACTTACAGTGTGTAAGATTCTCATACATATATGCACATGTATTGCTATCCTTTTTGTGTTTTTCAAAGTAGCAGACAAGAGGCTTCCATGAATGGTAAACTGCATACAATGAACTGTAGAATGCCATCCAACTAATTTCATGTGCTTCTTTCATAGAATATTCAGCTGAGTCCAAGACATTTTTAATTTGTATCAGTTCTGTTCTCCTTAAAGATGGCTTCTTAAAATATCTGAACAATTCCTTCAAAACAAGGTTAGGAGGATGTGACCTTATTATGATCGGGTACTTCAAAAATTGGTTTCTTCTTTAAATACAATACCTGATCATAGTACCTGAGGAGAATATGTAAGAAGTGGAAGGAGTTACATCCCCTTATCCTGGAGAAGGCTCAATCTCTGATCTTCAAAGGTACATGAAGGAGCTTCAAATCTTGTGAAATATCTCGGCTAGAGTAGTGACTCCAGATTACCAGTCATGGCTAACAAGGAAGAACTTCAACCCCTCAAATCCAGCATATGTCAAGTTGCCACATCATTGACCTGAGAAGGTAGCCTGTTGTGCTGCTGCTATAGGCTCCACCAGGTCAAACTGAGCCTTTTGGGATGAAATATCTCTGAGGTAAAAGCTAAAGAAAGTTGTCTCTGCCCTCCATCTCAGAGCTTGGATTAATCTCAGTTAAGTAACAGCTGAGCTTGAAAATGCAATGCTCATGGCTACTGCCCTAATCTCATGAGCTGAAATGCACAAGAAATTCATTTGGTCTCGGGTCAGTTCTCTATATAAATAGCCAACGTATCCAGGATGATAGAGCCTGAGCTAAAATATCGACCTTTCCTTCCTTCAGTGGTAGAAATGAACAAGATCTCCCTCTTTGCAATGGTCCAATTTATTTAAGGTATCACTTCAATGTCCTTACGGGCTCCTGTAGATGCCCGAGGTGAAGAGTACAACTCAGAAAGAGGTCTCACAATGAAGGACTGATTCCCCATGAGCAAAAGCCTGATCTTAGCAATGAAAGGAAGGACTATCACGAACGAAATCGCACCATCACGACAAAACTGAAAGACAATTCAAATCAACTGACAAGGCATGTATTTCACTGATTCTGCCTTCTGTAGCTAGAAGACTAGGAAGCTGATCTCATAAGAGAGATGAGCCAATGAGGTTCTAGATAGATGTTCAAACGGTGCTCTGTTCAGCCATGTCAGAACCAATGGTAGATTCTATTTCAGATACACAGGGTCAAAGCCTTCAGTCATGATAGGTCAAAGTTCACCAGAAGGCCAGAGATCTTTGTTTTGGCGCATGTCCTCCCTTCTGTGGTAATGAAATGTATCTGAGATTGTGGAAAAGTAGCCTTTTATAGTTGGGTGCTAACTTCTTATCCTTGAAAAGTCACAGGAGAAAGCTAGCTACATGGAGTATTGAGACTTTAAGCAGAGTAATGGGAAAAACTCTGCACCTCCTTCTCATACACTTTCAGGGTAGTTGGCCTTCTTGCACAACTGATTCTGTCTACCACCTGTTCTAAGAAATTTTTGCCCCTGAAGGCTTGTTTGATATGATCAGGCATGCAGGTTCAACAATTCCAGGTTTGGATGAAACACCTGCAGTGGAGGTTGCTTGAGAAAGTGAGGAAAGACCCAATTTTCCTTGGAATTTCCACTGCAAGTTTAATTGAGCATTTATCCGTGACTTTTCCCACTTGAGGGGAGCAAACAGGATGAGACAGCACTCTGATTCACTCGCTTTTGGGATCAATGGGGCTGGGGGGAAAGTGCATGCCTCGAGACCATTCCATTCTATGGAAAGAGTGTTAACTGCCCAGGCTTTTGGATCTGAGGCTATAGAGACAAGAAATGGTAACTCTGCATTCCACCTTGTTGCAATTAGATCCACAAATGGTCGTCCCCAGTAGGTACAGAATAGACTGAATACTGAGGAGTGAACTGACCATTCAGTTTGGAATAGCTGATCTACTAAGTCTGCCATATATATATATATATATATATATATATATATATATATATATATATATATATATATATATAGAGAGAGAGAGAGAGATAGAGAGAGAGAGAGAGAGAGAGAGAGAGAGAGAGATAGAGAGAGAGAGAGATCCTACTAAAACCTGATTGTCAAGGTCCACAAAGTGCCATTGTGTAATGTAACATATCATGCATTATCAAGAAGTCAGTTGATTAAAGAAAATGCTGCATGTGTATCCTCTTACCTATATAAGACAGGGATGGGTGTGGGTGCAAAAACTACAGGCTTCAATGATGCAGTAACCAACTTAAATTGATGCATATTAAATAAGAAATACTTTTGAAGAAAAAAAACTGAATAAATAATATTTATTTGTTGCTAAGAACCATGCTTTGGTACATACATGTGTAAGAAAATCAGTAACTGAATAGCACAATCATTTACTGTGCATGTGTGTTCATCAAATGATCTCACTGCAACATAACACTAATTCTACTAAAAATGTGCACAAAGAAGCACAATTTGTAATCACCCCAGCATAGATCCTTGCTATTAAGAGCATGGCACATTATACACCTGACATGTGTTTAATAGTCCATTATACACCTGACATGTGTTTAATAGTCCGCTTTGTAGGCACTAGTAGGGCATGGTTGACTCTGGAGATTTTTGAAAACAGGTCTCAATGACCTGGACCTGTGGTCAAGGTCTTGAACTAAACTTAATGTGCAGAAACCATAATATTTTATTCAATTTACCATGAACTCTGACCTTCAGAACCCACAATTTATAGGTTTCTTCATTACCCTAAGTACACGTCATCCACAAAGTTTGGTCAAGGAACTTATTCTAGAAAAAAATGCTTTTCTTCGAGCCACAATGACCCTGACCTTTGACCTCAAAGTCAATAGACTTCTTCCATACCTAAAGTACAAGCCCTCCACAAACTCTGGTCAAGGTATGTGGTCTACAACTAAAGGTATTATTCAAAATCAATTTTCTTCTTTCAGTCACAGTGACCTTTTGACCCCAAATTCAATATCATTCTTTCTTACCCAATGTTGTAGTCATTCACAAGCTTTGGCGAAGGTACATAGTTCAGAACTTTAACTTTTTTGCAGAAACCATTTTACTTTTATCAGTCATGAGGTCTCTTCCTTGCCTCAAATGCAAGCCATCCACAAAGTTTGGTCCAGGTCTGTGATGTAGAACTAATGTTATTCTACATAAATCCTTTTTCTGCTTTCAGGCAGACCCCTAAATCAAAAGGCTTTTTCCTTACACCAAGTGCAAGACATCCACAAAGTTTGGTCTAGGTCTGTGATGCAGAATTAATGGTATTGTGTGGAAACCATTTTTCATCTTTCAGTCAGTAACCTTAACCTTTTAACTCCAAATTTGATAAGCTTATTCCTTACCCCACATGCAAGCCATCTACAAAGTTTGGTCTAGGTCTGTGATGCAGAATTAATGGTATTGTGTGGAAACCATTTTTCATCTTTCAGTCAGTAACCTTAACCTTTTAACTCCAAATTTGATAAGCTTATTCCTTACCCCACATGCAAAGTTTGGTAACTGTAGATAGTGGAGAACTTGAGATGCAGAAACAAAACTGGTGACAGATTGACAACATATTGGGACAGTTGACTCGGCAAACACTGGTGGTCAATTATTTGCCCTAGATTGAACAACAGCTGTACACAATACATTAAAGACAAACACAAAGAAGGATTATTCATGGTTCAAAACAAATTAGATTAACAATCATCATCTTTCTAACGACTGACATAACTGTTACAAAAACTGCTGAAGCACATTGATTTGTCAATATATGCATTTTCAGATGATGATCATAACATTTTCCAAGTTTCATCGTGATCCACTGAAATTTGTGAGAATAGTTGAGTTTTAAAGATTGTCATACACTGCATTCAGCTACAAGTCAAAAAGGGTAATAACTCTTATAAAAGCTGCAGGAACACTGTGATTTGACAATATGTGCATTTTTAGTTGATGAACATAATATTTACCAAGTTTTGTGGCAATTCCACCAAAAAAAATCCAGGACTAGTTGCACTAACAAGACTGTCATACATTGCTGGAAGACAAAAAGGGTAATAACTCTAGCAAAAATGGTGGAAGCAAAGTAATTTGTTGATTGGAGAATCTTCAGATGATGATCATAAAATGAACCAAGTTTCATGGCAATCCATCAAAAAGTGCCAGATTAGTTGCTCTAACAAGATTGTGTGCCAGTTGGAAGGATGGACATTAGGATTACTAAATACCTCTGCCTCGATGATAGAGGGTATAAAAGTTCAGAAATATAGTAGGTTTTTAAGAATGTCTAATAAAATAGCTTCAGGAGTTACCTCCCTTTGACTAGTCAGTGTTGCTATCCACAACCTGTTTGTGAGTCATTCAAACCACCAGTTAGTGCTGCAACAAGTACTTGAATGCTTGAGTACGAGTCCAAATTTTGGACTTGAGTACTCGACAAAGAATAGGAGACAACTCCAGCTGACAATTTTGGAGATATTACTTTAAAAATTGTGCCACCCACCTTACAGCAACCACATGGGCTTGTATTCTTTTGTACATCTTGTATACCTGAAGTTTGTATATTTAATGCTCTTCTTCCCTTGAGGGACATAAAGCCACAAAGTCTATATAAGCAGAATACTAATTTAGAAGTGCACGAGAGAATCCTTCTACGTGACAGGCATTTTAATCAACAATGATTTCTCAAGCTACTACTATGTACAACCAAATAAAAGCTGTAACAATATTTATCTCAATTATTTAACTTTTCATGCTTACAGTGCGGTCTGCTTTTTTCCACCATTAAATAATGCCAGCCCATTTCCTATGCTTGATCAACTCATGGACATGGTCAAGCCAGCTTACCATGATGATAGAATGAATTGAATAAATTACTACACTTTGATTGTTCAACCAACAATGATGCATCATCCCAATGTTTTCATAATGATTCTTCAAACTGTTACTAGCGTGCAAATACTAAATATATGACCAAAATTGTGTGGTTCTTATCAACAGAAAATGTAATCATATTTTGTATTCCATTTCTCAAAAATGTATGAGAAAAGTTGGGGGGGGGGGGTAGATATGATCTCTGACCTGACAAGGATCATAATGTCAAATACTCGAGGCAGAGTTGAGTCTAGCACTTATAGTATTTCAGTTCTAAAGACAGAACTCACTGGAGCCCTATCACCAGTGCATTTTCGATGTTAAATATTGTGACAAGGATTTCTCTTTTGAACCGATGTAAAACAAAAGCATGCTGATGTACCTGTGTGCATAGGGTGGGTTAAAAGAATGCATAACTTTCACTCCATGGCAAATTCCTTGGAAAATCTTCCACAGTTGGTGTTCACTCATCTTATCTGATTTCTTTTTTAAAACATCAATTCGATCTTGTATGGATCCTTTCTGAAATACAAAAGAAGATTTGAACAAGAATGAAATGCTATTAAGAAACACAAAATAACATAATTAGGCATACATAATGTACATACATATTTCTCTGAATTATTCACGAGTGAAGCTGTATGGATATTGTACAAAATATGGAACTACATATATTTCAGAAAAATTTTGAAAAACAAATCATATAAATTCTTATTTATGCATTATGGATAAACTTGTATTTATTTAGATGCAACAAACATCCAAGATTCCATTTACATGATACAGAGTTGTCAAATCTGAATATATGTTGTAAATACTTGTACATCATTTAGACTACTTGTAATTGGCTTTCACAGCATTCTTCAATCTATCACTCATGTATAAACTCCATGTTGCCTTCATAGTTAATCTTTCCAAAAAGTGTACAATACACAGCAAGAGAAAATCAATAACATAGGCCAGCTCCTGTATATATTCATGTATAATCATCTTTGTTTATATTCATGCATAACAAGCTACCATATATATATTCATGTAACTTTAAACATATCTGACATTTCATAATGTACTGACAGATGGTGGTAAATGCTGCTTGCTCGCAATGATAACCAATCGCGCCATCATATGTTACAAACTTATAGGATACTTCTGACTTTTTGGCAGTGGTTGTATGTGATAGCCAGTCGCAACAACTGATCAGTGTGTTGGAAGAAATCAGAGCCACTCACGCAAGAAAACCAGCTGAAATATATAGCTATTAATTCAGTGTCTTTGTTTATAGCAAAATTAAAGGCAAAAACTTCAGAGGCCGCCATCTAAAAAAGCGTGCTTGATTCATGGTAAATTTTTGCTTCTGATTTTGTTTAAGCAATGTTTTGTGAAAACGGTGTCTGAACAGCCAATTTTTTCAAACTTTGACCAATTTTTTTAATTGGTGCAGAGGGGTCAGAGATTTCAAGCTAATGCAGAAAAGTCTGAAGTAATCTAAATGCTGATTACATAGGATGGTGAGATTGATATCTACAGCAAAAAACCAAGACTCTGATCTCCCGACACATTATACTATTGGGAGATCTGGGTCTATACTGGTTGTATATACGCAAAACTACATACATGTTTTGTTCAGAGTTTGCATAAAGAACAAGTTTGATATGGTGTAGAAATAAGTGGAGGCACTCGGGCCATGATGTATTCATATTCTTTATCCAACAGGTCCTTTCTCCCGACTCGAAACAAAACCTACATGCAGCATTGTATTTATTACAAAACCCCTTTTTAGGTTTTCAAATACTTGTATCTACACAGCATGAATGAAATAAAAAATAAATTGGATTTACATATGTTCAATATGGTGCATCTAAGAATACGGATACAGAGACATCAGTGAAACACCTGAATAATTCAAGTCCAAGTATGAGATACAGAAAACAAACTGGACAACCACATCGAACACCACATCAACCAAAGAAAGATTAAATGGGTATGTAATAAACACTATAAATGAACAAATTTTGAGACTTAAGACAAACAGACATAAATCAATTCTTTATTCAATAGCCTCTGGTCAATTATTACATTTATCGCCTTTTTTGGATTCATAAGTTATGTTACTGAAAAGAATTTTATACACAAAGTGTGAGATACATAACTGGTATGTAAATCTTGCAAACTGATTTTTGTTTCAATTTGTTTTCTCCATAGGATCGGATAAATATAAAAGACAATGACCTGCTGGTGAAAACACGGCCTTACAGCATCATTACAGGAACTTGTTATATCAAAAGCAAATGCAAAATCTAACCTAGGTTCTTCAAAGATGCAACATTCAAGCCAGAAATGTGTCTAAATAACACAGATGTCTCCACCTTTATGATCCAGTTGAAGGGCAAAGTTCTGAGTCAAACTGGGGCCATAACTGTTAAATTTTGTTCCAAAATGGAGCAAATCTAAACTGACTTGGGTCTTTGTAATGTAAAGTGTCATATCAAATCTCATTTCAATCCATTAAATCCTGCAGGAGTTATAGAGCAGAAATGAAATTTGTGACTGGTTGTGACTTGACGGGATTTCAAATGATGGACAGACATGAGTAACAGTATCTACATCCTCCACTGATATGGCAGATGCATATAAAGTAATCTCATTGTCTCTCTTCCTTCTGCATGCAAGGCAAGAAAAACATTATTATGCCGTACCCTATAATATGGCATGACAATTAAAACTTCACTCAGGACTTCATATGGCCTTGTATGACTGCCAACTTTTATCATTGTATGTCCAACTAATGGCACAATATGTGGATCCTGAAATGACCTCATAACCTCCACTTCCCGAATAGCAACCCTCTCATCCTCATCACCATGGCAAGTGATCCTTTTCAGTGCCACAAGCTTGCGTGATAAGACATCTTCCAGCAGGTCAATGACGCTGAAGCCTCTGCAAGAGAAAACTATGGTATACTGTACATGTAGAAACTACTCTGCTGTTGCATTTCTGAGAATTATTTTCTGTAATTCTGCTAAAATGTAAAATTTTTGTGGCTTTCACAAATTGTTTTCCTTTCTAAATTTGTGCAAGGTTACATCTTTATGATTTCCAACTTGTTTTTTTTTATTTGTGTGGACACCTCCAGACCTCTAGCTAATGATAAAATAGCAGGCCTATGAGGTTACCCCACAACTGATCTAAAGTTAAAAGGTTTTTATATCTGTTTGTTCCCCCACCCCACCCCACTCGTTATGTATTGTGGGTTTTTTTTCAAAGAAACTACTTCCATAGCTGGCCATGGCAAATCACTACACTTTTTATTACATATTCTCCCCCCACCCCACACCCCTGGACCCAACCCCCACCACCACCACCTTGACCCAGGGGTCATAACCCAAACTGTCATAAATATATATGATGTATTCTCATGCTGGGACTCCATTTTAAATGTTGGGTCAAAAAAAATATTAACAAAATGCCACCGTATCTGCAACTTCTGTATTTTGACCTCTGACCACCACCTAGGGACACCAAAGGGAATGCCCAAAAAACCACATCCATCTCACAGAATGCTGTCAATTTTGCCCCAGCGGTTTAGGAGGACATGTGGTTACAGATGGATGAACAGATGTACATACATAGGGTATCACAATATCCCCAGCTAAAGGGCGGGAATAATTATTTACCAAATATTTGAATGAATACCATATATACTCACTTATAAGTTAGGTCCAACTACAAACTGCATAGACCAAGATCTGCCATCGCATAATGCACCAGCAGATCTGGGTCTATGCAGTTTGTTAGGAGTAATCAGTATAACAAACAACATAGACCCTGATTTGCCAGTGCATTATGCGACAGCACGTCTGGGTCTGTGTTGTTTGCAATTGGAACTGACTTATAATTGAGTAAAGTAATTAAAATCGTAGACTAGCCCAAAAATTAAAACTATATATACATGATTATGGTGCACAACGATGACAATTACATCAATATCTGTTTTCTATACTGTTTTCTATATAATGTTTTCTATACTGTAAGCCTCTGATTATAAACTGACACAACATTTAAGATTTGTCTAGGAGGTATATTGTCTCTCCTAATCTGGCCATGTTGAATAAGCATACAGTATATACTCGCGTATAAGCCGATACCAACTGCAAACTGTATAGACCCTGATCTGCTGTCGCATAATGCGCTGGTAGATCTGGAACAATGCAGTTTGTAAGGACTAATTAGCAGAACAAACAACATAGACCCTGATCTGCTGGTGCATTATGTGACAGCAGATCTGGGTCTATGCAGTATAAGCCGATACAAACTGCAAACTGCATAGACCCAGATCTGCTGTCTCATAATGTGCTGGTAGATCCGGGTCTATGCAGTTTGTAAGGACTAATCAGCAGAAAAAACAACACAGACCCTGATCTGCCGGCGCATTATGCAACAGCAGATCTGGGTCTATGCAGTATAAGCTGATACCAACTGCAAACTGCATAGACCCAGATCTGCTGTTGCATAATATGCTGGTAGATCCGGGTCTATGCAGTTTGTAAGGACTAATCAGCAGAAAAAACAACACAGACCCTGATCTGCCAGTGCATTATGCAACAGCAGATCAGGGTCTATGTTTTTTGCATTTGGACCCTGATTATATGCGAGTATATACGGTATGTAAGATTTGTTTCTGAGACTGACACTGATTTAATCAAAAGAGTTCAGAAGTGATGATATACCAGACATGCATACTAGTAAATTCCAAAGAAATCATATTTTAGGTGGGTTTCAGCAGCCAGTTTCCTATGAGGCATTCCAGGAATGAGACACGAGCTCTGCAAGTACTATTTTTATTACCAAAACAAGACATATGCATTTATTAAGGCAAGTGCAGGTATTACATCGAATATAGGCAACATATTCTTTAAATTGTTTTTAATATAAATGTTTTAATATAAATGTTGTTTTGGCACAGTAACACTCTGAAGGTTGCAAGTGCATGATCCAAGAACACAAAATGATATCCAATCCAAGCTGATCTAATGGTGGGAATCAAACTTGCACCCTTTGGGTCAGGAGTCAAATGCCTTAACCACTGAGACACCTCTGTTTATGCAAAGCTTCGCCATTCCAACATAACCTTACCCTTCTGCAAGTCTGGACCTCACAATGTAGCGCCTATTTTCAATTTCAATGGTTTCCTTGCCACAGACACAACCCATCCTAAAAAGAATTCATAAACCAAGGTCATTCATATGAGGCCACACATGGGTATGGCAACAATTTGAGATCAAGGAGCAGGCATCTACAGTTGGTAAGCAGCTTATGGAAGAAGCTTTCTGTAACAAAATACAAAACAAAAAGATCTATTTACACAGTGGTAGAGTTGAACTGGTTAAAATGTCTGGACGGTTAAACTCTGTGCTGTATTTAGTAAGAACTTGCTTATAAGTCGGGTCCAACTGCAAACTGCACAGACCCAGATCTGACACCGCATAATGCGGAAGCAGATCTAGTGTAAAGCAGTTTTTCAGGAGTAATCAGTAGAACATAGACCCGGATCTGCTAGCACATTATGTGATGGCAGATCAGGGTCACTGTTGTTCGCAGTTGGAATGGACTTATAAGAGTACCATTTTTTTTATAATTCATGTTAACAAACTGGTATCATTAGTTTTAATAACCTCTAAGAGTTCATGCTACTTTTTGAAACTAGAAAAATCATCTATTATACCTTAAACTATAAAATTTGAAAGATTGTATTGGAACATCAAGAGTAATTACTTTTAAATGCATAAAATATTAGAATCTTTTTTTTCTTAAACTATAAACATTAGCCAAAATATGTGCTGTAATTAACAAACCGACACTTTTTTTAAAACAAAAAATGATTTGTTATTATGGATAAATCTATAGAAGTCTCTGAATCAAAGGATCCATCGTCTTCCCAGTGCAATCACAGTATATATTACATATTTTTTTGGACAAGGTATATTTATGCTTGGATTAAACATCCATCTACATTTAAGGAACATACATTGATAGGTGACCTATATTACAGTATATTTGACACCTTTCAGATATGTCATTTTTTTCAATGCAATATATGAGCAAACATCTTGATTTCTGAATGAATTTAACACTCTACATTTCTCCAGGTCTTCTAAATGATACCGCAAATGAAATGCTATAAACTTGGTGATGTTATACACATAATTTTGTAATCTAAAAACTATAAATCTCAGTGCAGCAGATCATTACACCTAGACTCTGATTTGCTGTTGGATCATCCTATCCTATTTGTCTTATATTCTATGTCTCTACTCTTGATGGATTTATTCAAATTGTGAGAAATTATTAAACATCTACAAACCCTCTGAATTTGTGCAGTATTATGTATCATAGTAAGCCCAAAACTCACAAGATGACAGATATTGTTCTATAAAATGGTGTTCTCTAAGTGAGTAATTATACATGTAGCAACAGCAGCTTGAGCATGGTTAGATACTGCTCACAAAGCCCAGTCTTTTGATAATGTACATTAATATACAGCTTTTCCATAGTGTATGGTTTTAAAAGTTTTTGGCAACTAGAACTTTGCAGAGCAGAGTGCTGGAAAAAAATAATGAAGACTTCAAATCAAATGAATTTGACTGATCCTGAACTCAACTCTCAGCAACACTGTATACCTATTAAACAACCAGTCCAATTACTGTATATACTCATGTATAAGCCAATACCAACTGCAAACTGTATAGACCCAGATCTGCCGTCGCATAATGCACTGGCAGATTTGGGTCTATGCAGATTGTAAGGACTAATCAGTAGAACAAACAACATAGACCCTGATCTGCCAGCGCATTATGCAACGGCAGATGAGGGTTTATGTTGTTTGCATTTGGACCCGGCTTATATGCGAGTATAGACAGTATATGGATGGAATACATCAGGCATGTGCAACCTACGACCAGTGATCTCCCAAGAAATTTTTTATAGCATCGGGGTAAGCGAGCATTAGCGTCATAAAATGTTTTAAAAATTGCATGTTATCATAAAACTTGTAAAAATGTATATCAATGAAATATAGAACTACATATATTTACATAGTATTCTTTATTTCCCTAAGTTATAACATGATTTAATGTCAAATTCATTTGTTCTTTGAATTTAAATAAATGATATCCTTCATTTCTTCACTTCCTCATATATTTTGATTGCCACATTAAAATTAACATTGTTTAGGCAAAGTCCTTCAGAACTAATTGTCATAAGGTAATTCAGCACCCTCTGTGTCAACCTGTTCCTTAACACACTCTTGATTCTGTTCATCATTGAGAATGATCTTTCACAGTCTGAGAATGATCTTTCACAGTCTGAGAATGATCTTTCACAGTCTGAGAAAAAAAATGGAACTTTACATTTATTAATGGATGTGCAAACAGATACAAAACTAATGAGGTCATGATTTTAATAAGTAATGAATAACCATATGGATGAAACTATCCAAGATATATTTATTCCAAATGTCAAAGACATAATGTGGTTGTAAGTTCATATTTGGCAATTATGAAGCTTGTCGAAAATAGCTCACTGTTATTTTGCTTTTATCGGCAATTCTGACAGATAAAAAGATAATGCATATTAATGCAGCAATTTACTGATTCAAAAATATGACCGCTTAAGTTATTATATAATACATTCTAGTTATTTAATGTTGGAGAAATATTTCAAGTACAAACGAAAGAATAATTCAATACTTTTTATTTACATGTCTTCAAAACAGATAAATTTGGAAGATAAAAATTGCTCCATTTTCTTACTTGGATAGACAGAGAATTGAGAAATGAATAGGGCAGCACCTACTTAAGTTGTGGTTTACTGATCAACTAATTTTCTCTTGCTCAGAGTATACTATGTAAATATAAGAGTAACTTGTGGATAAAATGCAACTTTAATTCCATTTAAGCACATTTTCCAGAAATTATATAATACATTCCAATTGCAAACTACATGTAGTTGTTTATTGTTGGAGAAATATTTAAAATATAAATGAAGGAATAATTCAACACTTTTTATTTACATGTCTTCAATACAATTAAATTTGGAAGATAAAAATTGCTCCTTTTTCTTACTTGGTTAGACAGAGAAGAGAAATGAGAAATTAATAGTGCAGCACCAACTCAAGTAGAGGTTTACTTATGAAACTATTTTTCTCTTGCTCAGAGTATACTATGTAAATATAAGAGTAACTTGTGGATAAAATGCAACTTTCGTTCCTCAGCACATTTTCCAGAAATTAATAAGAATGACAACTACAACTACTGCTACTACAATAAAAATATTATATTATAATAGTGCCAGAGGAATTGCCTCCACCCAATCTCACCTGTTGGTAACTAAGTAGATCTGAACCAAAATTCAGCAATATGGAAAACTTAACATCCAATCCAGCAATTTCCATGCACAGATATGAAGTCTTCCATTCTGTGTTAAACCTTGTCATTCACTTCTTAAGCTCTTTCTTTGGGGAAATCATGCTATCTGAATCAAAATCACCATTGGTGACACCAATCTCTGATCTTCGTAGCCAAGCTAACATGAGGCTAGCCGAGCACTGGCTAATTTTATGTTTTTGCTTAACTTAAAACATATCATGTGTAACTTTTGTAACTAGTATATAGTGGAAATGACTAACACACACTACCAGTAGACTCTATCATTGCTGACCTATCACGTGACTATGTCACTGCAAAGATGAAACCCTCATCAAAGGTCATGCACTGGCAGTGGGGCAAGCCAGGTACAAAAGATAACATCTAAGTCTGTGAGTAATTATCCTGGATTATCTTAATTAAATATGCAAGTGGTAAAAACAGGTGTCATTTGAATAATAGGGTTTTGAATTACATGACAGGATGTTTATTTAACAGATTAATTTTATAAGGATAGAGGGAAACAAAAAAGCATAGTGGCAGAAGCACAAATCATAGTGGCAGAAGCACATAGCATAGCAGTGGGTTCTAAAGCATCGCAGGCTGAAATGGTAGCACAGCGGGATTGATACGGTAAAAGGCACTGGGGAGAACACTGATGACATGGTTTTATCCACTTATTTACACCATATACGGTGTGGCTTGAAAAATTGCTTATCCAGCCCACACCCTGGAGGAAGCTGCACATGCCTGGAATACATGAATAGTTGAAATGTATGTAAAAAAAATATATATATATGTATACTGGAAAAAAAATCAAGAGACATAAGTGCAATGTTGTACAGTTTCTTTTGCACCGAGTAAGAATGTGTACATGCCACAGTGTACAAAATCTCTATGGTGTCACATTATGTCATTCAGTTGCCAAGTCTACATGCATGACCATCCTGTTGACAGCCAAATAAAAACCCTCCTGTTGAAAGCCAAATAAAAACCCTCCTGTTGACAGCCAAATGAAAACCCACCTGTTGACAGCCAAATGAAAACCCTCCTGTTGAAAGCCAAATAAAAACCCTCCTGTTGACAGCCAAATGAAAACCCACCTGTTGACATCCAAATGAAAACCCTCCTGTTGACAGCCAAATGAAAACCCTCCTGTTGACAGCCAAATGAAAACCCTCCTGTTGACAGCCAAAAAAAAACAGATATGAGACAGCTGTGTAGGCTACTTTAATAGTCAAGAGTTCCATTAATTTTTCATTTTTGGAAGTCTCAGACTTCCATGGTTTGGAAATTTTAAGTCCCATACCTCAAACTTGGAAGTCCCATCATTGCACTTACCCAAAAAAATACATTTATTACAATTTTGTAATCATCTCTATTTGAATATACTCTTGTCAGACATATTCTCCTGAAAACATGGTGGCCAGATATTTGTGAAATTTAATATAAACACATTCAAAGAAAGCATAACAGGTTGTAAAAAATTTAAAAACACTGATACATTGCATACCATATATACTCATAATGCGCCGGCAGTAGTTCTGGGTCTATGCAGTTTGTAAGGACTAATCAGTAGAACAAACAACATAGACCCTGACCTGCGAGCACATTATGCGATGGCAGATCAGGGTCTATGTTGTTTGCATTTGGACCCGGATTATACGTAGGTATATACGGTACTTAATTATTAAATGTACTGAATAATGTGTCATTTTCAGTTCCAGAGTTGCTTCAGTTTTAATATTATTACTACCTTTCTCTCCAACTCAGCATTAATACAAATTATTTTTTTGTTCAGAAAACTATATTGTACAATTTCATCCAACAACAGTATTTTATGCCACTCAACTGTTTTGTTTTTTCACACTAATTATTAACTGACAACCAGCAAACCTACTACCCTGAAAATTAATTGGGGCCAAGACTACGCCTAGTTTGTTCAAAAGGTCTGATATGTGCTGACACACTTACCACACAATATAGCTGAAATGATTTTTCATTTAATGAGGTCTACTTAAAGTTCTACAATTTATAAATTTGCAAATTCAATACCATGAACAAGATATCTAAAAAAAATGCTTATTAATCTGGTCTTCCATAATATTGTAACATACATTAATTGTTAGGATTATATTTGCTAGTTTTGGGACAACTTTCCAAGGTCTATTTAATCTCTTTCATTAATAATTTGTTTAATTTTGTAAGTTTCTTAACATTGCAAACACAGCCTTGTACAGTCGAGCTCAACTTCTTACTTAAAATTGGTGAGCTTGTCTTACATGGTATACAAGGCATTCAAAAGTCTCAACAGAGATGAAAGTGACTAGTGTATGTACCCTTTGAAGCCTTATACCCAGTAAGGCTGTAAAATATACTTCTTCAGTTGTCAGCCACACTGTTATTTGCAGCTCTGGGGTTCAGTTAACATCTACTTTTAACAAAATTGTTGGCAGTGATCCTTTTTAATGCTAGAGACTGTAGATAGTCAGGCTGGGAATAAATGTAATTTGTATGGTACCATATGCTAAAATCAGGCCGGGAATAAATGTAATTAGTATGGTACCATATGCTAAAATGACTAACACATCTGACTCAGTTATAAAATTACCAGTGTCCACACATGGATGACACAGTAATGGTGACTAGGCAGAAAATGACATGTATGTGTTGTTTTCTTTACTGGGTACTGTACATCAATTAATAGGCACAATGAAATGACTCGTTTTGCAATTGGGATGATGAGTTTATTATTTGAGCAGCATAGGGGAAAAAGAAGTCCAAAGGCCGTACATTGGTATAACTCTGAATGTCCTGGTGAAGTTAGGTGTATAAATACATTGGGATATCCATTCCATGTAGGCTATATACATGACTGCCCTATATATTGTCAAATAGAAACAAGTTATACACCCAACAAGCACTATACTCAAATAAGTTATTATACACAACTGGCATCTGATGTTTAAAATGTTCATGTAGTAACAGATACATGAGTGTTGTGCATTTTGTATTTGTAATAAAATGATATTCATGAAAAACCAAAACCAAAAAAACAATTGATGCTTCAATTTATAGGTAGGCAGGGCTTTGGTTAGGATATTTTCAAGTGGGTCAGTTTGACCCCCTAAATATTTTTAAAAGGGTCAGCCATGAAAAGCACAGGGTCATTCAGATCGGATATGATGCATACAACGTCAATCAAAGAAGTGCTGAGATATAAAATATTACTTTATAAATCAAAGTAGGAACAAAAAGATCATGCTGTAATATTTTGTCTCGCATTTGGCATATGTAGACATTTTTTTGGGATCCCGTTATAATTTATGTTTATATTTACATCCATCATCATTTTATAATTCCCAATACCATGTATTTTCAAACTGCATGCAATAATACCATATTGTGGATTTGTGGAAGTTGTTTTCTTTCAGAAATTGAGTCCAGTACATTATCAATATGTCCTAAAAAATATACTAATACTAGTGATCGTCAGTGACTTTTCACAATGGAAATGTTAGAATTTACTGAAAACAGGAGAATAATGACAAATTTATCACTTGTAATGAAAGTTGGTAACTTTAGTGATTGTCAGAAGCAGAGCATTGGCCAATCTCTGAAATTCACTAGAAATATCAGCTACACAACTCTGCACACAAGTACAAAAGTCTCTTCCCCTCTCCTTGTGTACTTCAATTTTGAATTAAGTTTAAATGACATGCATGATAAGTTCACAAAGCACATGCCTCCACAGCCGATTTTCACATGTACCATATATATTCGTATATAAGCTAATACCAAATGCAAACTGCATAGATCCAGACCAGGGTCTATGTCGATTGCATTTGGACCCAGATTATATTGGAGTATATACGGTAGTTGTTTATGTTATGAGGGTAGAGTCTTGAGAGCAGAAATTGCCAATTTCATCAACCAATCAGTGTTGAATTTATTTGTACGTGAACATTGATACATTGCATACCATATATACTCATAATGCGCCGGCAGTTCTGGGTCTATGCAGTTTGGAAGGACTAATCAGTAGAACAAACAACATAGACCCTGACCTGCGAGCACATTATGCGATGGCAGATCAGGGTCTATGTTATTTGCATTTGGACTTGGCTTATACGCGACTATATAAGGTTGGCATTATCCATGAAATGTCGAAAACAAGACAGACAATTCGGTCCTATACATGGCCAGTAAACAAATGGCTCTTCACATTTTCAAACTTTTGAAATTCAATTTATTTTGCAATACAACCAATGGAAAACAACTTAACACACTGTTCATGAGCAAAGAATGTTGTGTAAAATGAATTTTGGTCATGTATATATCCTTTTGGAAACCAGTTATAATGATGGGCATGTAGACAGTCTTTTGAAACAAGTTATACACTGTTCATGTATACAGCCACTTCCTCATTCAGCATACACAAGTCAGTCAGCTGCACTTGGTATTCAGGATTTGCCTATTTCATATTACATGTACTTATGATTCTGATGTTATGAGATTTTTGTTATCAATGAACTGGGGCTTGCCTTGCATCAGTTACATTCCCTTCAATGGTGAGTGTGAAAGTAACATGCCATGTAGATTCACCTGTTGCAGTCTTGAAAATTAAATGTCATAATTCATTACTAACAAAATGTATTTGGTTTGTCAAAAGTTGCCTTGTTTTAAGTGGAAGAAATGATTCAAGTCTATCATTCTGAGTCAAAAAATACAAAATTATATTCAATATTAATTCATAGCTAGGTACTTTCACTATTCATATAACCTTCCTTCCAAACACACCACCATGTGGTTGTAAGCAAGCAAAGATCCAGAATTTGCTGGACCAAATGTCCTGCAAGAATAAACAGTTAATTTCCAAGACTGATCTGCTGGTATTCTGTGCACTCAAGTTGAACCCGGATAAAATCATTTATTATAATAACTTATAATGTTAGTTACTGAATAATACTAATTAGTAAATTAGTAGTATTATTTACTAACAATAGTGGATTAGTAAATAAACAGTTCATGGTACAAGCAGATTATAAATGGCAGGGATGACTCAGTGTTCATTCCAGAAATGGATTTAATCATTTAGAAAAAAACAGGGGTCACAAATATCCTTACCCGTTTCTTGTTTATTCAAGAAATTCCAACACATATCATCGCCACAGGTACTCACATTGTTGATTTATTAATTTCTGCAATCAATTTTCACTCTTCCAGCATTACCGGTATATGCTGTGAACCAGTCACTGTAGAGTCTGACTACAGCATGGTTTTCTACATTTTCCTTATCCACTAAAATAACTGTGTCCACTGGTCAGGACAAGGTTATTTTAGTGGACAAGGAAATTATTATATAGTCTGACTCAACAATGACTGATTTGAAGTATATAATGCTGGAAAAGTGAATATTTATTGCAGAAATTAATAAATCCATGACCCGAACACTTATGATCATTATCAGCTGCCCCTGTTTGGAGCCTTCCGAAATTCCCCTCCATATATTTATTTGGTCACTACAGACTACATTTTTTCTTCCCTATGTGCTACTTTGGAAATAAATGCAGCATTGTTTTTGCTTAAGATTTCATTTCTCTATTTTACATTTTCTGTCCATGATTATCAACTATGTGATCTTTATTGGTGCCCCAGATATTCGAAACCAGTAAAACATTTCTGTTAGCCAATGAAATCAATCAGCTTATACTTCTTTGGTAAAAAGTGCACTCTCTGGGTTCTCCATAGTATTTTGAAAGTTGCTGTCCAGGACTCCATAGTATTCTGAAAGTCCAGGACTCCTTTCTTTAAAATAGTTGGGAGTCCCAGACCTAAAAATAGGAATCCCAATAACAATACTTTTTTCCCTAGCAATAATTCAGTGTCCATGGCCCTTTCTCTTGATATGCTTATGTGATGAGAAACCTCTTTCACAAGCCACTGATATAACAGGTGAAACCAGCAACACTTCAGGCAGAAACAACAATTAAATAAAAGAAGAAGTTCGTCTACAAAAAAAATTGTGTCCCAAGGACTTGGCTGTTGGAATTTTCATACGTCCAAAATTAAAAGTATGCTTACTTTTATGTGGATTTCCTGGAGAACCCTTACTCTATTCTGTTAGCTTGGGATGGGTTCCATTCAGTTATTCTAAAATCAATCAAAACAATCTTTTACCATTATTTTCTTATGTCTTTTATGTGTGCCCCAAGGGCACCTTAGAGGGAATTTTCTTGCCTCAAAGATAAAAAAAATAAGGGTCACTGACAGGTGGGCACAGTCTAAAATGATCCCAGATCACTGAAAATTATTTTTGCACAAATTCTGTTAAAAGCATGAATGTCAGTGGTTAGCACATCAGTCTGTTAAAAATACTAATGTTAGATGGTGGCCACTATAAGAAGTACATATCACACAGCAGTCTAATATCAATGTAGTTTTTACCAAAGTATGTTCATTCCTGATTGTTGAGTGATCTGCACCTTAGTTGTTATCACAAAACTTCCTGATGAAAATTATTGAACATTACGGACTTTTACAATGGCAGGAGTGCACTAAACTGGGTCAAGAAAAAAGGATATCAGCTGGTCTAATGATTACCAGTGCAATTGTGTTTTTCTACCAATATACAGTACTTTCATTCTGACATCTAAAACTGTCCATGTACTTTAACACTGATTTTGCTGCATGTATTTCCTGGGGCTGTTAAATAATTATGTTGCAACAAAGTCTGATCCACAGGCAGTGAAATGAAATAATTTGTATTTAAAGGTATGTGTAATCAGATTCTCAAAAATAACACGCATAGCTGAAAAAGTCATTACCACAAGCCCACATGACCTGTATGACATGCACTTTTCAGGAATACACACATGCTGGTTGGTTATTCAAGCAGCTGTTGATATAATGGCCACGATACTCCACATGAAATTCATAGTAGACACATATCAATTTACTTGCACACGCACAGCACATATAAATTCATACACACACAAAGCACTCCTTGAGTCGGTACTGCAAAACCACAATAATGTTAAGTCACACAAACAAGTCATGATTATGATATCATTTGATCTGCATAATTTAGTATCATCGAAAATAAGATTTAAAACGCTTCTAAATTTCTAAACTTAATTAGAATCGTGCATTCAAAAAATGTCCTACTGTTTGATAAATGGTTATATCACTTTCTATCTTCCTTTAACATGGAAGAAAAGTAGATGTTTTTCCTCGTGATGTTAACAGGAAATTACTGTTGACTGATTAGAAAGTAAACCAACGCCTCGCGGTGGATAAAAATCACCGGAGCGGAGGTAATCACCGGAACGGACTTGAAATTCTTCTTATGTGCCAGATGTCTGTATTCAATATTCGTTTTTTTTTTATTACACTGTATAAGACTGTATAATCATATGTCTAAATAATAATAATAATAATAATAATAATAATAATAATAAATGTAATTAGATATAATCATCAAAAATAACATATATATATATATATATATATATATATATATATATATATATATATATATATATATATATATATATATATTGTTACTACTCTAGGTCTTAAAAAAGATGTTACAGAAAGAAAGTGAAACTAACAATGTAGGTAATATCAACAACAATATTTATTTCCCTATAATACGAAGTGAAATTCAAAAGATACTTACAATATTGTGAATTAAATTTCGAATAATCCTAAATGTCCTAATCACAAGTCCAAAAATATAGAATGTTCCGAACGAGTTCCAATGGTCTTGAATGTCCTGATATAACACAATGATACAATCCAGTATGTCTTTGAATGAGTTCACAAAAGTTCAAAGTAATATATTAATTAAAAAGTCAAGGAGCACTTTAGCAATTCTAGTGAATATATATTAAATAAATTATTTCTCTCGAATTATATCTGATTTCAACAGCACAATGTAAAATCTAATCGCAAATTGATTTACACAGACTGATCTAAAACAGGAATGAATTGTTTCTTTACCGAATCCCTATTTATACACATTTTCATTTGACCTATATAAACAGGATGTGAAGCAATAAAATCGAAACAAAACAAAAAACAGTCTAACTGTCAACACGACTGACCTTGAACTCAAATACGTCTACTATTGACCAGAATCTAAAGTACAACTTACCTCCAAGGGCAAGATTTAAGCACGCATCATTGATTAAGTGTACATAGCACCTTCCCTCATAAAGAAAAAGAAAGATTTATGCATGAGAGCTTTCTTTGACATATTTGTCAAATATGCATATGATACTATAATAATCAAAATTACATAGGAAGATGTCTTGTGAATGACACTCAGCATAAGTACATAACATATACACCAAATAAAGCAATATGCTACTTTTATACACGTGAGAGTGCATCTGTAATCACATTATCTTTTCCACTGATGTGTCTAACGCCAATGTTGTATTCTTTAAGCATTAAACTCCACCTCAACAGCCTTTAATTTTTATTTTTCATTTTGTTAATGAAAGTAAGGGGATTGTGATCACTGAATACAACAATCGGAGAAAGAGCTGAACTGACATACACTTCAAAATGTTGCAAAGCCAATATCAAAACCAAACATTCCTTCTCAATAGTGGAATAATTTTTCTGGTGCTTGTTTAGTTTTTTCGAAAAATAGCACACTGGATGATCTGAAAAGAACTGGTGCACTCTCAAGTATCGCCTTTAATTTGTCAAACCAATGAAACTTGGATTTCTTACTCAACAAATTTGTCAGAGGTCCAGCAATTATGGAAAAAGTTTACCAAAATTTCCGATAATATCCAGCCATACCTACGAATCACGTTAGTTGCTTTTTACTATCAGGCACCGGGAATTCAGAGTTAGCCTTGACCTTAGCTTCTACAGGTTTAACTTGACCTTGTTGCACAATATGTTCTAAAAATGTGACACAAGCACGGCAAAACTCGCTTTTGCATAAACTAACCGTCAGGTTTGCATCACTGAGTCGATCGAAGAATTTCCGAATGGTTTCCAAGTACTGTTCCCAGGTGTCATTGTAGATGATGACGTGATCAATGTATGTGTCACAATTATCTACACCAGATGTCAATATGTTCATAAGACGTTGCAATGTAGCCGGAGAATTTTTCATTCCAAAAGGCATCACTTTGTACTGATAATGCCTATCTCGAGTTGCAAATGCCGAAATTTCTTTTGCTCTTTCCGTGAGTGGAATTAGCCAGAATCTTTTTAAAAGGTAAAACTTGTGACATATTTCGCATTTCCAACTGTGTCGATGCAATCATCTATTCTTGTCATTGAAAATGAATCCGTTTAGGTGACACTGATGACTTTTCTATAGTCAGTACACATGCGTAATATATTTTCTGTTTTAGGCACAAGAATACATGGTGAACTCCAGTTACTTTTACTTGGTTCTATAAAATCATTCTCCAGTAAATATTGAATTTCTTTTTTCAAATATTCCTGTTTGAGAGGAGTCATCTTGTAAGGATGCTGTTTCACAGGTGTAGAATCTACAATATCAACGTCATGATAGACTATATTTGTTCGTGTAGGAATATCGGGAAACAACTGTTCATACTCATGTAATAGCTGTTTTAGTTCATTCCTCTCCTGTTGTTGTAGATGCGAAAGTTTCCTTTCCAGATTGGTTAATATTTCTGAATTCTGAAGTTTGGTTAAACCAAAGTCACTACTGTCAGATTGCAATCCATCGTTTACATCCTCACTGTGTGGGACGGGTACAACTAAATTAATTGAATAATTAACTGTGCTATCTCTGTCAAAATATTCCTTTAACATATTTATATGACAAAGTTGTTTCTGTTTCCGCCTCCCAGGAGTGTTATTGATATAGTTTAAGTCATTTACTTTCTTTTCAACTGTATAATGACCATACAATTTAGCCAGAAGGGGATTTTGAGGTATGGGCAAGAGAGCCAGAACTTTGTCATCAGGCTGAAAACTCCTTTCCCGTGTATTTCGGTCATACCTTAATTTCATGTTTAACTGAGTAGAGTGAAGATTAGTTCCTGTTACTTCACAAGCCTTTAACAACTTATATTTGCAATCAGAGACATAGTCAAGAAGATTAATCTTTGAATCTTCATTTGAAAGAAGTTTCTCTTTCAATAACTTCAATGGTCCATGGACAGTATGTCCAAAAACCAGTCCAAAAGAACTAAAACCCAATAATTATTGAACTGATTCCCTAATAGCAAACAACAACAAATGAACACCCTCATCCCAGTCCTTTCCTGTATCAAAGCAATATGACCCAATCATATTCTTGAAAGTTTGATGAAATCTTTCAAAAACACCTTGACTTTCAGGGTGATAGGCAGACGATTTAAACTGTTGTATGCCTAATTCATGCATAACTTGTTGGTAAACACCAGACATAACATTTGACCCTTGATCAGACTGAACAGATTTGGGAAGGCCAACAAGTGTAACAAAAAACTTTACCAAAGCTTTTATAATGGTTTTATTTTAATATTTCTCAAAAGAAATGCCTCTAGAAATATTGCAGATCCACACATTATCGTCCACAAGTATTGGTTGACTGACTTGGTCTTAGGTAAGCGACCGACACAGTCTACCATTATTCTGCTAAATGGATCGTCAAATGCAGGAATAGCTTGCAGATGAGCCTTGGGGATCTTCTGATTGGGTTTTCATACCATTTGACAAGTGTGACAAGATCTACAGTATTTAGAGACATCACCTTTAAGTTTCGACCAATAAAAATGATTCAAGAACTTGTGATGAGTCTTATTGACTCCTAAATGACCAGCCAAGGGAGTTTCATGGGCTAGATTAAGAATTTTCTTTCGATATGACCTCACAACGACAATTTGATAGCTCACTGACCACTCGTCACCAGCGGGTACATCAGGTCTCCATTTTCTCATAAGAACCCCGTTTGTTACAAAGTAACAACCTGGAACTTGTGTAGCATCGGTTTCACTAATAACCCTCTGAAACAAACAGGAGATCTCAGGATCTTGTTCCTGTTTGACAATGAGTGATTATCTTTTGTCAACCTGATTAGAATAAAGAGAATGAGTAATAAAAAGAGGATCACTGTGATCAATACCTATTGGTTGATCAATACCAGGAGAAAAATAAACCTCATCAAAAGACTGACCAATAAATGTGTCAGCTAAAGGAATAATTTTCTGATCAGCATCATTCTCAAGACCTCTTTTTGCCATAGCTCTGGTAACTGCACAAGCAGGATACAAATCAGAGATTTCAATCTCAAACAAGGCTTGTCAGTTACAAGTGGATTAACCACGACCTTATCTCCAGTTAGGTCATTGCCTAGAAACAAATGAATACCTTCTATCGGTAAAAAAAAAGTCATTGTCACAGGTCCTGAAACTAAGTCTGATGCCAAATTGACACAATGGAGAGGAACGTTTTACAACGCTGCACTCTGCTCCCTGAATAAGAACACTTTCACTAGAAGAAGACTTCTCAGACAAAGGCAAAGTACCTGATAATAAAATACTCTGAGAAGCTCCTGTGTGCCCTTAATATTTTAATAGGGATATGTTTGGCAGAATCACCATTAAGTGATATAGAACCTTCTGACATGAATGGTTCATAAGTCTCCAAAATGGAATCAGACTGGGGTTTGTTTGATCCAACAAATGTATTGCCTTCAATTAATGACTGTGACCTTGACCTCTTTGAAATAAGAGTATTTGGAATAGCTCCGTCTTTATTATGCTGCTTACGTTTCAACCTGTAGCAATGAGAAATGGCGTGCCCTTTCTTTTTACAATAAGTGCACGTAGGAAGAGATAAGGATTTCTGATCAGTCTTATCAGATGTTTGATTTCTAACAGTTGTACCGGATTGAAATTTAGATGCTCTCGGATGAGACTGAGATGCTTTTTTTTCCAAAAACCTGCGGAGAGGAAGACTTACTGACAAATTAAACTTTGTGAGTTAAGAAATAATCATCAGCCATGCGAGCAGCATTTTCCAAAGTTTCCACTTTTTGCTCATCAAGATAGGTCTTGACATCACAATGGGTGCACTTCTTGAACTCTTCAATTAGTACGTGCTGTGTGAGGTAATCTTTATCAACCTTCTTGGCTAAGCACCACCTATCAAATATTTGTTCTTTTCCCCTTGCAAATTCGACATGGGTTTATTCAGTTTCTTTTCTACAATTCCTAAACCCCTGTCGATATGCCTCAAGTACAAACTCATAACAATTCAAGATATGTTCCCTAACCACATTATAATCAGCACTCTGTTGTACCGAAAGTGAAGTGTAGACTTCACGAGCTTTGCCAATAAGTACACTTAGTAGTAATAAAGTCCAGTGCTCTCTGGGCCATTTCAAGTTTTCAGCAATTTCCTCAAAGTGAAGAAAGTATTTATCTAATTCTTTTTCCTGCAAAGGGGATACTGACCTAATATATCGGGTAACATCAAAACCTGAACTTGTGTGTAAAATGGGGGGGGGGGGGGAGAGAGTGCTCCGCTTGCCAGTTCTAATCTAATTATTCTACATTGCATTTCCCTTTCTTCATTCTGCATCTCTCTCTCTCTCTCTCTCTCTCTCTCTCTCTCAACATGTCAGTCTCCCCCTCTCCTCTCCTCTCTCCCTCCATCCCTCTCTCTCTCTCTCTCTCTCTGAATTTGCTTTTCCTTATCGTCTCTCTCTTTCTGAATTTGCATAATTTCTCTCTCTGAAGCTGGAGCTTTTTTAATTCCAATTCCATCTGTTTTTTGTGGTTTTTGTTGGGTTTTTTTATATCTGTAATTTCCTTAATTTCCAATAAAAAGATACAGACTTCCCAATCAAACCCAAAGCACTGTTATTAAAAATTTCATTCGCACTAAATACTGAATTAAAATATTCCTTATATCTTACTTTTTCGCTTCAGAAAGATCATAATGTCTGGGAAGCTCGAGCAACTCATCCTTTTTCATAGTCCCTAACCCTACCTGGGTGGAATTTAAAACAAACTTTTCAACATTAGATGACATTGTGAATGCTTGCTGGTTTCACTAAAGATTTCTCAAATGTGTGAAATTTAAATCTTTACCAGGGACAATGAAAATTCCGAAACAAAGTAAATTTAGATTTAAAGGCAATTTTTAATATCTCTGAAATGTGTTAAACACATTCAGATCCCGTATGAGCCCCCAATTTATGTTAAGACTCTAGGTCTTAAAAAAATATGTAACAGAAAAAAAGTGATACCAACAGTGTAAGTAATATCAACAAGCAATTTATTTCCCTATAAGACAGTGTAAAATTCAAAAGATACTTACAATATTGTGAATTCCAAATAATCCTAAATGTCCTAATCACAAGTCCAAATATGTTCAGAATGAGTTCCAATAGTCTTGAATGTCCTGATATAGCACAATGATACAATCCAGAATGTCTTTGAGTGAGTTCACAAAAGTCCAAAGTAATGTATTAATTTAAAAGTTAATGAGCACTTTAGTAACTCCAATGAATATATAATAAATAAATAATTCCTCTCGAATTATATCTGATTTCAACGGCACGATGTAAACTCTGATCACAAATTGACTCCCACAGACTGATCTAACACAGGAATTAATTATTTGTTTACCAAATCACTATTTATACACATTTTCATTTGACATATATGACCAGGATGTGAAGCAATAAAATGGAGAAGAAAAAAAAAACAGTCTAACTGTCAAAAAGAATTACCTTGAACTTAAATGCTAGTCAACATTCTGTTTACTAGTGACCAGAATCTAAAGTGCAACTTGCCTCCATGGACAAGATTTAAACACACTTCATAGATTATTTATAAATATATATATATATATATATATATATATATATATATATATATATATATATATATATATATATATATATATATATATATATATATATATATAAGTAACAAAACATTGACACAATACGTACATACATAAAAACAGTTGTAATACAAACATACAAATACATGAACCAAAACAAGGATGACCCATGAAAGTTTATAAGAACCTTTTTCCAATGGTATCCTGATGGTTCACGATATTGGGGCAGGGTATATTTTGCAAACTAAAATTATATATTCGACTAAGCTATGAAATTAATATTAAGTATTTAAACTTAAAACCTGATTTCAGAATAAAAAATATCACAAAATACAAAGCAATTCATCCTAGTAAAATATAATTGAACTCCGTTATCTTGATCTGCTTTGTTTTAAAAGGTATGAATTAACAGCCGATTTGATATGATCTATATCTGAAATGTTCTTGATCAAATTGGGTAATGGTGTAACATATGGTACTAACATTCTGCTGCTAAAAATGATGTGACAGTTACGGGTCACATAAGGTTAGCTCCAGGCTCCACACTCAGTTGTAACCCTATATCCTTTATGATAACATTAGTGTGAAAAACTGGAGTGTCTTTTCTCTGTTTTTAGTCAATTGTAATCTAGCCATTAAAATAGTTAGATCGAATCTTTGTGTTGTGTTATCATGCAAAGGATAACAAGTATTACGTTCCAATCAGGTATTGTAAAGTCGTCGAAACTACGCTACTAACACAGAGTATAAAAAATTAAATTTACTCGAAACTACGCTACTAACACAGTATAAAAAATTAAATTTACTCGAAACTACGCTACTAACACAGAGTATAAAAAATTAAATTTACTCGAAACTACGCTACTAACACAGAGTATAACAAATTAAATTTACTCGAAACTACGCTACTAACACAGAGTATAAAAAATTAAATTTACTCGAAACTACGCTACTAACACAGAGTATAACAAATTAAATTTACTCGAAACTACGCTACTAACACAGAGTATAAAAAATTAAATTTACTCGAAACTACGCTACTAACACAGAGTATAACAAATTAAATTTACTCAAAACTACGCTACTAACACAGAGTATAACAAATTAAATTTACTCAAAACTACGCTACTAACACAGAGTATAAAAAATTAAATTTGCTCGAAACTACGCTACTAACACAGAGTATAAAAAATTAAATTTACTCAAAACTACGCTACTAACACAGAGTATACAAAATTAAATTTACTCAACTGCGCTACTAACACAGAGTATAAAAAATTAAATTTGCTCGAAACTACGCTACTAACACAGAGTATAAAAAATTAAATTTACTCGAAACTACGCTACTAACACAGAGTATAAAAAATTAAATTTACTCGAAACTACGCTACTAACACAGAGTATAAAAAATTAAATTTACTCGAAACTACGCTACTAACACAGAGTATAAAAAATTAAATTTGCTCGAAACTACGCTACTAACACAGAGTATAAAAAATTAAATTTACTCGAAACTACGCTACTAACACAGAGTATAAAAAATTAAATTTACTCAAAACTACGCTACTAACACAGAGTATAAAAAATTAAATTTACTCAAAACTACGCTACTAACACAGAGTATACAAAATTAAATTTACTCAACTGCGCTACTAACACAGAGTATACAAAATTAAATTTACTCAACTAAGCTACTAACACAGAGTATACAAAATTAAATTGACTACCCCTATCACACAAAATGGTGATGATCATTAATTTTCACAAATCTTTGGCCCATGTAATATGGATATTTCTCTTCTTTTTTTAAAAAATAATTTACTCTTCATTGTTTCACTCTAATCTCCACTTTTAGCATTTCCTCACTTCTTGTGATAATTGATCTTGGTTCAAGGTTACTTATAAATCTTACAGTTTTATTCTGTGCTTTTTGGAGTTTGTTTATGTGAATTTTTACCAATTCCGGCATACCACCAAGAGCATGAAATGTTACAGATACCTCTAAGAGAGTGGATTAAAACTGCTTTACTCCTAGAATACATTAATGTGCATTAAAACTATTTAATCCCATAGGTGGGCTACTGGGCAGAGCAAGTCATGGACTACAAAACTAGTTTAATTTTTGTATGTAAAAACCTGTGTACAGTTTTGCATATCAAACCTGTAGTAATCTATCATAACAGAACAAATTTTAATATTTACTGCAAATATGAATTTATTTTGTAAAACTGAGATCCTCCCACCCCACCCGGGCGGGCCTGATTACAACATAAATTAATGTGAAAGCATAAGTATATACTCTCTCGTGGCCTACTTGCTATTTGCGACTCAGACTACACTTTGAGGCGTCAGGTGACCATATTCCATATTACACGTAGTCAAACTCTAATTTTAGACGGGGTAACCCCTACGTACGTCTAAGGTTTAATTTGTTGTAGCGATTTTCAGCGTATTTACATTAAACGCACACGATTTTCGACTATTATAATCAAACAGAAAAACAAATGCAACATAAAATCTATGAAATTTTATTGAACAGTGCTCCTTTAAGTGTCGCCCCTAATTTGAGCTGCTAACATTAATAATGAAAATTTCAACAAATGTTCGTAACCTACCCTATAAATTGTCCGAGGTATTTACGCAGACAGTATAAAATACGTGTCGGACTAATGTTACGACTCTAGGTCTTAACATATGTAACAGAAAGAAAGTGAAACCAATAAAATCAAGAAAAATCAACAAGCAAATTATTTCCAGACAATTAATAGGAAAATTCAAAAGATAATGTATAATCAGATTGGGCTCGTGGGTTTGGATTTTTAAAGAGACTAAATACATTTTAATTGTTATGGATGGCAAGATATAATCAACTCACTTATAACTCCCTTTGGTTCTTTCTTAGCACTAACCTTCAAATTTATATCAATGATAAACGTGAAAGAAGCGAAACTATTTAATTTGAATTGATTTCGTGGATGGAAACCACAGTAACAACTCTATTTCGTGCAGTTTCATTCGCGTCCTCATTTGGTACTTTTCTAAAGTGCCTGTATTATTCTTGTTTTTCAAAGCCGTAAAGAAATATAGATAGACAGATCGTAAAAAATGAACAAAAACTTTCCGTGGTTGGATTTACTTGATTTACTTTTTTTTTGGATATTTTCTTGCTTTAATAAATTTATATTAGCAAATCTCTAAATGGTAATAGTGAAAATCTATTATACATTGTCTCTGGCTATTTCGACTTATCAAGACGTTATAAAAAATAAATTAAAAAAAGGAAATAAAAATAAATGCTTGCTGCATTAAAATGCGAAATATAAGAAATAAAGTTGTCATCAATAAATTGCAGTCTCCTTAATTTAAGAGGAGCCCTAACAATTCATAGATAGGGGTTTGGAATTACATATTGTCAGACTCACAAAATCTTTAAAATTAAGCAGGTTTGCAAAAATAAACGATAAAATAGTTCTGCAAATTACAGAGCACGGCCTTTGTTCCAAGTTTAGTTGAAGAAAATTAACAACACGGAATAAAAGTAAATATTAAGTACACGTGGCTAGGCTCTATCACTGGGCGTGTTCCTTCCCACGAGCGTGGTAGCACTGTGGTGTTATTCGTTTGCGAGCACGATTACTCATACAAGAGTTCAAAGACAACTGCCGCATACCCCACCCCACTTTCCTTTATTTTCAAAAAAATTACTATAATACATCATGTAGTATATTTTGTCTCGAATATTTAAAAAAAAAAAAGAAACGTTGCTTCGAGGACTAGTGCAGATAAGCATAATACAGTGAAAATGCAGTGAAGTCTATTTATAAAAGACAATATAAAGTGACTGCAAATTGTTGTCCATCGTCGTTTTCGACATCCTCATCAAAACCATCATAGGTGTCACCATCGTAATCAACATCATCATCGTCATCGTCGTCATCAACATAATCATGATGATCATTATGGGTGAGTGGGTGGGTGTGGAGTCGCGTTTATTTTCACGTGGAGAGAAATCCAGGGTCGCCATAATATAAGTGCTACATTCTGAACTCTGTGGAACCGGTGTTTTGTTTAGTTTTGTCTGTTTTGTAGAACGAGCTCTGTTCAACATACTGATAACATACGAGGGGTATTAAAAAAGTTCTGAATAGTTTGTTACACCTTTTTGTTTCTTTGAACCTGTAAATAAATTTAATGCCGAACGATAGACAAAATAACGTTCCATAAAATGATCTGTAGCTGTACGTACAGCGCGTCGGTCACCGGCAGATGTATGCGTGTAATGTAAAATACGTAAATGACAGTGACGTAAAAATGTCAGAAGGAGAAAATTCTTCTGCAGGGCAAAGAACATACTGTAAAATCCTGGCGCTCTTAGAGTACTCTAGATCTCTGACTGATATCAAGGCCGACTTGGATGCAGTTTACGAATGAAATTCTCTGTCATATCCTACAATATTGAAGCGGCTTCAGCATTTTAAAGATGGCCGCGAATCCATGAAAGATGATCTACGTTCTGAGCGGGAAATAACTGCAGTGAAGGGGGAAATTAATGAAGATGCTCGATACACAGTAGAATATTACTATTATTGCGGGCATTAATTCGTCAGCTGTTTTTAATATACTGAAGAATCATTTCAAGTTCAGAAAGGTTTGTACAAGATTGGTGCCACATTTGTTGACGGATGATCAAAAATATACTCGGGTTGAAATCGCCAAATATGAAAAGAGTGACCAGAGACAGTTGAATGAGATTGTCGCATGTGATGAAACATGAAGTTACCTTTATGAATCCGACTCAAGACAAAATAATAAAGTTTGGATCTAAGAAAACGAACAGAGACCACAAATCGCTCGATGCAGTCAGACTGTCAAGAGTTTTATACGCAATATTTTTCGATGCAAACTGCCCGGTCGTCCAGGTACCTGTGCCTGACTCAGCTAGCGACTGGACATTTCTGTGTCACCAAAGTGTTAACAAAAGTTGTGGAACACTACCGAACCACACATTCACGCACCGGTACCTGAGGTATCCATCTACTCCTTGGTAACGCACTGACACATATATCCGCTCTCTTGACAGACTTTCTGAAGTAGCACAGCATCCAAACTTTTCTACATCCTCCATACAGCCCTGATTTAGCTCCAAGTGATTTTTGGATGATTCCCGTTATCAAAGATTCGCTGAGGGGCAGACGATTTGAACGCCGCGTGCGGTTGCAAGTGCACTTTTCCAGTTTATGAACAACATAGCAAAGAGTGAATATGGCATTGATTAATCAGACTGATAAAGCGTGTTGAGTTGCACCGAGACTACTTTGAGAGGACGCAACGATGTACTGTTCACTATTAAAGAACTTTGTTGTACAGCGCAATGATATTCATAGATTTTTTAATACTCTCGTAATGCTTATTCTTAACGCAGTCATACGACAAAGGTAGTTTTGTCTGCTCAAGCTGAGCAACTGAATCAGGCTCTGTTATCATCAACTTGTCAAATAAATTACACAGTACCACTAATCTAAACATTTTTCTCCACCAGTTCTGTAACAAGATACATCCACACATGAGGATAGAAAGTCTATGTTGCGGCATTCTAGTACAAGAAATCTATTAAATCTATTAATTGCAGAAATGTATTATCAGTGATTAATAGATTTAATAGATTTAATTGCCTAACATTCCTTGGTCAAGAGAGAATCTTACAGACATTACTAATTAGTCTGAGCTCATCTAGTCTGCATCCATGTTTAGTGAAAACTCATAGAGATAAGAAACAAGAGGTCCCCTTTTTATAGAACCCACTTTTCATTTAACTAGAAAGTAAACAACTTCAGCATTGAGCTGAATCCAAACAACGTTAGCATTAACTATAATACAGGGTGTGGATGAAACGACGGACACGGGACACGCACACGGACACCACAGTGATCAATAAGTCAAGCTTCTGCTAAGTCAGGCTTGACCAAAATTAACTGTGATGGGTACAAAACAAAAAAAACAAACATGATCAAGATTATTTTATTTTCTTATCTCAGAGAATATTTAGAGATAGAAACAGAAGATGTTGAATCGGAAAACATAACCAATAATGTCTTATAATTTTAATGTATAATAAACAATTCATTATTAAGAGAACGGGTATAACTTAGGAAAATAAAACAAGCACTTTTACAATTCAGTCCAACTAATCATAATATCAAAATACAATGAATGAATGGTGATATAACAAAATACATTTGGTGAATATACATACAAAAGAATCAGAACATGCAAAAAGCACACATATACAGTGGATTAGGATTTTTCTCACCCACTCTCTTACATATACAGAAAAAGTAATGTTTACTAACAGAGTATATTTTTACAAAACCTTATATCACAGTTTCACAGTTAAACATATACAGAGCACTTGAAACAGTACGGACTTCATTAATTCAGTCTTTATTAATTGGTACTAATGTGTTTTAGACTCTTGGTTCATGCTTTCCTAGGGAAGATCTTTTCCTGAAAAAAATAAAAGACATTAGTCCGACATTCTACTTTTCAGAAAAAAATAAAAGACATTAGTCCGACATTCTACTTTTCAGAAAATAAAATACTCATTTAGGTCAAATAATGCACAGACAATCTTACAGCATTTTCTGAATCTAGTTTCATAGAGATCAAAGAAAATAACAATACACGATGAGTCTCGCTGCAAATACCATTTGTCATTCTCAAGCAGTGGCAAAAACAAACTGTTAATTTTCACCAGTAGGTGACCATAATGCTCCAGTGGTACTTAGAACCATCTAAACCTTTAGGTGATCGTTTCCGTGATTTTCATTGGGCCTTCAACCCGAGCACTGTAAAAAATAATATTCGTAAAAAGAAAATGTCGCCTTTTTAAGACAACTGCCATGGAGCCCATATTTGATTTTGCACAGACATGAATTTAATTGTTTGACAAGGTGATGATAACAGAGCATGATTCAGTTTGCTCAACTTGAGGAGAGAAAACTACCTTTGTCCTAAGACTGAACGGTCTAAAATTTATTGCTCACAAAGTATGTAACAGAAATATAATGTCGGAACATGTTTAATATCTAGTGACGAACGCAGAATTTGTATCAAAATCAACGTTTTAATTTTTTTAAAAACTTCTTACCTTTTCAGTTACGAGTTATAAAATGGAATTTTCGAAATTTATACTTTTAATCTAAAATGTATTTACTTAATTAATTTAATTTATTTAAATCTTCCTATCTGAGCTACATACAGTATAATCGTCGTGTCAAGAAGCACTTAGATATCTACCATTAAAATTAGGATCGAGACAGACATGGCAACAATAGCTGAAATTGCTCTCCTTGCAAAATAGTGTAATCTTTATTTCAAAATTGCATATATACATACATACAGTCACGTACACATACACACAAACAGATACACAGACCCTATCTATCTATATATCCCCATGTATCTATCCCGCTGTATGTCTGCATGTTTGCATTGCTGCTTTATAGATGGCCTTTAACGCTGTCTCTTGTCGGACTGAGTTGACAGCGTGTCTTCCCTCGCTCTTGATATACATACACACGTACGTACGAGTCGAATTACATACATATATACATACATACAACCAGTGGCGGCGCGACAGGGGGGTGGGGTGGGGTGGGGCAATTGCCATAGGGGCGCCTGGCGAGGGGGGCACCATCGTGAGCTTTTTTAATATCTGTAACTGGGGCGAAGATGGGGGTGGGTGGCAACTGACATAAAAACTGTTCTCTGTGGCAAAGTAGGGGCACCACTAACGAACATTGCCCTCGAGCCCTCGCGCCGCCACTGCATACAACAGCCTTTACACTAAACTCCCAGAAGTTTTTTTTTTTTTTTTTTTTTCTCGGATGCTGGCTGATGGTGTTTTGATAAATATCTGCTCAAGTTCCCTTATTATGCATAAACGACTTAACGTGATTCAATATCAGTACAACTGAACATTGTGTCGGCAATGCGATTCGTTATTGATCAAATGCTGTTCATTTGTCTGCACTCCGCGTAAACGATGGACAGACATGTAAATGTTACTAACGGCAAGCCTTCCCCTAGTGTTTGCAGGTCACATCATCTCTTAGGAGAAAATGTACCACACAGCTCATATAGTATCTCCCTGGATAGGAAAGAGTGGGTGAGATGGGTGGGTGTGGAGTTGAGTTTATTTTCATGTATAGACATATACGGAGATGTAAAATCTCAAAATAAACATTCTGCTGTGGTGGGGGTATCTCCATCCAATCACACTCCACCTAGCAACTAAAGTCAGACATTTTTAGCTCCAAGAACATTTGTTAATACGGAACTTTATTTTTCAAACTAAAGAGAATATAAACAATGATCTTTGTCAGTAATTAGTTTTGTCACATGCAAGCCGCTTTGGAGACTATTAATCTTGCCATATGGTCTTATTGTTTCAATCCATGTATTCAAAACTCGTTAATTTTTCATTTGTTTCTGAGAAAGAAATACAGTATCAAGCTGTTTTATTGATTCAAACTTACTTATAGCTGCGAGTCACCATGGTGAAACACAATAAGAAGAAATGTGTAACTCATGTAACCGTTTCTTTCATTGAACATTTATGTTTACTCACAGTTGTTAATATTCTCTTTCTTTTCGACATTTGTGTAATCTTTAAGGTATTTTATATATTAGTATCATGTAATATATGATATCAAAGGCAACTATTCAACTTTGATGTTCACCGCAAAATATGGTCTGATATTCTGATTTCGTGTTCCTCGTAGAGTCTATATATTGATGGAGAGAGAGAGAGAGACTTTAGGCTTATACAAATAGAGTTCTTAGATAATCGTTGGATGATGATGATGATGATGATGGTTAAGGGACCGACCAATTAATGTTCTGAGTGTTGGGGACCCTGGGATTTAAAAAAAAAAAAAAAAACTTTTCCAGCCATCAAATAACTTGAGAACAATATTATTGCTCTGATTTATAGAAAAAGGACCTGTTACATTTATTATTTGAAGAAAAAATTAAAAAGTTTGGTAAAAGAAAAAAAAAATCTCAAGGTGCCCCGGATCGGCTTCGTGGTGCGTCTTTTTACTTCACACGCATCGGCACGATATAACCTACACGCTGTTGATGTGCGGTAAAAACAAAAGAATTGCAAAAAAATTGTAAATGAAACTATGTTATAGTTTCAAATTACTATTTGGTCTCTGAAAACAGTCACACAAAATATATATTTATGCCTCCTCTCTCTCTCTCTCTCTCTCTCTCTCTCTCTCTCTCTCTCTCTCTCTCTCTCTCTCTCTCAATACTGGATCCGTTACACGTTTCAGGTGAGAATCATGATCAGGATTGTTACAGTAGATTCCAGGATGTCTGAAAGAAGAGGGAGGGGTATGACTGTGGGTGTTGGATACGTTTCATAGCTAGCTACCTAACAACCTATTCACCTTTTTATTATAATGATATAAATACAAACTATGACCAGATACCACAGAAAGAAAATGAAAATTAGATGTTATCATTTTGTATGATAGTACTGGCAGGCCCCTTTTGGTCCCCTCGTTTTCGGCATGTTTTTTTTTTTTTTTTTTTTTTTTTGTCAGAATAGTTGGGACAAGTTTGAGATGGAATCTTATTTTTATCTACATTATTATAACTTAGCTCAACATAATGAATGCGATTTATATTCAAGGTTGGTAGGGAAAAAATATAATTTACTCTGAAGGAACATTTTTAAAATAAATTTCACAGCAGTGTCCGATTACGAATTTGTTCAATTGATTAACCACAAATAAGCGTTTATTGATCCACAAGAGTCATTTACTAATGTATATATGAATTTTTTTAACCGATTTATAAAGCTTTTATAGTTGTTCCATAGTTATTATCTCTGGCCCAAAGTACCAACATATACAAAGCATTTATTACACCTTGACTCGATGCATTACGTATGACAGACAAGTTACTGTTACTAAATGACAATGGTGTCAAATACATGTAGGTCAGGGTAAATCTTTAAAGAGATTAACTTATGGGGTCACAAAATACACTTGCGAAACCATTATTGATCTTCTAAGTTCTGCCAGCTTCTGTGTTTGAAAGATAGACAACGAATTATTGTAAATTAAGCCATGCAAAATACGGAAACTTGGTTCCATTGTCTTCCTAGATTTGGGCATTTGCTCCGCACATTGGGTTGCTTGTTCACGAGAGATTTTGTAAAATTTATGTAGCAATCAGACATTTGAAAAATTATAATCCATGAATAAATATCTCTAGCATGACAGGTGGGGACAACAACAAAAAAAATTATACATTGGACAAATTAAGACACTATTTAAAGAGAGATAAGGATTAAATCGGTGAAAATCATGTATATGGAAAAGAACAATATCACTGATTACGCCTAGTTGTATCGACGAATCTATTCGCAATTTCGCAGGATGTGTCACTTTTGAGAGAGTTGTTGGGGAGCGGGGTCTAATATAAAGTTGTGGGATCGATATTATTCAGTATCATTTTGTGCACCTAAACAGTGGTGGTGCGATGGAGGTCGGGGGGTGGGAAATTGCCCGCGGGCGCCACTAAAGAACATTGCCCCCCTGGGCGTCTCGAACCCTCGCGCCGCCACTGCATCTAAAATTACTTCTCTTAACCTTAGACTAATATATACTATCCCTGATGTGGAATGCAAACTTACGTGTATAATGAAACACAAGTCGTATCACGATGGATTTATGTCTGGTATACCAGACTGAAGTGTGCGTATGCGTATGTTTGAATGAGCACGTGTGTGGAAACAGTTGATTGGTTTTACATGTGGTGATGCAAGAGAAAGTGTAACATAGATAAACCCACATGGCCTAGATCAACAAACAAAAAAATTATTAAAATAAATTCAAAATGCGAAATGACAGGTAGCTATACTAGGTATTCAAACGATTTTTTAATAACTTTTCATTAATAAAATCATTAAGTGAACTATGTATCTCGTCTGCTAGTGTATGTTCCCGTCACGATGAATACCGTCAATCCGTTCCCGCACGTTCACCATCAGTACCGCCATATTTTGGGTGCAGCATTTAAAAACTTTAGTTTGGTGAAAAATAGTTTGTTGTTGATGCTGTTGTTGTTTTTGTTTTTAAGGAAATGATTTTACACGAAGTTTTCTTCCACTAGAAACTCTCTCTCTCTCTCTCTCTCTCTCTAAGCTCATTGTATATTGCATGGGTTGCAGAGTTTATTTTGTTTGAGCCATAACAAGAATGTCGTGGGGGTAAACAGGTTGCGCTGTTGCAAACAAGATTCCCTCGTAGGGTCTGACGCTTTACTGTCCGAAAAGAATTTCCAGGAATCCCAGATAAGACCGTTTCTTCTTATTAACTGCTGAGTGCTTAAAATATGTCTGATGATCTTTAGCAATAAAAAGATTTTCACCCTGACTTCCGTGCAGCCTAATTGGATGTAAGAATGTTCACTTAGGACCAACAAGACATCCTAAGAAGTCTTTTGGTGAAAACTCTATGTCGATATGACCATCTATTCAGGAGAAATAGCGATAATAAGATTTTCAAGCTGGTCATCGTATCGGCCATATTTGATGTCAGATCGGGTTGCAAAGCTTATTTTGTTTGAGCTATTAAGGGGTCAGATTTGATGTCACGTCTTAAGAAGTGTCTTGGTGGAAACCCCATGTCAATATGAACATCTACCCAGGAGGATTAGCGATGGCAAGATTTCTAAGATGGCCACCATATTGGAGGTCAGATCGACATCGTTTCATTTCGGACCAACTAGACATCATAAGAAGGTTTCTGGTGAACACACCGTGCTGATATAACCATCCTTTCAAAAGGAGGAGTAGCGATAGCACGATTTTCAAGATGGCCGCTGGTGGCCATAATGGATAGCCCGGTGGCACCATTTTCATTTAGGTCTAAACTAAACATTGGAATGAATGTGCTTGTAAAATTTCATGTCAATCCCCCAAGTAGTTTAGTATTAGTGGCGATAACAAACTTGTAGTAACGGACGGGCAGACGACAGACTATCCTATAAGCTCTTCTGATCTATAACCAGTAGAGCTACAAAACCGTTGAATCTTTATCCTTCAATTAGTCATCAAGTTATGACATTATTTTGTTGTCCTGACCATATTGTACACTTAATAAATGTTGTAAAGATGTTATTGAAGATCTTTTCTTCAAAGACTTCAATACGCTCATGGAGATTAATAAGGAAAGTGACCTCAATTTTCTGTCAAAATTGTTGTGCGTACACCGAAAATGACCAAATCATTCATCACATCGAACGATGCCGTCCTCCAAACTGCTCTCCAGGGACGTAGGTAACCAATTCACTTTGTCTGCACAAACCATTTGAACCATGGGTGAGTCGCATTTTGAGCTGTCACTTTAGGCGTTTTGCCGTGAATTGTATCCCACCCCCCACCCCCCAAAAAAGATGAAAAGTTGTTGACAATAATAGTGCTCGAGTTGCTGCTGGCTCAAAGGCTTACAATTCTATATTTACGTTTCTTGCGAATCCTTTGATAAATGAGGAAGACTAACGAAAAGAGCGTTTATGCAACAACAACAAAAAAAAAGGGGGGGGGGGCAGATTTCAACTTGTGGTGGCAACGGCGTTTCAAGAGAAGAGAGAGCACCATCTGGGAAATAGTTTGGCCGTCCTAGTAAGCGAGACAATAAACAATAGCTCTTGACGTCACGAAAACTCGCTTGTTAGAGACTACTGTCACTGTCGACTTCATTTTCACAAGACGGCGATACTGAAGTTTATTGTGAACCAGATTAAGCATTTGAAATTAAAATTTTTACATAAGACAAGAAACGCAGTATGAAAATAAGTGTATAATTTGCATGGTGGACCCTCCAAAAGAACGACAGAATTTGCCAAAGTTGATATTTTCACCGTCGGGTAGAATTACTGCATATTGCGGGAAACCGTGTAGTTTTTTGGATACCGTGTAGATTTTCAAGATGGCGGACGGTGAAATTTCGGAGAAGTAGGTGCTTAGAAAATGTAACTTTTGTTTTGTTGAATGATATTATCTGGGCAAAAGAATGTTGCTGACATGCATGGGACAGTTTTAATTTTCAAAGCATGCTCACGCAGTACATGTGCCTCACGTTTATAGCACATATTCGGCGTCCAAAGTGAGCGGATTTCAGTTTTAAAAATTTGAAGCGGGGAACGAGCCTGTATTTCGATAATTACTTTGTTTTGGCAGCAACCTATGACCAGTTCTCGTAAAAAAAAATATTTGATGTATATCTAACAGAATCCAACTAACTGTCTGATACCGCCGGTGGGGTGCATCGAAGATAATATCTGAGTTTAGAAAAAAATGCCCGATTAACCGTGTAGATCACATGAATTTGGGCGTGTTTACCGTGTAGATCACATGACTTTGGGAGTGTTTACCGTGTAGATTGGGAGTGTTTACAGTGTAGATCAGACAGACTTGAAAGAAAATGGTCACCGTGTAGATGGGATTTTTGTTTACTGTGTAGATGCAAAACAAATGTTGGGATCTGATTTATTTTCATGTACTTTTATTGGAAAAAGCATCGGTCAGACGCTGGAATGCACTCGTTGAGTCTTCACAGCGTACAAAAAGATTTAGACATCGGTCAGACGCTGGAATGCACTTGTTGAGTCTTCACAGCGTACAAAAAGATTTAGACATCGGTCAGACGCTGGAATGCACTCGTTGAATCTTCACAGCGTACAAAAAGATTTAGAGACCACGATTTATGAAGCCATAAACGAGTTCGTTGGTAAATAGAATTTATAGAAACTGAAAACAACTTTAATTAATCATCGATAACAATGAATTGAATGTAACTTTCTCCTAATTTCGTATATTTTTCAGATTCGCGGCCATGAATGAGTCTTTCATTGAGACTGGTGATAATGATTCCGTTCTTTTCGCAGACTGCGGGAAAGCTTACAAAACCGAACAAGGATTAAGGAAACACGTACTAACCAAACATTCCGTGGGAAATGCAAAACTGAAGTATAAGTGTGACATATGTAACAAGAAGTATTTGGAAATGTGTATATTAGCCGCCCGTATGGTTCGACACGGTGGAGATGCATACGTGTGCCCACATTGTGAAAAACGATTCACTACAAAGTTTTCCTTAAAAAGGCATGTTTCGGGTGTACATAACGAGACACAGTATACGTGTTCATCATGTGCATCCGTATTTGCAGATAGAGATGTGCTGAAAGATCACTTGGCTACTAAACACAGGCAGGAATACAGACGGAGGACAAATCTATCCAAACATATAAAGAAGAAGCATCCATAAATATGACAAATTCCATTCCCTACAACATTTTTCATCAAAGGAAATGAAGACAAAAAAAAAGTGAACCATATTTGCTGTGATGGACTATGCAATTTAGCTGATTCAGAAACTTTTTAGAACATTAGCAAAACGAGACTGCTATAATGTTTAAATATGCAAGTATATAAAATGGACTGATGGACAGTTGGCGACAGACAAAATACCGTCCTACTGACTTTTCGGCCAGCAAAGCTAAACAAGAAGGGCTTTCCCTTACTAGTGTCAAGTCTAATCGTGATCTTTAGTTTTGCATATGTTCTACACGCACAAACCAACTTCCGGGTCAGTTTCCTGTCATTCGAAAAATTGTAAGAGCTCCTGGTTGTCATATCAAACGACCAGGGCGTTTTAGCTGAAATCATAAGAGGGCTGCAATAAGAAAGTACTTCTCTCGTCGTATTTATTCACCCAATACCATGCACTTCATACATTATTAAAAGTTTATAAACACTTTTTTAAATGCTACGGCTGGCGATTTATTACCATACAAATCTACTATAGCAAGTGTTCGGCACGCTTCGAACGCTTTATCAACTCAAAATCTATAGATTTCATTTCAGTGCAAGACGATGTACTAAATCAACATATACGCTTCTGATATTTAATAATCACGCGGTCTCATAAACCGAAGCACATGACTTGTGTTTATATGAGGGTCCACTCGTTTAACAGTAATGGCAATATAGAACTCAATACTATATATATATATATATATATATATATATATATATATATATATATATATATATATATATATATATATATATATATATATATATATATATATATATATATGTGTGTGTGTATCTTTCTGTGTGTGTGTGTGTATCTTTCTGTGTGTGTGTGTGTATCTTTCTGTGTGTGTGTGTGTATCTTTCTGTGTGTGTGTGTATCTTTCTCTGTGTGTGTATCTTTCTCTGTGTGTGTGTATCTTTCTCTTTGTGTGTGTGTGTATCTTTCTCTGTGTGTGTGTGTATCTTTCTCTGTGTGTGTGTGTGTGTATCTTTCTCTGTGTGTGTGTGTGTATCTTTCTCTGTGTGTGTGTGTATATGGAGAGAGAGAATAAATGGACTAAGACCATATCTTCCTTTTAACCATGTCTAACATTTTGAATGATGAAAACACGTGGTTTCATTGATGCTGCAAGATGGTGGCCAAGTAAACAATTGCTTAGAAGTGCTTTGTCAAAATCAGTGAATATCATATGATTATTCATTAATCTATGATTTATTCATCATGGATATTGTTCATCTAAGTACTTATATGCTTTTGGTAAATCCTCATTGTGACTGATCCGGTTGATAATTTCATTATTTTTTTTAAAAAATACTTACCAGAGTTCTGCATACAAATAAGATGGTGGTAAATCTAACAATGTCAAAACTGTAGAAAATTGTCAATGGATCCAGTCTATTTCAGTTCAATGGATTCACCCAAACGGATATTCATGATATTGAAGTAAATTCATACAGAAAGGTAATCCCAGATTGTATCCACATCAAAGAAAATCAAGACAGTATCCCTATCCATGTCAGATGAATGAATCTAATACTAATTTCAAACTCTACAAATACTCATAGCAACATGGGTATGTGTCCAAAATCACTACTTCACATGAAAATAAAGTGAAATGTACTGTATTCCCATCAACAAATATCATTTTATTTCAGGGCAGTGGATGCTTGACTTGGACTTATAATGGATTTCTTGAACTGAGTTGAGACATAAACAATAGATTTAACACCAGCACTGTGTCACCACAGCCATCCTCAGCTTGGCCCATAACCTCCACTCCTATCATTGCCTGCCAAGAAAAGCCACAATAAGTTGCAAACTCACTTGATCAAGTAGATACACGCTACACAAGGCCTAATTACCTAACACACCCTCTCCTCTAGCCCTGGTAGACACTGATATACTTCATCAAATTGTAGAAGACAATGCCACCAATCAAGATAATGAAAATCCAAGTACATGTAGTGCCAGCCAACCAAGACCCCACTTCTTCACACCTTCACCTGCACAAGCCACATAGTGTCTAAATATATAACACTTCTAACACCTCCACACTCCAACTCCAGGTAGACCCAGATATACTTCATCAAAGTGTAGAAGACAATGACACTAATCATGATGAGAATTCTTTCAAACACAATGCAAGTCACAGTTCACAGTGCCATGGAAATTTATGTCCTAAGTGACTTGATAGTTAACATCAGGGATCGTAATCTATATGTGCATGTGTGTGTGTATGTATATATATATATATATATATATATATATATATATATATATATATATATATATATATATATATAGTTTAGGAGGAGTAACGATAGCAAATTTGTACTAACGGATCGGCGGGCATTGGGTGACAGATCAGCACCATTTTCATTTAGGACCAACTAGACATCATAAGAAGTCTTCTAGTGAAAAGTGAAATCCGCATCCATTCCGGCGGAGTAGCAATAGCAAGATTTTCAAAATGGCTGCCATGTTGGACGTCAGATCAACCCATTTTCATTTAGTACCAACAAGACATCATAAGAAGTCATTTAGTGAAAACCCCATGTCAAAACAACTTTATGTTCAAGAGGAGTAGCGATAACAAGATTTTCAAGATGGCTACCATTTTTATTTAGGGCCAAGTAGACATTATAAGAAGTGTTTTAGTGAAAACCCCATGTGGATATGACAATCAATTCAGGAGGAGTAGCAATAACAAGATTTTCAAGATGGTTGCATTGGCGGCTACATTGGACCCCAGATCTTCACCATTTTCATCTAGGACTAACTAGACATCATAAGAAGGCTTTCAGTATAAATCCCATGTTGATATGACCATCCATTCAAGAGTAGTAGCGATAACAAGATTTTCAAGATGACTGCTGTGGCGGATATATTGGATGTCAGAGCAGCACCATTTTCATTTAGGACCCAAAAGACATCATACAAAGTCTTAAGTGAAAACCCCATGTTGATATGACCATCCATTCAGGACAAATAGCGATAACAAGATTTTAAGATGGCTGCCATGGCGGCTATATTGGATGTCAGAGCGGCACCATTTTCATTTGGGACCAAGTAGACATTATAAGAGGTCTTTTAGTGAAAACCCCATGTTGATATGACCATCTATTCAGGAGGAGTAGCAATAAAAAGATTTTCAAGATGGCTGCCTTGGCGGCCACATTGGACCACAGATCAGCACCATTTTCATCTAGGACTAACTAGACATCATAAGAAGGCTTTCAATAAAACCCCATGTTTATATGACCATCCATTCAAGAGTAGCTGCGATAACAAGATGGCTGCCGTGGCGACCATATTGGATGTCAGAGCGGCACCGTTTCATTTAGGACCCAACAGACATCATAAGAAGTCTTTTAGTGAAAACCCCATGTTGATATGACCATCCATTCAGGAGGAGTAGCGATAAGAATATTTTAAAGATGGCTGCAGTGGTGGCCATATTGGATATCACCATAAGAGGTCTTTTACGGAAAACCCATGCTGATATGACCATCCATACCGACGGAGTAGCGATAACAAGATTTTCAAGATGGCTTCCATATTGTACGTCAGATCCGCCCCATTTCATTTAGGACCAACAAGACATCATAAAAAGTCGTGTAGCGAAAACCGCACGACAAGATACCTTTCTGTTCAGGAGGAGAGGCGATAACATGATTTTCAAGATGGCTGCCATTGTGGCCATATTAGACTTCAGATTGGCACCATTTTCATTTAGATCCAAGTAAATATCACAAGAAGTCTTTTAGTAGGTAGCATAAAAAGTCTTTTAGTGAAAACCCCATACTGATATGACCATCCATCCTGGCGGAGTAGCAATAACAAGAATTTCAAGATGGATGCCCTGTCAGCCATATTGGACATCAGATCTGCACCATTTTCATCATAAGAAGTCTTTCAGTATAAATCCCATGTTGATATGACCATTCATTCAAGAGTAGTAGCGATAAAAAGATTTTCAAAATGGCTGCCATATAGGATGTCCGATCTGCACCATTTTCATTTAGGAGCAACAAGACATCATAAGAAGTCTTTTAGTAAAAACCCCATGTTCATAAATCCATCCATTCAGAAGGAGTAGCGATAACAAGATTTTCAAGATAGCTGCCATGGCGGCCATGTTGCATTTCAGATTCGCGCAATTTTCATTTAGGACGAAGTAGAAATCGTAAGAAGTCTTTTAGTGAAAACCCCATGTTCACACATCCATCCGTTTTAGTGAAAACCCCATGTTGATATGACCATCCATTCAGGAGGAGTAGCGATAACAAGATTTTCAAGATGGCTGCCATTGCGGCCATATTGGATATCAGATCTGCACCATTTTCATTTAGGAACAACTAGGCATGATAAGAAATCTTTTAGTGAAAACCACATGTTGATATGACCATCCATTCAGGAAGAGTGGCGATAAGAAGCTAAAAACCAGTAAACCAACAGCAATAGACCAATTAACACTTTCTAGAGTGATGGCCCTTTGCATAAGGTCAGAGGTCATTTAGGGTTGAAATGCATAATGCTCAGTTGGGTGTTCAGTCATGTTTGTCATAAATAATTTAAGCCAAAAATGCTAGAACCTAACCAGACTCAATTTATAGTCAACAACTCTTGTATAACACATCATATCTGCATTATTTACACATAACTTTCAAAAGTTCTGCTTAATGGAGGCTGTCTACTCCAGGTTACCTCTGACCTTCAGAGTTATTGAAATCATTATATTTTTAATGTTTCTAATACTTATTTTCTATCAAATTTTTTTTTTTTTTTTAGTAATTGTAATTGAATTAATTAAATAAATTGACAGTGGCGTAGCGAGGCAAAGTGCCGCCCAGGGCCAACTACCAAAATTACGCCCCCACTCAATTCATATTATTTATGAAATATTCGGTACTCTTACCAAATTGCCACCCCCTAGAAAGTGCCGCCTAGGGCCCCCCCTTCTAACCCCCACCCCATCCACCACTCGCTATGCCACTGTCAATTGATTTGTAATATTTGTTGCAATTAAACACACAATTTTTCAAAAAGACAGTAAGGTGCCAAAAACTGCTTCATGGTCCGAAATCTGCCATTTGAACACGTGCTTATAAATGCCACAATAAATGCTCCCCATCTGGTAGTCATGCTAGACAATGAACATCATTTTGAGGTCGATGATTTGGGTATTTTTCAACAACGCGACACAATCGGTGAGACGACTATTCATTGGCCTGTACTGTTTTGTTTCACAGGACCTAAAACTACTGATCTCACTCAAGCTATTGATTTTAATCAGAATTAACAATGCTACTGCCTCTGCACAGAATATGTGACCCCGAGGTCAGCCTTGTTTGGAAGTTGTCATTTGTAATTTATGCGCTGAATTTTGGTGAGAAAAAAAAAAATGGTTGGTTGATTTTAACGGCACTTTGAATACATTATTTGCAATATAATGCAGAGGAATTGGGAGCTAAATGCCTTTCTCAAGGAAGCCACGTTAGGAAAAAAATACACAAAAAACCCCACGAATAGTCAACACTAACAGTGCTCGAGTTCCTGGTTCAAGATTTACAATTTGTGTTTCCAATATTTTTTGCAAATCCCTTAAAAATGAGGTAAAAACAAGAACAGGCATTTCTGCAAGACAGTGTTTTTTTCGAAAGAGAGCCCCACTTGTCAAGCAGTTTGTGGCAGGAATTGACATGATCACGAGGAAGCCCATAGAGTACCTATAGTACATTCTAGTTGTACTGTGGCCATATGACAGGAATTGACATGATCATGAGGAAGATCATACAGTACCTATAGTACATTCTAGTTGTACTGTGGCCATATGACAGGAATTTACATGATCATGAGGAAGCCCATACAGTACCTATAGTACATTCTAGTTGTACTGTGGCCATATGACAGGAATTGACATGATCATGAGGAAGCCCATACAGTACCTATAGTACATTCTAGTTGTACTGTGGCCATATGACAGGAATTGACATGATCATGAGGAAGATCATACAGTACCTACAGTACATTCAAGTTGTACTGTGGCCATATGACCCTTATCTAATAAAATTGATTTAAACAAAACTGGTTATTGTGTCAAACTGGTCAGATTGGTTTCTTTAGTGTTACATGATCGCCTATGGTTAAATGAGATTTATTAAATGTGACCAAAGTTCATGTCTGACAAATTACCAGTCTGTACCCGTCTATGGCAGAAATACCACAGATTTTGATTGTAGCAACCTGGTCACAAAACAGGACTGGCATCCACTGGCCGAAAAGAGAATTTCCAGGCATAAAAACAAGACTGTAGTGTGTTGAACCCATCTGGTAGCTATATTGGCTGCAAGACCAGCACTATTTTCATTTGGGACCAACTAGACATCCTAAGAAGTTGGTGTGAATCCCGTGTTGATATGACCATTGATTTAGGAGGAGTAGAGATACAGTTTTAAATGGTTATCGTGGTGGCCATATTGGATATAAGATCAGCACAGTTTCCATTTCAGATAAACTAGATATCACAAGTCTGTTGTTGTAAACCCTGTGTGAATATAACCATCCATTCAGGAGGAGTAGCAATAACAGAATTTTTATGATGGCCAACATGATGCCATATTGGACATCTGATGTACATCATTTACATTTATGACCAACCAGAATTTTTATGATGGCCAACATGGTGCCATATTGGACATCAGATGTACATCATTTACATTTATGACCAACCAGACGCCACAAGAAGTCTTCTGGTGAAAACCCTATTTCACTACGACTTTCCGGTCAGGAGGAGTAGCTAAAACGAGATTTTAAAACTGGCTTCCTTATTAGATGATAGATCAGCACAAATTTCATTTGGAACCGACTGTAAATCATAATTAGTCTTTTGGTGAAAACCCCATGTCGATATGACCATCCATCCAGGAGTAGCGATTACAAGATTTTCAAGATAATCACGATGGTGGCCATACAATGATACTGAATGTCAGATCAGCACTATTTCCATTTAGGACCAACTAGATATCATGACAAGTCTTTTAGTGAAAACCACGTCAATGAGACCATTTGTTTAGGAGTAGTAGCATTCACAACATTTGTCAACATGGCTGCTGTGGTGGCCATATTGGATGTCAGAGAGGCACCATTTTGACCTTGAGATACATGAGTATGTAAAGTTTGGTTGCAATCCTCCCAGGAATAGCAATAAGAAACTCATACTAACAGTCAGCAAACAAAAGGCCATTGCACAAGCTCTTCTGGTCTATGGTCATTTCAGCTAAAATTTTAACACGCTCCAGATTATTGGATTACTTATCGAAAAGTAGTGTACAGCAAACATTAAACACGCAAATTTTTAACAAGAATCCCACGAAGGGACTGGCGCTCTACTGGGTGAAAAGGATTTCCAGTAATTCAAGATAAGACCATTTCTTCCGTTTAACCGCCGAGTGTTAAAACCATCTGACATTCTTCAGCAATAAGCAGGACTTCCAGGAATTCAAGATTAGACCATTTCTTCCATTTAATCGCCGAGTGTTGAAACAATCTGATATTTTTCAGCAATAACAAGATTTTCAAATTAGTTGCTGTGGTGCACATATCGGATGTCAGCATTTTCATTTAGGACAAAGTAGACATCATTAGAAGTCTTTTGGTGAAAACCCCATGTCAATATGATCATCCATTCAGAGGGAATAGTAACAAGATTTTTAAGACTGTCGTCGTGGCAGCCATATTGGACGTACGACTGTTACCATTCTCATTTAGGACCTACTAGTATCATAATAAGTCTATTGGTGAAAACCCCCATGTTGATATAGCCATCAGTTTGGGAGAAGTAGAGATAACAATATTTTCAAGATAGCCACTATGGTGGCTAGATTGAAGGTTAGTCATTTTCATTAAGGACAAACTAGATACTGTAAGAACAATTCTAATGGAAACCCTGTGTGAAAATTACTTTCCATTTAAGAGGAGTAGCAAAAACAAAATTTTCAAGATGGCCACATACTGGATGTCAGATCAGCACCATTTTAATTTAGGATCAACAAAACATCATAAAAAGTATTTTAGTGAAAACCCCATGCTGATATGAGCATTCATTCAGGAGGAGGAGTGATCACAAGATTTTTAAGCTGGCCATTGTGGCAGCCATATTAGACATCATATCAGCACCATTTTGATTTAGGACTCACTAGATATCATAAGAAGTCTTCTGGAGAATATCTCGTGTCAAGAAGAACTCCCTTGTCATGAGGAGTAGCGATAACAAGATTTTCAAGATGGTTGCTATGGCAGTCAGATCAGCACCATTTTCATTTAGGACCAACTAGACATCATAAGAAGTCTTTTAGTCAAAATCTCATGTTGATACGACCATCCGTTCAGGAGTAGTGATAAGATTTTCAAGATGGCCACCGTGTGGTGGCAATATTGGATGTCTAATCAGTATCATTTTTATCAAGGATCAGCTAGACATCACAGGAAGTTTTTTTTAGTGAAAACCCCATGTGTTGATATGACTATCCATGTATGAGTAACAATAAGATATTCAAGATGACTGCCATGGCGACCATATTGGATGTCAGATCGGCACCATTTCCAACTAGACACCATAAGAAGTCTTTTAGTGAGGAGTAGAGATAACAAGGCTTTCAAGATGAGCACTGTGGCGGCCACATTGGATGTCCAAGCTACACCATTTTCATTTAGGACCAACTAGACTATGGCAGGGCTGAGAAAATCCCATAGCCTGACGTCCCGGACTATTCATTTTCCAAGTCGGGCAAGTAAAATTTTCCAAGTTGCTAGTCCAAGACAAATGGTTTCTTCCCATTTTAAAAAAGTCGGTCAAGTCCTTATTTTCGTGCTTTAATCGCTATATCTATCTTGATTTGGCCATCCATGCCCTCCGGGCGTACTGAATACTTGATTCTATCCCACTCCATGTATACATTTACATCCTGTATAACTCCTACAAGTGGTCAGTAATAACTGTCGCATATGCGCACGTTCTGTTACCGCTTGACTGCATATTGGGCTTAAGCGACCAAATTATTGGCCAATCAAAACACGTCAACCAAAAACAAACCAGTATGATTAATTAGCAGTGTTTTAAGCAGCTTTGCTGCATTGTGTTTACAAAAACCAGACCATCACGAGCGGCTCACTCTGATTCCAGCGAGTCAGTATAATTGAATTAATGAAAGGTATTTTACCGACACGAGTTTTGGTTTCCGTTATGAACTGACTAAATGACAGTAATGATTCTTTAATTTTTTATTTGAGTATACAAAGGATTAACTTCCACGTGCGATATTGCGTTCGAAGCAAAACAATTATGCTAATTAATGAGCTGTCTCTGTTCATATTTTAAAAGAGAAAATGTATATTACTTTAGAAGTAGTTGTCCAGCACGCCGATATTTACTCTGTGGATAAAATGAGTTTGCTAAGTTATTTTCGCAAGGAAGGTAATAATGACAATTCGGAGAAGGAACATTATTTTTGAAAGTGGAGGGATAAAATGTAAGACTGCTACTGAGTTTGAGAATTCCGTAAACCAAGAGTTTACAAATTCTAATGAACATTTAAGCAAATGGACCAGAGCTTGAGGACTTTAACCCAGACACAGCTATCAATTGCTGGCTTAGTGCTTGTGCAGGTGGCAGACATGTACATATAAATTTTTTAAAATCCAGCAGCTAAAACATATATACCTGAAGGAGCCAAACGTATATCAACCAATGTTTTTGAAAAATTAAATTCTTTTAAGAAATAGTTATGTTGTATATTATTTTGTTTGTTCTTTCTCTGGATTAAGTGCATACATCTCATCAAATCTTGGCATGGTGTTACCATCTTGGGACAAGTGAATGAAAAAAAGATTTGCTCAGCCCTGTATGGGATGAATATGTGTCAAGTTTCATGGCAATCCTCCTAGTAGTTTAGGAGTAATGATAACAAACTTGTGCTAACAAATGGACAGACGATAGACCATCACATAAGCACTTCTGGTCTATGAATAAAAGTCGGTACTTAGAATAAACAATTAATATACCTGTAAATTAGATTCTGAGAATAAGCTACATGTTCTGATGAAGTGGATCTCGCTGCACCCAAACCAATGGCGGAGCAGAAGTAATACTATGGTGGTGTGTAGAAAAATGCTTGAAAATGTTCTATTTGAGAAATTTAATTCTATCTTTAGAAAGAAGTTTCATGGTACCAATGATTTGCTTCAAGTACTGGTAATTTTTATTTGTGTACAAAACAATTACCAGGATTTGAAACAAAAATACCTAGAGGATAAGGACACTCTACTGACCAAAATAATTTCCATAATACCAAGACAAGAAACAATTTCTTCTTTTTAACTGCCGAGTATTGATACCATCTCGGACAATCTTAAGATACTTTGACCTTGAACCTGTCATCATGGATAGAAAATCACGGAACTTGTCTCAGACATAACCACATGCCATGTTTACTTCAATGTTCAAGAAATATTTTTCTTAGTGGCATCATTCAGGGTATTCTTCATTTATATCCACAAACATGATAGAAATGTATTCAAACTTGTTCAGGTCATGTTTACAGTATAGTCGAAACCGTTTACCTTAAAATCACTGTCAGAGTGCTGACTATCAACTTGTTCATTGGAATGCAGCAAAATGTCTGGCCAAACTTCCCTTGTATATGTACAAGTCATCATTCCGAAATTCCATGAAGTACAAAAATGCAAGCAATGACCTTTGACTTGACCGCCAAGTCAATTACATCTGGTTTAAAAACCCGTTCACAAAAGTGTGGATATGTTGGTTGTTCAAAACCCCTTGGAAATGCCATCATTCATGCGCAAATAGTGCCAAGATTTTCGTGATGGTCAGATGAGCACAATTTTCATTAGAACTGCAATGTTCTGCTATAATGTTTCAGTGAAAACACCCATGTCGATATGACCATCCATTCATAAGTTTAAGTAGCCATATAAAGATTTTCAGGATAATCATCAAGCCAGCCATTTTGGAGGTTGTATCAGCATAACAGTAATGCAGGAACAACTATATATTGCAAGAAAGCAGTAGTTTTATAAAATAAAAAGGAATCCCTCGAAGGGACTGATGCTCTACTGGGAGAAAAGAATTTCCAGGAATTCAAGATAAGACCATTTCTTCCTTTTACTGTTCAGCCATAACAGGATTTTCAAATTAGCTGCTGTGGTACACATATTGAATGTCAGCTTGGCACCATTTTCATTTCGGACAGAGTAGACATTAGAAGTCTTTTGGTGAAAACCCCCATGTCATAATGATCATCCATTCTGGGAAAGATGTACAACTGGCACCATTTTCATTTAGGACCAACTAGGTATCATAAGAAGTCTACTGGTGAAAACCCCATGCTGATATAGCCATCTATTGAGAGAGGAGTAGAGATCAACAATATTTTCAAAATACAAGTGTCCATTCAGTAGTAGCAATAGCAAGATTTTCAAGCTGACTGCTGTAGTGGCCATATTGGACATCAAATCAGCACCATTTTCATTCAAGTCCAACTGGACATCACAAGAAGTCTTCTGGTGAAAACCCCACATCAATATGACTTTCTGTTCAAGTAGAGTTGTGACAAGATTTTAAAGATGGCTGCCATATTGGATGTCAGATTGGTACCATTTTTATTTACGACTAGCTAGACATCTTAAGAAATCTTTTAGTGAAAATCCCATGTTGATAAGACCCTCCATTCAGGAGGAGTAGCGACAAGATTTTCAAGATGGCTGCCATGGTGGCCATATTGGACATCAGATTGGCAACATTTTCATTTTATGACCACCTGTAAACCATATGAAGTCTTTTAGTGAAAACCCCATGTTGATATGACCATCCATTCAGGAGAAGTAACAACAACAATCCTAGTAGTTTAGCAATAACAAACTTGTGATAACGGACAACAGACCATCCCATAAGCTCTTCTGGTGTATCACAAGCAGACCTAAAAAAAAATGGTCAGTAAGGCCATTATTTCTAGATAAGCAGCTTTTACAAGATTTTTCAAATTTTGGCATATCACATTGGTATCATTTTCATTTAGGACCAACTACATAAGTGTTCTAGTGAATATCATACACGTCAATATGATCATTCCTTAAGGAGTACAAGTTACAAGATATTCATGTTGGAGATTTGATTTTTATTGCAGGCCAATTTAGTATCATAAGAAAAAGCTCATGTCACTACAACTATCCATTCTGAAGTAGTTTTAAGATGTCCACCATAGCGGCCATACAAGATATTGGATCAGCACCCTTTTCATTTAGAACCAACTAGACATCATTAATAATTTTTTAAAAGAAAAATCCATGTTGCTACTTCCATCCATTTAGTAGAAATAACCACAAGATTTTAACATGGCCATATTGTATGTTAGATCTGCATTATTTTCAACCATACATGATAAAAAATCTTTTGGTGAAAATCGGTGTAGTTATAGCTATCAGTTTTGGCAAAATAACAGCAAGATCTGGTGGCATGTCGGATGTCTGTTTGGCACCGTTTTCATTTAGTACTATCTAGACACGTCTTTTAGCGAAAACCATGTAGATATGTGGATACATTTAAGGTAAGTTATAAGATTTTGAAGATGGCCACATTAGATGTCAGATCGCTACCATATTCATTTAGGATCAACTAGACATACATAATATCAAGTCTTTTAGTGAAAACTCCATGTTGCTACATCCATCCATTCAGGAAGAGTATTGATAAAAGATTTTCAGATTGAATGTCTGACGGACACATTTTCATTCAAGACGAATTAGAGATCATAACAAGTCTTTTAGCGAAAACTCCATATTAGTATGACCATTCATTCAGGAGGAGTAGCAGTAAAAAGAATTTCCAGATGAAAGCCATGGCAGCCATATTAGATGTCAGTTTGGAACAATTTCCATTTAGGACCAACTACGTGTCATAAAAAGTGTTTTAGTGAAGAGATTTTCAAAATAGCTGCTGCACTGCGTGTCAGAGGGGCATCATTTTCAATTAGGACCAACTAGAACCTGGGATGATTGTGTCTGTAAAGTTTGGTGGCAATCTCAGTAGTTTAGAAGGAGTAGTTATAACAAACTTGTGCCAACATACAAAAGACCTTTTCACAAGCTCTTCTGGTCAAAGACAAACAGAGCTAAAAATAGAACATGCTTTCCTTGCCATAAAGTAAACTATACATTTTGTAAAATGCACATTATATACTTGGCCCATTTGTAACACACTAGCAATAAAAAGACAAGATGTGCAATCTTTGCAATATTTTTACTTTATTCTTGTTTCAACTTTAAAAACCTTGCAACAGGTTAATTTATCACAGACAAAATTCAGTGATGAATTTTCCTAAATGTTCACGAGTTAAATCGATCACATATTTTTAATTTTTGGAAATTTAAACATGCAGTTTTAGGATTTGTCTAGCAGTAGTCAAGCCCATGATGTATCAATACGTGTTCTTTTTGTCCCATTATTCAATCTGTCCAGGTCATTGTTAGAGTTTAATACTCTTCTCCTTCCTCCTCTCCCTCACCTTCCACAGAATCGACTCCGACCTCCTCATAATCCTTCTCAAGGGCAGCAAGATCCTCACGAGCCTCTGAGAACTCACCCTCCTCCATACCCTCTCCTACATACCAGTGAACGAAGGCTCTCTTGGCATACATCAGATCAAACTTATGGTCAAGACGAGCCCATGCCTCAGCAATGGCAGTGGTGTTGCTCAACATGCATACTGCACGTTGAACCTTGGCCAAATCACCACCTGGAACAACAGTTGGTGGCTGGTAGTTTATGCCAACCTTGAAACCAGTTGGACACCAGTCGACAAACTGGATGGTTCTCTTGGTCTTGATGGTGGCAATGGCAGCATTTACATCCTTGGGCACAACATCACCTCTGTACAGCATACAGCAAGCCATGTACTTACCATGACGTGGATCACATTTAACCAACTGGTTTGCTGGCTCAAAGCAAGCATTTGTGATCTCAGCAACAGACAGCTGCTCATGGTATGCCTTCTCAGCTGAGATGACGGGGGCATATGTGGCCAAAGGGAAGTGGATACGTGGGTAGGGCACCAAGTTGGTCTGGAACTCTGTCAGATCCACGTTCAGAGCACCGTCGAAGCGGAGGGATGCAGTGATGGAGCTAACAATCTGAGCAATCAAACGGTTCAGGTTTGTGTAGGTTGGTCTCTCAATATCCAAATTCCTTTTGCAGATGTCATATATAGCCTCATTGTCGACCATGAAAGCACAGTCTGAATGCTCCAGGGTAGTGTGGGTGGTCAAAATGGAGTTGTAAGGTTCAACAACAGCAGTGGCAACCTGTGGAGCAGGGTAAATGGCAAACTCTAGCTTGGACTTCTTGCCATAATCAACGCTGAGACGTTCCATCAGTAGTGAGGTGAAGCCAGAGCCAGTACCGCCACCAAAGCTGTGGAAGATGAGAAAACCCTGAAGACCTGTGCATTGGTCAGCAAGCTTTCGGATTCTGTCCAAGACCAAATCAACAATTTCTTTACCAATTGTGTAGTGACCGCGAGCATAGTTGTTGGCTGCATCTTCCTTGCCAGTGATCAACTGTTCAGGGTGGAATAGCTGTCTGTAGGTACCTGTTCTAACCTCATCTGCAAAATACAATTAAAAAAAACCACCTTTATATAAAGGTTTAATTTTAATACAATTTATCCTAAATATTGATTTAAAAAAAAAAAAAAAAAAAAGAAACAGGAGTCCCTTGAAGGGATTGACGATTGGGTGAAAAGAATTTCCAGTAATTCAAGATAAAACATTTTCTTTCTTTCAACTGTGGTGGACATATTGGATGTCAGATTGGCATCATTTTCACTAAGGGCGAACTAGGTACATAAGAAGTCTATTGGTGAAAACTGCATGTTGATATAGCCATCCATATGGGAGTAGACATATTTTCAAGATGGTGGCCATATTGTACACCAGATCAACACCATTTTAATTTAGGATGAACCAGACATTATATTAATTCTTCCGGAGTAAACCCCATGTTGATACAACTTTACATTTTAGAGGAGTAACAGTAACAAGATTTTCAAGATGGCTGCCATGGTGGTCATATTGGATATCAGATTGGCACTATTTCCATTTAGGACTGACTAGACATATGATGTCTTCTGGTGAAAGCACAATGTTGATATGACCAGTCAGCTAGAAGTAGACATAACAATATTTTTAAGATGGCCATTATGGTGGCCATATTGGAGGTCAGATTGGTACCATTATCATGCAGAACAAACTAGGCATTATAACAAGTCTTTCAGTGACAACCCCATGTTGATATGACAACCATGGTGGCCATATTGGATGTCTGATTGGCACCATTTTGACTTGGGAGCAACTAAACACCATAAGAAGTCTTGTGGTGAAAACATTCGTGTCAATAGGACTTTGCATTAACCATGACTAGCAAGAAAAAGATTTTAAAGATGGCCGTTGTAGTAGCCATACTGGATCTCAGATTAACACCATTTTCATTTAGGACCAATTAGACATTAAAAGAGGTCTTTTAGTGAAAACCCCATGTTGATATTACTATCCATTCAGAAAGAGTAGCAATAAGATTTTCAAAATGGCTGCTGTGGTGGCCATATTGGATATCAGATGGGCACCATTTTCATTCAGAACCAACAGGACATCATAAGAAGTCTTTTAGTGAAAACCCCATGTTGATATAACCATCCATTCAGGAGGAATTGCAATAACAAGATTTTCAAGATGGCCACTGCCGTGGCCATAATGGATGTCTAAGCGGCACCATTTTTATTTAGGACCAACTAGACCATGGGATGAATGTGTGTCAAGTTTCATGGCAATCCTCCAAGTAGTTTAGGAGGAGTAACGATAACAATCTTGTCTAACAGATGGACCGACAAAAGACCACCCCACAAGCTCTTCTGGTTCATGACCAGTAGAGCTAAAAACTTATATTTTCATTGTAATCATAGATTTCTGTGGTATCATTTTTAATTTTGTACAATTTGCAAAGGATATTTTATTTCTTAAATTATCTTCAAATAATCTAACAATCAGAATTAGCATCTTGACCAAGTGCTCAACAATTCTAGAGTCAGTGACACTGATTAATTCACAAACCTTTTTTCAAGGACTTCTTGCTTCTATGATTCAAAAACTTTAAACTGAAAGCAAGTTTCACATGAATCTGAAAAAACATACACTATGCAAGTTGCTAATACATCTTTTCCCTAAATATAAACTATGGCTGAAGAAAAAATTTAGAATCTAAAAAGAAATCTGCACAATGCTATACCTGCTCCACGTATCTACTTTTGTCCGTGGTGAGCAGTAACCTCCAAGATGAACAATCTTAATGCCATGGACATAAAACAGTCTGAAAAACTACTAAACTTAACGAAATCATCGAGGAGTGAAAGTAGGTAACTCTGACCTGGTTTTGCCAGTGGAGTAGTATCCTCAAGAATGAATACATCAAGATTCAAAACTGCACATAAAACCAGGTCATAAATGGAACTTGATGCAAAAACCTAATGTGATTAATGGAGTATGAAAAACAGTCACAGTGACCTACATTTAAGCATATGCAGCCTAACTTATGATATAGAATAACTGCTGGTAAGTATTAGCTTTAAGTCTAAACATACACTGTAAACTACTCTCTGCTCATTTTAAGTGTCTTTGGTTTTATATCATTCATCCAATTTCTCATAAAAATAGGAGGCATTAAAACAATGATGCAACAAAAATGATAAATAACACATGAAACAATTAGACATACATTATTGCGGATACTGGAAGCGCAATCATTTAAAAATGCACATTTCAAATCATATCGATCACAGACCACATCATCTGGGCTGATGAAGCCAAATATGCCCATACAAAATTATGTGGAGAACGCTAACAATGTTGCCGTTGAAAACGTGATCCCCATGTCTTCGCAGTCAAGTCACAAGTACAGCTATCAAGAAACTAGAGTTTCTGTTTTTTTACTCTTTCATTGCATAAACTAAAATATGCCTTTTCAAGTAAACATTCAAGATCTCTTCTGCATTCATCAGCAAGATATTAAACAACCTTAGGGTTACTATTTTTTGATGATTACAGTGACTGAAAATTCGATTTTTATCACAATACTAGTGGATTAGGTTAAAAATGAATGCACGTCATATGTATGTATAGGTTTCAATGGCATGTCACCACTATCCAGGCTAAATAGTTCAAAATCTAAAGAAAGGGGAGGGTGGTATTTAAAATAAATAAAATATTCTAAAATCTCCAAATTATAGTCAGCATGGGTTTGAGTCTCTGCCAATGTGGGTACGTGAGAAAGTTTGCCAGTAGCTTCCTGTGGGTTGGTGGTTCTTCCTGCACCAAATATACTGGCCACCATGTATAGCCTATCATGTGCTGAAAAATGGCGTTCAACCCACAAAACCAAACCAAACCAACTTATAGTCCAAGAATGTTTTCCATAAACTGCCTTCTTTTAGAAAGCCCAAGATTTTCTCTGGTGGTACATCAAAAAGCTCTTGTTCATACAATAAAAATGGTTCATTTGACTGACTTGCTGATTAAATCTGCAACACACTAAATACAATGAAAAAATACATGAAATTGTAAGTAGTCTTATAAATAATGTATTAGGGCATTCATGACTGACCTAGTACAATAGCATCAATGTGTTACTAAACTGGTTGTCAAAGGAAACGAGCAATGAAAAGCTTTGTTGAGTAAAGCAGAATTTAAAAAATGGGGCAAAATTTCACACATTTCATCAAACTGACAGATGAAGACATTTCAGCTTTATTTCAAAGCCATTAGAGAATTGGATAATATTATTAGAAAAAAAAAAAAAAAACGGGTTTCCTATTGCACTGGTTTTAAAATTAGGGTAGGCAGGTAGGATTTTTTTAAAACATATATAAATCAAATAATATTTCAAGTGCTTCAAAGTACTGGGCAAAACCAACTCAATTAGATGCACAAATCAATTTCGGCAATGTAAATTATTTTGTTAAAAAACTTTGGGTCGGGTGGGGGTGGTAAAAAGTGCTAGAGTCAGCAATGAGAAACGGTGATGGTTGGCGACCGGAAAGTTTTTTTTGTTTTTTTTTTGCCTTAGGGTTTCACGACACAGCTAAAGTTTACATTACAGACAGTGCTACAGCAAAAGATCTGGCAACTGTGGAGTGCAGTGACGAAATAAACTCTATAGTTCATACACCTGAAATTTCCTTCTTAATTTCAACACTATATCAATCCATTTAGGAATCTGAAAATTGAAAATTTAATTGGTTTTGATAATGTAAGCAAAAATAACTCTTCTCCAGTACATTGAGTGTATGCAATCCTGCCAACATGGTATGGGTGCGATCCACCTGATTAATGAACCAATTAATTTTGCTAATATTAAGTCAGTGTATTTCTGTCATCGACTTTGTTCCCTCACGTGATCGCATGACGTCGTGCCGATGGGCACATCGCTCGGCCATTTCCGTCAGGTTTTTTTTCTCTCGACTTTACGGAAAAGGCAGAGAATATTCCGATTGACGTCGTGCGTGACAGACCTAATTAAAAGAAACATTTCAACATCATAATTGATAACCTATCGATCCTAAATTCAAACATACTGAGAATAATGATTCACTTTTAAACAAAAAGTAGTCTGCCTATAGCTTGCATAACCATAGGATCATAAATTGTTTCACTCTTCAAGTGCAAAATCAATATTGTTCATCATAATATAATTCCCTTACAGCGCCTCAGTACTGCTGTAGGCGGTGCATAACAGACACATGCTGCAGGGGCAGTCGCCATTTTGGAATGAGGTGTAAATTACTCACCGACTACAGTGGGCTCCAGATCTACGAAAATGGCCCTAGGAACGTGTTTTCCAGCACCAGTCTCGCTGAAAAACGTGTTGAAAGAATCGTCACCCTTTCCAATTGTTTTGTCACTTGGCATCTGGCCATCGGGCTGTATTCCATGTTCCAGACAGTACAATTCCCAGCAGGCGTTGCCGATTTGAACTCCGGCCTGACCAACGTGGATGGAGATGCACTCGCGCTGAAATCATACAAAATGATAATCATTTAAATGCTTTCTATGGTTCGATAAATGTATTTTTTAAAAATAATTTGTGACAATGGTATACATTTCCTGATAATGATTGCAAATCAGCATTAAATACAACACGTTTAACATTACCAACTATAGTCTATTTATGCACTTGACGAACCTTAATTGAAGTCTCGTGCTTTGTTTAAACCGATAACCACCAATAACAATAGCCCACGTCTAATGATTAAATATTGTCAGAGATGAAACCGTTTGTCCGTGTGGCCTTTAAATCTAAAAGTTTTTGGGGACATTGAAGTCATGGGTTCTCATTATAAAATGCAATATTAAGTTACACTGGCATGTTTGGAATATACAGGTTTTACGTCTGCTGGGTCCAAAATCCCAACCGAATTCTGTGGAAATGCTACTAAAAGACAAATATAAATAAATGTTACGATGTTTTGCGTTTACATGGCCATATAAATCGCCTAACTATATGGGAAACAATTAAAGGCCATGCCAAAAAAAATTCGACTTACCATGTTGACTGCTTTTTTTTATGTTTAGAAAATTAAAAATGGAGGAATTCGCTACCTCACTAAGACTTCGATGCGTCCAATGTGAGCGAGCAGAATGATCTCATCACGCCCGTTCAAAGTTTATATACCAACCCATCTCCTCGTGTCTCTCTGTCGTATCAAACAACGCGATTGGTTATTTTTGAATTACAGTGTAGCAATATTTCTTATGCGTGCATTGATTGGTTGAAATTTGAAAGAGCCAGATTAGTTCGAGAAACCTTGTATTAGTCAGCAACATCGATCAGGTGATGAATCGGGACAACAATAGATTATTAGCACACGACTGCCAGTTATATACCAGACGAGTAATTTCACTTGCACTGTTTTATTTTGACAACGTTTGTGAAAAGAGTGGTATTAGTCGTAGTCGTCGCTTGTAGTAATAGTAGAAGTTATTATTATTATTATTATTATTATTATTATTAAATTGATGACTACCCATCATCTTCTGCATGAGAAACCTAAGGCTTGAAGTCTCTATTATAAATGATGTTGGAGGAATTAGGCACCAGAACGCACACATAGACGGACAGAATGAAATAGTTCACGCCTTGGCCTTATTAATAAAATAATAATAAAAAGAAATATACGACACGCGACCCGATCACACTCCTACTCATTCCATTTACACTTGTTTAGATTTGATTTAAATTTATTATTATTATTATTATCAAGCAAGAAATATAATTTGGAATCAAGGGTCATTATTTGAAAGTGAAGATATGTTTCTGGTTTACCTCATTACCTTAACAATTATGTAAAGATGGAGTTGAGTGATGATGACAAATGTGATTCTCTCTCTCTCTCTCTCTCTCTCTCTCTCTCTCTCTCTCTCTCTCTCTCTCTCTCTCTCTCTTATTTGAATCATTCCCCATCTATTGTGGACACATTTTCAGGGGCGGATCTGAGGGTTGGGGCACAGTCGGCGCCTATCCCGACCCCCACCTCCAAAAAAGAGCGCGAAACAACCGGAACGTTAGAGTAGGTTTTCTTTACAGTTAGATGGTTAAAGCTATGTTCTATGTACTCTTAAAATGCAGGAGCTTCGCCCTCTGGGCCCCACACTAGGGGTTCCATCCCACTAAGCCATGCCTACTTGTTGCCCCCTCCCCTCGCAATTTTTTTTTATCCGCTCCTGATTTTAGTAGAGCGTCCTCTTTATTACATTGTTTTTTTTTGTGTTTTTGTTTTTTTTTACATATGGGTATTTTGGGACTGTATTTCCTGAAGAAAAAGAGTACTTTCTTGTTTGACTGTCGTTCTTAACATCATAGAGAAAAGTTTACTATTATAGCAGAATGGTGTACCAGGCACGTAGGATGTAAATACAATGTGCCCGGCAATATCTGACATCTTTCGTACCTTGATGCAAAACAAAGCTATGTTAAAAGAGGTGCATAGTGTATCCCTCTCAAACGAAGTAAGAAAGTAGTGCACGACAAAAATCTATTTTTATCGATGATAGCATGTCCCTTTACGCTTCCTGTGTATTCATAGTGGGGAGGGGCATCGGTGGAAACTTAGAAAAAAGTACATTTAGAGCAAAATGCTTCAAATAGATTGATCTTATTTCTCCGTATACAGCCTTTTATAGTCAGATATGGAATTTAAGTAGTATAGGACGGCACTTGAGCGATTATGAGCATCCTATGTTAAAAAGGGTAAAAGATTATAGCCCCAAACCATCTTGTGGGTTTATAGAGTCAATATGTAATGTTAAAAATTGGTTAATAGGTTTTACATGATGAGTCGCTCCTGGCTGAAAATGTAACAGTTTAACATGTTGGGTCTGTTTGGCGGGAAATGATATATGTGGAGTTTGCGTGGCCTCGAACGGAAATTTAAGATTCTCACTAAAATATTGCTATGTATGTTACAGACAGTAACAAAACAAAATTCACCAACAAACCAGCCAAAATGTGTTCTTTTTTCAGTTGGGGGGACAAATTTACCAGTTTTTTTACTGTCAACCCGTTGTGTTTTGCATAAGGTTGGCTTATAAATCCTGTATGAAGGGGGGGGGGGGGGTAGACATTTTTGGTTATCCTAAATTTTACGATTCTCACTTATTACTGACAACTTGTTGTATTTGATACATATTAAGTATCAAGTCAGGTAAATTTTCATTAATCAGTTTTTGAAGACAAGTGTAATTTTGCTACATTGTCGAATAAACGCAGAATTTTTGGCGTATGCTTATGAAATTTGTTACAAATTTGCCAACCATAGCACGGAGTGAGCTCTGTTTACATGACATTGCTACATTTCATGAGAGGAGTGAAAAAGTGCGTCTGTTTGGCTATAACGATTTTCAGTTTTTAACAATTCAGTGGCAGCACATTCTGTTAAAAAAATATAAATTGTCAAGTTGCTGCCCTATTTCTTTGCTTGATAAATATTGGGGTAGAAATTATGTTGCAATGTTAATGTTTTTATGAGGCAGATTTGTTTTCTTCAGTAGTTGTTTTTTTTGGGTTTTTTTGTTACAACAAAGAACGATTTTTTTTCTGTCTGTTTGTAGAAATGCAGAGTGACTTTGTTCAAGTTTGAAAAAAGGCAAAAACTAAAAGTTCATCGAAGTTGTGCATCGTACACTTTGGATAGGATTTTATGTCAAATCCAAAGTGTGTGTGTGAGAGAGAGAGAGAGAGAGAGAGAGAGAGAGAGAGAGAGAGAGAGAGAGAGAGAGAGAGAGAGAGAGAGTAAATAAAAAAGTTAAAGAATATTGTGCACAAAGCTAGTTAACACCAATTTTATTCTTCAAAATCAACATTTTTTTAATAAGCCCCGCTCACTTAGACATCAATAAATGAAGAGGGAGGATTATCAGAGGTGTGGTGGGGTGGGGGAGGTACGTAAGTAGGTAGGTAGGTAAATAGCTAGGTATAGGGGTCAATAGATAGGTCACCCCTCAAACAGGAGAGATTTTGCCTATCAATCGTGGCGATCGGACTCTTGACATAGGTGTGTGTCTGAGAGAGAGAGAGAGAGAAAGAGAGATCAAGTCTATAATTTTTCGAAACCATAATTGTCCTTTTCACAGACCGCCTACATATCTGTGTGTGTGTGTTTTTGTATACTTGCGAGGACCTGTTTTGTGTTGCACACCAACATCTCGAGGACGTAACTACATTTCGAGGACTTATACACAAGTTCTCGAAATGTTTGTTTGGAAACTGATTTAGAGCGATCATTAGAGATGGCCCACGTGATATTGTGAAAGTCCTGTCAAAAGTCGGTAAAGTATGACAGTCAGTTACAGATTGCGTAACTTGGAATAAGCCGTTTCTCGAGAAATTTCGTGCAACAATATGGAATTCCAAATTGTTGCACTCTTTCTCGAAAAATTGCATGGTCACGCTTACTGTGTGTTTTAAGTCAGACTTTATTAGAAGGTTTCTTAAGAGATTTCGTCGAGTATATATATATATATATATATATATATATATATATATATATATATATATATATATATATATATATATATATAGAGAGAGAGAGAGAGAGAGAGAGAGAGAGAGAGAGAGAGAGAGAGTACTTTAAGTTTACATTATATATAAGAATAAAGAAGTTTTACAAAATAAAATCTCATTTTGCAACCACCTAAATGATGTGATGCCTTTATAAATGGTTGGACCTTTATGAAGCGACTTGGATGAGCGAACCTGAATCGATTAGCCATTCATATTGCTCAAACTTAGAACTTATCCCAGGTGTCTAATTATTTATTATTTGTTTTGAAAGGTTTGTTTATTTATTTAAAGTCGCTCTGCTACTTTATGACATAACGTTTTTTTAAAAATATTTGTATTTCAAATATATTTAAAACAACTTAATATGTTTAATATTATAATATATTTAAATTTTGATTTATTGATTATTCTTTCATTCTTACTTTCTTTCTTTCTTTCTTTCTTTCATGATTTATTTACTAATTTAGTTATATTTAACAAATAATATTTTTTTTATTGTATTATATTTGTCACAAGTGTAGTTTAGAGCATGTTGCTGGAAAAGACTGAGTCAAAACATTTTGTTTAAGAATGTTGGGCAGAACTATTTGTGAAATAGATAGTCATTGAGGAAAATGTTACTAGTGGCTGGGGCATATTTCACAGTAATGAAGGCTACTCCTAGGAAAGATTTGAAGGAGCTGTGGCTATTGCCCCGTTTCACGGATATGAAGCCTATTACAAAGTGTTGCATGATGTCTGTATGCCATTTTTGGGAATTTAGACCTAAAAATATATTTAAATTTAGAGTATGTGTCTCGTTTGTTTTACTTTTTATTTCTTTCTTCAGTTGCTTTAGTTATTTTGAATCATTATGGCATGAAAAGGATATTATGAAGGTAGGAAAGGTGTATAGTGGGATAGCTATTATCAGTCCTTGGAGTCATATTTCACAGTTATGAAGCCTTTTCCACTTTGTTGCATGATCCATGCATGCCATTTTTAGCACTTTCGGCATCAACAGAATATTTGAAAGGTATTCAAGGTCTAAACGGACTGTTACTATCCTCTGTAAAGCCATATTTCACAGTTACGAAGGTTATTTATATGCTGTTGCATGCTGCTTGCATGCCATTTTTCGAAATTTAGTCCTTAAATGACTATTTTAAGGTAGGTAAGGTTTTGAAGGGAGTTGTTTGTGGCGTTATTCCAAGTTGTCGCCCAACAACAATATTATCATAAATAAATGACCCTTTGCACTGTTTGAGACAAGGAGTTCAGTATGCAGTTTAGCTACTTCTCATTTACCCTTTACTTTCTGTTATTTTTTAATTTTTGTTTTCTTTTTTTTTTTTTTCTTCTTTTTTTTTTAAAAGAACAATAATTGGGCTTACAATTGAATCGCTTTTTTGCCCCTTTTTTGACGCTACTTCTTTCAGGACATCAAATAAAAACTCGAAACTGATTCCGTCTTTATCATGCCGCAACCTATAATAGACCACCGGCTTTTAGTTCGTTATTCACAGCATATCCCCGAAACAGCTGCAGGCATTGGATTTGATAGATTGATTAATTGAAAATTCCTGGATCATATTTGTGACACAATAATAATAATAATAATAATAATAATAATAACAACAACAACAACAAGACCAGCGATTGAATTCTACTGGTCTTCTATCTCCTAGGATCAGACCACTTTCTGTGGCCTTTTATCCACTTTGGCAAGGCGTTTTAACATAAATTCATTTTTAGAGTTAATTGAAAAGAATGTGATTTATGCACAAACAAATGTACTTAAGTGAAATTAACTATATTTTCACTTACATTAAAGTAATACGTGCTCCAGTTAACTGAAATTCTTTTTCACGTTTAAAGTGAAATAATTGGTGTATTTCAGTTAAATTCTCGTTCGCTTAAATGAAAAAAGTCGAATATCTGAGTCACCTAAGTAAAATACAATTAGATTTCACTTAAGTGAAAAGAGTTTCGTCTCGGCCTCTACTGTAGTGGGCTCTTCCAAATGAACTAAGCCTCCATCAAACAAACAGTGCCAATATTAGTAGTATAATGATTAACGTCTGAGACACACTACTATATTCCCAGGTATTGGTATTCAGCCGCTTTCTTGAGGCTACTGGACTACTTAATAACGAGGGCTTGGCGCCCCAAAAATAATTTTTGATAAATTTTAAATAGAAAGAAAGTGCTTGAATAGCAATAATCATGACTGCACTACTCTTTCAACCATTACTTTACCAATGTTTATTACTTTGGCCACGATAAATTGAGTCTGGCAATAACACGGAAACTGTAAAATTCGAGAGTTAGAAAGAAAGAAGAGAAGAGAAGAGTTGGAAAAACGTTGAATAAAGTACAAAGGATGTAAGAACTGCTCAAACATCAAACACGGGGTCGTGGATGTTACAATTACATTATCTGAAATCATTTATGATGAAAGGTTTATATGCAATTGTGGTACGATGATAAAAGTTAACTCATCGAAATATATAGAAAAGGAAAGAAAGGACTAGAAGAGAAAGAAACAGCACAACAGAGTAAATGTGTTATCGTTTATTTTGTTGATGTATTCAAATTGGTGATAATTAAAAAAAGTAACATACCTCTAAGAATGACTTTGGTTTAAGGTTAGAAGAAGAGAAAGATGCAACACTTGGTCAGTCAATTAACAATGACTTAAATTTAAATAACAACCGCCTTACGCATTCTGTACATGAATCACATGATTTCTCCTCTTCCGTAAGTTTAAGCACCAATTTTATCCATTTACGGAATGGTTTTAATCTTGTATACAGCATACATATAAAATTACAGTGTTAGACTTGTAATATTCATCATAATAATAATTAAGTATAAAATAAACAGTATAGCCATTAGGCAAGAGTAGTTAGGGTTTTTTTTTTTTTTTAAATAATAGTGTGAATAGGTTACATGGAGATGAGGAAATAAGATATCACACAAGGGCCCAAATTATATTTATTCATTAATAGAAAGGAGTTCTTTTAAAGCTTTTTCTAATTTTTAATAATGACAGCCATTTGTGAGGGTTGATAAGAGGATAAGAGGACATTTGAGAAATATAAAAGTGCTTCTTGCCATAATGCTTTCTATCAAGTCTGTTCAAATTTTGTTCCTTATTTGATGACAATAAGTATATTAAAGATATTTATATTTATATTTTTGGCAATACTATCCATGTCTTTTGGCTCATAATGGTCATTTTCACAAATCTGAGTGAGCTTCATGCCATTATGAAATTTATCAAGTTTTATTACAATTTGCCATATACATTTTCAAATGTTGACAATAGTAATTGTTGATGGGCTGACGAGATGATGCATGATGTATGCAGGCCCAAACTATAATTTCACTAGCCATGTGAGATGATGCATGATGTATACAGGCCCAAACCATAATTTCACCAGCCATGTGAGATGATACATGATGGATGCAGACCCAAACTATAATTTCACTAGCCATGTGAAATGATGCATGATGTATGCAGGCCCAAACTATAATTTCACTAGCCATGTGAGCTAAAAAGGAAAAAAGTCCGAGTTGTATTAGCAATGAAATTTAGTATGGATCAAACCCATCCTGATAAAAGTCATGATGTTTACATGTGCACAGCAACCATTGCAAGGAGCAACATTTTTGTTAATGACTTTTTGAGGTTGCTATATGAAGGTAAAAAATAGTACACATGCAAATAAACTCATATGCATTTGGAATATTTTACTGAGTAACAAAGGAGCAGACTTATAAATAAATAGATCTTTGTTCATCAAAAAAATATGAAACTAGGCAATTCTTGCACAATATTGGGGAAAAATAGTTAATAGTTTGGTAAAGAACTTTTACTGAAACTTACTGTTTTTCAATAACTGGGAGAGCAGGGTCAGTTTGTGTCTCTTTTGTAAAGGAAAAAAGTGTCTGTCTATTCCATTTGTGGTTCTAACTCGAAAAAGTTTCTTTACCTTTTGGTACATACTGCGACACATCACACCTGAATGATGATAATAAATTTGAATCAGAAATTACCACTGCTAAATAATTTTCATGGAATGTGTACAAGCTGTAGTAATATATGTTTTCACTCAAACCTGCCATGAAAGGTATCATGCTTTAAGCAATCACCTGTCTCCAATATTTTGTCAACATCAACATTATTAAGAAGGCTCACGTCTTTTACGATATCACACTTTCAAATAGAGGCTATTTAAGAGAGGTCTGACCATTATAATACAATATCACTCTCCAGGTTCTGCCAAATAGAACCATATTCATACTCCACCCTCATCTATTTAAAATGTATGTTAGAATCCTGTTTGTAAATAAATTTGAAATCCATATATATATATATATATATATATATATATATATATATATATATATATATATATATATATATGAATTACTTGTTCATATTTTCATCCTGCCACAAGTATAAGATGAAAACTATTTTAAAGTTTTTCAGCATAGTTGAACCTAAATAGATATTTTCATAAGCAAAGAAGCCAAGATTATACAAACAAGTATCTGTATAAATAAGATGGCAATTAAACCATTCATAATTTTAAAGTAAGGAATCAGCTCTGAATATGTATTCAGACTACTGAATAGTTATATGACAATAACTACACAACATGAAATAACCAGTGCGTGCTGAACCACAGTGTTTTTATTTATCTCTTTAGCACAGTCATTCGTAAATGGATTAGTCCCAGCGGCTGGTACTCCACCTGCTTCTAAAAGCAATGTGTTCAGGAAATCTTTTTTCTCCTCTGACCACTGTATACTTGACAGGTAGGGTCCTGCATAAAAACACATACCAGCATATCATATGTACACAATAGTATTGATAACAGATGAAAAAGTAAGAAATAAAGTGCAACACTAATTGATTTTCAAAATGCTACCAACAATCTTGTCTTTTTTTTACATTTATCAGCAGATTTATTACAAAATTCATCCTACAAAACCAAAACCCATTTTTTAAAACAAAAGCTATTAGTAATAAAGAAAGTAATTTTTCATATTTCTCTTCTTCTTCTTTTTCCCTTTGGAACATTAAAAGTCTTTGAAAATATGTGGAAAAATGTTGGTATTCTCTCCATCTTTTTAGTCACTGCATTTGTGCGCACACACACACACACACACACACATATATATATATATATATATTGTTAAATGTTCAGCAAAAGAAGCAAAATCAGTATCATATGAGAAACTTCTGTTTAAGCAATAAAGTCATGGGTCCCATTTCAAAATTCAGCTGTAAATATGTATATAATATACTAAAATAAAAGGGCTTGGTCAATACAAGTTGGTCAGTATCTGGTTGTCAACACCAAAGTGACTGGGTACTCTAAACAAGCATACATACACACACACGGCTAACTAATTAAGGCGCTTCTTTATAACCTGTCTCCTCCAAAGGGCAATGAGGCTAATGGATTTCATTTTCGCATTTTGCAGAAATATTACATATTGGGTGGTCCGTAAAATTTAATGTTATTCTTGCTTTCATTTCAAAAAGTGGGATTGGTTGTGGAAATATTCACCAGCTCAACACATAGTGTCATTAGTGCAGACAACTTGTCTCTTGTCTGTTCATGACTTCAGGTTTGTGTTTCACAAAAGAATTTAAATGATCTAAATCTCTCCCCCCCCCCCTCTCTCTCTCTCTCTCTCTCTCTCTCTCTCTCTCTCTCTCTCTTCACGACTTCAGTCTATAAAACGACCAGGAGCTGTATGTTTTTGTTTTTTCTCTCTCTTCATGACTTCAGTCTATAAAACTACCAGGAGCAACACGTTTTTTTTTTGTTGTTTTTTTTCTCTCTCTTCATGACTTCAGTCTATAAAACTACCAGGAGCTACATGTTTTTATTTTTTCTCTCTCTCTCTCACTTCATGACTTGAGTCTATAAAAACTACCAGGAGTTAAATGTTTTTGTTTTTCCTCTCTCTTCACGACTTCAGTCTATAAAACTACTAGAAGCTACATGTTTTTGTTTTCTCTCTCTCTCTCTCTTCACGACTTCAGTCTATAAAACTACCAGGAGCTACATGTTTTTGTTTTCTCTCTCTCTCTCTCTCTCTTCACAACTTCAGTCTAAAAAAACTACCAGGAGCTACATGTTTTTGTTTTTTTTCTCTCTCTCTCTCGTCACGACTTCAGTCTATAAAACTACTTGGAGCTACATGTTTTTGTTTTCTCTCTCTCTCTCTTCACAACTTCAGTCTAAAAAACTACCAGGAGCTACATGTTTTTGTTTTTTCTCTCTCTCTTCACGATTTCAGTCTATAAAACTACCAGGAGCTACATGTATTTGTTTTTTTTCTCTCTCTCTTCACAACTTCAGTCTAAAAAACTACCAGGAGCTACATGTTTATGTTTTCTCTCTCTCTCTCTCTCCACGACTTCAGTCTATAAAACTACCAGGAGCTACATGTTTTTGTTTTCTCTCTCTCTCTCTTCACAACTTCAGTCTAAAAAAACTACCAGGAGCTACATGTTTTTTTTTTTTTTTTCTCTCTCTCTCTCGTCACGACTTCAGTCTATAAAACTACTTGGAGCTACATGTTTTTGTTTTCTCTCTCTCTCTCTTCACAACTTCAGTCTAAAAAACTACCAGGAGCTACATGTTTTTGTTTTTTCTCTCTCTCTTCACGATTTCAGTCTATAAAACTACCAGGAGCTACATGTATTTGTTTTTTCTCTCTCTCTCTCTTCACAACTTCAGTCTAAAAAACTACCAGGAGCTACATGTTTATGTTTTCTCTCTCTCTCTCTCTCTTCACGACTTCAGTCTATAAAACTACCAGGAGCTACATGTGTTTGTTTTCTCTCTCTCTCTCTCTCTTCACAGCTTCAGTCTAAAAAACTACCAGGAGCTACATGTGTTTGTTTTCTCTCTCTCTCTCTCTCTCTTCACAGCTTCAGTCTAAAAAACTACCAGGAGCTACATGTGTTTGTTTTCTCTCTCCACAGCTTCAGTCTAAAAAAACTACCAGGAGCTACATGTTTTTGTTTTTTCTCTCTCTCGCTCTCTTCATGACTTGAGTCTATAAAATTACCAGGAGCTACATGCTTTTGTTCTCTCTCTCTCTCTCGCTCTCTCTCTCTCTTTCTCTTCATGACTTCAGTCTATAAAACTACCAGGAGCTACATGCTCTCTCTCTCTCTCTCTCTCTCTCTCTCTCTCTCTCTCTCTCTCTCTCTCTCTCTTCACAGCTTCAGTCTAAAAAACTACCAGGAGCTACATGTTTTTGTTTTTTCTCTCTCTCGCTCTCTTCATGACTTGAGTCTATAAAATTACCAGGAGCTACATGCTTTTGTTCTCTCTCTCTCTCTCTCTCTCTCTTCATGACTTCAGTCTATAAAACTACCAGGAGCTACATGCTTTTGTTTTTTCTCTCTTTCATCATAACTTCAGTCTATAAAACTACCAGAAGCTACATGTTTTTGTTTTTTCTTTGGACAATTACACCTTGATCTTTTCAATAATTACAAATGAGCTGGAACTTTTAACTCTGCACGTAACTTTAATGTAATAAAAGAAAAACAATTTTTTTTACAAACTGTGTAAAATAAACAAAACGGTACAATACCTGTATATACCCTCTTCTACATAAGATACTATGGATATCCATACATTTTATAGTTGTTTATATCAAGCATCAATATGTAGGTTATTAATGCTGATATACGTAATATTTAAGATCAGACATAAACAACCATCCTGAAAGAACATGCAATGGCTGACATGTCACAATTCCATGACAGCTTTGGAGGAAATGGGGATAGGGGATCCAGTGTGTAGTTTGCAGACAAAAATCTTGAAGTGGCATGTAATGGCTGACATATCCCAATTCCACCCAGAAACAGGCAGCTTCAAATGAACATGGTGGGTGGGTGTGTTGACATCCAGGAAATGCAGTCTGCAAGAAATATGCTGTAAATATTATCGAACAGCTTACAACTTTATTTTAACATGTATTCTACCTATAGAACTTAAAACCTCAACCTCATTCTCTGTGACATCACAATATATTATATGTGTCATGCAATCAATATATGATAGTATTCATGCATTTGTCAACATTTTTATTTGACTTGTTCATATTTATTGAAAACTTGGTAATAATCTCAGAATCACGGAGACTTAAAGCCTGGACCTATTTCAAACTTTCAAACTTTATTGTTGCAAATGAAACATAGGTATAAAAAGACTAAGCCATGCTTAGTTAAGTACAGGGTCAATTAAGGGACCATCCATATTTGACATCACGCAATTTAGTCACAAAAACTCAAACCCAACCCCCCTAATATATGACGTCAGTAAGCTTTGATTCCCCCCAATAAAAATTTTCAAAAATAACATTGGTTTGAAATCACTTTGTATTAGAAAGCACACAACAATACAACATAGTCCGAGTTTCCTCTGACCCTTCCCACCCCATTTTAGATATTTTGACATTTATGTTGGGGTGTAGGGTCAGAGAACATTGCCTATCAAAAAGTTGGAATTCGCCGCCACCCCGCGGTGGCGGCATCAGGTAGCCGCTTACTACCGGGCCTAGCGAACTTAAACGACCTTACATCGAGCCATACCTGCATGAAATCGATAGGAAGATGATTTATCTTCTCAGATATTGTGAGTATAACATTCGTTTTGTTAATCTTTAATCCGCTGACAGAGGAGACGAAACTGCAGCGTTGATGAAATTGGACCTGGTACACGCCATTAACATTGCAAGTCACATAACAACCCTAATCTCGCAACCTACATGTCCAAGACATCAGCGGTCAAATAGTCACGCGATATCAACAGTAAACCCCCTTCCAATGTTGTTGTACAAAAAATTCGAAAACATTAAATGAAAGTCACGCCATGTTTGTAAAAAAAACGAAAGGACACACAATTCTCAACATATTTATTCCGAGAATAACGACCAGAAACCTGTCGCTGTCGCAGCAACCTGGAGAAAGCCAGATTCATCAAGCACAGAGCACGTGCCAACAATGTTTTTGTTGGTATCACGTGACTATCGCGTTGACAATGTGCTCTGTGCTTGATGAATTTTTTCCAGGTTGCTGCGATACCGCCACCGCGGGGTGGCGGCGAATTCCAACTTTTCGATAGCCAATGACCTCTACACCCCAACATTAATGTCAAATATCTAAAAATGGGGTCGGAAGGGTCAGAGGAAACTCGGACTACAATACAACACTGCATTTTGAATTATTTAATACTTTAAAAAAATATTTTGATCAATTCGGGTTTAGTCCTCTGGAAACCTATACTAAAGAGAAAAATTATGGTTATGAAAAAGTCTTAAAATACAAGGAATAAAGTTCTAGACATCTCATCTCATGAATTTATTTCTCAATGTTCTGTTCCTCCTATGGTGATGTAAAATGCTTCTTCATTGAACAAACTGGAAAACCTTCCACACTGATGGCACTAGTGTTTTTGTGACGTCACATTAAAAAAAAAAAACCCCACCCTTTATCGTCACACAAGTCGGACCCCCTCCACGGTGCGTGACGTCATATATGGACGGCCTCTAAAATGGTATTCACGCCCCCATCCCACATACCCATGCATCGTAAAAGTAAAAATGCTGCACACAATTCTATGAGGGCAAAGCGCAGAATTGAAGGAATACTGACATGTAGAACTCATCGTAGTGCATCATTTCACCACACAGGACACACTTTTTACTATTCATGTACGGGAATATTTCACGTTGTAAACCAAGCTGATGAAAATGTTTACTCTCCATCTATATTGCGCAATTACAACCTGTCGGAGGCCGTTACCAACTCTCATAATCTAGGTATCACGGTGCCAATTGTTTTTCCATAGACCTCTATGCTAACGTTTGGCGAAATAAATATAATTTCTATCCTACTTCAGCATGCATGTCACACATTGTCAAAGAGAGCAATGTTTGATTGTCAATTTGGCAAGGACAGAACCAGGTACTCCGCTGCATTTAAGAGAGATAACTCTGCTGGAACTAAACAAGGGTAAGAGTTATCGAGTCACAACAGAGGCATTTTCAATGATGTGTATCACATTTGTAAAAAAAAAAAGAATACAAAATATAATCCAGATATCAATTAACATAATCTCACGTGTTGCAAAGAGACTCAACCTTTTTTCAAGCCTGACAGAAACTACAACTCTTACATAATGCACCAATCACAGCTAGTTTTGTTGTTTATTTCTAAATACAATATTCCCTACACATTAAGCACCGACTCCCCCGCCCCTTCGGCTTGCTCAGTTGGTACCGTTATACCATAACGAAGAGTAACGGAGTGGAGAGCGGTCAGGGAACCAGACTAGTCATCCCTTTAATCGGAACATTTCAGCCTTTTCCGTCGCATTGGAAAGAAATGAGGTTGTTCAGATTCCCCATCCCTTGTGTCACAGCAATAAGGAAATCTAGAAAAGCTGCAACATCGAAGTATTTATCATTTGCATGTTGTTTTTTCTCCCATTAATTCGTCGCACCAGCTGGCACTCTTTCAAATATCAGAGACATTTTGAAAAGGAAAATTAAGCGGTAGATATAAGAGCTAGAAGCAAATACTTAAATTTATACATTTGAATTTCGACCATGAAATATCAGCACTTTTGCATTATCCATTATCCATCATGACAAAAAAATTATTTATAATGCAAAAAAAAATCCCCAAATGCATTCAGCTTGGTATTTGAAAATAAACGTTTGTGTTGGCAAAAATAATAACCTCAAGAAAATACAAAGATTATACAGCGGACATCGTCTTTGACGTAACTGGCAATATTCTGTGTAGATACGGGCTGGGAATGCACCCTCCCCCTTGATTAATTGTTGTGCAAAGTTATCACGTGATTAATAATTAACAAAGTAAAATATACGATGTATTTACAACCTGCACATCCTTAATTTAAATAAAATATAACTAGGGATTAATAAATAAATAAATAATCCATCAATCAATCCGATGGGTGGATGGTAGTGGTTTGGCTTGGTTCAGTATTTTACGGCACAGCAACATGTTTAAGGATATATCGCGCCGAGGAAATAGTGTATATCGTGTTTTTTTGTGTGTCAAAACCCATTTTTAGCTGAACCACAATGGCAATTGTAGTATCAGTTAATGAGGCACAGCCATGTGTAATTGGAGTTTTGAGACACAGATAAAGGTTGACAGCTTTAAAGCTAGTAAGACCTAGGGCCTGTCTAATTAGAATCCAATTGTTACAGAATGCTTGTGATGTACATCATCTATTTTATACTCTCCCACCTTTATGTTCACTTGGTGTTGGGCCTTCATTTAGTTAATAGCTTTGTCTGTATATAATAAAAGTAGTGTAGAGAATATCTTGTGTTTGCTCCTACATATTCACACAACATGGTGTCAGAAGTGGGATTTGCCTAAGACACAGTGGATTATCAGCATTAGTTGGATATAATCGAACTGAGAATCATTTTCACAAAAGGAACGTTCCAGTTCAGATTTAATTTACCAAACAGTTTCCAGTAATGGCGACATTCCAAGTTTCAAGTCCAGAAAAATTTCAGTTTTCTAACCCGGAGTCTTGGTCAAAGTGGATTCAGAGATTTGAGCGCTTTAGACTTGCTTCTGGATTAAATGACAAGGAAGAAGAAACGCAAGTAAACACTCTGATCTATACTATGGGGCCTCAGACGGATGATACATTTTCTTCGTTTGGCTTAAGTGATGACGACAAAAAGAAAAATGAAATTGTCAGAGAGAAATTCGAAGAGTATTTCATCACGAAAAGAAATGTTATTTTCAAAAGAGCTAAATTTAACCAGCTACGACAAGAGGAAGGTGAATCCGTCGATACATTTGTTACATCATTACATTGTCAAGCAGAATACTGCAATTATGGAGTTCAAAAAGATGAATTGATTCGAGACAGAATTGTTGTTGGACCGAGAGACACGCATTTGGCAGAAAAACTCCAACTTGATAGCAAACTTACCTTAGAAAAAGCAATCAATTTATCTAGACAGAGTGAGGCCATGAAGAAACAGCAATCTCTAATCCATGGAGGGATACACGTAAATTCCCATTTGAATGCTGATGGAATAAAGTCAACAAAGAAGGTACCACACCAAGTCAGTTCCAATCCACAAAAGAGGAACAATGTTGCTTCAAATAAACACATTTTCAGTCAACTATGGAGAAATAGCAGATTGAACTACAGTGCTGAAAGCATGCGGAGATGTGACAGATGTGGGAAAATTCCTCATAGCAGAGACAAATGTCCTGCAAGAAAAGCAGCATGCAATAAATGTTCAAAGGTGGGACACTTCGCATTGATGTGCAGAACTAAGAAAAATGTTTCTGAGGTAGAGAACCCCGATAATCCGGAATCTTATGGATTTCTTGGCGGAATTGATTCTGTAGCGAAACCCTTGATAGCAAATGTCATAGTTCAGGGACAGGAATGTGCTATGAAAATTGACACAGGTGCAGATGTTACTGTAATTTCAGAGGATTTATACAGAAAACTGCAAAGAGTTAAACTCATCAAAGCTGACAAAATCTTGTTTGGACCAGGACAGAAAAGGCTCAATGCCCTTGGAATATTAAGGTGTCATTTAAAAGTGATCAACAGAAGTACAGTACAGGACGTATATGTAATCAAAGGTCTCATTGCAATCGCTGTTGGGAAGACCAGCAATAGAGGAGCTAGGAATCGTCATTATGGTTGATGAGATCGCCAATACAGACTACAAATACAGAAGAATGTACCCTAAAGTATTCAGTGGATTGGGGAAAACTGAATGGGAGTACAAGATAAGACTTAAACCTGTTGCAGTTCCGTTTGCACTCAGTGTACCTAGGAAGGTGCCTATTCTGTTACTGGATAAAGTGAAATCGGAATTACGAAGAATGGAGAAGTTAGCCGTCATTTCTCGTGTCGATCACCCAACGGAGTGGTGCGCAGGTATGGTCGTGGTTCCAAAAGGTAATGGCAATGTTCGTATTTGCGTAGATCTCACCAAACTTAACGAATTGGTAATGCGCGAAAATCACCCAATACCGAGTGTAGATAAAACTTTGGCTCAGTTAGCTGGTGCGAAAGTTTTCAGCAAGCTAGATGCCAACTCCGGGTTTGGGCAAATTATGCTTTCACCCGAGTCTCGTGATTTAACCACTTTCATTACTCCCTTTGGTCGTTTTTGCTTAACAGACTACCATTTGGAATTTCGTCCGCACCTGAATTTTTCCAGAAACATATGTCCCAAACTCTTGAGGGAATTTCGGGGGTAGTATGTCAAATGGATGACGTTCTAGTATTTGGGCGCGATCAATCAGAGCATGATGAACGGTTGAAAATTGTTTTGGGTGTAATTGAAAAGGTAGGAATTGCGCTCAATGAAAAATGTGAGTTTTCCAGAGCCTCGGTGAAGTTCGTAGAGCACATTATTGATTCCACAGGAATTAGGGCCGATCCAGAAAAAACGCGCGCGGTCATTGAAATGGAACCACACAAATGGAACCGTTAGTCAGCTGAACTCTTAATGGGTCGTAAATTAAGGACTACCGTACCAAGCCCAAGCTCAAACCTAACTCCAGGTTGGCCACTCTTAGAAAGGGTTCGAAATTTTGAGAATCATGCAAAGGAAAATCAGAAGAGACATTTTGATAGTCGTTTCCGCGCACGCGAAATGCCCAAAATTAGATCCAGGTGATAACGTTTTTGTGTGGGATATGCAAAAGACAGGTGTGGTTCTGTCAAAGGCATCGTCTCCACGATCATACTTTGTATATACCCCTGAGGGCGATCTGCGCAGAAACTGACGACATTTAATTCAGCTACCTTCAAGTAGGTCTACAAGAGTGCAGGAAAATAAAACCTTGCAACAGTTAAATGATGAAGCCAAGGATGCTTTGAGCAACAACACTGAGAGCGGTGATGACTCTACAATAAGTAGACATGAAAAACAATCTGTGGAAAATGGAAATAATTCTTCAGAAACACCAAAGACAAGTTCTAATCATAGTTATAGGACAAGATCAAATCGACTTGTTATTCCACCAAAAAGGCTAGACTTGTAAAGTGTATTGTACAAGCTAAAAAAAATTATTACATTTCTTTAGGACTGATAGAACTGTTCATATCAAGAATAGACCATTTCATGCAGACTTCGGCAAACTTCGTAATTTGCTCGGAATTTTGATCACGTGGCGATTGGTCAGCCGACGGTAATAACCACTCAATAGCTGGTGGTCAAAAGATGGCGGACGCAGCATCATCAGCATCAACTTCATCAACAACTTCAACATCGTTTATCGAGTTGAAAACTGCCTATTCAACAGCGATGCTGCCGCAGATATTGACAAAATTTAATATTGGAACCATAGTATCGTATTTTCTGGAAACCAGTGTGGATTTCAAAGCCATACGAGCGAATAGCTTCGAGCTGTTTACCTCTGGACATGTACATGTAAGTATGCAAACGGTGTCGAAGTAAAAAAGTTTAATCCTGACAATCAAAGAACAAGTTGTTCAAACTATTTCTCTGTATCCAAAATGCCAGTAAAATAAAATGCGTTTCACCTAATTTTGTCCCATTTGATTTTGAAAGTCTGAGGATAATTTATATGTAAAGTTTCATCATTTAATTAGTTCCACTCGGTGGAATTTGGAAAAACCGATCATCGGCGTCATCGGTATTCTGTGAAGTTCACGGGCAAGTGCAAAACTATTTATCAAGTCGCAGTACAAATACATGTAACACACATTTTAAGTGTAGTATGTATAGTTAATTGGATTTAAATAGATGATTTTTATGATAAACATGTCCAAAAATATAAGCTTGTTTCAAGTTGCCCCATCCACACAAAGATTTTTTAAATTGTAAATACATGTATATAAATGATGGCAATATATTGCATCTAAGTATTGGGCTATACTTACCTTTGAAACTAGCACATTTAATATGTTTTAAATTGTTTTCGAGGCGGGAGCTTACATACTGACAACACATTTTTGGTATGTGGGGGCGATATCCTGAAACACGAAAATTTGCCCTTCGTAATGAACATGATTGTATGCTTATTGTCATCCACGAAAACATTTAAACGTAAGTGTGTGTTCTTTTATCACAGCATATCAGTGTGAAGCAAGATGAAGTTGCAAAAAAGGCCATTGTTTCTGCTGATGTTCTAGCACACATGAAACAGCAATTCTACAGAGTGATTCTGATGCTTAACTCAGAGGGTGACATCATACATGCTAGCTGTTCATGCCCTGCTGGGTTGGGTCCTAACTGTACGTGCAAACATACCGCTGCACTTTGTTATGCACTGGAAGATTTTGTCAAGGTGTTTGTGCTTCCTGAGAACATTCCATCTTGTACTGGTATGTACATCGATATCTTCAAGCTGAGACCTAATACTATAAATTCCAGTACTGTAATTTACAAAGACATTAAATAAGAACAACACATAAATGAAATAATTGAGATTTATTTTTATTTTTTCAAAAAAAGGTCATTTAGGTAAAGAGATGAAAAGAAACATGAACATAGATAATAACAATCATAGAAAATAATGATTATTTTAATGTCAGTCGAAAAATCACAATAATATAAATTGACTACTGGTATAAAATACTAGTTATTGAGAGAAGTAATATCAATTTTTACATCAAAATATATCAAACAATGATTTGTAATTACTCAATATATTGACCAATTATCACACAGAAAACTTGAGATGAAATCGGTTGTACAGACTTTAATAAAGCAGTCTTGGGTAAAAACATGTTGCCCACTTTTTACATCAGTGGTAGTAGAAACACATTTAATTTTGTTTAGCCTGTTACCTAAAATGTTCCTTTTTCTTTTTAGATAAACTAGAGGCCTGGAATAAGCCAAGGCTAGTTAAACTTCCAGCAGCTCCAATCTTTGATATAGACTTTACAAGAAAACAGCATGGAAAAAAAAGAAAACAGAACCGGCCATTAAAAGGAGAACAACCGGAGGCTTATAAACTTAATAAAGTTTGCGACACAGAGAAAGCTTTTGCAAAATCATTCCTTGGTGAATTAGAGCAATGGAGTTAAGAATCCAACCCTAGTAAACAGCTCTTAATAAATACTGTTGCAAGTCAAAATGATCCAGTTGAAACACTTGTCTCAGTAAATCCATTATATGATTATATGGAAAATTTTTTTAATAATATCACAGATTTATCTCATTCAGATAGTATCACAAAAAAAAATAGATTTAAAGAACTTTTTAAAAGTCACCCAGGATGAACAACTACTTATTCAACAAAGTACTCTTGTACAAAGCAGATTGTCTGGTTGGTTTACTTTGAGACAACTGAGGATAACTGGTCCTATTGTTAGCCATATTTGTAATTTTCTTTTGTACAAGAAGTCTGACCCCAACACAATAAGTAGTGCAATATTAGAGTCATCTTCTTTTTCCTCAGCAGCAATGAAATATGGATTAGAAATGGAGCCGATAGTTATCAATCGGTATGTTGCTGAGAAACTAAAAGAGGGTTCAAACATTTCTATTAAAAAGTTTGGTTTAATTATAGATAATGATCAGGGGTTCGTTGCAGCGTCGCCTGATGGTGGAGTTGAACAAAATAACTCTCTTGTTGGTATTGTGGAATGTAAAGTAGCAGTAAAATGGAGCCACAAGACTGTTGGTGATAGTATTAAAGAACCTGGGTACCCATTAAAATCTGTGAAAATAAACCAAAATGGAAATTCAATCCAAGTTTTTCAGTTAAAACCTAATTATGCTTGGTATTACCAAATTCAGTTGCAACTTTATGTATGTAGGTCATTTGCAAAGTATTGTGATTTGACCTTGCTTCATCCAGAGTCTGGAAGTTTTCATTGTCAGTGATTTGAATTGAATCAAGAATGGGTAGACAAATTCTTGCCAAAACTTGAGACCTTTTTTGATGAGTATATGGCTGACAAAATTTTACAAAAGTACAAAAAGAAATAAAAACAAATACTGCTATACATCTGCAGCTATTATGAAAATTCTAACTGTTTATCTCCACTTTATATTCACCTCTGAAGAATCTTGCTGATTATATTATTTTACCAATCAAATGTGTTTTACATGAAACATACATAATAATAAATGTATAGTGATAATAATACATATATATATTCTATATTTTATGAACTCTTGGCATGTCAAACATGCCCAAGTGTTAACCTTCATAAAAAACCTTCAGCTCACTAAGCATGACTACAATGATTTATGCGACCAGTGTAACCTAGATCTGACTGCGAGTTACCTGCAGGCTAATCAGGGTTTACACTGTTTGCTGATCAGGATTTACACTGTTTGCTGGTCTAGGTTTTATCTGTTCGCTGCTCATCAGTTGAGCACAACTACAATCATGTATGCGACCAGTGTAACCCGCAGGCTGATCAGGGTTTACAATGTTCTCTGCTCTCCAAAACACCCTTTTGTAGCATAAATGGAATGATACAAATTTAAAGAAAAAACAGCCCATTATATAAATATAGTCAGCTAAGGAGTAAAATAAAAACATTTCTATGATACTACCAATTCCCTTTAATTTCATCAATTGTTTGCTATGGGCATGTTTGAATGCACATAATCACATACATGTATGATATCATTAATGTTCATGATGCTAGTTCTTGAACTGAAGTATACTAATGACAAAAAAACAAACAATTGAATAAACAATTTGTTTAGTTTGAAATGCAGCTTTATTTTGTTATTTACAAAACAAAGACAGAACATAAAATGAGTTGGTTGAACACTACCCTTTAGCCGCCTGAGTGCGAGTAAGATGATGTATGCGACCAGTGTAAACCAGATCAGCCTGGTAAATGCTGACTGATTAGGGTTTATACTGATCGCAGCTCGTCAGTAACTTTTACAGTCACCCCTTTACAAAATAAATGGTCCAAAATCGAAGAAAGAGCAGTCCATTTAATATATAAAAAAACATTTTAAGGGTTAATTGGTGGAAGACCTCAAATATTTAAGTAAAAATCAGACTTTCTAACATAAGCATTAGTAGAACTCGAACCCATGACTAGTGACTAGAGTTAATCTTGATCTTGAGACTGCACCTTAAGATCTTGGGCCACTCGGCCATGAAGGACCTCTTCATAGAATCATATATAGTTAATTAAATGTGTGTTGTGCCATGGGAAAAGGCATCTATTTCCAATGCGAATAGTGAGTAGTGTAGACCCAGATCAGCCTGGGCATTCACATTGGAAATTAGATCCTTTTGCTATGGCCATGAAGCAACTTTATTACAGTTATTGACTGTTAACGAGTCAATATATGTTTGTTTATGAGTCGTCCATTTCTTCAGGGAGACTGTCTTCCCCCTCAGAAACTTTGTTCGATCTGATTAAAGGTCCTAAATTTGCTAAAAAGCCACAGATATAACCGATTTCATTCATGAGTGGCATGTACAGTATTGGGATTTTTTTTTTGCTTCAAGAATGCAAATGTAACTATTATTCTCGATCTAGCTATAAGTCTACCTGAATCACGGTCATGAGAGTCAAACTGTTTGCTCTTTTCTGAGAGAAATGGGGGTCTATAAAGAGTTATTCCTTTTCCCTGAATTAAATCCCGTATCAAAAAACCTTTATCAACCATAAGACCATCGCCATGTTGCAGTTTGTGCACTATATCACTTTGTCCGAAAATCTCCTTATCGGATGAATTTCCGCCAAACATATCTGAACAATGAATTAAAGCTCCATTTGGAGCAGAGGTGTACATAGCTTTCACAGTATGACAATTTTTGTAATTTGAAAACATCTGTTTTCCAGCTATGGGACATCTTGGGACCTGTGTACTGAATTCTACACAATCTGCAATTGCAGCTAGATCTGGAAAATGTTGTTTTGTTGATATGGCATATGTTTTTGAATACTTTCCTTTGAAGGCCATATTTTAATAATCTTAAACTTTCTGTACATTCGTTTAATCCAGAATTTTAAAATTTCTGAAATTCTGCCTGTAGAAATATTAAAATCAGAGGCAATAACTGAATCTATAGGATTTCGTTTTAATTTGTATAATACAAGAAGAAGTTGATTTTCTGAATCTATGTGAGAAAAAAGTTTGTTTGGATCACCATGACCAGGGATAATCTCACATTCTGTATGAGAGCAACAACTCACTAAATATTTGTGTAGAATTGTAAAAAGCTTGTAATCTTCAATACCAGTATATCTTTTTAATTCTTTGTCTGAAGATTTTAAATTCTCAATTTTTGAAATATTGACATGACTCGACTTGTCACATGTTATCTTGGAGTCTGTCTGAGTTGTCTTAGTAGACTTTATATAAAAAGAAGATGGTGTTTCAGTTTGTGTCTCTATACTTCTACAAATGTCTGTGCTTGATTTTTCCGACCACTTCTGTTTAGGGGTTACTTGCGTGTGCTTTTGCTTGCCGGGGGTTCTTTGTATTCCTATAGAAGTTGTTTTTCTCTTTGGTGTGACTTGTGATGCAGAGTCACTGAACAGTTTTCTTTTTAATATTTTAGATGGGGTCCGGCCTGGAGTAATTAATGGTGGTTGAACCTCTAGTATATTTTCTATATCTTCTGTGCTGTTATCAGGATTGATTTGATCACCTGTACAATATAATTATTCAATTTAAATAGTATACAGAAAATGACACTTGTGTTAAACTTGTAACTACAATTTTTTGTAGATTGAAACTACAATACACGTTGCGACATTTACTCACCCTTCATTTATATTAAAATGTCAAAATGTATAGGATAGGTTGCATTATTCGCAGTCGTAAAATAATGTATCAATGTATTATTCGACAATTTACTGGTAATCAAATATGGAGGCCAGTCAATGGCGTCACACCACAGCAAAACTGACTAGTAGAGATCAGCAATCAAATTTGTGAGAAATCAACTCTAATGACACATATGTTTATAAGGCGTGAACCGTCTACTGAAACGTATAAGAATGGAACGAACCATAAACATTTCTCTGGTTTGACTCCATGTGTGGTACAGCAAGCTGTACTAGACCTGCAGCAGCCTCTTGTCTTTCAAAGTCTGAATTTTAAAAAAATATTATACACATTATATAGCTTAAAAACTACACATTTAACTTTAGGTTGAAGGTAAGATGCTTAGGAGGAGTTCCAATTTATCCTGATCCCAATATTAATTTAATTTAAAAACAGACTTGAACAAATAATTACTAAATTATATAAATTACCAAGATGGTTAACAGAAACACAAAATATGACGTTGTTGATCAGTACTGAATAAAGTCACGATATGAAAATAGTTTATGATGCTAAATTATTGAACCTAATTTTATTTACCCTATGACATATTTAACGGAACTTTTTTACCATGACACCGTTTAACATAAAATGTGTTTTGTTGACAAATATAAAGAATTTCTTCGTATTAATTTGTGGTATAACAAACCTGGAATATTTCTCGACGGTAAAGTTGTGGAAGCCCCTTCACCATCAGCATTAAAATGCAGCGAACACATTCTCGCATTCTTGAATTGTGACATTCGTTTTCCGGTCAATTCAAGTTCCGATTTTCCTGCTCGTATGAGCCACTGTTTACACAACATTTCGTCTCTCCATGGCAGACGATGAAATTTAATACTACATCTTTGATTTGAGCGACTTTTGCAACCGCTGACGATACAAGTAGCTGGCATTTCTTCGATTTTGTGTTTCTCTGAAAGTCCGGAACAACACTCCACGCTATTTTGGAATGTACATCTGCTCACCAGCGTTTGATTGGCTGAGCATAAAGTGACTCAGGAGGTTATTCGGATAATTACGGAGCAACTCGGTTACATTCGATATGAAATGGCAACGACAACTATATACATATAGTACATTCGGATTTCTTCAGGTCACATATTTATTGTTCTCAGAGGGGGAAATGTAGTACCCGTTAATGAGGCACAGCCATGTGTAATTGGAGTTTGAGACACAGACAAAGGTTGACAGCTTTAAAGCTAGTAAGACCTAGGGTCAGTCTAATTAGAATTCAATTAGTTACAGAATGCTTGTGATGTACATCATTTATTTTATACTCTTCTACCTTTATGTTCACTTGGTGTTGGGCCTTCATTTAGTTAATAGCTTTGTCTGTATATAATAAAAGTAGTGTAGCGAATATCTTGTGTTTGTTCCTACATACTCACACAACAGCATTGACCTCTGGCCTTCTGACGCCAAAATCAATAGTGCAAACCCTCCACAAACTTTGGTCAAGATGCTAAATTATTATGCAAGAAACATTTTTCTTCTTTCAAAGTGACATTGGCCATTATTCTTTCGACCTCAAAATCAATCGGCTTATCTCTTACCAAACATGTAAATCATCCACAAACATTGGTGAAGGTACAAGGTCGATAACTTAATTTTTTGCGCAGACACCACTTTTCTTCTCTCAGTAACAGTAACCTTGACCTTTGACTTTTTCATTCTGGAATCGATAGGTTTCTTCCTCATCCCAAGTGCAAGCCATCCACAAAGTTTAGTCCAAATCTTTGATGTAGAACTAATGTTAAATCAGTAGGCTTCTTCCTTACTCTCCAGTGCAAACTATCCAGAAAGTTTGGTCCAGGTATGTTAGGTACAACTGACGATTATATCGTGCGGAAACCATCTGTCTTCTTTCGGTCAGAGTGACTTGACCTTTGACCCCGATATCGAAAGGGTTCTTAATTACCCCAAGTTCAAGCCATCCACAGAATTTGGTAACTATAGATGGCAGACAACTCGAATTATTGTGCAGAAACGAAATTGGTAAGAGACAGACGGACGGACCTTATCAAAACATTATATGGTGGGCGTATACAGAATACATTTTAAAGGAATCTATGGGCAAAAAAATTATGAGTATTTCTGCAATGCTATTTTCCTTGTGAAAATAAGTATATAGATGAATAAATATTATACGCATTGATTCTTCATACAGCAAAAGCAAGATAAACTATATGATGATGAGTACATGTACAATAATTAAGTACTGGAGGATTGCGCAAGAGTGCACCATACTTTTTAATGAGTATAGTGTCCTCATATACGAATCCTCATAGAGAAGCTGCGCTACTAAGAGACTCCTTTCATGTACACCTCTGTTAATTGTATATAACTAATTCAATATTCTTTTATTTTTTCTTTGCTTTCATCCTTATCTCTAAAAAGAGGAAATAAAGATTGATATGCACTGTGTCGTCCAACAAAAACAAAATTAATGAAAAAATGGCTAATGGAAATAAATGTAATGTTTAAAATTTTGTGAAAGAAAGTAAGAAAAGATTTTAAATAAAAAATACAAGGGAAAAAAAATATGGAACGCTTCACGAATTTGCGTGTCATCCTTGCGCAGGGGCCATGCTAATCTTCTCTGTATCGTTCCAATTTTAGTATATGTACTGCCGAAGCAAGTACAATAATACATGGAAACGCAATACTATATAACACATTAAATTGCAAACCAAAGGGAATGTGGTGTGTCAATATTTGAATACTTGTTCAGCAGTAGAGCGTTATCGCGCTTGTTTGCTGTGTTAACTCCCCTTTATTCGTTGATTTGGAACGAGCTAAATATACACAACGATTCACCAAACCATGACGATATGAAACAACATGAAACAGACAGTACGGCGCCACCTTTTGCTTTTTTTTTTTATCGCCTAAGCGTGTAGAACCTGGTGGGGGTGGTGGATGGGGGTAATTGTTCATACTTAATTTAAGTCCCACTCCTTTAAAATTCCATTTTCGTGTTTGAGTTTGGTGTTTCTGGACATTAATTCTTCCTTTTCGTTTTACATGTCAGTATGCTAGTTGCTACAATTTTCACAACTTATCGACTCTCTGGTGTGTAGTTCTCGATGATAAGAAACAAATTTAATGCACATTTATTTTAAGACGCGATTACACTGGAAAACGGTATCAAATTTTGTACCCACATTGAACGATTAATGATAGTCCGAGTTTCCTCTGACCCTTCCCACCCCATTTTAGATATTTTGACATTTATGTTGGGGTGTGGGATCAGAGCCCATTGCCTATGGAAAAGTTGGAATTCGCCGCTACCACGCGGTAGCGGCATAGGGTAGCCGCTTACTACTGGATCTAGCGAACTTAAACGACCTTACATCGAGCCATACCTGCATGAAATCGATAGGAAGATGATTTTGCTCTGTCACCATAACTATTGATAGTCTTGGCTGTTTTTCTTACATTTGCACTTTCTCGTCTCATGAAAAGCATAAAATATTGATCATACTGGTAACAGATATACCCTTGTTCTGAACGACGACCAGACAAATGTGGCGAAATCTACATGTAGGTCTATTTATTAGTTTTTGTAAAAAAAATATATTTTCACTATTTTAATGGTTATTTCCCCAAACGACGACCAGACAAATGTGGCGAAATCTACGTGTAGGTCTATTTATTAGTTTTTGTAAAAAAAAAATATATTTGCGCTATTTGATATGGTTATTTCACCAAATAAATAAATCATTGAGCACAGAGCATATTGTCAACGCGGTAGTCACGTGATACCAACAAAAACATCATTGGCATGTACTCAGTGCTTGATGAATCTGGCTTTCTCCAGGTTGCTGCGACAGCGACAGGTTTCTGGTCGGTGTTCTCGGAATAAATATGTTGAGAATTGTGTGTCCTTTCGTTTTTTTACAAACATTACGTGACTTTCATTTAATGTTTTCGAATTTTTTGGAGGCGAATTCCAACTTTTCGATAGGCAATGGGCTCTGACCCTACACCCCAACATAAATGTCAAAATATCTAAAATGTGGTGGGAAGGGTCAGAGGAAACTCGGACTAGATTAATGATAGCCCCCACCACCTGATTATCGAACAGTACCAGATACTGAACATTTTAGTAGCCTTGGCGTTATTTATTTTCAATCCCACGCGAGTTTACGGATATTTCTAGGATGTCACAGCTGCACGTGAGTTTTGGGGGCAACTTACCCGATTTTTAACTCGCGATATTTTATTGCAGACGATGGAAATTTTATAAAACAAAATGCACTGATATTCTATGGCGCCTTCTTCGTTACTCAAAAATTAAAATTTTACGGTAAGTTAAACTCATGCTATGCAACGTGCTGCTACAAGTATGACACAGACACAGTGTCCAAGCATAAATATCCATTTTTATGACTCACTTTACACAACAATGACGTTTTTCTTAACTCACCAAAGAAAAACTCCATTATGGAAAGGTATACGTATAAAATCATATCCCTTCATAACTTTATCCTTACACCATGTATGCTTATTTGTCAACCATCTTCGTTACGTAACCAAATGTCAGATGATAAAAAATCGAATGAGAAATTTATTTATTTAATTGAAAATGTCAACGAAGCACAGAAGCAACCACTTTTTTGTGTCACTCTTATATTTTATTTATTCCGTAGTGAAACCATTGAATTATCTTCCATGCATACAGCTAATAGCCAAAAGTTTTTATATTTTCTAAGCACAACCTAAAAAATAGCTTACAGATACAGATCAGAAGAATAAATAAAATATAAAATAAAAATAAATAAAAACAAACGAATAATAATAATAATAATAATAATAATAATAATATTATTATTATTATTATTATTATTATTATTATTATTATTATTAAACAGAAAAATAAGTAATTAAATAACTAATAAGAAATAAACTTTTTAAGACTTTTACACAATAATTCGATGCACAAGACAATAATAATAATAATAATAATAATAATAAGAATAACAATACTAATTTTCCAATTATTTTTTTAAAGTGCTCTCTTTAATTATAAAAAAGAATGTTAAGTGAAGAATATAACTCGGAAAAGCTGTTATTCTGAAGTTTCTAGCTTATTCGTTTAAACCATTACTTTTTCACATCAGAAAAATATCTGAAGGCTTATTCTTTAATCTCTAATCAGACAAGTCTAGTTCATTTAATGTCTAATCAGACAAGTCTAGTTCATTTAATGTCTAATCAGACAAGTCTAGTTCATTAATCTCTAATCAGATAAGTCAAGTTCATTTAATTTCTAATCAGACAAGTCTAGTTCATTTAATGTCTAATCAGACAAGTCTAGTTGATTTACTCTCTATTCAGACAAGTCTAGTTCTTTTAATCTCTAATCAGACAAGTCTAGTTCATTAATCTCTAATCAGACAAGTCTAGTTCATTTAATAAATTTAAACGCTGTTGGTAATACTTAATATCTTATCAGACAAGTCTAGTTCATTTAATAAATTTACATGCTATTGGCAAGACTTAATATCTGATCAGACAAGTTTATTTCATTTAATAAATGTACATGCTGTTGGCAATACTTAATCTCTAATCAGACAAGTCTAGTTCATTTAATAAATTTACATGCTGTTGGTAATACTTAATTTATATTCAGACAATATAGTTAATTTAATAAATTTTCATGCTGTCGGTAATACTCAATCTCTAATCACACAAGTCTAGTTCATTTAATTAATTTTCATGCTGTTGCCAATACTTAATCTCTAATCAGACAAGTCTTGTTCACTTAATTAATTTTCATACTGTTGCCAATACTTAATCTCTAATCAGACATGTCTAGTTCATTTAATAAATGTACATGCTGTTGGCAAGACTTAATCTCTAATCAGACAAGTCTAGTTCATTTAATAAATGTACATGCTGTTGGCAAGACTTAATCTCTAATCAGACAAGTCTAGTTCATTTAATAAATGTACATGCTGTTGGCAAGACTTAATCTCTAATCAGACAAGTCTAGTTCTTTTAATAAATTTACATGCTGTTGGCAAGACTTAATCTCTAATCAGACAAGTCTAGTTCTTTTAATAAATTTACATGCTGTTGGCAAGACTTAATCTCTAATCAGACAAGTCTAGTTCTTTTAATAAATTTACATGCTATTGGTAATACTTAATCTTTAATCAGACAAGTTTAGTTCATTTGATAAATTTACATGCTGTTGGCAATACTTACTCTCTAATCAGACAAGTCTAGTTCATTTAATAAATGTACATGCTGTTAGTAATACTTAATCTTTAATCAGACAAGTCTAGTTCACTTAATTAATTTTCATGCTATTGCCAATACTTAATCTCTAATCAGACAAGTCTAGTTCACTTAATTAATTTTCATGCTGTTGGTAATACTTAATCTTTAATCAGACAAGTCTAGTTCATTTAATAAACTTACATGCTGTTAGTAATACTCTTAATCTCTAATCAGACAAGTCTAGTTCATTTGATAAATTTTACATGCTGTTGGCAAGACTTAATCTCTAATCAGACAAGTCTAGTTCATTTAATAAATTTACATGCTGTTGGCAATACATGCTATTGCATGAACTATCCTCATAAAGTAGAGGTCGCAAATCATGTATTCATTTTTGTTGTGTTTGGTTGGTTCATATCAGGAAGTGTAATTTTATTTGAGAGAAAGAGACAGAGAGACAAAGCGGGTAGGGGTGGACTGCTTAGCTTGTACTCATAGAACAAAAGCACGAGAGAGAGAATCGCTTGGTCAGCATCTACAGTGATCCCTTTCAACAAGTAGGGTTTTAGAAGAACACCAAAGACCGCTAATTGCGCCGTGCCTGTGCAAAGTAAATACATTTTTTTTAAAGATGGTTCACGTCAGTATCTAATGGCAAGTTATAATTTATCTTCTTCTCTGCAAACAACGAAATAAGAGATAAAAGAAACTGTTGTATTAGTTATTTTGTGTATTTCGACTGATTATATACATCCCATTTTGTTTGTTTTTTGTAGGATTTTTTCTTTTCATTTTTTTTTTTTTTTTTTTTTTTTTTGTTTATGAAATAGCCACGATGTAAATAATACATAACGTCTTATTCGTTCATTTAATATGTGATTATAAGACAAATTTGATAAAGACAGTAAATATAGATTTATTCATCAGCAGTGTATGCTGTATAACAAAATAAGTACTTTCCAGTGACAAGAAAACTCAAATCTAGTCAATACTTGTAGCTGTTGTTGGAACTTGCTCGATACGACTATGCTCCAACTTATTGTGGTGTAAGGGAAGACAATCTCACTACCAACATGTAACAAGTTTGTAAAGGTTACGTAACTTATGTAACTGTTCAACATCAACTTGAGAAAAAAAAACACTGTAGTAACTCCACTATACGCATTTCCGGAAATTGTGATTTCTTAAGCGAAGCATTTCGCATTCCAAGTAAATGAGCAGACAATTGCTTTTTTTTTACATCACTTTGGAAACCGTAGTTATATAGGAATACCTCATCAAAAAATAATCTGCAACATATATACTGGTTTAAAATAGATAAAACGTAGCCTGTCATAAAGAATCGTAGGTACTAAATCCAAACTTAAGAATAACAACGTCTGGAAAATATACTGTCGTTACTACACTGGAAAATGTACGTAATATTTCCATTAGAGTAATGTCATTTCATTCACTACTGCACACTTAAATCCATACATATCTTGATTACGATATTTACTCTTTATCTAATAAACTTGAATAGTCAAAGCAAACAATTGAAAACAGATTTCTTAGTGCGCATGTGTGTTTGAAATAAGATTAAATCTGATAAATTTTAGTTAAATTTTATATCACGTAGAAGATACAATAACAAATAAACATAAGCTCCGCCGCAGAGCTTTATAGCAAAAAAAAAAAAAAAAAAAAAGACGAATCCACTTACCAAAGCACGAAACACCATTCGAGATAAATATATACAATAAAATTGAAACTGGTATATATATATATATATATAACACATTTTCACTGGACTTTCGATATATATGAAGGCTCGACACATATCAAACCATATATTATAATATTAAATTATTTAAGTTGATCCGTAAAACAGAACATATACACAAACACGTCGATAAAAAAAACCATAATGAACTGGAAAATGTATGTTAGCACTATTTTGTGCATCCAAATAAATAAAAGTAATTCAATGACCGCTTTATATACTATAAGACATTCGCATACTTAAAAAATCAATCATGGGTATGTGCTACTTAAATCGTCCAGTCGCGATTTCCATCCATCATACGATGTCTGATATGCACTCGCAGATTATTGACAAATATATTAGGCAATCGATTCACTTGTCTTCTCTATTTCAAAAAACACTACAAATAGGAACAGCATTATGGTTACGTCGTGAAGTGGTTACGTCTTGAAGTCGTCAATAAGATACGGAAGCCGCATACTAATAATACAGATAATAAATTTTAATAACAACAACAGCAACAACATTATTATTATTTGAAGTAGATGACTATTAATTCAAAAACTATTCTCTCCTGAAGCCATCTGTTATGTTATGAGAGGTCCAAATAAATAATAATTAACAGCAATTATTTTTTTGATAAGTGATTGTGCTTACACACAGTCATACACATATTTATTGTCTGTCGGTCTGTCTTCCTCTCTCTCTCTCTTTATATATAGATATATATATATATATATATATATATATATATATATATATATATATATATATATATATACATACATACAATAATTAACAGCAATTATTTTTTTGATAAGTGATTGTGCTTACACACAGTCATACACATATTTATTGTCTGTCGGTCTGTCTTCCTCTCTCTCTCTCTCTCTTTATATATATATATATATATATATATATATATATATATATATATATATATATATATATATATATATATATATATATATATATATATATATACATACATACATACATACATACATATCAAATTCAGTAGTTATCGTAGTTATGACGTGATAGCGTTTAAAGCCGTGGTCTAGTAGTATTTGTCTTAGTTATATCAACGAAGCGACAAAGACCTTGGAGAGAGCGATCCCAGGACAAAGGGACTGTAATGTTGATGACTAAGCACCCACCTATTGACCCTTTTTAAAGAGAAGTAGGAGGACGACGATGACGACATCGATGAAGTTAATGGTGCACTGACGTTGCCAGGCGTTCAGGTGAAAGAGTGCCAGTCATCGAAAGTGCAGTGAAAATGTTATATGACAAACAGGTGTGTCCCTCTATAACATGTGTGCTTCACTATTAAGAGGAAAATGCGATTTCGTTAAAATGTGTTAAGACAATCTCATTTGTTTACCGGCAATTTCAGTTTCCAATGCAAAGCCCCCAAACCGTGCACATGGCGAGGGCAAAGATTCATGATAAAATCCGATAAATTTCATTAAGAGAATGCACCCGCTACCAGCTGCCCTGGCTCTGCTTATGCCACAAATAGCTGAGACATATATACAAAATATTATAGGTGTCTCTACAAATAAACTATGAAAACGGCCTTAGCATACACCTCAATACGATTCCTCTTTATTTATACATACGCCATAATACATTTATTGCTGGGGAAAAAAGTTTTAAATAATGAAAAAAACAAACAAACAAACAAACAAAAAAAAAAAACAAGCAACAAAAAAAAAAAAATGCATGTATGTTATGCTTATATTAAATGTTGTCAGATTTTATTGGGCATTTTGTCGTTATTGCCACGTATCTGGGCGAAATATTCTTCATATGAAACCGAAATCGGTGAAAACTTCATGAAAACAAAATACAATTTAACAAATCAATTGGATTCTATAACAAAACAAATCTTTAATGCGGCATTTTTTACAACAAACAATCAAGCAGGAAATTCTGACATTGTCTACTCCCTATTCCATTATTTTCCTTCTCCTCCTCGTCAAGTTCTAAACTCTGAACTGTAAATGACATCAATTGTCCGATGTAATTAGTTAGCTGTACGTGGTCGAATGGCCGCACACGACCATAAATCAAAATCAACAACGATATAATCAGTGATCGGTTTACAGTACTTACATATTTTCCCCTTGGGAGCCTCTGTTTAACTTCCATTCATTCGTGGCGCCACCTGCTGATCGGGGACAAGGAGTAGTCATGTAAAGCCCTTTAGAATAGAGACCATGGCTGGAAGTATACATGAAGGCCCTGAATTTGGAATCGGGGATTTCGTCCTTCTTAGAGAGGTTACTCTTGAAGCATTTTTGGAAAATTTACGATTACGGTAAGAGGATATGTTGTCAGTTTGTATTCTGTGAGATTTTCACATTGATAGCCCACAACCGTTGATGTCTGTGCTTCGCCAGTACGCTCAGTGATTTGAATACCTTTGGTGCTTATCATTTGCGAATAAAATGTAAACTGACATTCTCAATGCCAAATTATTCTGTACATTCTAAAATATGTATAGTTTATTAAATTGCATTTGCGTTTACAAGATTTTCGATAAATTACAGATTTATTATATTGATGGATCAGTAAACACATATTCCAAGTTTTACGCGTTTTGGCGTAGGTATGATCACCTGTGATATAAAAACAAAAACAAGTATTGGATGGAACCGAGATTCCGAAGCTATTCTCCAATTCGTTAACCCCAAATCACGGATCTCTTAAAACTGTCGGAAACAGGCAAGAGTAATTTGCCGCTAGCATTGCTTAACAACCGCTTATAGACGCTTTCAATAAGTTACACTTTGCGTATTATAGGTGTTATTTCCCAAGAGAAATCGTGAACAGCAACAGTACACTATGTGGAAAATCCACGTACATGTAGTTCTTATTATTTATATTATCAAAGTGCTTTCTTTGATTCATCATCGTTTAATATTTTGATAATTTTTAGTAAATCTGTATATTTTATAATGATTTTTATCTTTATCAGACACAGATAAATGTATCATTATTTCTATTAAAGTACATGTACTTTCTTAGTTTATCAGTTTTAAAATACAAGAATAATTTACTTATTCAACCAGGGGCCCCGGATGGCCGAGTGGTCTAAGGCGCTCGCCTTCACCGATCACTGCCATCTCACCTCTGTCCGCATGGGTTCGAGTCTCGGGCTCGGCCAATGTGGATATGTGAGAAAGCTTGCCAGTAGCTTCCCGTGGGTCGGTGGTTCTTCCCGGAGTTTTCCCGGGTTCTTCCTCCACCAGATATATAGCCTATCATGTGCTGAAATATGGCGTTAAACCCACAACAACAACAACAACTTATTCAACCTAGATCTTGAGATCACTTTTTAAAAAATAATTTTAATATAAAAGAGCCAGAAAATGTCCATGCAACAAGTAATATATTAAACTGCATGTAATTTATTTAATATTTAAAAAAAACGTGAGTATGATTTGTAAGCAAGCTGGATTTATGCGATGGCCGATCAGGGACTATGTTGTTTGCAGTTGGACTCGACTTGTAAGCGAGTACAGATGGTAATCTTTATAAAATAACTTCAGTCCATGTCATATTCATGGTGGCCCCTTTTGAAAATCTTGTGGCCCCATCAGGCTGAAACCTAGATTAAACCCTGATGTTAGACTAATTTTTAGTCAACCTTGATATGTGGCAGATTTTTTATCTTCATCTAACGACGGAAAAGATTTACATAGGTATATTCCATACATTAATAAAGTACATGCAGTGCTTTCTTTAATTAATCCATTTTTTATTGAAACTTAGAATATTTTTTAAATGTTGACATGGATTTCTGACATCAATTTTTTATATTGATCTATGGAAGGAATAGGGCCACTTGCGGTCTTATCTATGGGGCCTTTCTCTCTTACAGAGGGCACTGTCTATTATTTCATCATTTACTGCAAACTTATTAATTAACAATTACATCACAACAATAATGCATATTTACATTAATTCATTTAAATTACTGCAGTAATTTCATACCATTTCTCATTGACACTAAGTGGTTTTTACTTGTTATTATTCAATATAAGAATTTCTACAAATAAGAATTAAAATAGTATAGTTTATACATATAACTCCATCATGGGTGCTCTCCTTTAAATTGCTGTGCAGTTTTACACACAAAAAGCTTATTTTTCATTTTGATAATTTCATCTGGGATTTTGAACAGAACCAGTCATCATTTCATTAAGCTAACCAATTTGGCCATGGTAATAATAATGAAGATCAACCTCCATCATATTCTTGCATGAACATTTCTATATTATAATGTTAAAGCAAAAAGGAAATATTTGTTCGGACTATTACGTTATTCTTTGGATACTTCCATCCATTTTTCCTGTTTGCTAATTCTCTTCATTTTTTTATCTTTTCAATCAGCTGGTTAGACAAAACAAAAAAAAAGAAGAATTTAGCTAACAAGTCTTGTATCGTAAATTTTTGTTTTGCAATCTTCAAGAAATAATCCATGAAATTTTTAAAAAATGCAATTAGTTTCAAACCAGGGAGTAAAATACCTGATTCATTCAATTATTATCTAGAGCTCTATTACACATACTGTAAAGAGAAATTCCCCTTTCCTGGTTTTTAGTAGTCTCATGAGACACATCTTCAGTTGTTACCAGTCCGTGCTTTGGAAAATAGTTACTTTATGAAGTCAATACACATATTATCAGGGTTAATGGCGATATTAATCAGGTGTGCATTGGGATAATAAACAACCAGGTACACCTTTTTTGGCCTTTTACCTGACAAGTATTCATTGGTATAGTGTATGGGGATGATCATTAGGTTCTTTGATGCATATGTTGTAAATAGAGGTCAATGTCAGTGTTAGATATGCCTGATTGTATATGCAGACAATAGCAGTGTTTGTTCAAGGCAATTTGTTTTGTTTTTGTTGGTTTTAACGGTACTTTTTACACATTATTGGCTATATCATGCAGAGGAAATGGGAGCTAAGTGTCTTTCCTAAGGACACGCCAAGGTAGCCGACCCAGGTTAGCCAGGGTGGGTATCGAACCCTTGACCCTTGGATTGCTCATCAGATGCTCTTCCAACTGAGCTACCACAGCTCACCTTGTTCAAGTCAAATAATAGGTATAGTGAAACCCCATTAATCCACATACTTACATGTATGTTCACATATTTTTTCAAATGAATAAGCACTGAATCCAGACTAATTAATCACCTAAAGAATAATAGAAGAAATTGGTTCCCACCAGAAATGTCATTTAGATATGGATAAACAGTAATCATATTTGGATGAACAGTCAGATTAACAAGGTGTCAATGGTAACTTGAAATTGGCTGCAAAACAGCAGATTTCTATGGATTTTAAGTTAGTGATATATTTCCTCCCTTCATTCAGCCACCCAGTCTCCTAAGCTCTGCCCTTAGAAGCTGGAATTTTTTTAAAAAATTGTTTAATTGAATGAGTTATTGTGCATATAGAATTTCAGTTGTACCGTACATGTATTTGTATAATGGTAACCCCATGGCCCCTTTTTTAAAAATTGTTTGCAAAATCTTTGCAGGTATCTTTCTTTGTCTGAGATTAAGAACATCCAGTACTTTTTGAGAAATGTAAAATTGGTACCAACCGTACCCAGTTTTTCACCTCCAAATCAGTAACTTTAGATTGGAAACTGTGATATGAACTAACACGAACTGGGTAAAAATAAGTAAAAAAAATTGATTACCGACCTTCCTGTCCAGTTTTTAGCTTTACTGGTCATAGACCAGAAGAGCTTATGGGATGGTCTGATGTCCATCAGTCCGTTACCCGTCGTCCTTTGTCTGATGTCTGTCCATCTGTTAGTACAAGTTTGTTATCGCTACTCCTCCTAAACTACTTGGAGGATTGCCATGCAAATTTACACACACACACATTCATCCCACAGTGACCATCTTGAAAATTTTGTTATTGCTACTCCTCATGAATGGATGGTCATATCAACATGGGATTTTCACTGAAAGACTTCTTATGATGTCTACTTGGTCCTGAATGAAAATGGTGCCAATCTGATATCTAATATGGCCGCAACAGCAGCTATCTAGAAATTTTTTTATCGTTTTTCCTTCTGAATGGAAAGTCATATTGACAGCGGGTTTTCACCAAAAGACTTGTTATGATGTCTACTTGGTCCTAAATGAAAATGGTGCTGATCTGGGGTCTAATATGGCTGCCACAGTGGCCAGCTTGAAAATTCTATCTCTACTTCTCCTGAATGAATGGTCATATCATCATGGGTTTTTTACTAAAATACTTCTTATAATGTTTTGTTGATCTTAAATTAAAATGGTGCTGATCTGACGTCCAATATGTGGCCATCTTGAAAATCTTGTTTTAGCTTCTCCTCTTAAAGGGAAAGTCATTTTGTTATGGGGTTTTCATCTCAAGAGATTTTATGGTGTCTACTTCGTCCTAAAGGAAATAATTTATGGTGTCTACTTCATCCTAAAGGAAATGACTAACCCTTAATGGTTATCTTAAAAATATTGTTATCTGACATCCAATATGGCCACCATGACAGCCATCTTGAAAATCTTGTTATCACAACTCTACTCCCAATTGGATGGCTATATCAACAGGGGTTTATCACCAATAGACATCTTATGATTTCTAGTTGGTCCTAAATGAAAATGGTGCCAGACGTTCATCCAGTATGGCTGACATGACAGCTGTTTTTGAAAAATTTGTTACTACTCCGTCTGAATGGATGATCATTATGACATGGGTTTTTTTCACCAAAAGAGTTCTGATGATGTCTACTTTGTCCTAAATGAAAATGGTGCCAATTTGACATCCAATATGTCCACCACAGCAGCTAATTTGAAAATCTTGTTATTGCTGAAGAATATCGGAGATGGTTTAAAAAGGAAGAAATGGTCTTATCTTGTATTCATGGAAATTCTTTTTGCCCAGTAGAGCATCAGTCCCTTCAAGGGACTCTTGTTCTTTCATAACATTACCATAACAATGCTTTTTTTCTTTGCCTCAGCATGAAAACTTCAGATATTCATTGATTGTTAGCTCTACTAGTCATAGACCAGAAGAGCTTATGTGATGGCCTGTCATCCGTCGATCTGTTAGCACAAGTTTGTTATCGCTACTACTTAACTACTTGGAGGATTGTCATGAAACTTTACACATTCATTCATCCCATGGTCTAGTTGGTGCTAACTTAAAATGGTGCTGCTCGGACGTCCAATATGGCTGCAACAGTGGCCATCTTGAAAATCTTATCGCTACTCCTCCTGAATGGATGGTCAAATCAACATGGGATTTTCACTAAAAGACTTCTTATGATGTCTAGTTGGTCCTAAAAGAAAATGGTGCAAATCTGACATCCGTTATGGCCACAATGGCAGCCATCTTGAAACTCTTGTTATTTCTACTCCTCCTGAATGGATGGTGATGTCAGCTTGGGGTTTTCACAAGAAGACTTCTTATGATGTCCAATATGGCTGCAACAGTGGCCATCTTGAAAATCTTGTTATCTCTACTCCTCCTGAATGGATGGTCATATCAACATGGGATTTTCACTTAACGACTTTTTATGATGTCAAGTTGGTCATCAATGAAAATGGTGCTGATCTGACATTCAATATATCTGCCACAGAGTTGCCATCTTGAAAATCTTGTTATTTCTACTCCTCCTGAATGGATGGTCGTATCAACATGAGGTTATCACTAAAAGACTTCTTATGATGTCTACTTGGTCCTAAATGAAAATGGTGCTGATCTGACATCCAATATATCCACCAGAGTGACCATCTTTGAAAATAAAAGACTTCCAATGATGTCTAGTTGCTCCTAAACGATAATGCTGCCGATCTGATGTCCATTATGACCGCCACAGTGGTTATCATACAAATCTTGTTGACGCTACTCCTCCTGAATGGAAAGTCATATTGACATGATTTTTTCACCTGAAGACTTCTTATGATGTCTAGTTAGTCATAAATGAAAATGGTGCCGATCTGATGTTAATATGGCTGCCACAGTGGTCAGCTTGAAAATCTTATCACTACTTCTCATGAATGAATGGTCATATCATCATAGGGTTTTCATCAACAAGAGTTCTTATGGTGTCTTGTTGGTCCTAAATGAAAATGACTAACTCTCAATATGGCCACCATGGTGGTTATCTTGAAAATATTATGTCTACTCCTCCCAAATGGATTGCTATATCAACAGGGGGTTTTCACCGATAGACTTCTTATGTTACCTAGTTGGTCCTAAATGAAATTGGTGCTAGTCGTTCATCCAATATGGCTGCTATGACAGCTGTCTGGAAAATCTTGTTACTACTCCCCCTTAATGGATGATCATTATGACAGGGGGTTTTCACCAAAAGACTTCTAATGATATTTGCTTTGTCCTAAATGACTAGTGCCAATCTGACATCCAATATGACCACCAAAGCAGGTTGAAAATGCCGAAGAATATCAGCAATGGTTTTAACGCTCGGTAGTTAAAAGGAAGAAATAGTCTTATCTTGAATTCCTGGAAATTCTTTTCACCCAATAGAGCACCAGTCCCTTCAAGGGACTCTTGTTCATGATTTGCTCTCACAGAGCCATATTTAGATATGATGTAATCTTGATCAATGTGACCTTCGCTCCATGTACCAAGTGAAAAAAAATTGTCTTGGAGATTTTTTGGATTAGTCTAATGCTCATAGTCAGGACACAGAAAACTAGCTTGCAAACAATGTAGTAAGTAATTATTTTTTTTTGTATGCCCCATTTATGGCTCAATGTTGACGTTTACATGCAGCCTTAAATTCTTTTACTGTGCTAAAAGGTGCGAAGACGCAGCCTGGAGAAAACGCTGTAACCATTGGCCTAGTGGTCCCTGTATCAATGATCTATCAAGCGGGCTAGTCATTATTTCACTCAGCATGAAACCACAATGGGGATGTAGTTTTTGCTTATCAGGCTGAATACAGTACTCCCTCATTATAACACTGTCTATAGAATCCATAGAGTATACTGCCTTATTGTCAGGCTGCCTTATAATGAAGTACATGATACAGTACTCCCTCACAATAATGCTCTCCATGGGAGCGATAGAGTATAATACCTTATAGTGAGACCACCTTATAATGAAGTACATGATACAGTACTCCCTCACAATAATGCTCTCCATTGGAGCGATAGAGTATAATACCTTATAGTGAGACCACCTTATAATGAAGTACATGATACAGTACTCCCTCACAATAATGCTCTCAATGGGAGCCATAGAGTATACCGCCTTATAGTGAGACCACCTTATAATGAAGTACATGATTCAGTACTCCCTCACAATAATGCTCTCCATGGGAGCAATAGAGTATAATACCTTATAGTGAGACCACCTTATAATGAAGTACATGATACAGTACTCCCTCACAATAATGCTCTCAATGGGAGCCATAGAGTATAATACCTTATAGTGAGACCACCTTATAATGAAGTACATGATACAGTACTCCCTCACAATAATGCTCTCAATGGGAGCCATAGAGTATACTGCCTTATTGTGAGACCACGTTATAATGAAGTACATGATCCGTATAATTTTATTAATCAAATGGAATCCCTGACCATACCTGCCTTATAACTGGTCCCTGGTGATAATGAAGGGCCTTACAGTGAGGGAGTGCTGTAATTAAAACTTTGGTACTGGTATTTGTGCATTTGAAAAAGTTGTGCAACATACCGTTATATAGTCGCGTACAAGTCTGACCCAACAGTAAACAGCTTTGACCCATATCTGCCATCGCATAATGCATGGGCAGATCTGGGTCTGTGCAGTTTCTTAGAATAATGACGCATTATGTAATGGCATATAAGGATCTATGTTGTTTGCAATTGGATCCAACATATAAGTCAGTATATTCAGTAGTTGTTACCACTAGAACTTTAACTATACAGTCTTACTTTTTGGGAATGCATTTTTTTAATACAAATTCAGGGGTAGAAAATCTTGAAAATCAACGGTTGTTCCTGGTCAACCAGTTTTCAAAAACTGGTTGCCCAGTAGATTTTTCTGGTTGCCTGGTAAATTACTGCAATTGGCCGAAGATTATTCAACAACTTGTCTATATATATATATAATACAATAATTGTATATTATCATTAATCTGATACTATTATTCCTGTGTCTAAACTGGCAGGTAAATGTAAAATTTGCATGTGGGATTTTTGTTTTGTCATTAACCAACAAGCCAATATAGTATGCAATAACAATTATGATTGGTTCGATTCTTTATAATTGCCATATTCCCTTAGCAAAAGTTAATTAACAGAAACAACTGCCACATACTCTACAGCGAGTACCCATTTCTTCCACTGGCCAATTGGAAGGCGTACCAATAGATCAAACGTATTCAGTGTGTCAAGTCAAAGATGAAAGATACAACTACCATATGTTGGCTTGTTGACAAAAGACGAGCATTTGCTAGTCTTGTTCTTTAAGGGTTTACCAGTGAGTATCTAGCAGCATCGACTGTGGTTACTTAATCAGATAATCGGAGTAGTCGACACATATGGATTAGTGTGGCTTCTTACTGTTAGAAATCACTCAACACTCAACAACAGAATTATTTGGAGATAATTTGGGCACCCTGCTAAATGTACCCAGAGGAACAATTTAATGTTTGTTGCTAGAAATAAATATAAAATTCCATTATATTTTTTTTAGCATTATCATTTTGTAAATATTTTTTTGGTTGCATGTCCAGGCTTTTACACTGGGGAAAAAGGTTGCCCTGCATTAATTTTGGTTGTCCTGGGGTTCCTGGGCAATCAGTTTGTCAGCCCCTGAAATTTTGACAGCAGTTTGAACCAATATACCTTCTTTGATACACAGTACATGTATGAAAACATAGTAAACTACACTTCAGTTTCTTGATCATTTCCATTTTGACACACCCAAGTTTCCTGTCTTGATACACCTATACTGTACTAGTTATTTTTTTATTGGAAAGTCAGGATCTGAAAAATCCTTGTGTACACATGTATGTACACCCTGTTTTGGTCATGTGAATGTATTCCTGAGGGCGGATAATATATAAATAATTGTGCACCTAAGTTTTGATGTACACATTTCCACGTAAGCAAGTAGATATCAGACAAAAAGTATGAAAATAAATGTTGTTTAGTTTTAACAGTGTTACCATATGTACTCACATATAAGTCAGTTCCAACTACAAACTTCATAAACCCAGATTTTCCATCACATAATGCACTGGCAGATTTGGGTCTGTGCAGTTTGTTTGGAGTAATCAGCAGAACAAACATAAACCCTGGTCTGCTGGCACATTATGTGATGGTAGTACAGGGTCTTTGTTGTTTGCAGTTTAACCCAACTTATGTGCGAGTAAATGTTGTATTTGGGAAATATAGTAGCACTCTTAAGATGATAGGTTGGGTTTTGGATTGGTGTTTTATGACACAGAAACACAAGTAGGTTATTTAGTGCTGAGGCAATTGGTGTAAAGTGCCTTGCCCAAGGTAGCCAACCTGGGCTGATCCAGTGGTAGAATTCGAACCCACACCCATTCGGTCACTAGTCTGGCGTGCTAACCACCGTGCCTTTACAGATGATGTAGTAAGAAGACAACAGCCATTAAATTCTAACTTTTCAATAGGGCTCGAGCCCTGACCTCCAGCCCAATATAACTGTTGAAATATTTAGATGTTATTTGTGGTGGGAAAGGTCAGAGGAAACTTGGACTAAGTTAGTACCCTTTCTAAAGAAAAAGTTGGATAACAAGTCCAATAGGAATTTATCTGTGTCACACTGACCAACTTAAGAATGGAGTGAAGGTGGTGGTGGGCCTGGCCAGTTAGGGTGGGGGTCCTGGGTTTAAGCTTCAATCAGGCCATGCATATTTTTCCACTTTGCCACTTGAAACTTGAATGTACAATGAAACTGGTCTTTAATGTACGGTAAAATTTGTCTGTGAAACTTGTTTTTAATGTATGATGAAACTTATCTTTAAAGGACATCCAAGTGACCTTAGATATTTGTCCTTTATGGAAAGATGCTCTTTATGAGGTGGAGGTCAAAAGGTAAAAAATTGACAGAAATGAAGAAAAGGGAATTGTAAATGTAGTCTTTTTTAACAGGACTGAGATGTTGTTTATATCCACTCTTAGACAGGTTTCACTGTATGATGTTGTAGACTAGAACGGGACAATAGATCAAGAATAATGGGGCAAAGAAAAGTGGAGCAATAGAAGAAGAGTTATAATGGGACAATAGAAGAAGAGCTATAATGGGACAATGAAAGTATAATTCCATAGAAAACTTGTTATACTCATTTATCTGTACAAGTTGATGTGTATCATGTTTTCTTCCATCTATAGTAGTCCCATCCTTATAACGACAAAAAAAAAACTTCAAAGGTACAACCCTTTTAGTGCATCTCAGTGATTCATAATATTACAGGACATGGTATGAATTTAAGTTTTTAATCCGTTCTGCTGTAAGGTCACAAGAAGAGGCAGTAATTTCCTAATTTTACATACAGCGAGAAAATGACACATTTTTGTGACTCTTTTAAAAAATAATATAAATTCCCCTACTCTGCTTTAAAGATGTCCCATTTGAGGACTTTTAAAGATGTCCCATTTGAGGACTTTAAATACACATATATAGTTTTAATTATCAGGTTGTCACCATGTCCAGCTTGTTTCCTAATATAGGTTTAATAAGTGGCTTCATATACATGTACATATTTACTGTACCACAACTGCTACAGTGTATTGTATTTTTAATTGATGGACATAAAATTGCCATGCATGACTGATTTTTTGACAACATGCTATAATGATCCGGTATGGTATGATCAAAAATATTAGTGGAATTTGTCTTACTTCATCATCTGGCACAATACATGTATGTTTAATAAAATGCAAGAGTTCTTGCAAAAATGCACAAAAAATTTGTGCCTGGTGCTGTTGATGTTTAACCATTTACATTTTTAATAGAAAAACTATTTTAACAGGTAAAGGTATATAAAAAAAACATAAAATTAACATTAGAAGTGTTAATAATCGTAGATGTATAACAGGCAAACTAATCTGTTGCAAGAAATCTCATAGCAGATCTTTTATATAGTTGGCAGTGTTGCACCTTGAGTGGCAGGGTTGCAGGTTTTCCAGAGGTTCTGGCCCCATGTCCCCCAAATTTTGACCTCTGTATTCCCCTTGGGTGTTCTTTTTTTTCACCTTTACTCCTAATGCAAATAATTATTTGTCCTGTGTGTGCCCCAGATTTGGGGGACGGGGACAAATTGACCCAAGCGCACTGGATCTTAGATGCAACACTTTGTTGAACTCAAGTTCAGTAATCATGCATGGTTAGTGCAAACATAGATACAACAAATTTATTGTTACTGCAGTTTATATACAGAGCAAAGTGAAGGTTTTTGACAAATGCAGACATAGATGCAGCAAATTTATAGTTAGTACAATTCATATATCTGTGTACTTGAGTGAAAATAGAAGTCCATGGCCACATTTCTCCAAAAAGTGGAAGTCCAGAATAGAAAACGAGACCAAATTTCAGAAACTGAGAGCCCAGGACTAGAAAGTGAAGGTCCTGGAAGCAGGGACTTTCACTACTGAGAGCTACATGTATGCATTTATCTGTTTAAGTATAATATATTCATTTTTTAAAAGAATTTATTGAATTTTGAATACAGCTAGAAATGTGTCAGTATGACATGGATGCCAGTATGATGCAATTAAAGGGCTATGGTTTGAATGAAACAAGGGCCATAACTCAATACAATTCTGCAAGAAAACAGTAAAAATCAAACTTGAATTAGGTCTTCTTAAGCGGGCGCTCTACAGATAATACATGCTTCTGAGAGAGTGACAGGTGTAAGATGAAGTATTTTGCATTTGCAGCATGCACAATGGAGAGAATGTTGGCATACCTCTATGTTACTTTCATGTACTGTGGCTGAAATTTCTTTACATATTGTACTTGTGGAAACTGGACATGATCTAACCACACAGCAGACAAAATGGCCACTCCAAAGTACTCGAAAAATCAGCCTGAATTAGTCAAAAGTGCACTATTTTCAGCAGTTATTAAAATAGGGAAACAAATTTTGCCAGAGCAGACAATACCAGCCTCTGAAAGTACAATGAATGAATTACAAAATATCTAAAAAGTAAAAAAAAAGTTATTGGCTCTTTTTTTTAAATTTACCTTTGAAGTCCAGGAAGTGAAAATGACCAAGCGGAGCTAGCAGTTTTTTGAGAGGTGCGCATCTTATGTAAGACCAAGCTGTATACTCTATAACCCAAATTTCACCCATCAATCATACACCAAAATAAAGGGAATTCAAAGTTCTTTTAACAATATCTAAGATATACAAGGTCTTTTTTAAATAGCTACGACAGCCAGTGAGGAAAACCTGGGTAATTCTTTTTCTTTAAAAATCTAACCGTATGCAAAGTACAAAACTGGACGAAGTACAAAACTAGACGGTGCCACCTAATATAAAGTCTCATGCCAGATTTATATAAAGTCCCATGCCAAATTTTATTTCAGTTCATTAAGTCCTTCAAAAGCTATTTAACAGAAATTGAAGGTCAAAGTTCTAAGTCAAACTGGGGCCAAAACTCTAAAATTTTGCCGGAAAATTGTGAACAATCAAACTTGACCTAGGTCTTCTTAATGTAAAACCTCATACAAATTTGATTTTAGTTCATGTAATCCTTTAAACCTTTTTGAGTGGAAATTTGTGATGGAAGCGACAGGATGGGATGACAGACATTGATAACACTATATGCTCCTTACATAGATATGGTGGAGGCATAATGAAGTAATTATGGGAATTGCAAGCAGTGAAAAGTTTGCAATATATTACCGGTAACAAGTTTTAGTGTACATGTTTATCAAGGGATTATTAGTTAGCCTGAGGCTTAGAGCTGTATAGTTTTTATCAGAAAATTTATTGGCTAATAAAATTCAAGTATATCAGGTAGAATGTAACATGATCAACTAGTTGCCCTGGAACACAGACAATCTATTATTCAGATAGTGTCCATCAATGAATGATCAATTAGTAGGGACATTGTACTCAATGAAATTGAATGTAACTCATTTGACAGGTGGTTTCTTAATTAATTAATTGACCTTCTGAACTGGATCAGATTTCTGGTACAGAACAGGGAAGCCATGGTACCTCAGTTGGTAGAGTGTTGGACTAGCAATCTGAGGGTCACGGGTTCAGCCCCTGACCAGGCCAGTCTGTGTAGGTTGCCTCAGTTTTGTTCTTAGGAAAGGCACTTAGCTCCCATTTAATCTGCATGATAATAGCCTATAATCTGATAATGTGTCCAAATGTGCTGTTAAAAACAACCAACAACAACAACAGGTACAGAGAAAAACAGCTTATTTAGCATAAATCCTGTGAGGTTACATGCAAGTAGCATAGAAGAGCATTACAATAACATATTACGGACACAAATAGCATATCAGCTTTTTAACACAAAAGTATAGAACAGTGTTTCTTTCAAGTTACGCATCCAACAATCAATAGATATTTATTGACTGAGATTATTTATATACATGTACATTCATTAAGCAAGTTAGCAGTGGAGAAAAATAATAAAAATCAAACTGTTCATTTCATATTCATACCGAATAATAGAATGGGTCTATGGATGGGGGTGGGTAGGGGAGGAGTAAATAATAGAATGGGTCTATGGATGGGGGTGGGTGGGGAGAGGAGTAAATAATAGAATGGGTCTTTGGATGGGGTGGGTGGGGGAGGAGTAAATAATAGAATGGGTCTATGGATGGGAGTGGGTGGGGGAGGACTAAATAATAGAATGGGTCTATGGATGGGGGTGGGTGGGGGATGAGTAATTAATTAGACAAACAAAAACAGGAACGCAAGTTAAACAATGGAGTATTTTCTTGGTAAATTCATATTATTGATATGGTATAGGAGATCCTCAAATATTCTCAACTTAATTATCACTTATTAGTCAGAGAAATAAAGTACAGTAGAGAATCACTGAGACAGTCAAGCAGCTAAGGTCGATCACAAAATATGTGCATTGTTGAAATTTCTGCATGATATCTGCAATGAAAGCCCCCAGCTTCTTCAGTGTTGTAAATTTTGTAGGATTGAATAATTTGTCAAATTTAAGCATGCTAGGCCTTTTTTTTAAAGAATGGAAATAAGTACCTTTTTATACACCTGCCTGAAGGCAAATAGCATGCTATGATGCTATCTGTCCATCTGTTCATTTTTTTTGTTTCATCATAACTCAAGTTCTTCATCATCCACCATTACCAAACTTTGTAAGAAGCTTGCATTTGGGGCAAGGAAGAAACCTTTCAATTTTGGGATCAAACGGTCAAAGGTCAAGGTCACAGAGACTGGCAGAAGGAAAACTTTCCGCAAAATAACGACTTAATTACCAGATGCCTTGACCAAGCTTTGTAAATGGCTTGCATTTGAGATAAGAAAGACACTGTTGATTTGGGGTCAAAAGGTCAAGGTCATGGTTACAGTAACTCTAAGAAGAGAAATGGTTTCTGCATTATACAGTATCTCTGTCATTTTGAGGGTCAAAAGGTAAAAGGTCAAAGTCACTAAGAGACTGAACGAAGGAAAGTTTAATTTCCTCAGAACTATAGTTCTGTACCACAAGCCTTGCACCAAACTTTGTAGATAGTTTGCATATCAGGCAAGGAAGACATCTATTGATTTTGGGGTTAAAAGGTCAAAAGTCAAGATCAGATGGACTTAAAGAGGGAAACAGTTTCCACAGAATAACACAGTTGAAAGTTCAATGTATCTAAGAATATTGAAACGCAGATGGCTGTGAAAACACCTAAATAATTCCAGTCTGGGTGTGTGATACAGAACATGAATTGAACATCAAATGCGAGACCAATCATGTAAGATTAAATGGGTATGCAATAAATACAGTTCATACCCATGTATACTGTACATACTACTGTGAACAGTGTAGACCAAGATCTGCCATTGGTCACTGTGTCAGTAGATCAGGGTCTGTGATCTTTCCTTAAAGTCATGGCTACAGCAAACATTGTAGATTGTGATCTGCTGGTACATTACATTATGTAACAGCGGAGATGAGTCCACACAGTTTTCCGTTAGGCTCAAGTCATGCACATGAAAATACTGTGTTCAGTCCTAATATCATATCCATATGTCCATCTGTCAGTTCATCTGTCCATCTGTCAGTTCATCTTGTAACCTTAGTTTTGTTTTATATACAAGAGATCAGGCCTGGATTTCATGAACAGAACCTAAGTCTAAACTTAAACTGTAAGTCTAGAATACATTGAACAGATTAGCTAAAAGTTAAGACTCACTTAAAATCGACCAATCAAATTTCTTAAGTCTGCATTTTACTTTAAGACCTGTGTTGCAGAAATTTGGGCCATATCTGGATTTCACAACAAAACTTAGGTCTGGACTTTAATTTAAGTCCTGAATCCAGCAATCTGATTGGTTAAAATTTAAGTCGGCCCTAAAAATGACAATCAAATGTCTTAAGTCTAGACTCATTTTCAAGACTTGTATTGATGAAATTTGAGGCCAGACAGAAGTTTGTAAAGGGTTGCAGGGTAAGGGATTGTGGGCACAGAAGAAGTCTTATAAATGAAACACAGAAGACACTTGAACAATCAATTTTGGGGAAGTCTATCTTGAACACAACCCACAATAGTTCAATTGTTTCCGTCCTTTTCATCTTTACAACATACACTTTATCAAGCTTCAGAAATCTCATCTTGCTTTCCCTGTGTAGATACCGTATGCATGTACCTATTTTCCATGCTTCATCAAGCTTGATTTGTGTTTATACTTATTGCAAATATTTAGAATTCAGTGCTTGTTTTTCATTCTTTAGCTACAAACCTTAACTACATATAATGTTCACTTGAGCTCTGATTTGTTAGACATGAGAATTGCGTTTTAAATAATGCTGTTCACAGAAGCCATGAAAGTGCTGTACATTATCTTGTAGACAAGACTGTGTTATAAATGGCATCTTGTACACAAAACTTATAAATGGCATCTTGTACACAAAACTTATAAATGGCATCTTGTACACAAAACTTATAAATGGCATCTTGTACACAAAACTTATAAATGGCATCTTGTACACAAAACTTATAAATGGCATCTTGTACACAAAACTTATAAATGGCATCTTGTACACAAAACTTATAAATGGCATCTAGTACACAAAACTTGTATAGATTATAGGAGGTTTTTTTTTTTTAGTGAAATCACATTACTGTCTACTTGACTTTATCTGATCTCCAGATGATGAAATTTTGCTTAATGGTTATATTCTTACTTAAAACTAGATGTTTTACTGACAGTCTCCAGACTTTAACATTGTCATTTGGATACGAAAAGCGGTACATATGTATATTATCAATTCATTTATCTGACGTTAATTATCCTTGGCCTTATTGTTCCAACAAACTGACATAGTTAGACATCATGATAATGAATAGCTGGCACTTGTATTTGATGCAGTGGTCAAGGAGTGTTATGGTTACTACAGTTACCTACCACTGGATTAAGCCTGATTAGCAATTGGTACACAATGCAGAAGTGTCCAACAATAGCATTTATCTGACAGTTTTTAGTGCAGTCAACTTTGTTGGATAAATGGAAGTAGATTGTATAATGGATTGTATTCAATTTAAAACTAAATTACAGAAATAGATTAAAATTGTATTTACCCAAAATGATAGGATGCATTACTATGGACCTGTGTTGACTATTTTACTCTTCAGTGAAGGTCTGTTGCTTAATTGGTGTTGACATAGCCAGCCTTTCAAGATTGTGCTTTATATAGCTAGGCTAACTATGAACCGATTGAACCTTACCTCCTCTTCATAATAATTTGTCATTGCACACTCCTGTTCCTGCTAGCACTTTCCACCCATCCTCTCCCCCCACCCACCCCCCAACCCTTTCCAGAAATTGGCCTATTGCAAATAACAAATATATGCATTTCAAGTTTTATATTGATTTTGTATAGATATTAGACAAGGCCCATTCAAATGACTTAAATCCATTTAGAGCTGGTAATTCCTGATTCAAAGACACTGGATGAATTACTTTTCCAAATAACTTGAAATCAACTCCGCATTGTCTCCAAAATAACGTACATGTAGGCAACATAATAATTTAATTTGCCCTAAAATATGCTACCTTCCCCCTTTTGTCAAAACTCTCATAAAAATATCTTTTATGAACACACATCTTGATCCCAGCATGCCATGTGGGCAAAATGTGGCAGCTTTTATTTAGCCCATGTTAGTGGGAGGGCAAAACACATCATGCCATGTGGGCAAAATGTGGCAGCTTTTATTTAGCCCATGTTAGTGGGAGGGCAAAACCCATCATTTACTTTTCTGGGGCATCGGCTGTGTCAGTTTTGTCAACAGTTTAAAGTTTTGGTTACAGTTTTGCTTATATTTCTTAAACCTGTTGATGAATTCTCTTCATACTTGGCATGAATCATTATGAAGCTAAGATAATTCATTCTGTGATGCACTCACTTGCTCTTTTGACCTTGTAATCAAGGTTACAGGGTTTAAAGGCAGTGCCTTGAGTGCAGACTTAACATGCAGGTCCTTGCGCTATATTCTTGAAACTCTTTTTGATCACAAAACTCTAGTTGAAGCTTGAAGTCAGACAATGTTTATCTTCTGTAACTTTGAATAGAATAAAAAGTCGTATAACTATCAGAATTTTTGATAACTTCATTCCCTCTGTCAGCATGCTAAATTTTATTAATGTTGCTATAGTCCAAGTATCATAACCAAATTTGGGATTTTGAGCTTGAGTTTCTTGTTCAAGGTTATGAGAGTATATAGCCAGGCCTTCTTGTCTTGGAAATTTCTACAATGCATGACTGGTGGCCTAATGTTTTTATACACCTTATAATTGAAGGTTAAATCAGTATAAGAAATGGATCATTCATGTTTTTATTCAGCATGACCATGTTGGAGAGAGAGAATGCACCACCAAAGTGAAGAGCTCACAATGTAGCCAAATGGAGCTAACTCTTCTAGTAGGGGTGAAACGATACACCTCTGCCATGCATCGATACGATTCTCGATACACAGTCTACGATACGATACATTATCGATACACATATCAACTTGATGGTCTTTTCATCTTTAGAATGTCTGTCAGTGGTAGGGTGGTGCCATTTTTTTGTTGTTGACATATTGGGTGTATTTCCAGTATGCAGATTACAACAAACATAGACTTATCATCTGTTCATATATCATTCTTATCCTTGACAAGATTATTTAAAAAAATACTTCTAAACAGACTAGCTGTTAGTGATTTTTATTCACCCTTTTATGCCATTTCAGGCTGCTCCATTCGATCATATGCATGACTCATCCTGGTCACCATGCCCTTTGTTTTACATTGAATTAATGTTTTTAAAACATCTTATTGCCAGTTTCATGTCTTCACTTAAATTTTGAAGGCATTACGGTGTTATCTTCAAAATAGAAGAAACAGTGCAATTTCCTTGTGCAAGGAAATTCTTATCTAGAACAAGTCCAAGTGTGGGAGCGGAGATGACTAATAGCCAAATCCTTCACATTGTACTTCCTGCAGATGCAAATCAACTGCCGTGGCCACAGACATTTGTTTCTGTCAGCAAAAAAGGAAATTATTGACAACACCCACTCCCTTTCGACAAATTGACGAGGTGGCTATAACCCGTGCAGTTTGGAATCTGCCCCCTTGCCGATTCTGTGCTATTTTTTTTTTTTTTCCCATCGGCAGGTTTGGTTGCTGATTACATATTTCAATGTAAAAGGAGATATTCCAAACTTATTTCCCATGTACGATTTAAGTACTTTACACATCTTTACACATATATCATTTAAGAGTCACTTTTGTGTAAATCATATCATTTAAGAGTCACTTTTGTGTAAAGTTTCTATGTTGCTGTGTATCTATTTGGATATAGTCTGGATGCCAATATTTCTGTTTTGTCACACACTGAACACGCTACAGTTAGTTATGATTGGTGATTATTGTTTTACCCTGGATTTAACAAACAAGAACCACTAATCAGAATTGCATGTAACACTGCGTGACACACCGGATGTGTAGCCTTCAGTTTGATCCAAGTAGAGAAGATGCGATGCAACAGATAAATTTCGCCTAAAAATGGTTATTAAATGATCAGTAAAGTACTTAAATCATACATAGGGAAGAAATCTGCAATGTCTTCTTTCCGTTGATATATGTTATCAGTGGCTGAAGATGCAGACGAGATAAACTAATTAGCATGGAATTGGGGCGGGAGAAGCGGGCAGATTTCGAACCATGTGAGTTAGTCACCTTGTGTTAATTTGTAGAAGGCGAGTGGGTGTTGTCAATTGCTTTATTTTTTTACTGACAGAAATGAGTGCATTTACTTGCTACGGCTGTCTCATATGAATTCTCAATTTAAAGAATGAAAAGGCAAATGACTAATAATTATTCACGACTGATAAAGATTAATGTAACTTGCATAGAGTAAGTATCGTTTTGTATCAATTCCTCCCCTCTTGTATCGATATGGGTATCGATATAGAAAAAGTATCGATATATCGATTAATCGTTTCATCCCTATCTTCTAGTATGTACATCTGATGGGAACATAGAATGCACCACCAAAGTGAAGAGCTCACAATGTAGCCAAATGGAGATAACTCTTCTAGTATGTACATGTGATGGGAACATACTTTTGACATGATCGGTTTGTACTTACTATGTTGAGCTTTAATCTGACAAAATTTACCCAAATAATTATTTCTTTTATCCCGCGACAGAGGTATTAATTTGAATATGGCATGAAGATTGAAGTGGAGTACTGTATTATCTTAGTCAATCTATTCTGCAGAATACCATATATACTCGCGTAAAAGTCGGGTCCAAATGCAAACAGCATAGACCCTGATTATGCGCTGGCAGATTTGGGTCTATGCAGTTTGCATTTGGTATCGGCTTATACGCGAGTATATACAGTAATTCAATGAGTATTACAAGCAGAAGTTTGCATAACTGGTTTATTTTAATCACATCTGTTCAAAATACTGGCAGTAGTCAGAGTCTGTTTTAAATTTATTTGACTTCACTGTTAATACCAAGACTACAGTATTTTATCTGATTCTCTATGCACAAATAAACATGCCTAATAAATGACTTTTGGAACCTTTTGTAATGTTTAACAAAGAATTGAAGTGTGTATCAATCTCAATTATGAATGCAAGATAACATGTTAATTATGTTACATGGGTGTTTATCAAAGTTAAGTAACAAGTTGCTTTTTGGTGGTCAGAATGTTGATTCTCAATCCTAAATTGATCTGCAGTATAGGCAACTACCCTCAAGAAATATTTTCTGTAATTTCCAGAAGTGCAGTATGAAGCTGGTAGACTGTCCATATTAATTATTGTGTGTTATAAAATGAAATACTATATACACTTACATATATGAGTTGAATCCAATGGCAAACAACATAGATCCTGATTTGCCATCACATAATGACAATCTGACATCCGAAATGCCCACCACAATTTGAAAAACTTGTTATCATTGAAGACTATTAGAGATGGTTTCAACACTCGGCAGTTAAAAGGAAGAAATGGTCTTATGTTAAATTCCTGGAAATTCTTTTCACCCAATAGAGCATAAGTCCCTTCAAGGGACTTTTGTTTAATTATCGGATTTTTGTATCTGGTATAATGCCTTGTATAAAGAGCGAGTGCAAGTGTTAGTATGTGTCCAAATGTGTCTTGTGAGTAGAAAATGGCCATTGTTTTGGGGGTTTTTTTTAGTTAAGAATATTTAACTTTGGTATACATTCTCAGTAACATACATTTGTGTTCACCCTTTTTCTTCTGAGGAACAAATGGAAGATTAGCATCACCTAAATATGTAATTCTAATTAAATAAAGTTATTATTAGTATTATTATTATTATTATTAAGGCAAAATTAAGGGTAAGACCTGAATAAACAAAATGTTATCACCTACTTGTAATTGGGTTTTAGCGTGATGGTGTAGCATGTATCTTTAAATTATGAAGTGAGATTCAACTGTATATAAAAAACTACAGAATGAAACAAAACATGCTATAACTGAAGAATATAAAATATAAAGAGACCTGCCATGTAATTCAAGCTAGGGGCTACTGGTATATCAGGGATTGAAAATATTTTTCTTGATTTCTGGGTCCCTGACTTTTGAATTGAAGGAACCCCAGGTGGCCAAGTGGTCTAAGGCACTCGCCTTTACAGATCACTCACAACTCACCTCTGTCCATGTGGGTTCAAGTCTCAGTGATGTGAAAGCTAGCCAGTAACTTCTCGTGGATCAATGGTTCTTCCCCGGGTTCTTCCTCTACCAAATATACTGGCTGCCATGTATAGCCTATCATATGCTGAAAAATGGCACTAAACTCCACCAAAAAAATAGGCTTTTGAATTGAATTTATGCTTGGTCCAGTCATGTGACACCTGGTTACCAACATTTCATTGAAGTCACACAAAACATACAGTACATCTTATTTGATGCCGTATTTGGATCCCACGTTTTCATTTTCATTTCTGACTATATATTGATCTACATGGTTCAATATACCTGTAATATGATTCATTTTACACAGACTGGACGTCTGGCTAGAGAAAATAGCTGGGTCCAAAGGTCAAAAACCTGGGTCCAGGTCCTCGGACACACAAGGAATTTTCAGCCGATTATAATATATCTCATAATGTGGCAGTCAGAAGTATTTAATATCAGAAGTATGTACAGTGTTAATGTGGCAGTCAGAAGGATTTAATATCAGAAGAATGTACAGTGTTTGAAGGTATTGAGGAAGCATTTATCAAAATGTTACTCAAGAATTACATGTAGATCTAAGCCGATACTCACCATTTCATTTTCTAAATTGGGCACCCCAGGTGGCTGAGTGGTCTAAGGCACTCGCCATTACAGATCACTGACATCTCACCTCTGCGTTTTAATCTCGGCTTGGCTAACATGGGTATGTGAGAAAGATTGCCAGTTGCTTCCAGTTTCCAGTGGGTCGGTGGTTCTTCCCAGGGCTTTCCTGGGTTCTTCCTCCACTAAATGTACTGGCCTGGGTTCTTCCTCCACTAAATATACTGGCCGCCATGTATAGCCCATCATGTGCTGAAAAATAGCATTAAACCCACAAAAACCACAAACAAATCACTTTGTGAATATCATGCTGTTTTCCTATTCTAGGATGCATGATTGCAGAATTAATGCTAATTTCTAAAGATTACACTTTAAAAAATCCTAATGCCCAAAAATTGCACATCATTTTTGCAAGCCCTATTTTAATTGCTTCATTAAATCCCCCCTATATTTAGAAAATTCCCCCATTTGTTTTAATACCTCTACTGGTCATAGACCAGAAGAGCTTATGGGATGGTCTGTTGTCTGTCGGGCCAAAAAAAATATGTGTGTTTCGGGTTGGCCGACCATCCCTGTTTCTCACTGCCGACCCTAGCACTTTTTTCCCCCATGGTATAAAAAAAAAAATCACGTTGCCAAACTTGATTTTTGCATCTAATTGAGCCGGTAACCTACCTGCCTACCCTAATTTTAAGACCAGTGCAATAGGAAACACATATTTGTTTTTTGCCTCATCTGTCAGTCTGTTGGCACAAGTTTGTTATCACTACTTCTCAAAAACTGCTTGGAGGGTTGCCATGAAACTTTACACACACATTCATCCCATGGTCTATTTGGTCCTAAATGAAAATGCTGCCGCTTGGACATCCAATATGGCTGCCACAGTGGCCATCTTGAAAATCTTGTTATTGCTACTCCTCCTGAATGGGTGGTCATATCAACATGGGCTTTTCACTAAAAGACTTATTATGATGTCTAGTTGGTCCCAAGTGAAAATAAGGCTGATCTGATATCCAATATGGCCACCACAGTGGCCATCTTGAAATCTTGTTATGGCTACTCCTCCTGAATGCAAAGTCATATTGACATGGGGTATTCACTGGAAGGCTTCTTATGATGTCTACTTTAGTCCTAAATGAAAATGGTGCAAATCTGGTGTCCGTCTTGAAAATCTTGTTATCACTACTCCTCCTGAATGGATGGTTGTATCAACATGGGCTTTTCACTAAAAGACTTCGTATAATGTCCAGTTGGTCCTAAATGAAAATGGTGACGATCTGACTTTTAATATGACTGCCAAAGTGGCCATTTTGAAAATCTTGTTATTGCAATCCTCCTGAATGAGAAGTAATATTGCCATGGGGTTTTCACCAGAAAACTTCTTATGATGCCTAGTTGGTACTAAATGAAAATGGTGCCAATATTATGTCCAATATGGCTGCCACAGTGGCCATCTTGAAAATCTTGTTATTGCTAATCCTCATGAATGAAAAGTAATATTGCCATGGGGTTTTCACCAGAAGACTTATGATGTATAGTTGGTCCAAAATGAAAATGGTGTCAATCTAATGTCAAATATGGCTACAACAGTGGCCATCTTGAAAATATTATCACCACTCCTCCTGAATGAATGGTCATATCAACATGGGTTTTTTACTAAACAACTTCTTATGATGTCTAGTTGGTCCAATCGTGCCATTCAGACATTTAATATGTCTGTCACAGTGGCCATCTTGAAAATCTTCTTTTCACTATTTCTCCTGAATGAATGGTCATATCAGCATGGGGTTTTCACTGAAAGACTTCTTATGATATCTAGTTGGTCCTAAATGAAAATGGTGATGATCTGACTTTTAATATGACTGCCACAATGGCCATCTTGAAAATCTTGTTATTACTACTTCTCCTAGATGGCTGGTCATATTGACATTGTGCATCAATATGGGGTTTCCACCAGAAGACTTCTTACGATGCCTTGTTGGCCCTAAATGAAAATGGTGCCAAGTTGACACCCAATGTCCACCACAGCAGCTAATTTGAAAATCTTGTTATCGCTGAAGAATATCAAAGATGGTTTCAACACTCCACGGTTAAAAGGAAGAAATGGTCTCATCTTGAATTCCTGGAATTCTTTTCAGTCAGTAGAGCGTCAGTCAGGGACTCTTGTTTTTCAAATAAAGGGGAGAATTCCCCCTTCCTCTACCCGAAATTTTCAGTCCTGAATAGACTCAGTGTTTGAAAGTGACATATATTTTCTTTCATTATATTAAACTTAATTTTATGCATTTTGGACTTGACATCTCACTGCTTTCAATGGAAAATGTATGGAACTATAATGTAGACTTTAAACTTGTCATTAATGAATAAAATTACATACTTCTCAGTAGGCTGATTCCAGGTTTCCCTTCAACACATATAGTCTTTGAGTCGTTGTGATTTTTATGTGATTATATGTTCATGTATAAATTTTTAAGATGGCACTTTTCAATAATCTGTGTTTTCACTTTTCTTGAAAATAACTAAAAGAGTCATAGCCAGTTGTTTCACTTTTTCACAGCTCTCTGTACAGATTGGATTTTGAAGTTCAAAGTTAAGGGGCCCCATTTTGCCACAAAATGAGGTTCAAGCGCAGGGGTAACAAAGATCCATTGCCTGGTAACCTGGGATAACTTAAAATTAATGTTGGGCAAACAAATGATGCCCCAGCTAGACAACCAGCTTTTGATGACAATGGTTTAAAATAGGTATGTTTGCCATAATACAAAATCAATAAAATGGGTTCTGTACTTGAAATGACAGTTGAAAAACAGATACTTTGGCACTCATTTTCACATAATTTGCAAGAACGCCAATACTAAATTATGAATAACTGAGTAATTAAATTGAAATTCCCTTTATGACTTTTAGTCAGACAGCCAGATGTGTTTGCTGGGCAACTAGGTTTTTCAGTATGGTTGTGATGTGAGCAACCATGCTTTTTGAAAATGTTTCTGCATAACAGAATATAGATAAGTTTAGTTCCAGTTCTCAGAACTGAGAGTCCTTAGACATAATGCGCTGGCAGATCTGGGTCTATGGAGTTTGTAAGGACTAATCAGTAGAAAAAACAACATAGACCCTGATCTGCTGGCGCATTATGCAATGGCAGATCAGGGTCTATGTTGTTTGCATTTGGACCTGGATTATACGCGAGAATATACAGTAATATCAACAAAATATTAAATCACTTGTCAGTATTCTTTGTAAGTTTCCATGATTTTAATACTCTAGGTCTATCTTTCGATTAACTGTGGAAGACTACCATGTACAGGTGTACTCCACCCAATTTTGTAACATCTCCAACCACTCTTCATTTGGAATTTATTTAGCAGTCTTCTTTGTGACAGTTGAAGTAGTTTTGTATATATTATATGCAATTATGCAGCATGTGGTATTACTAACATTCTGAGTCATAACCTGGATATGTGGGGAGTGTACAAACTAAGTTTTTACAATCAGTGATACTTCAGGTGTAAGTAAACAATCCAGCAGTGCTTGAGAGATGCCAAGTTCATTTAAAAACAAGACCAAAAAATAATAGTTGTATTTAAATCCCATTTTATGACAGCAGAGAAGGGAAAGGAAGGTGAATAAAAAAAATGAACAATTTAATTACCTTATTAAGAGTATAATTTAATTTAATTACCTTATTAAGAGTATAATTTAATTTAATTACCTTATTAAGAGTATAATTACGGCCACTTGAAGAGATATGAGAGTCATATTGCAATCACCTTTTTCATTTGTCTGTCCGTATGTTCACACTTCTTGTAACTGCTATAGCTCTGCAATCCTTACACAGAATTGGATGCCATTTGGTAGGTGAACTGCCTATCAAACATAGATGTAACTTTCAATGGTTTTGTCTTTTCTGGTCGAACTTTTGATGGAGTTATTGGCTTTTTTCCGTCAATTTTTTAAATCTGCACTAGAGCATGTCCTTATAACCATCATAGCTTAGAAACCATTTAATATATTCAGTTGAAAAACTGGCCTTAGCAAAGACCTAGATATGCCTTTAATGGGTTTTGTCTTGTCAACTCCATTTTGGATATACCGTATATACTCGTGTATAAGCTGGGTCCAAATGCAAACAACATAGACCCTGATCTGCCATTGCATAATGCGCCAGCAGATCAGGGTCTATGTTGTTTGTTCTACTGATTAGTACTTACTAACTGCATAGACCCAGATCTGCTGGTGCATAATGCAACGGCAGATCTGGGTCCTTGCAGTTTGCAGTTGGTATCGGATTATACGCCAGTATATACGCTACTTATGGCCCTTGACAATTCATACCTTCAGATGGGATGTTGATCATAACCAGCATAGCTCAAGAACATTCAACATATTCAGATGCAGTTTGGTACGAACATTGTCTCATAAATCTAGCTGTGCCTTTTCGTTGAGTCCACGTTAGTGGAAAGCGAGACAGAGCAGTCACACTTCCTCTTGTGGCAATGGTGGCATCAGCAATTTGTTAGAGTTTGGGTTCAAGTTCTTAATTTGCATATATTTCCTAAACCCCTTGATTATCATCCTACTTGGCGTGAATCATTAATCAGCTGAGACAATTCATTCTGCAACATGCTTGCTAACTCAATGATGTTAGAGTCAAGGTCACAGTCATAGTAAATGGTATCCCCTCTACTAAGCACTCTAACATTGATCTTGCCTGGCCCCCTGCTGGCTTGGAGATGTAGAATAGTCCCAATGCACCCTCCAATATGCCCTAAGAGTCCCAATGCACCCTCCAATATGCCCTAAGAGTCCCATTGCACCCTCCAATATGCCCTAGTCCCAATGCACCCTCCAATATGCCCAAATAGTCCCAATGCACCCTCCAATAGTCTCAATGCATGCTCAAATATGCCCTAAGATGCAACTAATGGAGACAGTAGCTGTGGTGGCACAGTAGTTAGCATGCCAAACTTAGACTGGAAGTGTGTGGGTTCAAATCCTACCATCAGATCAGCCTGGGTTGGCTACAGTGGTGTGTCCTTGGGCAAGGCACTTGATTTCAATTGCCTTAGCACTAAATAAACTGCTTGTGTTTATGTGCTGTAAAACCCCAAACCAAACAAAACCATAGAAAATTTGGGGTAATGTTTTGCTTAAGTTTTTTCATTTGCCTATATTTTTTATTTCTTGTACCACTTCATGGATTTTGTTCATACTTGAGATGAATCATTATGAAGCTAAGACAATTAATTCTGTGACATGCACTCTTCCCCCTTTGACCTTGGAGTCAAGGTCACAGTCATAGAAACTTTGCGTTAACGTTTTGGTTTTTAGACAAATCATTTCCCAGTATTTCCTAAAACCCCTTGATGGATTTTCTTCTTGTGATGAATCATTATGAAGCTTAGGCAGTTCATTCTGCAACATGCTCACTTAACCTTTTGACTTTCGGATCAAGGTCACATGTTTTACATCAGTTCTTTGAATGTGAGCTCATAATGCAGGCTTTAGCCATCTTGTATGGGTTTTGTCTCACAACACCATTTTGGATAGAGTTATTGCCTTGCTTGTGACCAGTACATCTCAAGAACCATTAGACATATTCTGATGCAGTCTGGAATGAACATTGTCGAATAGACCTAGATGTGTCTTTTATCGGTTTTGTCTCATCAATGCCATATAGCTTTTCCTCTGAGATTGATGATCATGATGTGATAACTGCACAGCACCATGCATCAATGCATGCATAATGCCATATACCGCATATACTCACGTATAAGCCGATATACCAGCTGCAAACTGCATAAACCCAGACCTGTCGTCGCATAACGTGCTGGCAGATCAGGGTCTATGTTTTTTTCATTTGGACATAGATTATACGCGAGTATATATGGTAGCTCTTCCTCTGAGAATGATGATCATGATGTGATAACTGCACAGCACCATATATCAGTGCATGCCATATAGTTCTTTCTCTGATTAAGTTGGAGACTTCAGAGGAAGTGAGGGTGGTTTGTTGAGACTTTGTATCCCCCAGCTTTTCAAAGAAAATGGGGGGTGTGGTAGCAAGTGATACTGCTTGTCCATACATGTATGCATTCATAATGTCACACAACATTTTATACACCGTTCAAGATGGAGACTTGATAACTTGGAATATGATTGGGGGTGGACTGTAGATGTGCACACTAGTTGGATAATGTGGATTCATCCTCATGGAGTTTGTGGAGTGGGAACATTTTTGCATCTGTATAATTATAATAAAATGTTTAATAATTTCATGAGTTTTGTTTGTTAAACTTCTCCATCACCTCTCAAGATAAAGACTTGATAAATCATTATAAAACAAATTGGGACAATACTGCTTTGTCAAACAGAAGATTTCTACTTTTGTCATATAAATGAAGTTCTAAGCTTAGAGAATGTAAAGTTCTTGCTATCTTAAATTCAGAAGCGATTTGCAGTTCCCATGTTATCTTTAAAAAGTGTGGGGACAACAGCACACATAACGCACTGACAGCAACATTGTGAATATATAGACTTAGGCAGTATTGTATTGAAAATAATGTATACAGCCCACCTTGACCCACAAGGTACATAGGTAAATGATGTGTCATTTACCTGGCAAAATCTCAGGACATTGTACTTAAGATTTAAATATCATTTTATCATAGGTGTCAGTTGCAGCATACAGTCTAATCAATATTTATTATGTACATTGGACAACCAGCTGTTTTCACAAAGTTTAGGATATTAGATTCTAGGCAAGGACTTACATAATGTAGTTTTTGCTTTCAATGAAATTGATTAAATTAATCACTTGATCAGCTGACTGTTCCACAATCAGATTTTTATCAAGTTACATGAAACACTTTTCTTTCCTCTGGCATTGGGTCATGGTTTAACATTTACTCTTTTTTCCCTCAGATGCACTTGGTTATCTGCTTTTTAAACTTTTGTTCATTTTCAAGTGTCACAAATTTGGCTGACTAATACAGGCAGAGAGACAAACATGATCTATTATTGCTGCGTTAGTGTACTATATATTTGGACCATCTCTAACAAAAATTTTGAAAATTGAGATAATATGACATGCTTATTGGATTTCCCATTGAAAAATAATAATATTTTGCAAAAATTATACACTAGGTTAAAGAGAGGGGTAACTTGGAATGGGGACCCAGCCTCATGTCAGGCAGAGCAGATAATGTAAATATGCTAGGGTGATTTCTACAGTGTTGTTTGTCATGCAGGGAGTATCAATATAAACAAAGTGGCAAGAGGGTCAGTGTAACACATGGAACTGGACACAGGCCACTCATAATTAGGGACTGCCCATTTAATGGGGGGGGGGAGGGGAGGGGAGGGGATTTTCTTTTGAGTAAGGATATTTTTTTTTTCTTTTACCTCAATATAATTAATTTTTAGCTCTACTGGTCATAGACAAGAAGAGCTTATGGGATGGTCTGTTGTCCGTTGTCTGTCTGTCCATTAGCACAAGTTTGTTATCGCTACTCCTCCTAAGCTACTTGACCAATTGCCTTGAAACTTTACACACACATTCATCGCATATTCTAGTTAGTTCTAAATGAAAAATGGTGCTGCTCAGATTTCCAATATGGCCACCACAGTGACCATCTTGAAAATCTTATTATTGCCACTCCTCCTGAATGGATGGTCATATCAAAATGGGGTTTTCACGAAATAACTTCTTATGTCTAGTTGGTCCTAAATGAAAATGGTGCTGAGCTGATGTCCAATACAGACACCATGGCAACCATCTTGAAAATGTTGTTATTGCTACTCCTCCTGAATGGTCATATCAACATGGGGTTTTCACTAAGAGACTTCTTATGATGTCTAGATAGTCCTAAATAAAAATGTGCCGATCTGACAGCCAATATGGCCACCATGGCAACCATCTTTAAAATCTTATCACAACTCTACTTGAACAGAAAGTCATATTGACGTGGGGTTTTCACCAGAAGACTTATTTATATGTTCAGTTGGTCTTAAATGAAAATGATGCGATCTGACGCCCAATATGACTGCCACAGCAGCCATCTTGAAAATCTTATTATTGCTACTCATCCTAAATGGAAAGTCATATATTGAAAATATTGTTATCTCTACTCCTCCCCAAATGGATGGCTATATTAACATGGGGTTTTCACCAATAGACTTCTTATGATACCTAGTTGGTCCTAGATGAAAATGGTGCCAGTCATACATCCAATATGGCTGCCATCATGTCTGTCTTAAAAATCTTGTCACTTTAACTCCCTCTGAATGGATGATCATTATGATAGGGGATTTATTTTCACCAAGTCCTAAATGAAAATGGTGCCAGTCATACATCCAATATGGCTGCTAGGGGTGAAATGATTAATCGATATATCGATGTATTGATACCTTTTCTATATCGATACCCATATCGATACAAGAAGGCAAGAATCTATACAAAACAATACTTACTCTATACAAGTTACTTTAATCTTCAGCAGTTGTGAATAATTATTAGTCATTGCCTTTTTATTATTTAAATTGAGAATTCATCTGAGACAGCCATAGCAAGTACATGCACTCATTTCTGTCATTAAAAAATACAAACTGTTGACAACACCCACTTGCCTTCTACAAATTAATACAAGGTGACTAACTCATGTAGTTCAAAATCTGCCCCCTTCCCTCGCCTCAATTCCATGCTATTTAGTTTATCCCATCTGCATCATCAGTCACTGATAACATATATAAACGGAAAGAAGATATTGCAGATTTGTTCCCCATGTATGATTTAAGTACTTGACTGAGCATTTAATAACCACTTTTATGTGAAATTTATCTGTTGCATTGCATCTTGTCTACTTCAATTGATTTGAGGGCTACACTTCTGGTGTGTCATGCAGTGAAATATGTTACTTGCAATTCCGATTAGTGGTTATTGTTTGTTCAAGTCCAGGGTAAAACAATAACCACCAATAATAACTAACTGTAGCGTGTTCACTGCATGACATACCGGAAATATTGGCATCCAAACTCTTTGCAAATAGATACAAAGCAACATAGAAACTTCACACAAAAGTGTCTATTAAATGATCTGTAAAGTACTTAAATTGTATATGGGGAATAAGTTTGGAATGTCTCCTTTTACGCTGATATATGTAATCAGCGACCGAATGTGCCGATGGGATAAATACAAATTTTTTTTTTTAGCACAGAATCTGCAAGGGGGCAGATTCCAAACCGCACGAGTTATATCCACCTTGTCAATTTGTAGAAGGGGAGTGGGTGTTGTCAATAATTTCCTTTTTCACTGACAGAAACAAGTGCCTGTGGCTGGACCAGTTGTTTTGCATCTGCAGGAAGTACAATGTGAAGGATTTGGTTGTTAGTCATCTCCGCTCCCTCACTCTGACTTGTTCTAGATACAATTTTCCTTGCACAAGGAAATTGTACTGTTTCTTCTGTTTTGAAGATAACACCGTAATGCCTTCAAAATTTAAGTGCAGACATGAAATAGGTAATAAGATGTTTTAAAAATATTCATTCAGTGCAAAGCAAAGGGCGTGGTGACCAGGATGAGTCATGCATCTGATCGAATGGAGCAGCCTGAAATGGCCTTAAAGGTTGAATAAAAATCACTAACAGCTAACTGGTAGTCTGTTTGGAAGTATTTTTTTTTTTTATCTTGTCAGGGATGAGAATGGCATATAAACAGATGATAAGTCTATGTCTGTCTGTAATCTGCATGCTGGAAATACACCCAATATGTCAACACATAAAAAATGGCACCACCCTACCATTGACAGGCCTTCTAAAGATGAAAAGACCATCAAGTTGATATGTGTATCATATCGTAAGCTGTGTATTGAGAATCGTATTGATATGTGGCAAAAGTGTATCGTTTCACCCCTAAAAATCTTGTTGTCACTACTCCCCTTGAATGGATGATCATTAAGACTTCTAATGATGTCTGCTTTGTCCTAAATGAAAATGGTGCCAAGCTGACATCCAGTATTTGTACCACAGGAGCTCATTTGAAAATCTTGTTATCGCTGAAGAATATCAGAGATGGTTTCAACACTTGATAGTTAAAAGGAAGAAATGGTCTTATCTTGAATTCCTGAAAATTCTTTTAGCCCAGTAGAGCATCAGTCCCTTTCAGGGACTCTCATTTCAACTAATATAATGGGGGGGGGGGGGGGTTGCTATAAATCAAAGCAAGAAACTGTTTTCAAGCTAATCCCCCCACCCCCATCCCCAATTTAATAGTTGGTCCCTAAATCAAGGATTTGCAAAGCCAAGTATAGAGCATATGCTCTCGCTGTTCCATTGTCACTACAAGATTTTTTTTACCGACATAAAAGTCCTGTACTATTTCAGGAAGTTGTCCAGATCCAATTAACAAAACAAAAAGTTTATCCAATCCAATTAAGAAACCAAGAAAAAAAATCTATTGAACATAGGGCATGTTTACAACGCGGAGAAAATTAATGTTGTTTTTAAAACTTCACATCACAGAGTGTAATCACTACTATTTTTAGTATGCAACACCTGTGTTGTCCAAAAACTAAACAAGCGGAGCTGGACGATCTGGATGGATATTGGTGGCTAGACATTCATTTTACATACTTATGAGCTTGAAAGAACATGATCATCATATTAGCAAAAAACTGCTTTTGGAAGGGACTGCAAGTTTAAGTCTGTCAGTGTCATTTGTTTTTGCATGCACATGAAGGCCACAATCAGAAAATCCCGGCAAGAGTGACAAAGCCTTGACATATATGCTTTGTTTTAAGGCAAGAAAATACAAAATAAAATAAAGACTCATATATTGAGCTGTGGTAGCTCAAGTGTTTGAGCATCAGACTTGTAATCCAAAGGTCGTGAGTTTGATACCTGCCCAGGGCAGCCTGGGTTGACTGCCTCAGTATGTCCTTTGGAAAGGCACTTAGCTCCCATTTCCTCTACATGATATAACCAATAATGTGTTAAAAGTCAATGATTTTATTAGAGTAAATTCCAGTCGCAAAAAATTATACATCAATCTTTAAACTTCCAAAAATGAGTAGCGATTCACAGCTGTTAAAGTTCTTTTGCATGAATAAATAAATCATAGTTATTAAGAAAATTGGACAGACCATGGCGGTATATGCAGCATGTAATGTCACAGTTGTCTGCTCCTGATGTGAGTGACCCTGGAAATATCTGTGGTTAATCAGACTGAATCAGTACTCAGTGTTTGCAGTTGAAAGATTGCTGCTTTATTTTAAGTGAGGGGTATATTCAAAATTGCAGGCTTTGGTGCACCAGAAGATAACATTCTGAAAATTTCAATTTGTTAATTTCATTTCATTTGAATTAAATATTTCAGACATTTGACTAGAACCTCCACCTTTGTCAGCATAATTAAGCCTGCAAGTTTTGAATACTTGCATAGTAATGTAGCTTGTTTGTAAATTGAGTCTCCACTTCTACAGAGCGGAAATTTTAATTTACCATTTGTTTTGCACCATTTCTATGGAGCAGAAACCTTAAGTTAGCATTTGTTGTGCACCACAAGTTGGAGAGCAAGAAAGTGTGTCTTAATCACTGACCATAAAAAACAATGGTCACAAAATGTGCAGCTGTTGCATTCTTTTAACTGAGACTCCAAAAGAATAGTTCAAGGATGTATGCTTTTGTAAAATCAATATTTACGTCATCATTACATTATTACATAATCGATATGATATCACTTGTTACTGTGTCTCGGTGTATCTGAGCATTTGGAACTTTGGTAGAGACTGGATATAAGATGACCTGATTTTGACATCTGTCTGTTACTAAACAATAAAAATCCAAAATTTTAATACATGTTTTTTAATCGCAAAAACAGTGCAATGAAAGAAAATAATAGTTTCAGTGAAAAGTATAAGACATCTTGGGAACTCATTGCAATCTTCAACCTGTCTTAAATCATCCTTGCAGGTTTTCTGTGTTTTAATTTCAATGTGAGTTCAATAATTGTGTCATAATGAAAAAATTAACTGATCAATGTACACTTTTCTCAATGTACCTGATAGAGGAATCTATGATCTTGCAACCGTGCAAATTTTATGAATTTTCAAAAATACTCATTTAAGTGTTATTTTATATGCACAAGGTCTATTCAAGAACTGAAAATTTAAGGCCGAATATTCCCCCCTGTGTATCAAAAAAAGGGAAGTAAATATTTTTAACATAGGAGGGATTTAATAGAGATATAAACAGCAGTGTAGCAAGAAGTTTTCCCCCCCCCCCCCCCGAAAAAAGTTTATTCTGGGCCCCCATCCCAACACAATTTTGCATGTTTTATTGGAATTTTAGGCCTTCTCTTGGCCTGCATGCTCCCCATCCCCTCCATGTTGCAGGGGTTGCTACACCACTGGACATAAAGGTAGGGCTTGAAAATATGATGCATGATTTTAGTGCATTCTGTTGATTTTTTTGTCACAATTTTGTAGAAATTAGCATTAATCCCACAATCACACACTCTAGAATAGACCCAGTGTGACAGGGCAGGGTTAGTTATACTTATCCATGTAATGACCCTTGCATGAAGACAGATATTCAGATAAGTACTGTATAGCGAAAGAAGACAGATATTCAGATAAGTACTGTATAGCGATAGAAGACAGATATTCAGATAAGTACTGTATAGCGATAGAAGATAGATATTCAGATAAGTACTGTATAGCGATAGAATGAAGACAGATATTCAGATAAGTACTGTATAGCGATAGTATGAAGACAGATATTCAGATAAGTACTGTATAGCGATAGAAGACAGGTATTCAGATAAGTACTGTATAGCGATAGAATGAAGACAGATATTCAGATAAGTACTGTATAGCGATAGAAGACAGGTATTCAGATAAGTACTGTATAGCGATAGAAGACAGGTATTCAGATAAGTACTGTATAGCGATAGAATGAAGACAGATATTCAGATAAGTACTGTATAGCGATAGAAGACAGATATTCAGATAAGTACTGTATAGCGATAGAATGAAGACATATTCAGATAAGTACTGTATAGCGATAGAATGAAGACAGATATTCAGATAAGTACTGTATAGCGATAGAAGACAGATATTCAGATAAGTACTGTATAGCGAAAGAATGAAGACAGATATTCAGATAAGTACTGTATAGCGATAGAATGAAGACAGGTATTCAGATAAGTACTGTATAGCGATAGAATGAAGACAGGTATTCAGATAAGTACTGTATAGCGATAGCATGAAGACAGATATTCAGATAAGTACTGTATAGCGATAGCATGAAGACAGATATTCAGATAAGTACTGTATAGCGATAGAATGAAGACAGATATTCAGATAAGTACTGTATAGCGATAGAATGAAGACAGATATTCAGATAAGTACTGTATAGCGATAGAAGACAGATATTCAGATAAGTACTGTATAGCGATAGAAGACAGATATTCAGATAAGTACTGTATAGCGAAAGAATGAAGACAGATATTCAGATAAGTACTGTATAGCGAAAGAATGAAGACAGATATTCAGATAAGTACTGTATAGCGATAGAAGACAGATATTCAGATAAGTACTGTATAGCGATAGAAGACAGATATTCAGATAAGTACTGTATAGCGATAGAAGACAGATATTCAGATAAGTACTGTATAGCGATAGAAGACAGATATTCAGATAAGTACTGTATAGCGAAAGAATGAAGACAGATATTCAGATAAGTACTGTATAGCGATAGAATGAAGACAGGTATTCAGATAAGTACTGTATAGCGATAGAAGACAGATATTCAGATAAGTACTGTATAGCGATAGAAGACAGATATTCAGATAAGTACTGTATAGCGATAGAAGACAGAATTTCAGATAAGTACTGTATAGCGATAGAAGACAGATATTCAGATAAGTACTGTATAGCGATAGAAGACAGATATTCAGATAAGTACTGTATAGCGATAGAATGAAGACAGATATTCAGATAAGTACTGTATAGCGATAGAAGACAGATATTCAGATAAGTACTGTATAGCGATAGAAGACAGATATTCAGATAAGTACTGTATAGCGATAGAAGACAGATATTCAGATAAGTACTGTATAGCGATAGAAGACAGGTATTCAGATAAGTACTGTATAGCGATAGAATGAAGACAGGTATTCAGATAAGTACTGTATAGCGATAGAAGACAGGTATTCAGATAAGTACTGTATAGCGATAGAATACAGATATTTAGATAAGTACTGTATAGCGATAGAATGAAGACAGATATTCAGATAAGTACTGTATAGCGATAGAAGACAGGTATTCAGATAAGTACTGTATAGCGATAGCATGAAGACAGATATTCAGATAAGTACTGTATAGGGATAGAAGACAGGTATTCAGATAAGTACTGTATAGCGATAGAAGACAGGTATTCAGATAAGTACTGTATAGCGATAGCATGAAGACAGATATTCAGATAAGTACTGTATAGCGATAGAATGAAGACAGATATTCATATAAGTACTGTATAGCGAAAGAATGAAGACAGATATTCAGATAAGTACTGTATAGCGATAGAATGAAGACAGATATTCAGATAAGTACTGTATAGTGATAGAATGAAGAGAGGTATTAAGATAAGTACTGTATAGCGATAGAAGACAGGTATTCAGATAAGTACTGTATAGCGATAGCATGAAGACAGATATTCAGATAAGTACTGTATAGCGATAGAAGACAGATATTCAGATAAGTACTGTATAGCGAAAGAATGAAGACATATTCAGATAAGTACTGTATAGCGATAGAATGAAGACAGATATTCAGATAAGTACTGTATAGCGATAGAAGACAGGTATTCAGATAAGTACTGTATAGCGATAGAAGACAGGTATTCAGATAAGTACTGTATAGCGAAAGAATGAAGACATATATTCAGATAAGTACTGTATAGCGATAGAAGACAGATATTCAGATAAGTACTGTATAGCGATAGAATGAAGACAGATATTCAGATAAGTACTGTATAGCGATAGAATGAAGACAGATATTCAGATAAGTACTGTATAGCGATAGAATGAAGACAGATATTCAGATAAGTACTGTATAGCGATAGAATGAAGACAGATATTCAGATAAGTACTGTATAGCGATAGAAGACAGATATTCAGATAAGTACTGTATAGCGATAGAAGACAGATATTCAGATAAGTACTGTATAGCGAAAGAATGAAGACAGATATTCAGATAAGTACTGTATAGCGAAAGAATGAAGACAGATATTCAGATAAGTACTGTATAGCGATAGAAGACAGATATTCAGATAAGTACTGTATAGCGATAGAAGACAGATATTCAGATAAGTACTGTATAGCGATAGAAGACAGATATTCAGATAAGTACTGTATAGCGATAGAAGACAGATATTCAGATAAGTACTGTATAGCGAAAGAATGAAGACAGATATTCAGATAAGTACTGTATAGCGATAGAATGAAGACAGGTATTCAGATAAGTACTGTATAGCGATAGAAGACAGATATTCAGATAAGTACTGTATAGCGATAGAAGACAGATATTCAGATAAGTACTGTATAGCGATAGAAGACAGAATTTCAGATAAGTACTGTATAGTGATAGAAGACAGATATTCAGATAAGTACTGTATAGCGATAGAAGACAGATATTCAGATAAGTACTGTATAGCGATAGAATGAAGACAGATATTCAGATAAGTACTGTATAGCGATAGAAGACAGATATTCAGATAAGTACTGTATAGCGATAGAAGACAGATATTCAGATAAGTACTGTATAGCGATAGAAGACAGATATTCAGATAAGTACTGTATAGCGATAGAAGACAGGTATTCAGATAAGTACTGTATAGCGATAGAATGAAGACAGGTATTCAGATAAGTACTGTATAGCGATAGAAGACAGGTATTCAGATAAGTACTGGTATAGCGATAGAATACAGATATTTAGATAAGTACTGTATAGCGATAGAATGAAGACAGATATTCAGATAAGTACTGTATAGCGATAGAAGACAGGTATTCAGATAAGTACTGTATAGCGATAGCATGAAGACAGATATTCAGATAAGTACTGTATAGGGATAGAAGACAGGTATTCAGATAAGTACTGTATAGCGATAGAAGACAGGTATTCAGATAAGTACTGTATAGCGATAGCATGAAGACAGATATTCAGATAAGTACTGTATAGCGATAGAATGAAGACAGATATTCATATAAGTACTGTATAGCGAAAGAATGAAGACAGATATTCAGATAAGTACTGTATAGCGATAGAATGAAGACAGATATTCAGATAAGTACTGTATAGTGATAGAATGAAGAGAGGTATTAAGATAAGTACTGTATAGCGATAGAAGACAGGTATTCAGATAAGTACTGTATAGCGATAGCATGAAGACAGATATTCAGATAAGTACTGTATAGCGATAGAAGACAGATATTCAGATAAGTACTGTATAGCGAAAGAATGAAGACATATTCAGATAAGTACTGTATAGCGATAGAATGAAGACAGATATTCAGATAAGTACTGTATAGCGATAGAAGACAGGTATTCAGATAAGTACTGTATAGCGATAGAAGACAGGTATTCAGATAAGTACTGTATAGCGAAAGAATGAAGACATATATTCAGATAAGTACTGTATAGCGATAGAAGACAGATATTCAGATAAGTACTGTATAGCGATAGAATGAAGACAGATATTCAGATAAGTACTGTATAGCGATAGAATGAAGACAGATATTCAGATAAGTACTGTATAGCGATAGAATGAAGACAGATATTCAGATAAGTACTGTATAGCGATAGAATGAAGACAGATATTCAGATAAGTACTGTATAGCGATAGAAGACATATTCAGATAAGTACTGTATAGCGATAGAATGAAGACAGATATTCAGATAAGTACTGTATAGCATGAAGACAGATATTCAGATAAGTACTGTATAGCGATAGAATGAAGACAGATATTCAGATAAGTACTGTATAGCGATAGAAGACAGGTAATCAGATAAGTACTGTATAGCGATAGAAGACAGGTATTCAGATAAGTACTGTATAGCGATAGCATGAAGACAGATATTCATATAAGTACTGTATAGCGATAGAATGAAGACACATATTCAGATAAGTACTGTATAGCGATAGAATGAAGACAGATATTCAGATAAGTACTGTATAGCGATAGAAGACAGATATTCAGATAAGTACTGTATAGCGATAGAATGAAGACAGGTATTCAGATAAGTACTGTATAGCGATAGAAGACAGATATTCAGATAAGTACTGTATAGCGATAGAAGACAGATATTCAGATAAGTACTGTATAGCGATAGAAGACAGATATTCAGATAAGTACTGTATAGCGATAGAATGAAGACAGATATTCAGATAAGTACTGTATAGCATGAAGACAGATATTCAGATAAGTACTGTATAGCGATAGAAGACAGATATTCAGATAAGTACTGTATAGCGATAGAAGACAGATATTCAGATAAGTACTGTATAGCATGAAGACAGATATTCAGATAAGTACTGTATAGCATGAAGACAGATATTCAGATAAGTACTGTATAGCGATAGAAGACAGGTATTCAGATAAGTACTGTATAGCGATAGAAGACAGATATTCAGATAAGTACTGTATAGCGATAGAATGAAGACAGATATTCAGATAAGTACTGTATAGCGATAGAAGACAGATATTCAGATAAGTACTGTATAGCGATAGCATGAAGACAGATATTCATATAAGTACTGTATAGCGATAGAAGACAGATATTCAGATAAATACTGTATAGCGATAGAAGACAGGTATTCAGATAAGTACTGTATAGCGATAGAAGACAGATATTCAGATAAGTACTGTATAGCGATAGCATGAAGACAGATATTCATATAAGTACTGTATAGTGAAATGCACACCAACTAATAAATTACTTAGTGACTTTGGATCACTTGAGCCCATGATCTATGTAAAAATATCAAGTCTTCAAAAAGTTACATATTCCAACATTTCAAAAGCAATTATCCTTGACAGTTAAAGTTATGTCAATTATCCTTGACAGTTAAAGTTATGTCTAAATTATTCTTGACAGTTAAAGTTATGTCAATTATCCTTGACAGTTAAAGTCATGTCAGTTATCCTTGACAGTTAAAGTATGTCAATTATCCTTGACAGTTAAAGTTATGTCAATTATCCTTGACAGTTAAAGTTATGTCAATTATCCTTGACAGTTAAAGTCATGTCAATTATCCTTGACAGTTAAAGTCATGTCAAGACTGCTAATGCAGACCCATAAGGTTCATGGTGTTTACCCTCATTCCTTTAGCTTGAAGCTTAGCAACTTGGGGTACATGTGAGACATGGGTCCCTTGAATGGGATCCCAGTCCATTTGAGGTTAACTGCCTAGCACCAGGGTCTATTCTAGGATGCACAATTGCAGGATTTCCACTAATTTCTTAACATTCATGCCAAAAAATTAAACAGAATATGTGAAAATCACGGATTTCAACCCCTACCTTCATTTCTTCATTAAATCCCTCCTTACATTCAGAAAAGGGACCCCTTTTTTTTCCAAATGGAAATGGGAATTCCCCCCCCCCTCACCACCACCACCAATTTTCAGTTCTAGAATAGTCCCAGCTTGCAGATTCTGTTACAAGCATAACATCTTGTTCAACTGGAGTCATCAAGGTCATGTGCCTCCATGATCATCAGGGGCACTATAATATATTGACCATCATAACATGACTCTGTTATGTATGATGTTTATATAATATTATAAATATTTTAGGAAATTATAAATGTTTCTTGACTTTAATATTTGCTCAAACCTTAATGATAAGTATAATGTTGACATGTTTAGCTATTGTCCTTGAATTAAGTTTGTTTACTTCATATTTGAGTTCAAGGATGGTTTTGGTAAACAAGTTGTTTATTCTATTTCAGGTCAGATTAGATTTTGTTTACAGATAAAACCAGAATTTCCTTTAGAGTTATTTGTCAAAAGTCACATACACCATAATATTCTAGAACATTCTGTCATGTGACCTATCTTTATATATACCATGTTTTAGTGGACAGTTTTTCAGTTTCGACCTTACCATCAGTCTTTCAAAGAGTTATTACAGTTGTGAAAAATCGTTCCAAATTCAGAGAGAGGAATTATTTAAAATATTCATCGGAATATAAAAGTGCTCATAAACTTTTGGATTTTGGATTTTTAACTGATCATTTTGGGATTTATGTGAACTTATTCCAAGATATTCTGGAGTACTTCATTTTGGCACATCAGCACATTAAAGACTACTGCCATATCAGGACATTAAAGACTATTGGCACATCAACACATTCATGGATACAGTAATTCATTCAAAACATTCTATATTTAGGACTTGTGATTAGGACACTTATGATTATTGGATTGTTTGGATTTTAATTCATGTCACTGTAAGTGTCTTTTGAATTTTCACTTTAATTGTCTAGAAATAAATTGCTTGTTGATTTTTACTTGATTTGTTGGTTTCACTTTCTTTCTGTTACATTTTTCTTAGACCATTGAGTCATAGCAACTCAAATTCACATCTGGAAAAAGTATTCTGTACTATTGGCTGCCTGGACACATTGGTATTATTGGTAATGAAAGGGCAGATAAAGTAGTCAAAGAGAGTCACCCATTTCTGAATGAAAGATTCCATATACTGAACCTTGGCCAGAGTGGACCCAGGTCAGTGCCCAATGACAATAGAACACATTCTTGTGGAGTGTGATCAACTTATATTCTGTGAGACAGAAGTTTTTTATGTGAACTCAATTAAGGAACTTTATAATGATGTACAACCTGAGACATTCTTGGACTTTTTGAGGGAATACAGTTTATACAACAAGCTTTGACCCTATATTTTAAGAATTTTTATACTTTTTACCTTTATTTTTCATTTTTAAACATTTTACAGAATGGTAACATCTTTACCTTTTATTTTGAAGTACTTCATATTTTTGTTTATTTAGAAGGGTTTATCTTCCTAAAGTATTTGTGCAACTCATTATTTTGACATTTTGAGAAATTTACTCACCACCATATAGCCACTATTGTGCTGATGTACCATTAAAAGCTCATACATACATACATACATACATACATACATACATACATACATACATACATACATACATACATACATACATACATACATACATACATACATACATACACACATACCTACCTACCTACCTGCTAGCCCATAGGCTACACCGTCTCTTTATTCAAGAAGAAATATGATTACCACAAAGAAGGTACTATGGTACTCAAAAGGTTAAAACTACTGACTAGGTCAAGTTTTATGTTTGCCAAACTATAAATTCTCTTTTCTCCAGATGTTAAAACTTGTAACCCCTATGTCAACTCCTACCTCTGTCATGTATCATATGTTGTGATGATAACATACAGAGTTTTCAAACAAACACTTGAAAGACAGGACACAGACAATCTTGTATTCATTGACTTTAGTAGTTTTTAGTAATTATTTACCACACTTTTGAAAAAAGACTGTTAAATTCTCAGATTTGTAATAGCCAATTTAGTATTTTAGTAGAAAAAGGATAGAAGATGTGTGAACTGGCATATTTGGTGTCCATTTTTTGCCAATTTGATCAATGGTATTTGAGAAAAATGTGTCACCTGCAGAGGTAACAAAAAAATCTCCCAATCTGCAATGTATCATATGATGAAGTTTTTCATTGCACTGGTTACTAATGCTCATCACCAATAGACTGTTTGCTCTTATCACTTATAAAAATTCTGTAATGTATGTGCCTATATTAATGTCTGCAAAAGCATAATATTAACATGTACCTGTGGATATAACACAGACTCGACTGTGAATGCTATAGACCAAGGTCTGTTTTTACTTAAGGATGTTCATTTTTGTAAAATAAATGCTTGCTTTGCAGATCAAATTGTTGTGATTATTACCATGTATACTCACATATATTCCGGATCAAAATGCAAACAACATTTAATGCAAACAACATAGACCCTGATCTGCCATCGCATAATGCGCTGGAAGATCAGGATCTATGTTGTTTGTTCTACTGATTAGTCCTTACAAACTGCATAGACCCAGATCTGCCGGTGCATTATGCGACAGCAGATCTGGGTCTATGCAGTTTGCAGTTGGTATCAGCTTATACGCAAGTAAAAACGTACATTATGATGTCATAGATATGACTTGACTTATTACCTAAGTATAGCTTAGCACTTTGAACTTTGAAAGAAACTGGACGTAAAATTTTGTGATTGCAAATTCTGATAAAATTTTGATAATTCCACAGTCCTGTAAAAGAAAATGATGAAGTCAACAAAAATAATACAAGACCTTGGGAAATCTGTAGTGATTTACAACCTGTCATGAATTGGTTGTGCGGGCTTTCTGTTGTGAAAAACCAGTTTGATCTTAATTGTTTCATAGTGAAAGTTTGACTCGCCGACATAACATTTTCTTTGTGTATTTGACAAGAGGAGCCTGTATTATTTTGTGCAAATTTAATGAATTTTTAAATACACATTGAGCTATTTTAAGTCGAGTCCAGCTGCAAACTGCACAGATCCAGATCTGCTGTCGCATAATGCACCAGCAGATCTGGGTCTTTGCAATTTGTTAGAAGTAATCAGTAGAACAAACAACATAGACCCTGATCTGCCGGCACATGATGTGATGGCAGATCAAAATCTATGTTGTTTGCAGTTGGACTTTACTTGTTAGCGAGTATATATGGTAGTAACTGAGTACTTTTTCCCATACTTTCATGTCATGATAATTACTTGGGGACAATTAGTAACTACATGTATGTACTTTCTTCCATACTTGTATATGTCATGATAATTACTTGGGGACAATTAGTAGCTATGTACTTTCTTCCATACTTGTATATGTCATGATAATTACTTGGGGACAATTAGTAACTGGGTACTTTCTTCCATACTTGTATATGTCATGATAATTACTTGGGGACAATTAGTAACTGAGTACTTTTTCCCATACTTGTATATGTCATGATACTTACTTGGGGACAATTAGTAACTGGGTACTTTCTTCCATATTTTTATATGTCATGATAATTACTTGGAGACAATTAGTAACTAGGTACTTTCTTTCATATTGTTATATGTCATGATAATTACTTGGGGACAATTAGTAACTGGGTACTTTCTTCCATGCTTTTATATGTCATGATACTTACTTGGGGATAGATATTCAGCTAAGAGTAAGGCAAGAAAATGTACACCAGCCATTGAATGTTTTTGTGATTGTTCAGAAGTTAAATACTGCCAAAAATTCACAAGCAATAATCCATCATGTGGCAGTAGATCATGGTCTGACGTGGCTCCATGAGATCTTCACCAAATGAGGGACTGCGCATGTAATATTAGAACAAGGCTTTCCCAAATTTGGAAAAGTGATTTGATTGGCAGATGAGATGATGTCATGTTTCGAGTAAACATGGACAATTTCATTGGCTATTTGAGACACCCCTCCTGCATCAGCATTTGTTTACAAAGTGATGTTCAGTGATATCCTTGTAACCTTAACAATATAATTTTGGCTTGAATAATTGCAGAAAGTATATCTCGATAAATTTTGAGATAGTAAGAAATGTCTAGGTAGTTTCACTTCTACAAATTTTGACCAAAGCACCTTCTATAAGTAACGGTGATCAATAAAGAATTTTACCAGACCCAAATATGACAGAGATGTGACGGAGCAGTGCCCAAGTCTGGTTGAACAAGACAAACAGCACGGATGTTGCTGAGTGTGCTCATCCTAACAACTCAAGTTGATCTCAGAACAGATTACATGGTGCATCAGCACTCTCCATGTTCTGCCATTTTTGTTCTTGTCAACTCCCACTTCCGAAGTGGTGTGAGTTCACAACATGAGAACAATGTTCTTGATGGTTCTCAAAAAAGGTTCTTGATGTTAGGGCAAGAAATACAACAAGAACATTGTTCTTGTGCCAAGAACATTGTTCTCATGTCTCACCCAAGAACACCCCTAGTGTTAGAAAGATCACAGAATAAGTTCCAAAAGACAACCTTTCACAAGTTAAAATTTAGGTCAGTAACATTGTAAACTTTGAAATTTCTATAATAGCTGGTTGAGGAAGAGTCTTTCAAGGGAGACAACACATTTTAAGTATTTGCCTGACTAGGTGAGTGGATTTTTACAGATTTTTCAACCCCTAAGCATGAAGTTTTTTGATGCAAGACAAATGTTTCGAATCTCTTGTAATGAAATTTATGTAATGTACAATTTGAACCAGCTGTTGCCTAATGCCTGTTTTGCTCAGTTTAAGATTTTATCAATGAATTTTATGAAGGTACAGACATTTTAGAACATATAAAGTAACTAAACAGACAAGCAAGTAAGCAAACATCACATTTTCATGCAGCACTTATCAGCAGACATCAATAGAAGACACTTGTTTGTTTGTTTGTTGGTGGGGTTTTTTTTATAATCAGTTTGCATTAAATCAGAGACAAGATGGGAGCAAAAACATTGCTTCATTCCAAACAGCCAGATACCTAGCTAATTAGTTTCCAAGAGTCACAGATAAGAGACCAACAGCTTGCTGTAAACCTATCAATGATGTAAGGGCGCAGGTGGCTTCAGGAATGTCATATTTCTAAAGAACTGTTCTATGGTATATACCATTTTATCTTGCGTATAAGACAGGTCCAAATGCAAACAACATAGACCCTGATCTGCCATCGCATAATGCGCCGGCAGATCAGGGTCTATGTTATTTATTCTAATGATTAGTCCTTTCAAACTGCATAGACCCAGATCTGCTCTCACATTATGCGATGACAGATCTGGGTCTATGCAGTTTGCAGTTAGTATTGGATTATACATGAGTATAAACGGTATGTCTAGGAATCCTAGTGAATAATACATCATTCATTTTAGCATACACTGTTGGTCATTAGGGGATGGTAGGCTTTTATAGAGGATGCAAGAACTAACAGTATAGACTCAAAATTTATTAATTACTGCCTTCTGTTGGAGACAGGAGGACAGATCTGTAAATATAGAATAGAGAAATGAAATACATGTGCAATTAAACCTGCTTAAAAATGACACCTCAATAAAGAGGACAGCTGATAAAACTCAATAAAGAGGACAGCTGATAAAAGCTTTTTGTTGAGCCTGCATGTAACAAATGGCAAGACACGTATGTATCATTTTTTCACTGGTGGTGGCAGTGGCTTTAATGTCTAGAGTTGTCTTAAAGTTTTGTGTTATAGTTGTTGCAAGTTGTATACAATTGGTTACAACATATCACTCACGATCAAAAGGGTGCAGGTTAAAATCCTACTATTGGATCAGCCAGGGTTGTCTGTCCCTGGGCAAGGCAGTTTGCTCCAATTGCCTCAGCATTAAGTAACCTGTATGTGTTGCTGTGCCATAAAACATTATATCGCTTGCAAGTGAAAGGGTGCAGGTTCGAATCTTCCATCGGATCAATTCAGGTCCATTACAGTGGTATGTTAAGTGAAGATAAGGCACTTGAACATAAAACTTAACTTTAAGGCTTCCTTTTTCCTTCTCAGGAGTGATGAATAATTATTCTCCCTTTGTGAACTGTTTTTTTATTTATGTTTTTTGGCAGAAAAAGAAGTCATGATTATCATGTAGTGGACCACTTGACTACCAGAATTCAATACAATTTATGTATTGTCATATGTCACTAAGTCTATAACACATGCTGAGACCTATTGACTGCTGACCAATACTACTGCTGGCAAAGGTTTGAGCATCACATGATTAACAGTCATGCTGGCAGCTTGTCAAACATTCAGGCCTAATGTCGGTCACCCATCTGACTGTCACTGTATATCATATACAAATTCAAATCATCATAACTTAAACATTTTTTCAACCATTTTTCACTACATTTTCAATATACTGTATATACTCACATATAAGCCTGGTCCAAATGCAAACAACATAGACCCTGATCTGTCATCACATAATGCGCCAGAAGATCAGGGTTTATGTTGTTTGTTCTACTGATTAGTCCTTACAAACTGCATGGACCCAGATCTGCTGGCGCATTATGCAGTTGCAGTTGGTATTGGATTATACATGAGTATATACGGTACAATAAGAATACTCGACATAAAATACTGTAATTTTCATATTATGTGCTATGAGTAGGCATGGGTATCTCTGCTCTGGCAATAGGTCAATTGGTACAGTAGCTCAGATTTAGTATTCTTGTTGCCCTGGGCCATACGTGCCACGTGTCATGCGAAAAACACGATTTTGGACTCCCAAACCCCCTGACACGGTCGGGTTTCGAAAAACACAATTTTCAGCAATCTTAGCAGATAAAATTGTTCCCACAAAAAAACAGAAAAAAGTGTACATTTCTTAATCAGTGATATATGCCCGTAATCTGTGGTATGTATAAACAGTAAACAGTCTTGCTCAGAGCTCATGTAAAACTATCCTCGTGGCAGTTTATACAGCTGTTTTAGAGACAATTAAAAGGTAAAGCGGTCAGTGATAGACACTTTTCAGAGATTTACTGAATTGGCTCACAATAGCTAGAGTGATATGTCGGTTCAAATCCTTTGAGCACTACTGAGGGAGAACCCATTAGGCTAATTTGCATAGGTAAAGTACACTAAGTGGAACAACCCAATTTGTCTGAAGTTAAGTACATCAAACAGATGCGAGTTGAAAAACAAATGTTATTACACATCACTGACTACACTGAATGAGAATGTTAAAGCCATCTTTATTAAAGTTTGTGATCAGCGGCAAGATTTCTTTAAAGTCTGATTTTTACTCCATATATAAAATTTGAAACATGATTATTTCGGTAGGTTGAATAACAGCACCATTCAATCTCTAATGCAGTGTTGCACCTAGGATCCAAAGGTCAGGGAACACTCCCTCACCCTCCAGATTTGGAAGACACACAACATTTTAAAGGGACAAAGGAAAATTGTTTTACATACCGGTAATGCACTATACAATGGGATAATTTTATTTACTTTGACAGTTTTGCCACCTAAACTTTCTCATATTTTCCTTGGACACTTACATGATTGCAATAAACATTTTATCATGTGATCAAGTCACAGGCACTTGATTCAATCAATGGTACCCTCCCTACTCCCAATTAACACTTAATTGGGAGTAGGGAGAGTACCACTGATTGAATCAAGTGCCTGTGAATTCAGCCTGAGAATAAATTAAATCTTCACTGCCGTAGGTGTGACTTTAAGCTCGAAAATACGTTACAATAGCGGCGGTCAAAGACTGTAGCAATTTGGTCGACTACTACAAACCTTGAATGTTTTCATAGCCAGATTCATTGTTTTGAAATGGATATTCATTGCCATTTACAGATTTTATCACTTTTAGCGACTTTGGCCATTGTTTGTGCCAACATCAACGTGGATGCACATTTGCGAAGGAAAAGTATAGGCATATTTGTGAACACAAATGACACTTGCATTACCTTCAAACCAACTACTGAACTATTGAAAGCAGCAAAGACTGCATGTAATTAAAACTACATTCCACTGTCCAATGGATTTTAAAGACAGTAACTTGCTGTATTTTTGTATTTAATGTCTGTGAGGTTGTGACCATGTTTGTGGTGATGTTATTTGACAATGCTAAGTCTACCATTTTTTTTTTTTGTAAGTATATTAAATGCATCAGAGAAAACAGATGGTATTTTCTTTTATTCAGATTTGAATTTCCAGTCATTTGATATACCGTATTTACCGCATATCTTGGGACAAGATAAAATAAATGATTTTTTTCCTGTCCCATAACTTATGGTTAAACTTTTTTCCAACTAGATCATATGTCCCAGAACTTAAGAACCGAAACAAATTGTGTTTAATTTGCTGCCCCCCCCCCCCCCAGCACTTCATGTTACAATAAGGTAGGTAAATTTAACGTTTATTTGATAATAAACTGAAAGAAACTAACCTTGTACTGTTCTTTTTTATTCCTCTTTTTTGTTCTTCATAAGCAATTTATGTATAAAAGACACAAACGTATCCACTATCACTAACGTATCCACTAACACGACATGGTCTGGTAATGTAGAGTACCGGTCGTGTGTATAGATTATGTCCGGTAACAACATTGACACATTATTTTATTGACGTGAATATAGATAAACAAATCATGTTTGGCTGTCCTAAGAAGTTTGAATACCGGTATATTATCAAACTGAAAATTGGATCCAGCAAAATCACAAACAATAGAAAGAGAGAGAGACCGAGAAATAACCGATTGCTTGAAGGCATCAGCAATTCACGCATGATCCGGTGTATGGTGCAAAATAACCAAGAGTGTATTATATCCAGGTTAACAATGTAATAATATTTCGCAAATAAAAATCATTATTAGTAAATACATTAACTGTGAGTGAAAATGACAACATTTTTGCTAGCATGGGTTACCCTTGTACAAAAAAAATATTCTTAAAGACAATTAATGCTGTGTATGATGTTGCACCCATGTATTTACCCTGCAAACATCAATTATAATGACAGGTGGCAAACAATAGATGCTTGGGTGGTGAATAAACACACCTGGTAGAGACTTCGGCTATCAAATACAAAGATTATTTTATTACAAAGCAAGCCGACCCCGGAAGCCGACTTTGGATTCTTTCAAGTATGCAGATTTTTTATATACAGAGTAGGCCGACCTAGGGAAGCCGTGTCTGGTTTCTTTTTACCGGTATTCACAGCAATTTCGAAAATAAATTGAAACAATGGAACAGTTTGAATGGAAAACTTATCACACATTGTTACAATAAAAGTGACTCCTCACATTCATTGTTACCGTACTATTTTAGCATATATAAAGGGGAATACAAATAAAACAAAATAAACCACATTATACATCTCAGCCGTGATGGATAAGTTTGTAGTAAGCAAGCAGACCCTGGAAGCCGACTTTGGATTCTTTTAAGTGTGCAGATTTTTTATATACAAAGTCGGCCGAGCAAGGGAAGCCGGCTTTGATTTCTTTTTAGCAGTATTCACTGAACCGGCGTCAATTGTGCGGCATGATCACAGGAAGTTCAAATAAATTCTGTCAGCTTAATATAGGACTCTACTTGGCACTGAACAATGAACAAGTATCAACTTTGCGGCTCGATCAAAGGGTTACGAAAACAAAGTGAGCTCGATCAAAGGGTTGGGAAAACAAAGTGAGGCTGCCTTTACAAGCTAAAGGGTTTGCACTGGCAGATAACTGAGGAAATATTACTTGGGAATTAGATCTGGCTTATGAAAAAGGCAAATATAAATCAACTCAAAACTTTTACTGCATCAAACAGTGTTTATACAGTAAAACAAATTATAATACAAGTACAGGTTGCTCCGACTTGCACGTATTTTGTACGTAGTGCAAACATCTAGTCTCCTATATTGCCCATATATTTATCAAAATTTGTTCTTCAAAAGTTTGCAGTTAAGAAGAAAAGTGTAAACAAACAACACTGACAGCGGTTTTTATTTTATTTATGTAATAAAATATAAGTTTGAGTGCATTTTTTTACCAACTAAGCTATCGATATTATGATTCAAAAGGTGTCCCACAACTTACGACTCGAAAAAAACGATCTGTCCCAGAACATACAGTGCACAAAATAATTACTTTAAAAATAAATTTATGGTGTCCCAAGATATACGGTGTCCCAAGATATACGGTAAATACGGGTAGGCTGGTTTGAAAAGATAGCTTATTCTCATTTGGATGATGTAGCTTTTGGGGGGTCATGAGCACTGACCCCCCTTGGGACCTCAAAACACACTTTTGAGTCTCAAAAAACCCCCAACACTGTCTTGGAATATGGCAAGTATGCTCTGGGCTGTGGACAAGACATTTTTTGGGCCCTCCCAGTAAATCTTGATAGGAGAGGCAATGGGTGATTGTAAAGAATAATTATGAATTGTATATTTATGCACACATACAGCTATAATACAGACACCAAATCTGGAAGACTGGGTCATGTATTACATGTATCCACATTTACTGTCAGGACCCAAGAAATCTTTTGTCCCTAGCTCTGGGGCAACAAGAATGGGGAGTCTGCCCTACCATAAAGAATTAAATTGTTAGTTGCTTATCTGTCCATGGTAGACAGGTTTCTCAGTAATATGTAGCATACATTTCTCTTGGGTTCTTTCTTTGGCGGTCAAAGTATTGAACTGGTGTCTCAGACAATCTGTATGTACATACCATATGTACTCGCTTAAAAGTTGTGTCCAGCTGCAAACTGCACAGATCTAGATCTGCTGTTGCATAATGTGCTGGCAGATCTGGGTCTATGCAGTATGTTAGGGGTAAACAGTAGAAGAAACAACATAGACCCTGATCTGCCGGCACATTATGCTATGGCAGATCTGTGACTGTGCGTGTTTGCATTTGGACTTGACTTATAAGCAGATATATATGGTACATGTATTACTAATATTATCATGACTTTTTTCGTGGTACCCTGTAAACTTATTTTCATGCTTTTTTAACAGACCTTTGCTTGGTATCCTAATTTACTGTATGCCCAGTTCTAAACTGTACGCCAAGTACAGTCTTGTACAGAAGCATAACATCGACTGATATGCCAACTATTCTGGATTTTATGGAATTATTATGAATTTTTAGTGAAAATTCTGCATTCCAAATTATATTGACAAAATTCTGGAAAATCAGAATTTTGGGGAGTACAATTTTGAACATGAGTTTTATATGTTGTTATGTGTAGAAAAAAAAAAGTATTTAAGCACCAATATGATAGATATACTTCAGCACCAATATGATTGACTGGTACATATACCATATATACTCACATATCAGCCAATGCCAACTGCAAACTGCATAGGCTAAGATCTGCCATCACGATGCGCCAGCAGATCTGGGTCTATGAAGTTTTGTAAGGACTAATCACTAGAACAAACAACATAGACCCTGATCTGCGGCGCATTATGCAATGGCAGATCAGGGTTTATGTTGTTTGCATTTGGACCTGGCTTATACACGAATATATACGATAGTTTCTAAATGTAAAAAAGCAGAATGTATATTACACACAAAAAAAACAGGGTATAAATGGCTGAAAATTGGTGGCAGAGATGAAGATTAAAGGAAGATCCAAAATTTGTGGGGAAAATTATTTTTTATGGTGATTGTTTTGACCAAAAATATTGAAGGAATTCAACTGGAAAAATGTATACACCAAGTTGTTCTCATTGGAACTTATTTGATGCTAACTCATTACTGGTATTGACTTGTGCTGTATGATCGTGTAGAAATTTGTTACTTTTACCAAATGCATTACTGTTATCCATTCCGGATGGACTGCCTAGATTACGAAAATTGTCGTTAGGATTTCTGATAACCATTTTCATGAGTTGGCATCCCTGGATCGCTATGCTGATAAGTGTTCTCATGAAATATGACTGCATCAAAATAAAGACACTGATCGTAAATGTTATGAAACATTTCCTAAGGAACCACCTTGGAGAAGTTGAAAATTAGTCTTCCAAGACATTTGGCTTCTAAATACAGCTTTATTTGTTTTTAAAAGAAACATTTATTGGGCTTCGAAAATAAGGCTGAGAAAGGTAATTAAATGAAGTGACCTCTCGGATATGTTTAACTTTTTCAACCAGCTTGATTCATGGCAGAAAGATTATAGAACAAAACCTATTTTTCCATGTAAAGTTTATTGACAATATATTGAAAAGTTTACTGACAGTTTTTCAAGTATATTAAATTTAGTATACAGCTGATATGATATAATGGGAAACTGCATATAACGATCATGTTTTGATTCATTAGGAAAACTGAAATTTTATTGTTAGATGGTTCTATAACAATGTATATATAAGGTGTTGAATTTTCACGTCTTCTGTACATGATTAGAGTTGAAGTTTTTGTATATGGACACTTCATAGATTCCTGTTGTAATCAGCAGAACTGCTGTGCTATACCTTTATTCACCTGATTCTAACATATACATGTAAAAAATACTTGTGGAAATATATACATATGAAAACCACCTACAGTGTACATGACCTCGCCCAGTGATATCAAGCCAAGTATTGTGTGTTTACTCACCGTACATTGTAAATACTTTGCCTATCTACTGTGCTCTAACTTTAGCTTGAGGGTTTGGAGTGGATTATATATTGACTAAGAAAGTGTTGCACTTGGAGGATGGGGGATTGAAAAGGGAATTTTTTTAAAAACTTTTTTTTATTCAGTCAAAGATATACATATGCATGTATATATTGTTGATGTTATAACACAAAAACATATATATATATATATATATATATATATATATATATATATATATATATATATATATAGACATAACAGCATATGAGAGTTTGAAAGAAAGACTGAAGGAAGGAAAGAAATGAAAGAAGTTTATCAATATGAATATATATATATATATATATATATATATATATATGAATGAATATATATATATATATATATATATATATATATATATATAGAGAGAGAGAGAGAGACAGACAGACAGACAGACAGACAGAGACAGAGAGAAACAGATATAAACAAGCTTTTCATCCAGGGAAGAGATAATTTACAAAAACAAAAGAAACATGTAACACAAAAGGACAAGAGAAAATTTGAACTATTTACATGTTTGAATGACAGGAAATCTACTGAAAAAAAGACTCAAATAATGAGAGAGAGAAAAAAATCAAATGAAAAACAGTCAAAATGTGTAAATGGCATGTTTATTCACTAGTGAATGATGTCAGAATCACAGTATTCTTAATAATTATGTATACACAGGTAAACTCCCCTAAACCAGACATTGTTGGGACACAAAAAGACCATGCATTTATTGACCGGAGTTTACTGGGGTTTGATATATTTTAGAGTCGTGATATCTTAGTAGTTAGTGTGCCAAACTGCCAAACTTGTGACTGAAACCGGAAAGCAGCAGGTTAGAATGTGGCCATTAAATCATCCCAGGTCAGCTGCTGTGGTGTGTCCATCGACAAGGCACTTTACTCCAATTGACTTCACAATAAATAACTTGCTTGTTTTGTTGTGCTGTAGAACACCGTTTTATTAGCTGTATTGCAAACATATCATATATACTTGCGTATAAGCCGATACCAACTGCAAACTGCATAGAACCAGATCTGCTGTAGCATAATGCGCCGGCAGATCTGGGTCTATGCAGTTTGTAAGGACTAATCAGTAGACCAAACAACATAGACCCTGATCAGCAGGCGCATTATGCAACGGCATATCAGGGTCTATGTTTTTTGCATTTGGACTAGGATTATACGTGAGTATATACAGTATGTGACATAGTCTGCAGAATCGGTTGGCTTGCAGTCAAACAGGTCAGTTTATGAATGTTTATTGTTTCAGACAACCTCACATAGGGCAAGAAATCGCTTACAATTAGCATGATTTAATTCCCTTGTAAACTGAAAAATCATTTTCAGATCTTTTATAGAATGAACTTTGTATATAACGATGTAAATTTTAGTGTCAGAACTTTGTTATAAATTTGAGAAGTTGAACTGCTTATGTATTTGGAAAATATTCATCATTTCTTTTACAATGAAAATGAAAAAAATTCAATTAGATTGAACATAAAGTAGTATTTTCTTGCTGATGTTATTGGATAGTAAGATCTGTAAGTAATACTTTTTTGGTAATTATGGTGGCATCATCGAGTTAAAGTTTTAAAAGTCTATGACATTCTATGAAAAAAAAAAGACATTTTCATCAGTTTTTACATTTTTGCAGAAGGGGTCCTTTTCTTTCCACAGAAGAATCGTTTGTTGGGTCTATAAATTTGTGGTTTGTAGCAACCATGAAACCCACACAGATTGGTACCTCACAAAAAATAGAATCACAGTACATGTACAACATAATCATAGCACTGGACATAGTGATTTACAGAACCCTTACTCTCCTACCTGCTTTAGCATGGTTAGACATACCATATATTCTTTCTTATAAGTCGAGTCCAAATGCAAACAACATAGACCCTGATCTGCCGTCGCATAATGCACCAGCAGATTATGGTCTGTGTTATTGTTCCACTGATTGCTCCTAACAAACCACATAGACCTAGATCTGCCAGCACATAATATAACAGCAGATATGGGTCTATGCAGTTTGCAGTTGGACTTGACTTATTAACGAGTATATACGGTAGGTATCACTTTTCCAGCAGCAGCAACAGAGACAGGTGCATCAACGTTAAAAATTTTGTGGTAAAGTCTTTGCAGATTAGACACAGGTACTGATACATCGACATATGGACATATACGAGACATTGAGTTCCATGGAATACTTTTAATAATTTAGTTAATTTCACAACTGGATGGAAAATACATTTATCATATTATGACATATCATATTTGCCACTAATTGTGCTTTGATATATTCCAGATATGAGAAGAACCGGATTTACTCATACATTGGGGAAGTGGTGGTGTCAGTCAACCCATACAAGACATTGGACATATTCAACCAGACCTATGTTGACCAATACAAGGGACGTGAGATCTATGAGAGACCACCCCATATATTCGCACTTGCTGATAGTGCCTACAAAACTATGAAGAGGAAAAGTCGAGACACCTGCATTGTCATCTCAGGTGAATGATTATGACAATAATATTTGGTTGAAAGCCTGTGGTAGCAAATAGTGAGACATGAAACTTTTTGTATGGTGGCAGTGGTAGTAGCCCCATCATTAGTGTTTATGTTTTTTATTTGTCATTACCTGAGTTTGTAATATGGGGGGGTGGTAAAGTTACCACTATGGCCATCTGTCGGTCGATCCAAAAACATTGTCTGTCTCTTTATCTGTACACATTTTCATTTCTGGAATATAACTCACAAGCCATTCAAGGTATTTCGACCAAACTTGGTACAAATGTCAGGCAGGTTGCATAGAAGTGCCTTTTGTTACTTAGAATTTTCTGCATTCAATATTTTGTATGTTACCATGAAAACAAAATGTAGCATAAGTAGTGTGCAAATTGAGAGTTCTGAATCAGAGGGTACTACCGTAAGTAGTGTGTAAGTTGAGAGTTCTGGACTATAGGGTACTAGATAAGTAGTGTGTAAGTTGAGAGTTATGGACCATAGGGTACTAGCATTAGCAGTGTGTAAGTTGAGAGTTCTAACAATAGGGTACTAGCATAAACAGGGGACGAGGGAGATATGTCATCTCCAGATGAACCATCCCCATACTTTTTAGCTCACCTGGCTATAAGTGCTGTTCGCAGCTGTGACATCCATAGAACCCTTCTTGAAGAAGAAATGAAGACTTTTAAATTCTTCGAACCTCTACATGTGTTAGTACATGTATGCAATGCCATGCAGTATATCTGTTCCCACAATGCTTGATCTTATAGTCAATGTCACATGCTTTATGGAAATCCTTTGATCATGAGCTTGACATGCAGGCCCTGGCCTTATTGTTATTAGAAATAACTATAATGCTAGCTCAACTTTGGCCTGCTGGACTGATAATAATAATGGCATACTACTTTTTACATGCCTGCCAAAAGGCAGAGCGTATCATGCTATGACATCTGTCCATCTGTTCTGTTTATTCCCTATTTCGTTTCCACACAATAATTTGAGTTCTCTACCATCTACATTTACCAAATATTGTAAGTTGCTTGCATTTTGGCCAAGGAAGGATCATTTCTATTTCAAACTCTAAAGGTCAAAGGTCAAAGCCAAAGGGATTGAAAGAAAGAAAACTATTTTCACACAATAACTTGACTTGTATACCAAATACCTTGAACAAACTGTAAACAGCATGCATTTGAGATCAGAAAGACACCTATTGATTTTGGAGTCAAAAGGTCAAAGGCCAGGGTCACAGTGGCACTAAGAAGAAAAATTGTTCCACATGACAAATGACTTTGGGGTCAATAAGTCAAAGGTCAAGGTCACCAAGACTGAAAGAAGAAAAATAGTTGCTGCAAATTAACTAGAGTTCTGTGTCTTTTACCAGGCTTGATTCAATTTTGTGGATGGCTTGCATTTAGGGCAAGGAAGACACCTATTATTTTTGGTTTCAAGAGGTGAAGTAACCAACCAATTATAGAGGGTTTTACATAAAAATAGTATAATAATACTATTTACCACATGGTGGGCATACAATGCACCAGTCACAGTGCTCCTGATCCCATCATGTTACACTACCTTGATAGATTCATGTTTAATGCAGTAACCCAATAGAGAGGTTTACTGTATCACAGGTTTGAGTTATATATATCAATCATAGAAAAGAAATAGTTGTAAACTAAATGCCAGTTGTCTCTAGAGACGGTTACAGATACATATGCTATTCATTAATAAGTCTCTGGTGTTGCATAGTATTTCATTAGTTAGAGTAAATATTTATTATCCAGACACTGGTGATCCACACTTATCTATCATGGACTAGCGATGTTATCATGAGCCTAAAGTTGTATCGCAATGCCACCACTGTTTTATGATATTGTCATGACAATATCATGATATTTATGTTAGGAATGAGTCATTCTTAACAAAGAGCACTGAAGACATGTGTCTGATCAAGTGCCAAGGCAATGGTTACAGCTTTTGGAAAATTACATTGTTTTTTTCCACTGACCATTGCCTGTAGACTGTTGCTATTTATATCTGACAAACATGTATTGATTGAAATGTGCTAATGCTGAGGACAAAGCTGATTATGGTCAACGTGCTACTCTGTATTAGTGCTCTGTATTGCTGTGAATTGAAAACAGATTGGAAAGAGATTTACATGGGCCAATGGGGGTGGGTGGGAGGGTGTATCTCAAATCTATATGATATCACTGATCTTTAAGTTCTTTTATTATTGTCATTGCACCAAATCTGACAATGATACATTGTGTTCATGATACAGGATAACAACTAGTAGAGTGTCTCCCAGATACACAAGTTATTATGCATAAAATATTCTACTATCAGGACAACAAATTGTCCAGACAAACCTCCATGTCCCCTGATGGGTCTAAATAAATTACATGTTATTGTAGTAACTTATTAATTTTTATTTTGTTTGTTTCAGTGCCTCTTCAGTGTCCTTTTTTTTAATTAAGAAAACGGATCCCCCTTTATGCTGTCCTTGTTCAGCAGGTGTCCTTTATAATTATCTAATTTAAACACCTTTCCCTGTCAGGGTGAGGAAAACATAGTCATTTTCAAATATTGATTTAAGACCCATTTATTGATGTAGTACAATGTTTCAGATTAATCTAATTTTTTTCTTGTTACAGGTGAGAGTGGGGCAGGTAAAACAGAGGCCTCGAAAATAATCATGAGATATATTTCTGCAGTAACCAATGTGAGTGGAAGAAAGGAAGTTGAAAGGTCAGATATTTTCCCCTAAAGGAGCTACCAATATTTTGGGTATTTGTATTTTTGTTGAGTCTACATTAATGGGAAATGAGACATAGCACTTTTCTATCGATGGCCTCAGTGGCGACATCAAGAGTTGGTTATGGTTTTGGTTCAATTTTTCTTTTGCATATATTTCAAAACCACGTGTTAGATTCTCATCATACTTGGCATAAATCATTATGAAGCTCAGACAATTCATTTCTGTGACATGCTTACTTGTCCCTTTTACCTTGGACTCAAGGTCACAATCATAGAAATTGGAGTTGTGTTTTTTCATCTGCTTGTATTTCCTAAACCCCATGATAGATTTTCTTCATACTTGGAATACATCATTATGAAACTAAGTCAATTCATTCTATAACATGCACACTTGGTTCTTTGACCTTGGGGTCAAGGTCACAGTAATAGAAAATTTGTATTCAGATTTTGTTTGAAGTTTTTTCATTTGCTTATATTTCCTTAACCCCTTGATGGATTTTGTTTTCATACTTGGATTGAATCATTATGAAACTAAGTTGGTTCATTCTACAAGATGCTTACCCCTCAATGTCACAGACATAGAAAATTTTAATTTAGGTCATTTGCTTGTATTTCCTAATCCCCTTGATTAATTTTTTCATTCTTGGAATGAATCATTATGGAGCTGTGACCGTTCACTCGCTGACATGCATGCTTACCTGTTCAATTTTGGGGTCAAGGTCATAGAAAATGTGCATACAAGTTTTGATTAAAAGTTATTACTTTGCTTATATTTCCTAAACACCTTAATGGATTTTGTTCATGCATTTAATGAATCAGGATGAAGACAATTAAATTCTGCAACATGCTCATTCAACCTTTTGACCTTGGGGTCAAGGTTACACATTTTACAGCAACACTTTGATCCTGGACTCGACATGCAGGCCCTGAACTTGTTATTTTTTATGCAGCATTAGGAATGTGGCAGGTGCATTATTGTGTTACACTTGTCTGTCCATCAATCCATCCATTTGCTTGTCTCTTACAGAAATCTGTTACCTGGGCTGTAAGTTTTGCATTTATGTCATTTTCAGGCACTGTTCTGGGGATTTGTGTTTCATGGACACATTTATAGTTTTGTTAAAAAATATTTGTTGTGTATTTGTGAATTACATGTCATGATGTTGTTTATCATTCAAATTATCGCACAAATAAAATACAAAGGAATTTGACATCTTAAGTCCCTTCAAGTCACAGAAAATTACACATATATTTTGGTTTTATTCAGTAAAATGTTCTTTAGATCAAATACAAACTTTTGTTTTCTGGGTCAATTATACAAGAATTCTGACAAATACTGTATATACACGCATATAAGTAAAGTCCAACTGCAAACAACATAAACCCTGATCTGCCATCACATAATGTGCCTGCAGATCAGGGTTTATGTTTGTTCTACTAATTACTCCTAACAAAACTGCATAGACCCAGATCTGCTGGCACATTATGCATTGGAAGATCTGGATCTATGCAGTTTGCAGTGGGATCTGACTTATATGTGATTGTATATGGTAGTTACAATTTAACTTGCAAGTATTCAGTCTATTTTAGCTCCTAAACTTCAGGTGAAGGCTAGAGATAAAGTTAATGCATATTGCCACAATTACTGCTCCACCTGGACAATCTTGGACTTTTTGAGGGATTGCAGTTTATATTTTGACCATTTGTTGGATTTTATATGTTTTACCTATATGCTTTATTTTATATACCTTTTAGAAGAATTTTGTTGTCTTTACCATTTAACTTTTAGCTTTCGTACTTAATGTTTATGTATTTTGAAAGGCTTTATCTTCCTACACGTTTTTTTGCATTTCTTTATATTTACATTTTTTAGCTTTACTTTTAATTGGTACCATATAGCCAGTTTTGTGCTGATGTACTATTAAACAGTTCAATTACTACTGCTACTCATGTATCCTTGAATCTGAATGATGGTCGTCTTTGGAAAACTTACTATCTGAATCAGTTCTGCTGTTTTACATTCTTTTAATTTTTGTATAATGTGTAATTTTTCAGGGTAAAAGATGTTCTCATTAAATCCAATGTCATCCTTGAGGCTTTTGGAAATGCGAAGACAAACAGAAATGACAATTCAAGTCGCTTTGGAAAGTACATGGACATTAATTTTGACTTCAAAGGGGACCCTATAGGAGGACATATTAACAACTACTTGTTGGAAAAGGTGCTTTACGTTGCAAATTTGTTTAAAATTATAAATACAATGCCACGTTTCCTAAGTAACCACTAACAGGATGAACAAATTCTAGCTGGTTAAGGCTGTTTAGAAGAGGTAAAATAAGTAGATAAAATGAAGAGAAGGGAACATAAGACCTGGGCTGGATATGAGGGCTTTTGCTTAAAGGAGGTAACCATAAAAGGAGATTGTACAGTATTACACAATGTTCATTGCAAAATATTATAGCCATTGTTTAAGTATGCACTTTAAATCCCGTTGTCAATAACCAATATGGAGCCAGTGCAATGGGTTCAGCTTGTACAAAAATCTGATAAACAGAAAAAACTTATATTGATAATGTACCGTATACTCATGTATAAACCGGGTCAAAATGCAAACAACATAGACCCTGATCTGCCATCACATAATGCGCTGGCAGATCCGGGTCTATGTTGTTTGTTCTACTGTCATATCAGCATGCAGTTTTCACCAGAAGACTTCTTATGATGTCTAGATAGTCCTAAATGAATATGGTGCTGGACGGCCATCCAATATGACTGCCACAGCAGCCATCTTTAAAATCTTGTTATCGCTACTCCATCTGAATGGATAGTCACATCAAACAGGGGGTTTTACTAAAAGACTTCTCATGATGTCTAGTTGGTCCTAAATGAAAATGGTGCCGATCTGACATCCAATAGGGCCACTACAACAGCCAGCTTTAAAATATTGTTATTGCTACTCCGCCAGAACAGAAAGTCATATCATCATGGGGTTTACACTGAAAGACTTCTTCTTATGGTTTCTATTTGGTCCTAAATGAAAATTGTGACAATTGGCAGCCAATATCGCCACCACAGCAGCCAGCTTGAAAATCTTTTTATTGCAACTCCTCCTAGATGAAAAGTCATATCAACTGTGGTTTTCACAAGAAGACTTCTTATGATGTCTAGTTGGTGCTGAAAAAAATTGATGCTGATCTGACATCCAATATGGCTACCATAATGGACAACTTGAAAATCTTGTTATTGCTACTCCAGAAGAATTGATGGTCATATTGACAGAGGGTTTTCAACATCAGGCTTATTATTATGTTTACTTGGTTATAAATGAAAATGGTGCCCCGCAGACATCCAATATGGCTGCCACATTGAACATATTATAAATCTTGTCACTAATTTGCCTGAATGGATGGTCACAATGGCATAGGTTTTTCACCAAAAAGGTGCCTAGTATGTCCTAAATGAAAATGGTGCCTAGTATGTCGTAAATGAAAATGGTGCTGATCTTACATTTAGTATGGCCGCCACAGTGACTAATTGGAAAATCTTATCACTCAAGAATTATCAGAGATGGTTTCAACACTCAGCAATTAAAGAGAAGAAATGATCTTATCTTGAATTTCTGGAAATTCTTTTTGGACAATAGAGTGTCAGTCCCTTCAAGGGATTCTTGATTGGGTGGGGGCATAAAACTTATTCTCATCTTTGTTATGTTGGCCAAAGTTTATTTTTTCCTGTTACCTTGGTACAGTTATGCATACTATTTTAGTGTAAATGTCAGTTATCTGTAGACCTAGAATGTGTTTCTTTTCTTTTACTTTAACAATCCCAAATCACAATTTTGTATAAGTATGATTAGTAAAATTATCAAGGAAACTGAAATAAACTGTGATGTAAGATAGTGTCATATATTTTATCATTAATCTGCAAAACTTTTAAGTTGCGAATTTGCCTCCTTTGCTAAATTGTATGAAAAATATTTACAAAAAATTGTGTAAATTTACAGTATATAATTTGTTTTTCTTCAGTCCAGAGTAGTGTATCAACAGAAGGGAGAGAGAAACTTTCATGCATTCTATCAGGTAAAATTGCTTATAAACTAGATGTAAGGTTGAAATTATGGTGAAAGCATTTATCATTTATTTAAATATTATATGTGATTTTTTTTTTTTTATATGATGTACAGAAACAAAGATGCATTGGAACCCTTCATGAGTACTTGTAATCATCTTCCTGTACATTGTAGAAGGGAGGTAACTCCAAAACTCTTAAGCTGAATTTTCGTAGATTTGGACAGTGATTGTTATTTGTATGCTTCCACTGCTTGCAGCAGGGACATCTAGATTTGGTCCTGTCTGTCCATTTGTCTGTATGTCCATCTATCAAAAGAAGTATGTTAGCAGGATTGCACAAAAACCATTGAACATAGACAAATGAAATTCAGTTAGCATATTTCTATTCATATGTATATGACTTGTGTAGATTCTTTAGCCATTACAGCAATTTTGCAATTGCTTTTACACATTTGTTAACTTTTTGGATGGAGGGTTATAGTGTTTTGCACTTTTATTTATGTGTGAATTATTTTGTCTGTTCGTTCTTGTGTTTGTTCATTGGATCATTCATTCATTGCACCCTCAACATCTTAGACCCTATTTCAGCTACACATGAAAATTGGTATGTGGATGCAAATCAACAGGAGTAACTCCACCATACCAAAACTTGATAACTGTGATCTAATTTTCATGCTTTTGCGACTTTTGTATTTTCAATCATTCACTCATTACACCTTCAATATCTTTAACCCTATTTCAACCACACTCATGAATATTGGCATGTGGGTGCTTCTTGGGAAGAGTAACTCAGCCATACCTACACCAGATCACTGGAGCCTAATTTTCATGCTTGAGTGGTTTTTGTATATTCAGCTATTTATTCATGATTCCCTCAATATATTTGACCTTATTTCACCTGAGCTTATAAAAAAGGATATCACTGTGACTTAATTTTCATGCACGAGTTACTTGTGAATTTTCAGCTGTCCATTCATTACACCCAAAATGTCTTGGATACTATTTCATCTGTACTCATGAAACTCTGTATGTAGATGCATCTCAACACTCACAAGAATTGATATTTTTGATGCATTTTCACAAGAGTAATTCTAAAACAAGATCATGTGACCTAATTTTCCAGCTTGAGTGACATTTTTTTTAGAGATTTGTTTGTTACATCCTATACATGTATATCTATATTTAACCTTAATACATGTAGACAAACCAGGCTTTGTTTTGTCCATACACTGATGGAACTTTATATGTTGATGCATCTTAACGAGTAGTATATTGCAGTAATATTTCTTTCCACCACACGGTTTAGTTGTTAGCTTAGACTCGCAACTAAAGTGTAATTGGTTTAAATCCTGGCCAGACAAGGTAGAATCTTCTATCATTGTCTATTTCTTGTTAAGGTTCTTAACTCCCATTGCCTCTACATCATTCCACCAAATCAGTCTATACATTATAGGATACTCCAAATGTGCTCCTGTTGGTGAGAGTATTCATGTTTATGAGTAAATACCTATTGACAGAAACCTTGTTATCATAATTGAGCAAAAATCCAATTGAGATGGACAAATGAAATTTTGGTTGGCATATTTGTACTTGTATGTATGTATATGACCTAGTTGGATTTTTTGGCCATTACAGCAATTTTTCATTTTTATTTACACATTTCTGAACTTTTTGGTAATAACTTGTTAGCAAAGTTAAGTAAAATCCACTGGAGGGATGAAATTTGATGGGTACATTTTCATTCATATGTACCGTATGTACTCGGTTATAAGTCAAATCCAACTGCAAACAACATAGACCTTGATCTGCTGTCGCACCATGTGCTGGCTAATCAGAATCTATGTTGTTTGTTGTACTGATTACTCCTAACAAACTGCATAGACCCAGATCTGTCAGTGCATTAAGCGCCGGCAGATCTGGGTCTGTGCAGTTTTGCAGTTGAAATCGACTTATAAGCAAGTATAGATGGTAGATGTACTATAGATTTTCAAGCCATTAGATATTTTTCAATTTTTTTTTTTTACACATGTTTAATATTCTTTTGATTTATACATTTTCTAATGAATACCGTATATATTCACATTTAAGTCGAGACCAACTGCAAACAACATAGACCCTGATCTGCAATCACATAATGGACAGGCAGATCAGAGTCGATATTGTTTGTGCTACTGATTACTCCTAACAAACTGCATCGACCCTTATCTGCTGGCACATTATGTGATGGCAGATCAAGGTCTTTGCAGTTTGCAGTTGAACTCAACTAATAAGCAACTATATACGGTACCTTGTTAGCATTATTAAGCAAATATCACTTTAGACAAATTAAGTTTGTAATGCATGCATATGTAGATTACCTGATTAGATTTTCATCGTATTAGAGCATTGTTGTTCAAATTTTTTTCAGTTTTGGAAATTTTTTTAATTAGACATTTTGTTCTGCAGTTTAGCTTCAGTGGGCACTATTTCACAAACACAGATCTAGTTTTGGTTGTGTTTTAAAATGAAAGTAGGAAAAAATATCACATTGACATAACAGTTTTGACATTTTTTGTGTGTTACTGTTAAAAATTTTGAAACTCAAACAATAAAAAAAAATTATGTTTTGCAGAGTCATCATTACATAGATTTCCTACAGCTATTTGACAGTATCAAATGTTTTCCTTAAAAGTTTTGTACTTTACATTTACTTCAAGTTTACTCCTAAATTTTTTAATTTTTTTTTTATTAAAATGAGGTTTCTTTGCCTTTTTTATTAAAATGAGGTGTCTTTGCCTTTCTTATTAAAATGAGGTTTCTTTGCCTTTTTTATTAGAATTAGGTTTCTTTGCCTTGTTTTTAAAGTGAGGTTTCTTTGCCTTTTTAATTAAAATGATATTTCTTTGCTTTTTCAGCTCTTAAGTGGTGCTCAGGACCAGAAGCTGGAAGAGATGAAACTAAGCAGAAATCCCGATGAATACCACTTTATTCGACAGGGTGGTTCTCCAAAGGTTTCAAGTTTTCTCTCTTTAATCTTCAAATCTCAAATTACCACAAAGTGTTCAGTAAAAAGTGCAACTTCTGCATGTCTTGGTGTTTGTCAATCAATGTCACTGATACAGGATGACGGTGCCTTTCATTACTAATTGATGTAGATGATGACATATAACATTTGAATCACTAATTAGATAGACCACTGCAGTGTATCTTTTAGTGTGACTAAAAGTCATTTTAAAAAAGATTGGATTTTTTTTGTTCCTGGAAATACTTTTACAATTTATGAGAAGAAGCAGCTTGTACATTATTACAAGTCTCATTTCACAAAGTCAACATAATTTATGTCTTACATTATTCCAAGTTTCAATTCACAAAGTCCACATAATTTGTGTCTTACATTATTCCAAATCTCAATTCACAAAGTCCACATAATTCATGTCTTACATTATTCCAAGTCTCAATTCACAAAGTCCACATAATTCATGTCTTACATTATTCCAGGTCTTTTATTTACAAAGTCCACATAATTCATGTCTAATATTATTCCAAGTCTCAATTCACAAAGTCCACATAATTCATGTCTTACATTATTCCAAGTCTCAATTCACAAAGTCCACATAATTCATGTCTTACATTATTCCAAGTCTCAATTCACAAAATCCACATAATTCATGTCTGACATTATTCCAAATCTCAATTCACAAAGTCCACATAATTCATGCTTTACAATATGGTTTTATTTTGCAGTGTCCAACAATAAATGACCAATCAGACTACAGGGCAGTGATGGGGGCCATGAAAACACTGAGCTTTGCTTTCAAACATGCTGAAACACTGTGGAAGATAGTTGCAGCAGTCTTACATTTGGTAAGTCTTTAGAACACATACATGTATTACTTTCTGTTAGTATTTTGTACTGCAGTTCCATATTATCTCTAGAACACATACATTTATTACCTTCTGTTGGTATTTTGTACTGCAGTTCCATATCATCTTTAGAACACATACATTTATTTCCTTCTGTTGGTATTTTGTACTGCAGTATATATTATCTCTAGAACAGATACATTTATTATCTTCTGTTGGTATTTTGTACTGCAGTTCCATATCATCTTTAGAACACATACATTTAGTACCTTCTGTTGGTATTTTGTACTGCAGTTCCATATTATCTCTAGAACACATACATTTATTACCTTCTGTTGGTATTTTGTAATGCAGTTCCATATCATCTTTAGAACACATACATTTATTACCTTCTGTTGGTATTTTGTACTGCAGTTCCATATCATCTTTAGAACACATACATGTATTACTTTCTGTTGGTATTTTGTACTGCAGTTCCATATCTTTAGAACACATACATTTATTACCTTCTGTTGGTATTTTGTACTGCAGTTCCATATCATCTTTAGAACACATACATGTATTACTTTCTGTTGGTATTTTGTACTGCAGTTCCATATCATCTTTAGAACACATACATGTATTACTTTCTGTTGGGATTTTGTACTGCAGTTCCATATCATCTTTAGAACAGATACATTTATTACCTTCTGTTGGTATTTTGTACTGCAGTTCCATATCATCTTTAGAACAGATACATTTATTACCTTCTGTTGGTATTTTGTACTGCAGTTCCATATCAGCTTTAGAACACATACATTTATTACCTTCTGTTAGTATTTTGTACTGCAGTTCCATATCATCTTTAGAACACATTCATGTATTACTTTATGTTGGTATTTTGTACTGCAGTTCCATATCATCTGTAGAACACATACATTTATTACCTTCTGTTAGTATTTTGTACTGCAGTTCCATATCATCTTTAGAACACATATATTTATTACCGTCTGTTGGTATTTTGTACTGCAGTTCAGATAGTGTTTGATTTTTTATTTCTTCTATGAGACTGTGACATCCATATCTGATTTTTTATTTCTTCTATAAGACTGTGACATCCATATCATCTCAGCATGGAGATAAAACAGAAAAATCATGTAAATCTCTTCTATAAGACTGACATCCATATCATCTCAGTATGGAGATAAAAGAGAATCATCATGTAAATCTCTTAACTTTGTGGAATCTGTTCAGTATTTACATTTTTTTTATATGTTCTGGATCCCAGTATTCCATTTGATTTGTATGCTCCTGCTGCCTTTGCTGCATGCTGGGAATAGGTCATCTTGATTTGGTCTTGTCCATCCATCTTTTCAGAGAAACTTGTTGACACAGTTGCTAAAAACTAATTGATGTAGACAAATGAAACTTTATAGGTATTTTTGTATACATATGTAGATGACCTGATTAGAGTTTCATGCCACTAAAGCAATTTTTGCTTTTTGTATATCCCCCCCCCCCCACACACACACACACACAAAATGTAACTTTATGGATTCAGCCTTTCTTGGTGAAAAAGTTATGAGTACATGTGTGCAAAAACCATTTGATATAGGCATGTTCATATTTATATGTAGATGACCTGATTAGTTTTGTATACCACTAAATAAATTTCCATTTTGTAATAATATTTTTAAAAATAAATTTGTTGAACTTTTTTAAATTGGACCTTTTGGTGAAAACCTTGTTAGCATATCATTGCTCAAAAGCTTATATTGTCATACACAAATAAAATTTGACAGGCATTTTGGTATAAATATGTTGATCTGTTTATATTTTTATGTGACTAAAGCAATATTTCCATTTTTCTATGAAGTAGAGGTAAGCTCCCAGGGGAGGGGATTGAGGACACTAACTTTGTACATACATGTACTTTAGTTGTATATTCTTGGTTAAGTTTTTGCATTTAGCTTAGGTTTGTTGCACACTGTATACCTGGAATCATTAAACTCGGTGAGAGGATGCATCTTGATGAGTACTACACCTTCATCACAAAAGTAGGTCACTCTTACCTATATTTAATACTGCACTGATTTTGGTTAAAGTTTGTGGTTGAAGTTTATTTCACAAGCTCTGTTCATTGTAGAATCATCAAACTAGAAGATTGTATGCATCTCTATCAGTACCCACACCTTTACCACAATGGAAGCTCACTGTGATATACATTTCATATTTTACTGGCTTGAGTTACAGTTTTGCATTTAGATCATGTCAGGATGGAGTTTTTATGTACCCTGTACATATACTGTTATACCTAAGTTCATGAAGCTTGGTGAGATAAATACTACACCCTCATCACAAAAATAGCTCACTGTGACCTATATAACATCCTGCACTGATTTTAGTTAATTTTTGCATTATAAGTTTATTTCTCAAGCTCTGTTCTTGCCAAAATCATCAAACTAGATGATTATATGCATCTCTGGTAGTACCACACCGTTAACACAAAAGAATGTCATTGTGACATACATTCCACATTTTAATGACTTGTGTTAAATTTTATCATTTAGCTCATGACCCAAAAGGTTTTTTAGCAACCTGTAGATATGCAGTTATACCTAGAGTCATGAAACTTGGTGAGGGGATGCATCTTGATGAGTACTACTCCCTCATCACAAAAGTAGATCACTGTGACCTATATTTCATGCTTCACTGACTTGGGTTCCATTTTGTTCTATGTTTATTTCTTAAGCTCTGTTCATGGTAGGATCATCAAACTAGATGATTTTATGTATCTCTATTAGTACCACACACCTTTACAACAAAAGAAGGTCATGATGACCTACATTTCACATTTTACAGGCTTAGGTTAAGTTTTTGCATTTAGCTCATAACCAGATAGGTTTTTAGCACCCTGTATACATACAGTTACACCATGATGCATGAAACTTAGTGAGGGGCTGTATCTTGATGAGTACTACACCTGCATCACAAAAGTATTGCACTGTAGCCCATATTTCATTCTTTACTGACTTGAGTTTAGTCTCAGGCACTGTTCATGCCAGCATCATCAAACTAGGTGATTGTATGCATCTATATTATTAACACACCCTTGCAACAAAAGAAGGTAATTGTGACCTACATTTCACATTTTACTGGGTTATGTTCAGTTTTTGCATTTAGCTCTTTACCACATTGGTTTTTAGCTCTACTGGTCATAGACCAGAAGAGCTTATGGGATGGTCTGTTGTCCGTTGTCTGTCCTTCTGTTAGCACAAGTTTGTTATAGCTACTCTTCCTAAACTACTTGGAGGATTGCTTGAAAACTTTACACACACACATTCATTCCATGGTCTAGTTGGTCTTAAATGAAAATGGTGCTGCTTGGACATCTAATATGGCCACCACAGTGGCCATCTTGAAAATCTTGTTATTGCTACTCCTCCTGAATGGATGGTCATATAAAATGGGATTTTTACTAAAAGACTTCCTATGATGTCTACTTGGTCCTAAATGAAAATGGTGTCGATCTGATGTCCAATATGGCCACCGCAGTGGCCATCTTGAAACTCTTGCTATCGCTACTTCTCTAGAATAGATGGTCATCTAAAAGACTTGTTGTGATGTCTGGTTGGTCCTAAATGAAAATGGTGCCAATCTGGTGTCCAATATGGTCACCATGGCAGCCATCTTGAAAATCTGCTACTCCTCCTGAATGGATGGTCATATCAACATGGGGTTTTCACTAAAAGATTTCCTATGATGTCTAATTGGTCCTATATAAAAATGGTGCCGATCTGATGACCAATATGGCCACCATGGCAGCCATCTTGAAAATCTTGTTATTGCTACTCCTAAATGGATGGTCATATCAACATGGGGTTTTCACTAAAAGATTTCTTATGATCTCTAGCTGTTTCTAAATGAAAATGGTGCCAATCTGAAATCCATTATTGCCACCATGGCAGCCATCTTACAAATCTTGTTATCGCAACTCTACTTGAACAGGAAGTCATATTGACATGGGGTTTTCACCAGAAGACTTCTTATGATATCCAGTTGGTCTTAAATGAAAATGGTGCTGATCTGACATTCAATATGGCCACCCCAGCAGCCATCTTGAAAATCTTGTTATTGCTACTCCTCCTAAATGGAAAGTCATATCTTGAAAATATTGTTATCTCTACTCCTCTCCAAATGGATGGCTATATCAACATCGAGTTTTCACCAATAGACTTCTCATGATACCTAGTTGATCCTAAATGAAAATGGTGTCAGTCATGCATCCAATATGGCTGCCATGACGACTGTCTTAAAAATCTTCTTGTCACTACTCCCCAAAATGGATGATCATTATGACATGGAGTTTTCACCAAAAGACTTCTAATGATGTGTACTTTGTCCTAAATAAAAATGGTGCCAAGCTGACATCCAATATGTGTACCACAGCAGCTAATTTGAAAATCTTGTTATCACTGAAGAATATCAGAGATGGTTTGAACACTCGACAGTTAAAAGGAAGAATGGTCTTATCTTGAATTCCTGGAAATTCTTTTTGCCCAGTAGAGCGTCAGTCCCTTCGCGCAACTCTTGTTTATCTTCTGAATAATTCTGTTATACCTGGAATCATGGAACTTTGCAAGAAGATGCATCTTGATAAGTACTACAGCTTTATCTTAAATATTGGTCAATACGACCCAACTTGGGTTCAGTTAGATTTTGCTGTTCATGCTTTAATCATGAAACCAGATGATTGTATACAACTCTCTTAGTACTACACCCATACCAAACAAGGTCACTGTGACCTATGTTTCACATTATACTGGCTTAGGTTAAGTTTTTGCATTTTGTTCATAACTATGTAGGTTTTGGCATGCTTTGTACATACTATCTTATCTAGAATTATGAACTTCGCATATTCATGAGCACTTCTCCATCAATTCAGTAGTAGTAGGTCAAAGTTGGCCCATATTTTACACTTCACTTATCTAGAATCATGAACTTAGTCACATCTTCATGAGCACTTCTGCCTCAATTCAGCAGTAGTCAAAGTTGGCCCATATTGTACACTTCATTGACATGGGTTAAATTTTTTGTTTGATGTTCATTTCTCAACCACTGTTCATGTTAGAATCGTGAAATTGATGATGATATGCATCTTTGTTACAACCACGCTCTTATTACAAAAGAGGTTCACTGTGACCTAAATTTCATCTTTTACTGGCTTTGGTTAAGTTTTGCATTTAGCTCATGATCACAAGAGTCTTGGGCATGTTATATCTATACTATCTTGCCAAGAATCATAAAACTTGGTGAGTGGATGCATCTTTATAAGTTCTACATCCTTTTTGCAAAGAGGTCTCTGTGACATATAGTTCATGCTTCAGAGACTTTGTTGAAATTTTGTGTTAAAAGTTCATTTATTGGGTGCTGTTTATGTTCCAATCATGAAACTTGATAATTGGATGCATCTCTGTCACTACAACACCCTTAAAACTAAATGTCACTGTGACCTACATTTGTTGCTTTGCAAACATGGGTTAAATATCTGTGTTTATTACATTGATTTGTCCATGCTAGACCTATATACATCCTAACCTACTCAGAAGGCCCTTTCTGACCAGTGCAGTTGGAAGTTAGAATAAATATGTTTATTCAATGATAAACTTTCCATTTTAATGGTTATACATTGTACAGTGAAACCCCTCAAAACCATACCCTTGATATACCGGAAGCCCCTCAAGGTCAGAATTTGGTTTGGTTTGGGAGGGGTCCTGTATTTTTCCATCTTTAATATCATCAATTTTTTTTCTAGTAAACCAAAAATTTTAAAAAATTTTGATCCCAAATTTCAATTTTACACTTTAAAAAAACCCCAAACCAGAAACTCACTTCAAACTTGAAATTTATTTTAGCTAATACATTCCTGACAAATGCTGGGCCCAATTATTATGGTTAGCAAATACTGTAGCAGGCTTATCAGTGAGAAAATGTCTGAAGGGCATGTGAGGTTAAAACAATACTTGACGTGTGCCGAGATGGATTATGTCCAACAATTGGCCAATCTGAAGTCTTTGTACCATAAAAAAGAACTAGTTTTAAAGGTGAATTATTAATAACTTAATGCTTGTAGATAAGCCATTTTAGAAAGATTATGTTTATTTGCTTATTATCTAATTGTGATCGATGCTATTCATTTGTATAAATGATCCATAGAATTTTGTTGTTGTTGTTTTTTTTTAATTAAATACCCGGGCTTTATTAAGCAGGTATGTGGTCTTTCTTTTGATGCTGTGCCAACGGAGACCAACAAAACAGTATCCTAAAAGTCATATTCACTCAATTGATTTTCAAAGGGGAAAAATTATTACATGTATTTAAGTAGCCTTGACTGTCGTTTGTCTTCACGCGCATGTCAAGATGTCAGAATGACCAGCTGAGCATCGTAGGATTGAAAAGTCCTTACAGGATAAAATTAGTCTGATCAAAGACTATGAATCTGTGCCAAAACCTACATTGAAGAAACTTGGAGAAGAATTTGGCATAGGAACATTGTGAATTTCATGGGGTATTTAAACATGATGGAGTATCATTCATAATTCTAAGGAACTTATAGTAAAGTTATAAACGTTTCTTGAGATAAGGACTGTATTTCAATGTAGAACAACTGTATTCATGTGACCATATGTGATTTTCAGAAGGAACATATGTTGTTCAGCTAATTTTTTTTTTTTTTTATTAAATCTTTAGAAGGACAGTAACAGCTTTCTTAATTTGTGCACTCTTACACACACACCGATATTCTCTTATAATTACATTCTCTCTCTCTCTCTCTCTCGTCACATAAGCACTTATAATAAGACATATTTTTCACATCTGCAAAACCCTTATTAAACTGAAAACCTCTCAAAATCGAAAGTTAAATTTGGTCCCAATGGTTTTCATTTATGAGAGGTCTCACTGTATATTTGTATATGTTACCCTCAGCAGGTTAACTGTGTATTATACATGTAAATGAGTATAGGAATTAGATGAGTGGACTGCATGCTGGATTCTTTTCATGCGAGACCTACCCTGTAGTAGTTAATCAAGGTAATTATTGATGCCTGTACTGTGAACTGCTGGCTATTGCTCCAAGGTTACACAAAGCCTGTGACTTTAAGACAAAAAAATCTGGCTTTTAGGGGTAGACAATGATAATACTTTGTCAAGCAGATTTTAAGAACAAAGATTTTTTTTTTAAATTCAAAAGCAACATTAATCTCAGGTTTTTATCAACTAATTATAGTATGTCTACATTTTATTGGCTTGGAGGGCTACCTTCAAGTCTATGGCATACTGTCCACTCTTGTTTACTAAGCATATTTTGTGTTTGTAATAATATACTCTTTTCTATATTAAACTCTATTTACCTCCTTGAAACATTCAGTCAAGCTATGTAAAGGGACAAAACTAAAATTCTGATTTTGAGAGGACATGATTAGACTCAGAGTGGTTACCTCCCTTGCAATAGTTGAAAAGCTTCTGTATAGTACTGCAAACAATATATCATTTCAATAAAGAAAATGCTTGTAAAAGGTAATTGCTTAAATTTTTTCTCTGAAAATATTTTATGATTTTTTTTTATCATTTCTCTTTTGTGAGATAAAGTGAAGAAAAGATTCGAAACATTTTTTCAGATTGCATGTATGTAAAGGGAGATCAGTATTTCCTTATTATTATAAAAATGGAATTTGATTATCAATATTTCATGATTTATGTTCATCCCTTTGATCCTTTTTAATGTACGATATTATCGGAACCTCCTGGGACCTGTGGTGGCTCAGTTGGTAGAGCATCAGACATATAATACAAGGGTCACATGTTTGATTCCCACCCAGGCCAGCCTGGGTCAGCTGCCACAGTATATCTTTAGGAAAAGCACTAAGCTCTCAATTATTTGATGTTATATATCCAATAATGTGTTAAACATGTTAAAACCATTCAACCAAATGACCAAGAACCCTTCAAGCAATCAATATTCTCAATACTTAGATCTATATTTATCATGCGACCTGTACTTGGTGGCATCGTGGTTTGGTCTTTTCCTCTGTCTGTCTGTACATCCGTCCATCCATATTTAGAAATATGTTGTTAACCCTACAATGTGGATGATATTGTCTTTATAGTTAATAACACATGATAAAAAGTACCTTGATAGACAATGATGATTTCTCTTACCATATAACAACTACAAATCAAACACAAGTGACAGTCTAAAAGAATTTCACTTAATAACACATGATAAAAAGTACCTTGACAGACAGTGATGATCTCTTACCATATAACAACTACTAATCAAACACAAGTGACAGTCTAAAAGCATTTCACTATACTTCCACAATCTGTCAACATGTTGCAAGGTCTTGGATTGAGATCAAAGGTGAGAAAATAAATTTATGGATTGTTCTTACATCTACAGGGTAATATGGAGTTTGACACAGTGGATGATGTTCATGACACGGTCGGAGTTCGAGATGCTCGCAACCTAAAAAACCTTGCAGAACTTTTGTTGGTTACACCAGAAGACCTGAAAAAGGCATTAACTTGCAGGGTGATTGCTGCTGGTGGCAATATTGTCAATAAAGAGTTTACAAAATCAGAGGCCTTCTATGCCAGGGATGCATTTGCAAAGGTACTGTACATCATACAAATCTGTGTAAGTCAAGCTAATGCATAATATAGGAAGATTTAAGACAAAATTAGGAAGAATTGTTTTCTCCAAAATATGTTTAAAATGATACTCATAACATGTTCCTCACTACTGTTTTCCTTTACAGGAAAACCTGTATATGCTATACATTGTACTAACAAATGTTGTTATTAATGTGTTGTTACCTGGGATAAATTGATAATGTGTTGCCTGGGCCAAATTGATAATGTTTTCAGTTTCATTAATGTTCTAATTCAAGAAGATTTTGTTCATCATGAAACCCTTCTATCAGTTCTAATTGGTTCCCTAAGATTACATTATTATATATCTTGCCTTTTGTTCTATGTTGACTATTTATAATTAGAACCAGTATTTCCATTGCATATTGGAGTTGATCTTGAAAAGCATGTTGGAAATCCATTCACAATGTCTGAGAATGTGCTCCATTAATTTTCACTTTCTTAAAAATTATTTTGATCAATTGATATTTTTTCTTCTCTTCTTTTTTAATAACTTGCCAGATAAGAATGCAAAAAGAAAAGCAGGTTCAAGCACCAGCTCTTGTAAACATGAAGATATTGCAATTTGTATTAGTTACTAATATTTGCGAATTTTTTCTCAAATTTTTTTTCTTTTTTTTTTTCTTGCATTCATAGAAGGTTAAATGGAGCTTAGATACAATTTAGGTGCAATTTCATTGGAACATGAAGAACATTGTAGAATTATGTCATTTAAAAGCAGGAATTAAATTTTGATCCCCATGCTTTTTAAAAATTCTCTGCCTGAATGGAAATCCATGGAACTTTGGAGTTATGTTGCCCGATTGATAATCATCTGCGATAGATTCCTGTTTCTGGGGTTTGGGAGTCAAAGATGTACAGAAGCTTCAAATTACAATGACATTTACAAATATTTTCTGACCTAACTTAATATATGCAGTCAGGGAAGGAAAACAAATTTATGTGATAGATTTTGCATTCTGACCCCTGGGTCACTGGCAGGAGGTTTGGGGTGAGTTCATGGGTGGGGGTTGTGGGAGGGGGAGGTGAAATATGCAGGGAAAAGTTTTCAGATTTGTGATGGCAAGCCATTGAAGTTGCTTTAGTTTCAATATATTTTGCATTTAATCAAGCTCATACAGAGCTTTCAACATGACTTCAAAAATGTAAATACAGGATTTGAAGTCATAAAAAAGAAATGAGAGTCCAGAGACTGGAGGTTCTTAGTTCAGGGAATTTCGCTACTGAAACCTCTGTTATTAAGCATGTCTGTTATTAAGCATGTCTGCTATTAAACATGTCTGTTATTAAGCATGTCTGCTATTAAGCAGGTCTGCTATTAATGTCTGCTATTAAGCATGTCTGCTATTAAGTATGTCTGTTATTAAGCATGTTTGTTATTAAGCATGTCTGCTATTAAGCATTCTGTTATTAAGAATGTCTGCTATTAAGCATGTTTGTTATTAAGCATGTCTGTTATTAAGCATGTCTGCTATTAAGCATGTATGTTATTAGGCATGTCTTTTATTAAGCATGTTTACTGTGAATAATTTATTATAACATCTACATTATTCTCAGGCCTTATGAGCCAAGACAGCGCAGTAGTAGTGTTCTAAAATTTGCATCTCTTTGGTTCTGAGTTTGCTTTCAGATACCAGCATGTGTTAAGGTACATGAAGTTTGCTTTCAGATACCAGCATGTGTTAAGGTATGTGAAGTTTGATTTCAGATACCAGCATGTGTTAAGGTATGTTATTGCTCATTTTAGGTCTCTGGTTTCTTCTTTAATTACCCAATCATAATATATTAGAAGTACATCCACTACATCGCAAATCCAGCCCTCCAAAGCTAAGAAAGACATTCACCATGTCTTTTGGCTCTTTTTAGCAAAAGAAAGTGCTGAATAGTTGCTTGCTTGCTGATACACAAATCAGATGAGAGTGGTCTTTACTTGGATTGTGGGAATTGTGGCAAATCCTGTCAGTCACCAGTTATGACTTTCACTTTGTGCCTAATAAGCACTTTCTTACAAGAGGTTTTGTAAATACCTTCCACTTTATGCCTTTTCACCAGTTTGAGTGACCCTTTGAGGTTTTCTCAACTGAGGGAAGTATGCTTCATCTATTTTCTCATGAAACCTTGCTCTGTTATCATTGTAGACAAATATTTTGCACTTTAATTTTCTGGCTTTGTCATATGAAAAACTAATTGGTGCCATCATAATTGCCTGCCCTGTCCTATGGTCTCACTGAGACCACATTACAAGCTAACTGGTGCCATCATAATCGCCTGCCCTATCGTCTCACTGAGACCACATGACAAGCTAACTGGTGCCATCATAATTGCCTGCCCTATCGTCTCACTGAGACCATATGATAAGTTAATTGGTGCCACCATAATCATCTGCCCTATGGTCTCTAGTACTTACAATTCATATTATTACTTGATCATGTTTGTAAGTTGTATCGTAAATTATCAGGCATTTATCTTCATACATAGCATCCACTTCAAAGTGAGCTCAGTGAGATGCTTGACTGATTTCACCTGTATATGCTATTGTTTGACTCTCTCAAATCATAGGTATCAACAACAATGAGCAGGATTTAAATTTCGAGTGCGTAAGAGATTCAATAAGTCAGAAGATAATCGCCACACCTGTACAAGCTGTATGGGGCATCATTCAAAACATATTGAAGTGTTTGCTCTCACTGGTCTGAAGAGAGATGTGTGACTGTCATGGCTAAGCATTTAATGTGCTAATGAGAGAGACAAGAACACTGACACAAGGATGCGGACACCTACAGCATTGCCGCAAATGCAGCCTCAGTTGCCAGCTTCCTCATGGCCGAATCACTTGAGGCAGTAAGATTACCAGGTTCCCACACTACCAGGAAATTGGGAAAAAGTCAGAAGAAAGAATAGGTTTGTTCCCGACAGGGAAAAGCCCTTGAATTTTGCAGATATTGATCAAAGTCAGGGAAAAAACTGAATTTTCAGCTGCCACTTGATCACACAAATATATGTAACTTAGTCATAACTGAATAGATCATGAGTTTAATTTATTGAGTTCTTACCGGAATTTGTGGAGGTTGTAGAACTCTTCAGTCAGTTGAGATACAATTGCTGTATGGATCATTTGGGGTTGCTTGCCCTAAACATATTTGTATAGGGGGCGCTCTACAGATAATACATGCTTCTGAGAGAGTGACAGGTGTAAGATGAAGTATTTTGCATTTGCAACATGCACAATGGAAAGAATGTTGGCATACCTCTATGTTACTTTCATGTACTGTGGCTGAAATTTCTTAACATATTGTACTTGTGGACACTGGACATGATCTAAGCACACAGCAGACAAAATGGCCGCTTTAAAGTACTCGAAAAATCAGCCTGAATTAGTCAAAAGTGCACTATTTTCAGGAGTTATTAAAATAGGGAAACAAATTTTGCCAGAGCAGACAATACCAGCCTCTGAAAGTACTATGAATAAATTACAAAATATCTAAAAAGTAAAAAAAGTTATCGGCTCTTTTTTTTTTTATTTACCTTTGAAGTCCAGGAAGTGAAAATGACTAAGCGGAGCTAGCAGTTTTTTGAGAGGTGCACATCTTAAGTAAGACCAAGCTGTATACTCTATAACCCAAATTTCACCCATCAATCATACACCAAAATAAAGGGAATTCAAAGTTCTTTTAACAATGCCTAAGATATACAAGGTCTTTTTTAAATAGCCAGAACAGCCAGTGAGGAAACCCTGGGTAATTCTTTTTCTTTAAATTTCTAACCCTATGCAAAGTACGAAACTGGAGAGCGCCACCATAGTCAATCCAAGTGCTCAGGCTATTGGATTGGTTATGTAGACTCGTTACCTCCTAGTCTGCGCCATATTGGTATCATTTTGGTGTTTTTTTAAAGTAGAAGTTATGAAGACCAGTCTTGCATCACAATATGTCAAAACGGCTGCAATGTATGATCATAGTGAGTATAAGAGAAAAATAATAAAGCTTTTCTTCCCCAGTTCCCCTTTTGATATATAAAGTTAACGAAAATGTATTGTGATAAATCTTTGCTTACCGGTATTACTTGGTAGTTTGTGCATGAAACATGGTGTTAAGCATTATTGTCAATAATAACCTTTGCATCCCCCAACTCGCCTTTGCAGCGAATTTTACTCTCAGACCTTGCTAAATACTTCAGGGATGATTCCAACAATAAAATTTTGGGGACCACATCCCTAGAATTAGGATTTTTTAAAATTGTGAAATGAGTATTTTGGGGAATTTTTAGAGTATTTGGGGGAATTTTTAACACATAATTGTATGATTTCTAACCTCCTATCCCCATCACTCGTAATTTTTGTTGCAATTTATTTTCAGATGTCCCTTTATATCAGATTAAAAAATTAATATTATAAGGGTTTGTGTATAGTGTAAACCAAAATTAATTATATAATTTTGTTCTTGTTTTGTAGAGAAATTGCCTTAAATAGCAGCGGTAGCAGAAGTTATTGTGTTCTTGACATAAGAATAACTTTTTTAATAACAAGTTCTTAATATGAAACAAATTTATGTGATTATTCATGTAACATAATATAAATTTAGGCTGCTTTCTAATAATTTTGTTGGTTACTTACAGATGTTACTGGATTAAAGGTGCCCAATGATCATATGGCATCGTTAGTTTCACATCAAATTATAGTTCTGTTTTAAAGGATAGGAATCTTTGTAATATATTTACCAAGCAAACTAGAATACTGAACACTTAAAAACTATGTTCCCTTTAAAATGCAAAAAACATGAAATTTAAAAAAAAAACAACAACAACACATGATTTGTTGATTAGAAGTGAAGTAGTCAGAAAAGTCATTTAGTATGCATTGCTAGATCACATGACTCCAAGCATATCTTGGCAAAAAAATCTCAGGCTAGTGTTGAATTTAAGTAATTTAAAGCACAAAATGTGTGTATCAATCATTACCAACATGTATTGTCAACTATCAAAACAGCTTATCAACCTGTTTTTTTTTTTTTTTTACTTTTTTATTATTAATGAAGGAACACATATCCATCACTATGAAAATGCAGGAGCAGTCTGCTCATTTGTCAGCTTTTTGACAATGCAAATATGTTGGAGAATCCAAATACTTAGAGGGCATATGCTAAGGGGTGATTTGGGCAAAATAGTCACCTTAGATTCTGTCAATGCACCTAAACACCACCCTAAAAGCAAAGTTTACTTTGTCTTGTATTGATTTCAAGGCATTCCCGCCCACCCCTGTTTATTTCAGTACAATGCAATAATAACCAAAGTAAGACATCAACTTTTTGTAAAATTTCCCATCAAAGAGGAAGGTGGAAAAACAGAAAAAAAGTTTCATGTTCTGTTGTCAATTTTGGTGCTAATATGATGATCATACATACCAGAAATTACATTGCTTTGTATGGAATTCCTGCTAAAATTTCACACATGATCCATGAAAAACAAGTGAAAAATTGAATTTGTGTGGCCCAATCTGAAGCAAATTATGACTAGGTGGACATATCCAGGTCCATTACTAATTAAAATAATGGCTGTATCCAATATTTCATCATACAGATTTATGAAAAGAGGCCTTCTGGTATGGAAACAGTTGTTGATTTTTCTCTGAAACTTATTTTCGAGGTTGCAGTTTTATGTTTAATTGTAGAACAACTGTTGTGAAGTAGTATAAGAAAAGTGTTATTATATTTCTAAACTTCTAATAGTATTTCATCAGCATTTTAATCATCTGACATGAAAATATGCAAAAACAGTAGTTTAAAGTGACAATTTTGAACTTTTTACACCCGCTTCTCCCTATTTTCACCAACTTCACCCTATTCTGGCTAGAAAGAGGTAACTTCACCCAAATGTTGGAGTCCATCTTGGACCTGGCCTTGTTATGATTAAATGTACTTAAAAGCAGTGCCAAGCTGAATGGAATGAGGTAAAGGTTCTGGCGAGCAAGATTTACTAACATTTGATTGGGATATTTCAAAATAAAAATTCTGGAGCTGCCAGCTAGGTAGGTGACCCCAATTAATATAGCAAAATCATCCCACTACTGCAGCAGTTTTCAATGCAGAATCCTATGCTCTGGGTATCCTGGATAATGATTGCATTAAATATACAGTCTATAGTCGGATTGCAATGAAAGTAGATGTTAGGGTACCAACTAGACATAAGTGGAATTTTTTTTTTTTAAAAAAATCCTTTTTTTAGGTGTATAATTTGTAAGGGCTTTTTGTTCAAACTTAAAACAACCGTTGCCTAAAAGACTTTCTTCCAACCAACATATGCAGTTAAGCAGAGTAAAGTTAACATTTTTATTCTGTAAATTAAAATGAGTTACATGCAAATTTATATGAATTTCAATAGGTATACTTCTTTCTAGTGATTGATCATGTGTTGTTGGTACATGGCCATATGTCTAATTCAGATGTTATGGGAGAGTTTCAAAATAGAAACCGCTTTTGATTTTAAAAATGCACATTTTTCTAAACCAAAATGTTTTTATTCCATTCAGTAATATGATAAGTGATCCTTGATAAAATTAGTTTCAGCCAGGTAAAAACCTGGAAAAGACCTGGAAGTTTTTGTTTTTAAAAGAGTGGGAACCCTGGATTACCAATTCAGAAAATGATACTGCAATCCTTGCAACCACAGGCCTTCCACACCGTTACAGACCCATCATTGCCCACAGTGACACAGCTATAGTATATCAACACTGAACAGACTACTGGACTAAATACAGACATGGTACAATGGCCTGCTTATACCAGCCCCGGACAACCGATCACCACATGCAGACGCTGGTACTGGCAGTGGTGGTCATTTCCTTGATAGCATCAGATGTCACCTGGCCCCCTACCACATCCACTCCAGCTCTGGCATGGTCTTGACCTATGACCTCAAGCACTGGGACAGGATAAAGTGATATTTCTTCCCAGTATACTCAGTCCTGGACTCAAAATGCAGAAAGTATCTGGCACCTGGTCACTCAATTCCAGCCCTGTTCTGCCATGGATGCCCAGTATCTAGCACAAGACCCATGAACATTTTAGAGACCAGCACTGGACAGATCCATCGCTAGTCCTAACTCTGCCACAACCCATATCAACTTCCCATTCCTGGATACCCATTACAAATCTCAGACCTTTGATGACTCTCAAAGCAAATGCCTTGAAATCACCATGTTCCAACATAGACAGATTCCCAGCCTCATTCATCATCCCTGTCGAGCTGCTTTGCCAGCTCAGTCATTTCTACCTTCAAGGGAGGCTTTTTTGTCGGCTTATTCATCTGAGTTTGAAGATGCATGCTCATAGGCACCATCTTCCTTCCTTGATCCAAATGAAGTTCATGGAAGACTCAGCCTTCCATGCATGTATTGAAGAAGTCTTGTGGCTTCTGCCACCAGAGTTCTATCCTTCTCCTCCTGCCTCTTCAGTGGCCTCTTGCAGAATTTCCACATCTGTCAATCTTTTAACAAAGAAAGACCAGCCACTTTCAAACAGTTATCACAGTCTGGTCAAGTTGCTGACATCTGACACTTCTTTGAAAGGCAACTTCAATACCCTAGTGTCAAAGGTCTTTCTTTTTGCAACAATGACTTTAATCAAACTTCATCCTGGCTTTCTACAAGACACACACAAGTCACAGCTTTGACAAAGACATTACAGACCTGTAAATGTCTAAACCTTCCTTTATGCCCGTGGACCAGAAATCCATTCTCAATATACAACAAATGGTTCACAACATCATAGCAATTAGCTCTGTGCTTGACTGGGTCTTGATGGTTATAATTCAGCAATCTAAGCATAGCCTAGACAGCCCCCTCTTTACAACCCTACTGACAGACACTTCGGGGAGTCAGTCTTGCATATGGCTCATGCACTCAACAGTGTAGCTCAACAATCGCTCTTCATTCCCATAGCTGCTACCTTAATATAAGTGTGTATAGGAATGCATCTCTTTCAATGACTTTGAGATTAATGCTCAAGGTCATTGAAAGAGATGCATTCTTATACACACCCACACTATTTAATGACCATTACAAGGTCATCCTCATATTGAATTTTGGGTATTCTAAAATGTTATTTTGTGAAATTGGCATAAATAAGTTATGTCAATGGCACAGTTACTAGAAAAGTTTGCTGTCTGAGTAAGTGTTCTCTAACTCGCATCATTCACGGGATGGAAGTCAGAGACGATATTTTCCAGCTTTTATCTCCGAGACCTTTCAATCCAAAGGGCTCAGTTTGACATGGTGGAGTCTATATTAGCAGTGCAACAGGCTACCTTCACAGGTCACCCAGCAGTGCAACAGGCTGCCTTCACAGGTCACCCAGCAGTTTTTTTAGCAAGATGGGTTACTGTACTTCTGCTGGATTTGCAGGAGCAAAATATTTTATCTAAACTTTCCATTCACTGACCATGTGCTAACCTGAGACAAAAAACTGCATTACATATGTTAAGTGCCAACTCTGTGGTAAGGAGATGTAACTCACTCTACCTCAGGCCAATTTCTCCTAATGATTAGGTAATGTATTTGAAAAAGAAATCTATTTTTGGAGTAAAATATTTCTTTGATAATACTTGCTCAATCATAACATAGGCCTACCCTCCCAAGCACTACCCCCCCCCCCCCAATTTACATCCTTGGAAGTGTGTACAACTCCAATGGTAACTGATATACACGATTTGTCGCCAAGCCCCCTATCAAAGGGGAGATCACACTTGTCTGACTTTATTCTCGGCAACCAGATAACTTTCTAGTACTTTTGTTGCTAAAACAAGCCAAAAAATGTGGTAGATGTTTTTCTTTACTTAGGCAGACTGGATTTGCATTGTAGTGGATGTGCTCTTAATATATTGGTTTCTTTTGTGTTCTCCATTTTTCTTTTTGAAAGACCACCTTATACTGTCATCACAACCAGTGAGAGAATGTCATACAAGTAGTTAGAACTTGCAGTGCAAAACCTTATCAAATAAAGTTTAAACTTCTCTTCAGGCCATCTATGACCGGATGTTCACCTGGATTGTGTCTCGCATTAATGAGGCCATCGACCCCAAAGAGAGTGGAACAGGATACATTGGCAAGGGAACTGTAATCGGTGTGCTGGATATATATGGTTTTGAAATCTTTGAAAACAACAGGTACATGAGTTATCACAGTAAATAAAAATGTGGGGGACTGTCAAATATGTGCAGATTTTGCAAGAATACAAAATTTGCACAAAACTCCCTTTAAAATACTGTATTTTGGTATATGTATGACATGCACTTTTTACACCTGTTTGTCATATTTTCAGGAGGGGGTGCACATTTCCAGCATTAAAAAAAACATTATTGTACTAGGTTGATCTTATGAGAGGATCATGGCACTTAAGTGCCTAAATACATCACTTTTTACACCTGTTTGTCATATTTTCAGGAGGGGGTGCACATTTCCAGCATTAAAAAAAACATTATTGTACTAGGTTGATCTTATGAGAGGATCATGGCACTTAAGTGCCTAAATACATCACACCCGTGTGAAATATTGAATTTGTTGCATTGTAACTACATTGTTAACATCCTTATTTAAGAAATAACAAATGCATTCAAACCTTAGTAGCCCTGTTCTTTGATTGTTTATGGTAATAACTTGTTTCATTTCATATTGCTGTGTACTTTTTGTTCTGTGACTCAACCAGAAATACACACAAGAGACTGGTAACTTGTTCATCTACTTTGTACTGAATACTTTCAAGCTGTGCAAAATACCACATTATGGCAACATTGAAACATACCATGAAAGTAAACAATAAGTTATTGTATCAAATTTGCAATTTACTTTTCTTTGGAAAAAAAACAACTTGGTTCTTTGTTTTATTTCTCATTATAAATCACAGTAATTGATACTTCTATGTGACCATCCAGTGATCAGTGCTTCATTGACTCAGCAGTGTGATTTCAAAGGTAATCTGTAATGGCTAAAGTTTTGATATGCTCAACATAATTACACCGCATTGTATGGTAAATTATAGCTTAGACACTGAGATATATTTCAGAGGTGTCATGATAGTCCAAATAATTATAAATACTGGTCAGGACCTGAACTTTCACATAGCATCTTGGGTTTGATTTTCAGTTGAATGTTAAGAAACTCCTACACTGGGAGAATTAACTAACCATCATAGCCATATACAAGTATTAAACACTGACAGAAAAGAAGAGAAAAACAGTCAAGCACTGTTCTGTTGTAAACCAGTCATGTAACAAACGATGATTAGCGCACTATCCAGAATGGCAGAATGTTGTTTCCTGCCTAAAATGTAGCAAAATGTTGGATATTACATGCACATTATACATTATAACTACCATATATACTCACATATAAGCCGAATAATTTAGGAAAAAATAAAAACCTGGAAGAATGGAGGTCAGCTTATCTGCGGGCCAAGGTCTGTTATAGCAGTACTAACACAATATAATCCATTAACCAGGTCACCTCACTACATGAGGACCAGGGGGTTCAAGTTGGAAGGGTGTATATATATATATATATATATATATATATATATATAGATATATATATATATATATATATATATATATATATATCTGTCTTAGACTTATGGATCAACTTATGTGCAAGTCATGCACTTTTTAATGTTTTTACCTATTCAGTTTGGGGTTGGGGGGTCGGCTTATACTCGAAAGGGTTTATACGCAAGTATATATAGTAAGTTTTTCACCTCATGCTGGGCCAAAATTCGGGTTGCTTGTTATGCACACCAAAATATGGTAAATAATGCAGCAAAGCTCAAAATGTTGAGATCACTGATACGTAGTTTGCACATATCTTTTATAGCAAGTATGCAGGATTTACTTTATGAAAATTTCATCAAAACTAACATATCCTAATTTGCCCTGCACTAACTTGAGATGTTTGTGCCTACAACAAAATTTAAATACACAAGTTTCTCAGTGTTACTGTAACTGAGGAATACATTTTTATAGCAAACTGTGTGTTACCGTATATACTCGTGTATAAGCTGATACCAACTGCAAACTGCATAGACCCAGATCTGCCATTGCATAGTGCGCCGGCAGATCTGGGTCTATGCAGTTTGTAAGGACTAATCAGTTGAACAAACAACATAGATCCTGATCTGCTGGCGCATAATGCGCCAGCAGATCAGGGTCTGTGTTGTTTGCATTTGGACCCAGGTTATACGCAAGTATATATAGTATATTGCATTATAATACATCTTAAGAGCATAAATTTGTTATATTTCAGCTTTGAACAGTTATGCATCAACTACTGTAATGAGAAGTTACAGCAACTGTTCATTGAGCTTGTCCTGAAACAGGAACAGGAGGAATACATGAGGGAGGGGATCGCCTGGGTTCATGTTGACTATTTCAACAACAAGATTATCTGTGATCTCATTGAACAACCACATAAGGGAATACTCGCCATATTGGATGAAGCTTGTCTGAATGTTGGCAAAGTCACAGATGAGGTCAGTCCATTATGCCAATCATTTATTAATTTTTATTTGTATGTCCTACCACTACAATGGTTGTCCTTGTCTGTCCCCCCTTTTGTCACACCTAGGTTAAGTTTTGCATTTAGGTCAGTTTCAGTTAATGTGGTGGGGCATCAGTGTTCAGCAATCACATTTCTTCTTCAAATACATTACATGATCATAATACAGTAGGAGTCCTTCCATCTCCACACAGATCCAGTCTTCTTCAGTGAAAAAAAAAATGTCAACCACATCTTTTGTTACGTTTTAGCAATAAAAGTGCTAAAACTTTGTCAACTTAGTAATATGGCAGTCAGACAAGTGGTCTCCCCTTGGATAGAATAGCACCAAATGCATCATTTGCCAGTTACTACTAGTCCTGTTTCTTGCCTGTTTCACCTCAGATTTCATCTCAACAAGGGCAGATCTGATCTTATTACATTCCAGATTTTCACTCAACCAGACATAACGTTCACAGACTTTCTGAATCGAGTTTGCTTCCCGTAAGGATTGTGCCTTGACAATTGTCCTCATGGTGTCGTCCATCCTTTTGGAGAGTCGAATATCAGTACAGGAATCTCATCAACCCTTGGGTCTTCTCATCGAAGCCATAGATCTTCTCACCATCAGCCACCCACATGAGACCCCTGCTGATGAGTCCTCCACCTTAGTGGGGGCCAAAAGTTTCAGATTATCTTAGGCTTGCTTCATCGAAGGAAATGGAAGGACTTGTCATTAGCTTATGATGGACATTCTGCTTCAGCATCAGTCTCCAGAAATCATGATTTGCACAGATGCCAGTATGACCATCAAAGGTGCCCATCTCCTGCCCTCCTCCCAAGTGTGCCAGGTTTGGTCCCTTCTGGAGCTATCCATGCACATAAATCTTTTGGTGGTGAAAGTCACAGTGAATGCCTTTCAGTTATGGCAAGAGACACTAACTGGAATGGCATTGTCTTTCCAACAACTGTTGTCAATTATCCCCAAAGGCAAGGAGGAACCAAATCCTCAGTTCTCTGCCTTCTAGCTGGGGACTTTCCCAAGTGCTGTCATTGTTAATAAATCCACATTCATGTCTGCCACATTCCAGGCAAGCTCAGTTTTCTATCAGACTTGCAGTCCAAAAAGAATCAAGAGTTTCACGCAAAATGGTCCATTAACACACACACACCCCTCCCAGTTTTCAGTCAAATCAGTACCCGTTGGGGTCAACCCATTGTGGACCTCTTCATGCAAAAGTGGAATGTCAGGCTCCCAACCTTTGTCTCCCTACTCTCAGATCTGAAAGCCTGGTCAGTAAGTGTCCTTTTCCTGATTTGAAATGTCCTGTTGCATATACCGCTTCCCAAACTCTTCTGATTCCCAATGTAATTGAGAAGGTGAGGGAATCAGAGTGCAGATTAAAAAATTCTGATTGCTTCCTTCATGAGGGAAAAATCAGGGATCAATGATCCCCTGAATCAGGCTGAGATCATTCCCAGAAAAATCCTGCCATCTCTGCTGAAACAACCACACATGTAGGTTTTCCTTCCCAACCCAGAAATGCTGAACCTGCATGCCTGACTCATATCAAACAAATCCACAGTAAGAAACGTTTCTGCAGAAATGTGGTGGACAGAATTGCTCAGGAAAGAAGACCCACCAGCGGCCTATGAGGGGAAATGGAGAGTCTTCTCCCAGTGATGTGAACAGGGAAACCTCTTTCTTTTGAAAGCCTCTATACCATGAATTGATGACTTACCCATGTGTCTTTTTAAGGAGAAGCTATCCTCGATCATTATGAAAGGCTGCCATTCCACAATTCCCAACATGTTTCGCCCTTATGGAAAGCAGGACATAGGCCAGAACAAACACATCTCCAACCTTCAAACCAATTTCAACTCGTCTTCACCGAAGGCCTTGGCCTGCTAAAATGGAACTTACCTTGGGTTTTGATGTGGTTAAGCAAGTCGCCCTTCAAACCACAGTCAAAAGCCTCACTTACACTCGTCCCATATAAGACCTGCCTCCTAGTTACCTTTAAGTTAGATTTAGCAGGCATAATCAGTGTAATTCATGCATTATGCAGAACTATTTGCAGCTCTGTCACAATGGTTTGTTTGCTCTCATGATGGTCCCTAGTTTCATTGCCAAGAAAAAGATGCAGCTGATAGGAAATCAATCTTTGATTTTGAAACTGCTGTCTTCATTGAACCCTTCTTACCGAGGACCACTTCAGAACCCATTGATATGTTACCTGAAACATATGGTGCCAATCAGAAGAGGGAAGTCTCGTTAATTCGTACCACTCCAACAAGTAAAGGACAGTATTTCCGCTCAGGTTCTGTCATCCCGTTTTTTTTTGGTTTTTTTTGGGGGGGGGGGGTATCCATTCTGCATAAAAGGAATTGACCCAAGACCATGATGGTATGGCCCAGTGTCAGTTGTCTGCATCATCCATCTATCTGTCAACACTAGTTGTCCATTCTGCATTGTCCATCTATCTGTCAACACTAGTTGTCCATTCTGCATCGTCCATCTATCTGTCAACACTAGTTGTCCATTCTGCATCGTCCATCTATCTGTCAACACTAGTTGTCCATTCTGCATCATCCATCTATCTGTCAACACTAGTTGTCCATTCTGCATCGTCCATTTATCTGTCAACACTAGTTGTCCATTCTGCATCGTCCATCTATCTGTCAACACTAGTTGTCCATTCTGCATCGTCCATCTATCTGTCACCACTAGTTGTCCATTCTGCATCGTCCATCTATCTGTCAACACTAGTTGTCCATTCTGCATCGTCCATCTATCTGTCAACACTAGTTGTCCATTCTGCATCGTCCATCTATCTGTCAACACTAGTTGTCCATTCTGCATCATCCATCTATCTGTCAACACTAGTTGTCCATTCTGCATCATCCATCTATCTGTCAACACTAGTTTGTAAACACTCTTGAAGCTTTATTTCTGATTATATTTCAATCAGACTTGGTATGTACCGTATATACTCACATATAATCTGGGTCCAAATGCAAACAACATAGACCCTGATGCCGCTGGCAGATCAGGGTCTATGTTGTTTGTTCTACTGACTAGTCCTTACAAACTGAATAGACCCAGATCTGGGTCTGTGCAGTTGGTATCAGGTTATATGCGAGTATATACAGTAAGTTTATATCATCAAGATCTTGAATGAGTTTGATTATGAGCTATTATGAGTGACATGTATATTAATGATTATGAGTGACATACATGTATATTAATGATTATGATTGACATACATGTATATTATTGATTATGAGTGACATACATGTATATTAATGATTATGAGTGACATACATGTATATTATTGAAGTGATCATGCATCTGACTAGTTGAGCTTGTGAACATTAGAGATTGTATTATTAATTGAATTTTGATCAAACCTGGTATGTAAGCTTTTATCATCAAGTTCTTAGATATGAGTCACATGTTCAGATATTAGTGAGAAGGTCTTGCATCTGATTTGCTGAATTTGTGAACACTCTAGAGACCATATTTCTGAACAGATTTTGATCATATTTGCTATGTAAGCTTGAATCCCCTATATTTGGGTGGGTTTGATTACAAGTAACATCCATGCATATTAATGAGGTGATTTGTATCGGATGGAGGAAGAAGTTTTTACCAAGAAATAATTTACTCTCAACACCCAGCAAAACTTATCAAAGCCACTTGGCAAAACACCTTACAGGGCTGAGCCTATCCAAACCAAAAGGTTGTTGTGTGTTTCTGATGCACACAATAATTTCTTTTACTGGGAAGATTCATACATCAACTACATATTAAACAAGAGAGAGAACAAAATCAGAAGTAGATTATAAATCAGAAAGGTCACCCCATTTCTTTTTAAATTTTACTTATTTATTTTGATTCAAGCCAATAATTTTTTTCTATAGCTTTTCTTTGTGTCATGATTACTTCAAAAGCTGTAAAACAAGGAATAGTATCAAAATATTTACATCTATAAATATATTGTCTAGCACTCAAAATAACTGTAAAACAGATGTCTTACTTTTCACCATTGATTCCAAAACTAGTATTAAAAAAATAACATATGACCTTTACATTCATTTGTTTAAGAAAATCAACTAATTATCACCAAAGTTCTTGTATATAATGTATGTTCCAAATATAGATGAAAGCCTGTCTCGTTTAGAAATCTTTAGAAATCAAATGCTGTAGAATAACTATAGAAGTCTTTATAATAAATGTACTGAAAATTGGATAAATAAAGGAATCATATCTACAATAAATATTTATGACTTTATAAATTAAAATTTTATCTTTTGCAGAATTAAAATTGAAAATACCATGTTATTGTATCTTCAGTTCCAAGATGTTGGGTTATAGTGATAGAAGAACAGCAAAATTAATTAAACGAAGATGAATGTCTGATAAATAATTATTTAAAGTAAAAACAAATTAAGCAGTTTCTTTTATAAGAGAAAATTGCATGAAAATGATGTAGACATAAATGTTAACAAAAAATGGAAGTTTTTCTTAGAATCAAGAACTTGATTGGAAAATGATATGTCTTATTCCTTTCAAATGCAACTCAGATACTAAATCGAGAGAATTTCATTATAGGTATATAATAAGAATAATAGTAACTAATACATTTCTCCTTAAATATAAAGTACATGTAGTAACTTCCTCATTGTGTGAAGTGCAACATGTATGATGAAACATTAATGCCTTATCAATTTGTGAATGTAGACTTTTGGTCTGCATGTCTGCAGTGAGGGCATATGTATTTTACAAACACAAATCTAGTTTGTATTGACTTTCCATGAGGCTGAAGTTACCATCAGATTATTGTTTAAAAATGTGGCTTGTAAGGTTGTTATATTCTATACATTATAAACATTTGCCACTGATACCTTCGAAAAAAAACCAGTATACAGTATTCCCTCATTATAATGCTGTCCATGGCTGCCATTTTATATACTGCCTTCTAATAGTAATGATGCTATAATAAAGGCATTATAGTAAGGGAGTGTTGTATACAGGAAGTGTATTGACCATGCTGCATTCATGTTCTGCATACGTTATTACACTCAGCAGATGAAAATGTGTTAATTACACTCAAGAGGTGAAAACATGTTAATTACACTCAACAAGTGAAAACGAGTTAATTACACTCAGATGAAAATGTGTTAATTATACTCAACAGGTGAAAATGTGTTAATTACTCTCAACAGGTGAAAATGTGTTAATTACACTCGACAGGTGAAAATGTTTTAATTACACTCAACAGGTGAAAACATGTTAATTACACTCAGCAGGTGAAAATGTGTTAATTACACGCAACAGGTGAAAATGTGTTAATTACACTCAACAGGTGAAAATGTGTTCATTACACTCAACAGGTGAAAATGTGTTCATTACACTCAACAGGTGAAAATGTGTTCATTACACTCAACACTACTGGCGTCGGACCAGTGACGGCCAATGTAATTTTTCATGTGAATAGCACACATTATGTGACTTCAGATCGGTAATTTTTAGAAAGATACAAGAAATATACGCTGAGAGAAAAAATAAACAGCTCAAAATTCAATAGGTAAGCTGAAAAATAAAAAAATTGAACCATATTGACTGTGTATATAGATTGTCATCGGGGGGTCATGACCTTTGACACACTTGGTCTGTCGATGATGTTTTGTAGTTGTAACATCAAACATATATCATTTGTCCACCCACCCAAACAAGAAAAAAACAGCTCTCTTACCTTTAATCATGCCATCTAAAATAAATTATATTTTTTTTTTGTTGTATTCCTGTTTTGAAGTTCCGAATTCCAATATCACGTCTTGTCAAGTTCTCTGCTTCTGTAACAGTACCCACATGTACTAATTACATCATTTCCTGTACTATAGTCTTTTTCAGCATTGATATAGAGTATTTCCCCTTGTCAAAAACTAACTTAAACCTGTTTGAGTTTTGTCCCTTGCTATACCCTAATGTCAATGGTAATCAGTACATTTATAATATTACACTAAAGTACTTATTGGGAAATTGGAAAACATGTATTTACTTTCTTATAACTTATATCCCATTAACCATGTGGATAGACTAAAGCAGAAGACAGTTATTTTCGTTTATTTATGCAATTTAAAATGTAGTAATTTAGACACAAATGTGCAATAGCAATGGGTGGTTAAAAATAAATTATTCAGTCAATGAATGCCATTCTTTGGAACCAATGAGTCAATTGGGCTCAGCAACGAATTATTATTATTCCATATCATACATCATAAAATAAGATAGTACATTAGCAACTAACCTTGGCTTTATTCACAAAAATCAATTCATGAATAAGGCCACATTTCCAACGGTTTTAAGTCATGCAATTCATCAGTTCTGTTCACCAGCTACAATTAAAGAAGCCCTCAAAAAAACAGGACTGTACCCAGTCAATCCAGATGCTGTTGACAAAACGCAACTGATACATTCACGCTTTACCAAGTCAACGGCTGAAAATGTACCTTGCACTTCAGCCATACAGGAAACTCGGAACAAAGTTGTGGATACATTAGCAACATGTGCTACACGTGTTTCCTTCCTCGGTGGTAATCCTCTAGTGAAAAAAGGCCTGATTCCACTATCACTCTCTGACATATTTCCTCCAGTACCAGCCAAACCCCAAGCTGCCAAAAGGAAGCTTGTTACAGAAGCCAGGTCATAACTACAGATTAGTTTTATAAGAAGGTAGAGGAGAAGGATGAAGAGGAGAAAAATAGAAAACTGGAAATTTTGAGAAGAAAAGAAGAAAGAGAGAAAAGAAAGAATGAAAGAGAAACGGGAAAGGCACAAAAAAAAATAAAATCAAAATTGAAAGAAACAAAGAGAAAGGCACAGGAATTAAAAAAATGCACGAAAAAACCCAATGTATTCAGAAGCTGTAATCAAGAAGAGCCACTAGCAGACATGAAAGATGAAGGCATTTGCTGGATAGAATGTGACAACTTTAGCATGTGGTACCATCAGGTCTGTGTGGGCATTGATGATGCTGATGATGCTGCGGAATCATACTTCATCCATGAATACTGTGCTGTGTAAAAATGTGTAGTGATCAATTTATTAATTAAACTTGGTATTTTTTTAATAAATTATATTTATTACTAAAAGATTTGAAATTTAATAAAGATGAATGGGTTCATATGTTTGCATTTTAAAAGCAGTTAAAGCCTCATACTGAAGAAACGTATTCATTTTCATCATATAACAGAATAGTATTGTAACATGCTATTATAAACATCAAAATAATGTTTCATGTTTCAAAAGCAAATGTGAATAATTGAAATATGCTACTTTTTGCATAGACAAGTTTAATCTGACTTGTTGTTTTTCTTAATGGTTTTCAATTGTCTATTTCTTTCCATAAAGTGCTTAGCCAAGTTTTATTTTGACTTGTTGTTTTTGGTACAACTTGTTTGCAATTGGTGAAATAAAGGAAATATTTCACAATGGAAATAATTTGGAAGCTGGGGATATTATTTAAGAAATCAAATGGCAATAATACTATTAATAAAAATGATAAAATATGTGCAGGTTTAGCCTCAAAATCAAATACAAATTTTTGTCAATGTTCAATTATAAAATATTAGTACATTATAATACTTATAAACCTAAAGGATCAGATATAAATATATGCAAACATGTAACATGTCTACTGTTAACAATACATAACCCTTATTGTACTAATAGGTAATATTTATGTTTTCATTTCTCTCCTATCACTTTTTTTCACTCTCTCATATATATATATATATATATATATAAAATTTATTTAATTCTTTAACAAGAAATATTTAGTATTCTCCTGGTCTAAATGCAAATTTAAAACCCTCTCCCAAATGATTGATTCCTAAAAGTTCCTATTAGAGATTATATTACTTAAATTTGGAATAATAATAAAAAAAAGTAAAACAAATTAGAGTTAATGGAAGGATGAACTAAGGGATTTTTTATCATTGTTTGAATACAAAATGGTGATCTAAGCTCTAGATACATTTTTTAATAGAACTTAATTAACCCCCTATAGACCCTCTTGTACAAAATGTGTCATGGTCCTAAGTGCATGCGCAATGACCATATAGCGCTATTTTAAGAGATTTCTATATGCTGCAGATAAAACACATTTATGTGCACTTTTGCAATATATTTGTCTAAAATATCAAGTGAGAAAGTCTGTAACACTTTTATTTACCCAAATTTGCTGTAAGTCCATGATATGTATAGATGTATTCAACATATATAGCGTTGGCCGTTACTGGTCCTGAGTCTGACGATAAAAGCCGATTTCTATAGCAAAATTGGACGCCTGTTACCAAGTTAATGTTATAGTGTGTTTCAAAATTTATTTACGTTTATTTTTCGTAATATGGCCAGGTTCGTTGTCGTACGAAATGGATTTCATATTGGTATTTTAAAGAATGAACGGATCAAAAACATAACAAAAATTGGCCGTCACTGGTCCGACGCCAGTACAGGTACAATTTAGTATTTATTTCGTCAGCTTGTGTACAGTGCTTCCTCCATAACACTGTTAATGGGGGCCATGAAAATGAATGAAAATGACCTACATTTTAAGTGATGGCATTTTATCTTGAATTGTATTTTAACAAAGCTGTATCCAAATATTGCACAAAAAAACAGACAATAGGGAATTTAATAAACTAGTGTAAAACACATTTTATTATATTCTTGCTTATAAGTCGAGTACAACTACAAACTGCTCAAACCCAGATCTGCTGTCACATAATGCACTGGCAGATCTGGGTCTCTGTTGTTTGTTAAGAGTAATCAGTAGAACTTATAGGTGAGTATATGTGGCACACGGTTTGTTTGAATTGGTAAAAGATATCTTATAAATCACTGTATTCCCTTTTCTGTCTGTTTTACAGATGTTCTTGACAGCGATGACCCAGAAACTGAAAAGTGACAGGTTCACTTGCAGAGCTGTGAGTATATTTATTTTTCCTTTTTTTTTTACATTAAAAAGTAATTACTTTTATAACTTAGGATAATTTGTGTGCTAATGAAAGTTATCATTTTTCCTTAATATCTTGTCCAGAAAGTTAATGTTTTTGTTGTGCACTAAGGTGAACAGATGACGAGATCTCAGACTGTGGCATGTTTAACCTTGTGTGCAGGTTTTTTTATAACATTAACATCGATAAAGCATCAAAAATACAAACCTTTACAATAACTATAGAATTAACTTATTTAGAAAATGCAAATAACTTATTAAGAGAAAAAGACAGAGATATCATTCACCCCGGTCACATTTTCACAAACCACATGCACGAATCTGCTAAGTTCTTTTTTCACCCATGGCTGGCTGAGATAAGATTTCTTCATTTCTCATGAATATGCATAAACAAAAATACTTCAGCAACGAACCAATGAAATAAGCTCTTATACATCAACAGAAGTGAGCTCCTTTCAATTGATAAGTGGCCGTGTTTGGAAGAAAACATCAGATTGGCTCACTCAATCACCATGAAAGTCGTGTTGGGTCGACCTTCTAAGAAACTTTTAATTGAGTTTGCAATGATTGGTTAAGCTGGTTTATGCATATTCATGGAAAAGTTGGAAATCTTATTGCAGGCAGACATAGGTGAAAAGAGAGCATAGCAAAATTTCACTTGTGGCCTGCAATGATGCCCCGGTCATTATGTATTGTAACTCCATAGACAAACAATTTAAGTCAGTACCCATTGCACTACACTGAAAGCAGGGTGAGAAGATCTCTCATTATGATATTATTGTCATTGTGCAGATTTTTACAGCAGATAATCAAAAAATGAACCTTTGAACTGATTACTACTTATGGATTTCATTTGTAATGGGGTTATAAATGATAGAGCTTGGATCATCATTTTGATGCCACAACCGATTGTAGATGTGTTTATTCCTATGATTTAAGACTATTATGATTCAAAGTTTCTCACCGTCTATGCTCGCATATAAGCCGGGTCCAAATGCAAACAACATAGACCCTGATCTGACATCACATAATGTGCCAGCAGCTCTGGTTCTATGCAGTTTGTAAGGACTAATCAGTAGAACAAACAAAATGGACCCTGATCTGCCGGTGTATTATGCGATGGCAGATCAGGGTCTATGTTGTTTGGATTTGGACCAAGCTTATTCACAAGTACATATGGTATGTGGTCCAAAATTGATATTCTTTTAAAGACCAAATGATTGATCGTAATAGGGATTTAGATGATTCTGTCCTTACAGTGGCAGTTTGTGACATGTACACATGCACATAAGTCTGGTTTACAGTCTTGAGCATACAGCTCTACCTTATACATTTAAAGAAACTGGTAACCAGACTCAACTTTTACCTTCACTTTTGTGTGTGTCTTGGTTCAGAACAATTTGCACTCCACATGCGTACTATATTCAGCAATCTTGTTTACAAAGGATTGAATAAAAGTCTGCAGTGTTTATGTATGGTTTTGTGATACGGTCACTCGTAGCAGTGTTGAAACATATTTTGCTTGTCACGTTTAGCAGGTGATTTGCTCATGGCAGTGCATTTATATAGTGAAATCTATCAGTGCATGACAATTTTTATCGGAAATGACAGGCAGTCACTCGCATCAGGTTTTAATGTATAAGCGCCACCCACCTACACCTTTTTGAAATTTTTCAGCACTTTGCATCATTTCCAGTTCAAAGATTTATTCATCATTAAAAAATGCTAGTGACAAATTGCTTTAATTTGTAGATTTCTTGAAATTTTCTCTGTTGAGCTTTCATCTAGGATGATTAACAATATATGTGGTAAAGGAGACAACTCCATTGCTTGTATATTACGGTCAGTAATCTTCATCAAAATGAAACCACCTGTATTCCTCTTTCTATTTTGACTGGAACTTTCTTTTATGCTTGTCCCTGTCATATTCTCTATTTGTAACTTTTCTCTTTTCCTTTTTTCACTACGCTCCATCTTCTCTTTCATTGATGAAAACTCTTAGAAAAATAAAATTTGATATTTCACTTGTGTTAGACACACGTCTTACATAATGTCATAAAATAGGGTTACTCAAGGTTAAGCAATTTTAACATTAATACAGAAAAATCTGATAGTTGGGATTAAATACCTTAATTATATTACATCTGCTTGAATAGTGTAATGTCATAAACATGTTAGATGTTTATTTTAGCATGTAATGGATATGCAAGCTTCTGTTGGATTGGAATTGTTCACGATTACTGACTTCAGTAGTGTGGATGTTCGTGTTTAGTAGGTTTTCATTTGGAGTAGGCCTTAATTTTGAGTAGGCCATCATTTTGAGTAATGAATGGAATATTTCAGCAGAAGTCTTGTTATTACTACGAAGTGTACAAGGCAAAATGGTTTGGAATAAAAAGATTTATTTAACACAGCATTTGATTTAAAATTTCAGAAAAAATTGATCTTATTATTTTCATCAGTAATACCCGAGCATCATTTGCCTGGTCAGTTAGGCAACCATTAATGTTGAGCCCTGTGTGCATGACGATTTTGCCGATTTTTTCCATTACTATTGTAAATGTTTAGGTTTTTTTTCCTTGCATTTTCTTTAATTACACTAATTATATTGTCCCTATTTTGTATGGAAACAAGCAATGTTTGAAAACTGAATTTTATTTCTTGCATTATAGCAGCATGTAATAAGACTTCAACATGATCTTCATTCATAACCTGTTATCAAGCATTACGCACCGATAATACTTATTAAATACGACTAGATTGAGAACTTAAACAAATTTAAAGTAGAGTTAGCTCTCAATGAAACTTTTATAGTACAAGTGTCGTTTTTGAGTACAGGTTAAGCAGTTTATGTTCCAACTTGAAATTGTATCTTTTTCGTCGACATTAAAAAACATAATTGATGTCTGGAAATTATGTACTATTTAGAATTGTTAATTTTGAAAAAATGGTGTCTGGAAATTTAAAGGGTCTAGATATTTAGATTATGACAGATAATAAATTGTACTCAGTATAGGAAATGGTTATTTACTGCAAATGTGTTTCAGTCAACTATTATATGAGTTCCAGGCATCAGTAACTGGATTGCTAAAGAAACATTTGAACACCTGCACAAAACCATCATGCACAGATTAATTTTACTGCATAAATCCACTGGCATGAGTGACCACTTGCTAAACATGACTATATGATATTTAGGCCAGATATGTGTTTCATTACTGCCATGAACAGGGCTTCAACTTTTACCAAAATTTCTAAACGTGTACGCAGTATACAAAAAACAAAACGATGCTGATTTGAAACTCAACTTTTCCCCCGATCTTCATGTTAGGCTTACAGATGACAGTTATTTATATGTAAGCAGTCCTCAGGATAAATTTTTAAAGCCAGTGGCACTGTTATTATTTACAGAATAAGTGCAATATAGTAATTAATTTAAATTAATTGTGATTTAATTTTGTTTACCCTGCATATTTGATGCACCATCAGATGTAAATCCTACTAGTTCCACTTTTATAATGGTCTCCACTTCAAGTGTCTTGAAGACCTGTTTGACATGTTGATATATGTCTTGGCTGTAGGAGGAATCTACAGGTCCGATATCAAGAAAAGTGTCCTCAATTTACCATGGTTGCATGTTCTAACATGTATGTTCTCAAGGTCATCACCAGTGAAGTCAGTTGTACCATCAATCATCAAACTGCAAAATCTGGATGTCTCCAACTTGTTTACAGCATTTTGTCTGACAGTATAGACTATGGCAGTTACAAATATGGCTGCTGCCTTGTCATTCAAGTAGTTTGAACCAACTTGCTTTGTCTAAGCGACATATGGTCCTATAGAGGTTAAATCTCAGATGACATTTTGCTAGGGTATCACAGGTATTTGCAGTTCTAAATTTTATAAGCAGTTTGTCATATTCTGCTTGCTTTAACTTGAATAAACACTGAGCTACTGCACTAGTTGCCACTGGTTTGGATGCAGCTTTTAAAAGAGAAATGCACTTTGTGTGCATTTTAGAAGCCTGATGAGTTTTGATGGCATCAATTTTGAAGTTGTCCATTTGTTTGACAAATCATGAGGGTTCATCAACTGTTGAATTTGTTTTACATAAAGAACAGTACATGATTTGTTTCTCATCGTCATACCTCAGCCATTCGAATTCTTACAACCATTTGGGTTGAAAGGAATGCTGTCACCTAGTTTGTTAATAAGAATCGTTTAGCTTGCTAAGATTGAGATTCATCTGGCATGGATGTGGGCATTTTGATAGGTCTGGCCCCCTCAAAATGTTGTAGTAATTCATTTAATGGTAACGAATTGAACTTGCTGTTTACAAATACCAAAACCGGAAACAAAATAGGATGACATCACGAAGCAAAGAATTTGGATACTTAGTAACTCAAATAATTTAGCGCCCTCCATCCACTACGTGAGGACTTGAATGCTCCATACATAAAAAGTGCGTCACATGCTGTCTTACCTAGGCAGCCAATTGGATACGTCCAATAAGGACAATACTAATAAGTGTTTGCAGTACAAATATCCAGATCAATATTGAAAATTCAAAATGGAAGACAAACCGCTTCAATGTGAACAATTTACCTGTTTATGTTCCATTGCACATATTTCAAATATTTTTCTAACTCCACCTTCTTTTCGCACCAAAATGTAAGAAAATAATTAACCCGAAAAATCCAGTCATTATTTTCCACCTCTCCTTTCACTACTAGAGGATACTGAATTATTCCAATTAGAAAATAATACCCATACTATAATTTCCGGTCTGACGTGTTTTAATTTACTCCATCATCAGGCATTAATGTAGTGAATGGAGAAAGGCAGAATATAACAACTGGATTATTCCAGTTAGATACTTAGCAATTCAGATACGACTAAAGGACGGTAGATTTTGAACAATATGTTTTGCTTCTGCTAGATCTTGGACAATATTTTTTGTCTGCATCTGCATTTTTTATTTGCATTTGTTTGAATATTTACTGGCTCGGTGGGCCTGTGAACTTAGAAATTTTGCTGGCCCAAGTTAAAGAAACACTGGCCTCTGGCTTCAGTGTGCCGCTTATATCGAAATCTGTAAGGCATCCGTAATTTACATGCTGTACCTCAGTCAACTTGCTATTGTTTTATTTGCTATACGTCTTTTATCTCATATAATGATTAGATTCAGTTTGTAAGACATGTCTTTGTAGAATATATCTGACAATTTAGGTAAAACATTTTTGGGATCATCATGATATTGTCGCATTCTGCTACATATATGTACATGATCAAAAAGTCCATATATGCAACCAGACATACTGCCTAGACATGTGCATATGATGATTTCATAGGAGCTATAATAACTAAGAAACTACCATATATACTCGTGTATAAGCCGGGTCCAAATGCAAACAACATAGACCCTGATCTGCCGTCGCATAATGTGCCGGCAGATCAGGGTCTCTGTTGTTTGTTCTACTGAGTAGTCCTTGTAAACTGCATAGACCCAGATCTGCCAGCTCATTATGCGATGGCAGATCTGGGTCTATGCAGTTTGCAGTTGGTATCAACTTATACGCAAGTATAGACGTTATGCATTGGCTTATGAACTTGAAGAAGTGTTTCATCAAAATAAACTGTTTCTCATTGAAGGTTCTGTTAATGAGCATGTTTTTCATTGGTAAATAATCTTATTTAAAGAAATTTTTGTCAGCAAGATCAGTAAATCAACCTAATGCGTAATGTTGTGCAATGTGTGATACATGTACAACCAATTCTCATCAACTTTACCTTTTTCCTATCAATGCCAAATTCTGTGTGAATATCATTCATACTTTTAGAAAATGATTAACAGAAAAATCCTATTAGCCTCTCTTAAGCAAATATGTGGAAATATCATTTCATATGAATGGATAGTTCCTGTATCACTGACAACCACTGCATGTTTACACGGTTACCGATATTTGTAAATGTTTACAGGCAGTAAACTAACTAAGCCATTTACACGTGTCAATGTTGCAGACTTAGCAATGACCATATTGCAAAACCAGATATAAACACAATAGACTTTTATTTAATCCTTTGTAACCATGATCCTGAGTAGAGTCTGCAGGCAGAGTGCAGATTGTTCTGAGCTAAGATGCACAAAAAAAGGAGAAAAAGTAGTCTGGTTACTAAATGTATATGGTAGATATGTAAGCTACAGACCATAAACCAGACCTAAGTACATGTTACTAACCACCATTAGAGTTCCATGGTCATCTAAATCCCTATTACAGTTAACCATTCCATCTTAAAAAGAATGCACATAGTCAGTTCAAGTGTTTATATTGTGTATCTATTTTAAAAACCTGCACAACGTTGATAATGTCCTAAAGAGAGATCTTCTCACCCTGCTTTTATTGTACTATATCCGGTACTGCAGTAAGTTGTTTGTCTGTGTGAAGGGGGTGAAGGGTGGCTGAGTGGCCTAAGGCACTCACCTTTACAGATCACTCAAACATCTCACCTCTCTCTGCATGAGTTCGAGTCGCAGCTCAGCCGGCAGTAGCTTCCTTTCTTCCTCCACCACATATACTGGCAGCCATATACAGCCTATCATGTGCTGCAAAATGGCATTAAACCCCACAAAACCAAACTAAACCTTGTCTGTGGAGTTATAATATGTAATGACCAGGGCAAATTAGGTCTGATTTTTTAGAGATCTTGTCATCTGTTGACCTTAACACATCTGTTACATCCTTTTGTTTATTGAGTTGATCCATTTAGTATTTATGTTGTTGGACACGTAGGCTTTGGCATTTGGCATTTGGCTTTAAATAAATTTATTTAGTAAGTGTTGTCATAGATAACTTTAAAATTTACAGACAGGATAAATAAGTGTTACCTTAGTAAACATTTATGATTGATTATTTTATTGCTTTACACTTTTTTTTAGATGAATGCATGTAATATTTTAACAACAACTATGAATAAACAATAAAATATATGTTTGGTAATTATGGGTATTCTTCCTTCTTAAACCCAGTTGAATTTCAGTGTTGAAACTAGCTCTCCAGTTATGAGAGACCACTTGTCTTGAACACTTTTTGTTGGCAGAAGGAGTGGTCTCCCCTGATAAATTTTATACTGTACAATAAATTGCCCCTGCCAGAAATTATGGTTTGATGTTAGTCTGCATCCAGGCATTGCACAGGAATGCATCAATATTTGCTCAGGAATGCATCATAATAAAAGTTTCCAAAAATAATGACAACATTACTTTGGGAAGTAAAGATCATGAAAGAATTTTTTTGTCATTTGATAGGATTAATGTGAAACCTTGACTTGAAGCTTTGTTTAAATGAGATTGAAATTAGTTTTTGCGTATGATCATAAGAAAGGAACACGATATTTCAAAGTTATGTTCATCCCTTTGATCCAGTTCTGTGTAGTACTCGCTTATAAAGTCCAGTTCAACTGCAAACTGTACAGACCCAGATCTGCCATTGCATAATGCACCAGCAGATCTGGGTCTGTGCAGGTTTGTTCGATGTAATCAGTGAAACAAACAAACATAGACCCTGATCTGCTGGCGCATTATGTGACAGCAGATCAGGGTCTGCTTTGTTTGCAGTTGGGCTTGACTTGTAAGCAAGTATATATGGTACTGTATTACCTGAAGCCTTCAAGCCACATGTATTCTCAATACTTTAATACCATTTATCAGTCCCTCTAAATCTGTTACTTACATTACGTCTTTTAAGCTTGCACCTGCTGATAAGACACTAGAACACAACCGTGACTTCAGGATCCGCCACTATGCTGGTGATGTGTCGTACTCGGTCATTGGATTTATTGACAAGAATAAGGATACATTGTTCCAGGACTTCAAACGATTACTTTACAACAGGTATATACATGTGTGTCAAAATCACAGAGATAAAACGTTTGCAAAACTCCTATGTTGAGTTGGATTAGCACCATTAATGACAGTGTACTACAAGTGTCGTACAAGTTTTTTTTTTTTTTTTTAATGTCAAGAGCAAACAAAACTCAAGATGAGTATGGGAAAACCTTGCTAATATGACTACCATATATAAGCCGATACCAACTGCAAACTGCATAGACCCAGATCTGCTGATGCATAATGTGCCGTCAGATCTGGGTCTGTGCAGTTTGTAAGGACTAATCAGTAGAACAAACAACATAGACCCAGATCTGCCAGCACATTATGTGATGGCAGATCAGGGTCTATGTTGTTTACATTATGGCCATATCATGATGGTCATTGTTATTGACCTCTTGAAAAATTAAATTGCTGCCTTGTAGAAGATAGTCTGACAGTTTTGAAGTCAGTGGGGGGAATCGAGTTGAAGGATGCATATATTTGTACTTTTCAATCATTATTAAATGATTTAACAATTTTATTTCTGTGTCAACTTGTAGAGTACCATATATACTTGCATCAAAGCCAATACCAACTGCATAGACCCAGATCTGCCATCGCATAAAATGATGGCAGATCTGGGTCTATGCAATTTGTAGGGACTAATCAATAGAACAAACAACATAGACCCAGATCTGCCAGTGCATTATGTGATGGCAGATCTGGCTCTATGCAGTTTGCAATTGGTATAAGCTTATATGCAAGTATATACGGTACATAGATTTTAAAGTGCATGGCCCAGTTAACTGGATAACTTGTGATCAAGTCTGGATGGGGGTGGGGGATGAATGAGGGTGTCTGCTTAATAAGTGTTTTGTGCTGATTTTCATCAAAGATATTGATTGCTAATATTCTTTGCAGTAATTTAGCATAAGAGTTTTGTCCAAAAATATTGTGTTTTATTTTATTCTAGCCCATAAAGTAGTGGATTTTCCAATAGAAATAATTAGGATAACTCGCTGGAGTGAATTACCAAAAATATTTATTCACTTCGCTCAACAGACATCAATAACATTATGATCAAGAAATATGATTAGCCATTTTGTCACTTGCTTGGGTCAGATGGTAGGTATGGCCACCTGTCATGCAGGAGTACCAGGTTAAAAACCCACAACATGCATTTTTTTTTCTTCAATTTTTTTTGTTTATGCGCTTTTCTTGCCCTGAATTAATAAAGAGAATTATGTTACTACTGCTATTTTTCTGTACAAATATACAAAACACAGCAGAACATAAATGGTAAACAGCTGACATTATTGCACGGAATACCATAATAAATCTGCTACTTCAGACTGTTATACATATTGCTAGCGAGTATGTTTGAGCATGAAATAAAACAAAAATTTGGTGCTTGTTCCATGAATAATGGATATATTTCATCTCGTTGGGGAAAACTCAAGTATTTTCACCCACTCGATGAAATATATATGTTATTCACTTGTTTCAAGCAAATATCCTGTATGTCTTAATTCATCCAGCAATCATGTAAGGTTTGGAATTGCATGCCATATGCTCTCAGGTGCATCAATACACTGAATACGCATATGTTTTTCATCAATTATATATCTTTTTGTCAGTGCATTAAATTCATATACCGTATATACTCACATATAAGCTAGGTCCAAATGCAAACAACATAGAAACTGATCTGCCGTTGCATTATGCGCTCACAGATCAGGGTCTATGTTTGTCTGTACTGATGAGTCCTTAAAAACTGCATAGACCCAGATCTGCTGGTGCATTATGCGATGGCAGATCAGGGTCTGTGCAGTTTGCAGTTGGTATCGGCTTATATGCGAGTATATACAGTAAGTTGATGAACAAACAGACAAATTGATGGAGTGATTATGTCCCATTTGCCTGTAGTATTTTGGTACTATAGCACATGTAATCTTTTGTGCATTTTAAAAATATCATTAATCAATATTAAAAAGGCTGTCGAGGATTTTTCCTTTTTATTTTCACAAAGAACATAAATTAGGAACAGATCTATTATTTATTTTGACAGTAAAGATGAGCTCATAAAAGTCATGTGGCCAGAGGGAAGCCAAGACATAACAGCTGTAAGTATACAAGTATAGGAAAATAATGGGTAGGGAATAGGGGTGAAAAATCAAAATCATCTCCAAAGAATATTGTCAATATCAAATTTTGCAAACAGCCCAATGAAATATATAAATTATTTTACATTGAGAATAATCATGTTCCTATGTTAGCATACCTACTTATATTGTACAGCACTCCATCACTATAGGATCTTTCATTATAACATGGTTCCTGTTATAAGATAGGTATGGACATGGATTCCATTTACTTATGTGGTAGTAAAATTATATGTCTCATGTACTTCATTATAAGGTGGTCTTAGGCTGCAGTGTTTACACGTGTAAATGGCTTAGTTTCGTTTACTTCCCGTGAATGATTTCAAAGTTGGTAACTGTGTAAATGAACATGTGGCTGTCAGTGATGTAAAAAGTAAAAATCGGAATGTAATATGTTAAGTGTTGATATCAAAGTGTGGCATCTCATTGTTTATGACTAACATACAAATAGCTGTCAGCTGTAAGCCTAATGTGCAGATCAGGGGAAAATTTGGGTTTTTAATCAGTTCAATTAAACGGCATTGTTTTGATTATTGTATACTGTGTTCACGTTCAGAAATATTGGTAAACATTGCAGCCTTAAGGCAGTCTCATTATAAGACAGTATACTCTATGGCTGCCATGGACAACATTATAATGATGGAATACTGTATCATGTACTTGATTATAAGGCAGTATACGGTATGGCATCCATGGGCACTGTTATAATGAGAGAGTACTATGTCATGTACTTCATTATAAGGCAATCTCACTCTGAGGTGGTATACTCCATGGCTCCTATGGATGGCATTATAATGAGGCGTACTGCATTGAATAGATTATATGTATCATGTACTTCATTGTAGGATGGTCTCATTATAAGGTAGTATACTTTATGGCTCCCATGGACAGTGTTATAATGATTGTGTACTTTATTGTCATAACAAAAGCACCAACTGTTAATAATTAGTTATTTTCAGTCCACAGATTTGTTCATTAGTTCAATACAACTTTGCTTTCTTACAGTAACTTATTGTTAGTTACAACTTTAACTTTTGAGTGATTTTTATTATTTTTTCTTTTCACCACCTTTCACTTTCTTATTCTGATAACTTTCCTGTAAACTTTGTAAAATGTTTGCTCTTTATTGTCAGGTCTATCAATACCACATCACTTTCAGATAGTCACTACTTTATTTAAAGCCACATTTCATACACAAGTCAATTACTTTGAAGTTATTATTTTATTTGGGTACTAGTTTTCGTGGGGTACCAGTGGATTTTGTTGTTCATGGATTTTGTTGTTGCTATAACCCTTGAATTTGAAGACCTTACGAACAATCTTCCTTCTGTTGAAACAAGAGGCCCCGGGTGGCCAAGTGGTCTAAGGCACTCGCCTTTAGAGATCACTCTCACATCTCATCTCTGTCTGCACGAGTTCAAATCTTGGCTCAACCAACGTGGGTATGTGAGAAAGCTTGCCAGTAGTTTCACATGGATCAGTGGTTCTTTGTAGGTTCTTTCGGGGTTCTTCCTCCATCAGATTTACTGGCCACTATATATAGCCTATCATGTGCTGAAAAACGGCGTTAAACCCCACAAAACCAAAAACCAAACTGTTGAAACAATAGCAGCCCTTCCTCAATCATGAATTTAAGTACAGCTAAAAATGTACATTTTTTCCAAACCATGAAAATAGATACATTTACAATAATTTCATTCATCAAGTAAATGCTGAACATTAATTTATCTTCCTTTCCAGCATACTAATGAAATTGGTGAAAATGTGTTTGTAAGAGTTACCTCCCTTGCACTGCAGGCACTTCTTGTCACCAGCATTGCAGATTTTACCTATGCTTCATGAATGTAAAAAGTTATTTAAAGGGATATCATGTTATTTAATGGGATGTCATGTTATTTAAAGGAATGTAATATTATTTAAAGGGATGTCAAATGTTATTTGAAGGAATGTCATGTTATTTAAAGTGATGTCAAATGTTATTTAAAGGGATGTCATGATATTAAAAGGGATGTCAAATGTTATTTAAAGGGATGTCATGTTATTTAAAGGGATGTTATGTTATTTAAAGGAATGTCATGTTTTTTAAAGGGATGTCAAATCTTATTTAATGGGATGTCATGTTATTTAAAGGGATGTCAAATGTTATTTAAAGGGATGTCAGCATTATTTAAATGGATGTTATGTTATTTAAAGCTATGTCAAACGTTATTTAAAAGGATGCTATGTTATTTAAAGGGATGTCAAATGTTATTTAAAGGGATATCAAACATTATTTAAAGGGATGTCAGATGTTATTTAAAATGATGAAACATTTTTATTTGTATAATATTTTGAGTACCTTTTCAAATATTGCAGGCAAAAGGAAGGAGATATTTTGTCAGAAAAACTAGAGGTTTTATTAATGTCTTAAATTTATTACAGAATGAGCATATAATAAAGCAATTCCAACCTTCATGGACTAAGTCTGTTTGAAATTTAAATTCTGTTGAAAATTACAGCTAAAACTGAATATCATATTTAATCATGATATCTTAGAAAATAATAATTTAAGGATTCTAAGAGTCTGTTCTTAGTGTGAACATTGGAGGAGGAGGGAGGATTTCTAATTCATAAAGAGGGATTTATTGAAGTAAAGTCAAGGTTAGCAATATGGAAATAGTATGCGCAATTTGCATGCATCTTGTTATAATACACCCTGGATTTACTAAAAATATATTTCTCTGTTTATAAGCCTATCCCATACTTTTTGACAAATTTATTATGCTAGCCCGATGGGTTTGTCATAGTAAAAATATTGTAATTAATATTTATGATCTTCCATATACAGCTGTCTCTCATTCTAATTTAGTAGTTGGGATCCTTCACTGCCGACTGTATTATGTACCAATACCATGATATAGCGACTGTATTATGTACCGATTCCGTGATATAGAGACTGTATTATGTACCGATACCATGATATGGCAAAAATGATTGAAGATTATATGATTGTGTGTATGTGTGTCATTACGTTGCGGGGGGAGGGAAGGGGAACAAACAAAATGCCTGTCAAATAAACAGTAATAGCACAGGTAGTTGGAGTCCAATATTGCCAACCACATTATGTACTGAACTGCAGTATCGTGAAAATAATACAAAATTCTATGATTGCATGTATGTTTTTTGGAGGGAAATAAACACGATGTCAGTCAGACATATAGTAATTATTTTAGTTTATATAAATGAAATATAACTTTTCACTTAATGTTATTTGTACATTTATCAGATAATAATATTTTAAAACGAAATAAAGATATAATACTACGGACAGTGTTATAATGAGGGAGTATTGTATCATATCTTGCCTGAATGTAGTTATACCGCTGGAGCAACTTTCAATTTACAACAGTAGATATGCTTATAATGATCTGTGATAATGCAAACAAAAGAGCAAAAATGAAGGTTTGTAGCACATTTTTTTGCAGTATATCAAAGTAATGAAAATTGTTTTCTGTAGAAGAACTCAATCAGCACATGCAAATGTCTGTGCATTCAAACCATCTGACAGTCCAACACTGTCTGGAAAACTCACAACCTTGCCTCTCCAGTTATGCCCATCTTAACAAAAAACACAAAAACTATCTTTCCCCACGTCCACATTTCATCACACAACCCAATTCCTCCCCTTCTCTCCACCATGATAATTATTTCAAAATTACATGGCACATATACCAGCAATATTGCTTTCACAGTAGTTATTCCCTGTAGTTTTACCAACCAAATTAATTTACATTTTAACTGGAAGAATGATACTTTTATTTATATTTAATGCTATCTGATAGATCTGCAAAACTTGGAGAGTAAGACGTGTCGTATAAAGATGTAATAATTATGTAATAATTACAGCAGTTTTAAAGATTAGTTTTACAAAATTTTGCACATTTACAAAACACACTCTATCATTTTATGTAAAATAATCCCAAAATCAAATAAAACAAGTATGTATTTTCAGTTCATGCAGGGATTTTTTAAGGGGGAAGGGACGGATGATCAATGTCTGAAAAAAGGCCTAAATGCCAATGTAAATGGACCTCAGTCCCGGTGTAAAATACCTCAGAATCTTGCAGAATTCTCAATTTTAGCTATTTATTTGGGAAAATTTTATTCCCAACTGATGGAATTCCCCCCCCCCCCCCCCAAAAAAAAAAAAAAAAAATTATGGACCAATCAGTCAAGAAAAGTCCCCCCCAAAATGATGGATCAATCAGGCAAAAAAGTCCCTGTTGGACCAGTCAGTCAAGAAAAGTCCCTGTTATGATTTAGATTATTTGTACAATATTCTCAGTACATTTCATGGAGATAATACAGAAAGAGAAATCATCTTAATTTTCCTTTTGAATTGTCATCATAACTAAATATAAATAAGAGAATGAATGTTTTGGTCATAGCCAAGTTGATTTTGAGTTTAAACTAGAAGCCTCCATCCAGTTAAATAAGTAATATTTATGTATCCATTCATTTCAAAATCGTAAATATCTATGACTTATATGAAAAACAGTTGCTAAAATTGACCAGCAAAGTGTTTTTATATGAACATGTTTGAAATGTACATTTATCCACAGCCAGACAGGGTCAAAGGTCAGGCCAACATTATGTATGGCCTGGAAATTGGAATTGAATTGGACATCATCAGTAGCATACAGCAGCAGCAGCAGGTTATTAGACTTAAAGACATTTATACTTTATATACTTGCATAGACATATATATACTTACATAGACACATTACAGTCTGGCCTAGATATTGACATTGGGTCTCACATCAGTATTAGCATACAGCAGCAGGTGTATGATGCATATGTACTTCAACAGACAGGCTGATGCACTTGCACAGATGGACCAATACAAATTTACTTACTTTATTCAACTTAATACCTCAACATATCTTAATAAGCACATGCCTCTCTTTTTGGTTAAAACTTGCATAAAAATAACCTCTTCTAAAAATAGCCTGTGCCCATTCCTATCATGACTGCTAAAATTCACCTAGAAAATCGTGATTTTCTCATAACCTCCAAACTTGCATGCCTGGTGTACCATTACTACTTAACTTTGTGGGTTGAATCAGTCTCAGAAAATGTATCTTACATGTGTTTTATTTGGTGCAACCATATATTGAGAGGGAGAGAATCAACCTCCAGAGTGGAGCATTCCCAACATAGACAAAGGGAGATAATGCTCCTTATATGCACAGAATGGAAACACTGCTTATAACATTGTAAATGTGTGCTTATTATGATAAGCTTTAAATGTACTCAATAATAATGTTTTAAGTGCACAATGTGAATATTACCTCGAATATGGTATATATGTGCATGTATGTGTGAAGGAATAAAGGACATCCTATTGAACTACAAATTTTGGTATATATGAACCGGCACATGAACATATTCACTTTTCACATATATATATATACAATGTTGTTTTTGTCGAACCTGTCTTGGTGGAAGGTAGACATAGCAATTACATTTGCGCTCATGTGGGTGTCCATACATTTGTACATCTATCTGTTCACACCTTAGATTATGGTCAATGTTAAAGTTTTATACAGATGCAGGGGTGTATATGATCCTTGTGTCCTTCCATCTGACACGCTATCTTGTTAGTGCATCTTGTCCCCAGTTTTTGATGGATTGCCATGAAACTTGGTGAATATAGTGGTTATTGCCTGATGATGCACATGTCAACAGATCTCTGTGCTCCCACAATTTTTATAAGACTTATTGCCCTTTTTGACTTTCAGCCAAATGTAGCGTATGACAATCTTGAGAGTGTAACTAGTCTCACATTTTTCAGTGGAATGGCATGAAACTTGGTAAATGTGATATGTTCATCAGATGAAGATGCACATACAGACAAACCACTTTGCTCCTGCAATTGTTGTTAGAGTTATTGCCCTTGTCTTTAGCTAAATGCAGTGTATGAGAGATTCTTGTGAATGCAACTAGTCTCAGAGTTATTGGCCTTTTGACTTGCTGCTGGATGTAGTGTGTAATAGAATCATGTGAATGCAACTAGTCTCAGAGTTATTGCCATTTTTGACTTGCTGCTGGATGTAGTGTGTAATAGAATCATGTGAATGCAACTAGTCTCCGAATTATTGACCTTTTTGACTTGCTGCTGGATGTACCGTAGTGTGTAATAAAATCATGTGAATGCAACTAGTCTTTCTGATTTTGCCATAAAATTTGGGAAATGTTATGATTGTCATCTGAAGATGTGCATTTTGACAAATCACAGCTCCTATGATTATTAGCTAAATTGGTCATAGACCAGAAGAGCTGTTAGGAAGGCTTTTTATCTGTTGTCCATCCATTAGCACAAGTTTGTTATCACTAATCTTCCTAAAGTACTTGGGGGATTGCCTTGAAACTTAACACACACATTCATCCCAAGGTCTAGTTGGTCCTAAATCAAAATGGTGCTACTTGGACAACCTGTAAAATATTGTTATCACTATTCCTCTTATATTCTTATGATGTCTAGTTGATCTTAAATAAAAGCAAGTTTAGATTAATTTGACATGGCATGGCAGCTATCTTGAAAATCATATTATAGTTACTCTTCTGAATGGAAGGCCATATCGACATTGGGTTTTCACCAGAATTATTATGATGCCGAGTTGGTCATAAATGAAAATGATGCCGATCTGACCTACAACATGGCCATCATAGTGGAGATCTTGAAAATTTTGTTTATGGTACTCCTTCTGAATGGATGGTCATATTGACATGGGGTTTTAACAAAAGACTTCTTACGATGTCTAGCTGTTTTAAATGAAAATGGTGCCACTCCTACATTCAGTATGGCTGCCACAATGGCCATCTTGAAAATCTTGTTATCACTGCTCATACAGAACGGATGATCATATCAACATGTAATTTTCATTAAAAGACTTCTTATAATGTCTAATTGGTACTAAATGAAAATGGTGCCACTCTGACATCCAGTATGCCCTATGTGGTATCCATTTTGAAAAGCCTTTCTCAATACTTCTCCTTAATAAATGGTCATGTCAGCATGGAGTTTTCACTGAAAGACTCCTTATGATGTCTATTTGGTCCTAAATGAAAATGATGCCAGTCTGAGACGATTTGAATGATTTTCTATCCATGATACCAGATTGAAGGTAATGATCATGACAGAGAATTGTGGCCTGCCCTTACATGTATTCTGTGAACATGTAAACTCCAACATGTAAGAAAATATTTTCATTACCAAATTTAGTGCACTGGAGTTTCTCAAGAACATCAGAGATGGTTTCAGTACTCAACAGTTAAAAAGAAGAACAGTCTTATCTTGGATTCCTGGAAATTCTTTTAGGCCAGTAGAGTGTCGATCCCTTCAAGGGACTCGTGTTGTTAGAATTCTTGTCATTTTTTTTATACTATTCTGATAAATTAGCCCTCAAACTTGTATTGGTATTGATGGATGGTTTGGGGTTTGATATCACCTATTCATAAAACATTGAAATTATTGCAGACCGATCTCTCTGCAACAAATTAGTGCAAATATCGAGCAGTTTTAGACACTTACCGGTATTAATCACAGTTCTTGTTACAGTCAGTTGAAGGGCCTTTTGGCAATCTGTTCAGCATATTTCCTTATCAACTGCTATTTTTGACAGCTTGTAAATCCATGTGTAATACCACAACCCTACCTCCTTTTGAATTTTGAATTACCAGTCTACATCTGCAGATAATCAGCTGTTCAATCAATATCGAGGAACCAATCAGATACAACTTCACTCATTTGATATGGTCATTTTAATCATGTAACTTGAGTATCTGTGAATTCATCATGTGACTATCACATGATGAATATCTTGTTATGTGACTATTATCACGGTTCAACAAGACATTAAAATGGCAAAATGGATGGATTAATTGAAAATGTTCTGAGCAATTTGGGTTATTATGTAAAATTGATCCATCCATTTTGTTAGAGTTTTTTTTTTCTGTGTGTCCTGCAGCTGAATTGCAATGTAAAACAGAATCATGTGAATGCAGCTAGTCTTGCACATAATGACAAATCTTTGTGCTTCTGCAACTTTTGTCAGAGTTATTGCCCTTTCTTTACTTTCTGACTGAATACAGTATACAAAGAATTTTGTCAGTGCAGTTACTCTTGCAGTTTTCAGTGAATTGCAGTGAAACTTAGTACATATTATGGTCATCATCAGAAGATATGCATGTTAACCATCATTGTCCTCACACTTTTTTTTCACTATTTTTTTAGAAGAGTTATACACTTACATTTTACTATAGACACATATCTATCATGGAGGTAGAGTGGGTGCTGGTTATGCAGGGTATCATGGAGGTAGAGTGGGATGCTGGATATGCAGGGTATATTTAAGAGAGCAAATCGCTCACCATTCCTCAAGTTTACAGTTTGTAGTGAAAAGTCGGGATTAAACTCAAAGGTTTTCACTTTTTACCTAAACTAAATGGCAGACTTAACAAACGGTAGTCTCTTATTCTAACTAGCAACATGTGAGAGCATGCTTTTAGTAGGTACAATGGGGTTTAGGTCTGTACAATAGGGTTTGGGTGGATCATGCAGAGTATATAAATGTATTCAAGAGATAGAAGGAGCGGGGAGGGAGGGAAAGAGAGACAGAGAGATCTGTATAAATATAATTAAACCTGTCTATAAAGACAACTCCAAGAGTTTGATCTAAATCTGGACTTAATGAACGAGTGATCTTTATATTATACAGGTAAATATGTATCATTTTATGTGTTGATCTATAGAACTTGGTATTTATACACAGATTTTCTTTATATGCAAGCAGTCTGTATGACAAGGTTGATCTATTGTGGATTAATCTATTTTCATTGTTATCAGTTTTAGGATTTTGTAGTTATTGATCTTAATATAAATTTTTAAATTTGTGGATTTGTTTTGGTGTTTAATTTATGGATTTGTTTTGGTGTCAAATTTGTGGATTTGTTTTGGTGTCTACTTTACAGACAATACCTTTTATTGTGTCTTGAAATTCATAGTTTGGAGGAAACACAGTTTTTATAGAAATGAGTACACCATGAACAAGAGCGAAATCACAGACTTTATAGAAATTAGTACACCATGAACAAGAGCGAAATCACAGACTTTATAGAAATTAGTACACCATGAACAAGAGCGAAATCACAGACTTTGGCATGGAAAGACTTCCATCTCTGTGGCCTGTAAACCATCAGCATTTTCAATACCTTGCTTGATCATCAAAATTAGAACTAATAATTTTTTTATTTCTAAGTACATTACTAGCAGGCTGGAAACACAAGAATTGGTTCCATTTAATTGGATACCATTACTTTTTATTTAATTCAAAGTAGATACAAGGCTGTACATTGTAATTGGATACCATTACTTTTGATTTAATTCAAGCAGGTACCAGGCTGTACATTGTAATGGGATGCCATTACTTTTGATTTAATTCAAAGCAGGTACCAGGCTGTACATTGTAATTGGATACCATTACTTTTTATTTAATTCAAAGTAGATACAAGGCTGTACATTGTAATGGGATGCCATTACTTTTGATTTAATTCAAGCAGGTACCAGGCTGTACATTGTAATGGGATGCCATTACTTTTGATTTAATTCAAATCAGGTACCAGGCTGTACATTGTAATTAGATACCATTACTTTTGATTTAATTCAAAGCAGGTACAATTCAAAGCAGGTACCAGGCTGTACATTGTAATTGGATACCATTACTTTTGGTTTAATTCAAAGCAGGTACAAATCAAAGCAGGTACCAGGCTGTACATTGTAATTGGATTCCATTACTTTTGGTTTAATTCAAAGCAGGTGCCTTGCTGTACATTATAATTGGATTCCATTAGTTTTGGTTTAATTCAAAGTAGGTACCAGGCTGTACATTGTAATGGGATGCCATTACTTTTGATTTAATTCTAAGCAGGTACCAGGCTGTACATTGTAATGGGATATCTTTACTTTTGATTTAATTCAAGCAGGTACCAGGCTGTACATTGTAATGGGATATCTTTACTTTGATTTAATTCAAGCAGGTACCAGGCTGTACATTGTAATGGGATACCATTACTTTTGATTTAATTCAAGCAGGTACCAGGCTGTACATTGTAATGGGCAACCATTACTTTTGATTTAATTCAAACAGGTTCCAGACTGTACATTGTAATGGGATACCATTACTTTTGATTTAATTCAAAGCAGGTACCAGGCTGTACATTGTAATGGGATACCTTTACTTTTGATTTAATTCAAACAGGTTCCAGGCTGTACATTGTAATGGGATACCTTTACTTTTGATTTAATTCAAGCAGGTACCAGGCTGTACATTGTAATGGGATACCTTTACTTTTGATTTAATTCAAACAGGTTCCAGGCTGTACATTGTAATTGGATACCATTACTTTTGATTTAATTCAAAGCAGGTACCAGGCTCTACATTGTAATATACTTGTGTACTGTACATTTGCAGACAACAAAGAGACCACTGACTGCAGGGACAAACTTCAAGACTTCCATTATTGCTCTGGTAGAACACTTGGCCACAAAGGTAAAATATTACATATGCTCTTGTTTATTTAAGAAGAGAGAATGGAGGAGGAAAATATATTTTGGGGAACCCATTTATAAATGAAAAGTTATATTATTAAACTCAGTAATAGAGCAATCCAATAATATATGTTAGAACTTTTATTCAATCATTCAGAAGGGTGCAGGTTCCAAGTCTGTCATTGGATCACGACCAAGGCACTGTAATCTACTTTCCTTCGCATGATATGACATTCATGTGTTGATGCGCCATGAAACAAACAACAAGACAAAAACCAATCAAGCAATATTTTGAATCTGAAGTGATACCATATTCTGGGTGTGGATCCTCGTGCTTTTAAAAAGAAATGTAGATATTGTGATACAGTCCATCTGTCTGTCCAATGTACAGAACTCCTCATATACTGTTAGAACTATGCACATGAAAACGGAGTCAATGATAGTCCAATGAGTGTAGATTGTACCAACACTTTTGCGATTCAATAATATTCCTGGGGGTGGGGCTAGGAGTGTAGATATAATTTTACATAAATTTCAAATAACTCCAGAGTTGTATGTGTCACATGTCCCAGAATTGGCATATATGATTAACAACCCAAGGGGGTAATATATTTCAGACTGGGACACCTAGATTATGCACTGGGGTCTTTCCCCTACCCTCGAGAACTTGACCCCAGGGTCATAGCATCACAAATTATGGAGATTCTGACTCTACAAACATATATACACTTACTGGGCATGAAAAGTAAAATGTATACATGCAACTAACATTAACCCCTGGGTTCATCCCTAGACCCCAGGAACTTAGTCTCTGGGGCATTAGCTCAGTTAATAGAGCTTCCGACTCATATTCCAAGGGTTGCGGGTTCAATACCCACCCAGACCAGCCTGGGTCAGCTACCTTGTGTGTCCTTGGGAAAGGCACTTAGCTCCCATTTTATCTGTGTGATATAGTGAATAATGTGTTGAAAGTGCCATTAAAAAACAACCAGCCAATCAACTTAACTTGGAAACTATTTAGATCCCCATCTTATTACCATATATACACTTACCAGACCTTCCGACCCTTATGTAAGTCTTACTGAAATGATCCTTAAAATTATGGACTTACAGAATAAAAGCAGAAAATACAAATTATGATCATTGTGATAGAATCTGAATATTGACTTCTCCAGGTTTGGTCCAGAACATGGTTTTCATATTAAATTCAGTGAAATTCGTCAGGGAACCAGGCTAACTTTACAGAAGCACCTTAGATGCTTTAATCTGCCCATGTTTTTCATGCAAAATGCCTGCAGAATCAAGCTTTTGGTTTTACAATATAGCAATGCCTAGAAATGAAATCCAACAAACGAAAACGCTTTGAAGGCGAAAGGGACAATCAGCCTCTTGAAACATTCAGCCGACACAGAAGTTTAAAAACGAACATTCAGATATTTGGCCATGCTCAGAGTAAAAAGCAGGAAAGGTGACAATTGCATTTAATTTACATCATGTGTCAATTTCAGTATTGCTCATGGTTGGAGATATGATTGCCACTGCCACGTCATAATAATAAAATATAAAAATTACGTCAAGTTGGGAGATCTAGCAAGAAGCCATTTACCTTCATGGAGTTTGGAACTGCAGTTTCTGAAAATGAACAGGAGGTCATTAAGGTCTAAATGTACTTTATGAACTTTTTAGTTAAACACAATGTTCCCTTTGCCTCTTCAGATGACACTTAGGAACTGTTCAAATAACTGTTTTCTAAGTTGACAGTGCAGTGCATAATATTTCATTGCACCTTACTGAAAATTGGTCTAACTTGAGGAAAAATACTGACTGCCTTACTAAGAATGCCTTTTTAGAGTTGGCAGGTCTGCCTTACTGAGCATGGAAAGACAAACTGACTTTGACTTTGGGGCCTTGGAAACAATTGAATCCCAACCCTGTGATCATATAAAAACTTACTGGGCATAAAAGACAAGTTTGTACATTCAACTGACATTGACCCCATGGTCCACCCTTACCCCTCGGGGGTCTAGCCCCAGAGTCATAGCTTCAAAACTAAAGAGATTTCCACACTATAACCATGCACATACTTGTTGGGCATGAAAAGACAAATGCACATACCCAAACATGAAATTTTGAGCTAATTACCTGATTTCAGGTTTTTTGGGTAAAGAAAAACTTATAAGATTTTGTTTGAGTATAGTTTTAAAAAAAGGGGATGTGGGCTATTGTTTGAGTGTAGTATATAAAGGGGATGTGGACTATTGTTTTAGTATAATATAAAAAGAGGATGTGGGCTATTGTTTGAGTATAGTTAAAAAGGGGATGTGGGCTATTGTTTGAGTATAATATAAAAAGGGGATGTGGGCTATTTGAGTGTAGTATAAAAAGGGGGTGTGGGCTATTGTTTGAGTATAATATAAAAAGGGGATGTGGGCTATTTGAGTATAGTATAAAAATGGGATGTGTGCTATTTGAGTATAGTATAAAAAGGGGATGTGGACTATTGTTTGAGTTTAGTATAAAAACAGGATGTGGGCTATTGTTTGAGTATAATATAAAAGTGGATGTGGGCTATTGTTTGAGTAAAGTATAAAAAGGGGATGTGGGCTGTTATTTGAGTATAGTATGAAAAGGGGATGTGGGCTATTGTTTGAGTATAGTATAAAAAGGGGATGTGGGCTATTGTTTCATAGTTTTCAGCTCATTCTCTAATCACCTGATTTCATGTCTGCAACTGATGATTGCACCTTGAGCAGTCCATACCATCAAGGACCTACCTAAGGGACTCAAACTTTGTGGTGAAGATAAAAATGGGGAAGCACAGGGATACAAGTTTACAAACACAGAATTCTTGTTTTTATTACTTTAAATTTTACAAAATTGCAGTTAAAATTGATGATACAACATTTTGCAAGTTAATTATTTACATCTTAAAGGCCACATATATAAATTTTAATAAGAATGCCAGTAAAAACTTAGTTTAGCAGAAATAATCAGCAGAACAAACAACATAGACTCTGATCTGTTGGCCAATTTTGCGATGGCAGATTAAGTGTCTATGATATTTGCAGTTGGACTCCACTTATAAGTGAGTATATAAGGTACTTTGATAAACAGGTGTCCGAGTCACACTGTCATTTTTAATAGACAGCTATAACCTTAAATCTGAGTTTTATGACATTGTGTTCAAATATTTTCAGTAGATCTTTACAATTGTATTGAGCTAATACAGTAAAGCTTGTCATGAGAGACCACCTGTTTTGAGAGACAGATCCTCAATGCATGGATTTATTGATTAGACAGTGTTATGAATTGTCTTGAGAGACCATGATTTTTAAAACTACTGGTATGGATCAGAAGAGCTTATCAAATGATATGTTGTCTGTGCATCTGTTTTCTATTTAGGGAACCACAGTAGCTCAGCTGGAAGAGCGTTAGACTCATAATCCAAGGGTCTTGGGTTCAATATCAGCCATGCCAGCCTGGGATGACTGCCTCAGTGTGTCCTTGGTGAAAGGCACTTAGCTTCCATTTCCTTGGCATGATATAACCAATAATGTGTTACAAGTGCCATTAAAACCAACAAAAAAAACACAACCATCTGTTAACACAAGTTTGTTATCAATACTCCTCCTAAACTACCAGGAGGATTGCCCTGAAACTTTGCACATTCATCCCAAAATATAGTTTGTCCTAAATGGTACCACTCAGATATCCAGTATGGCCACCTCAGTCACCATCTTCAAAATCTGGTTATCATTACTCCTCCTGAATGAATGGTCATATCAGCATGAGTTTTTTCACCAAGAGACTTCCAATGTGACATCCAATATGGTTGTCATGGCAGCCATCTTGAAAATCTTGTTATAGCTACTCCTGAACGGAAAGTCATATCAGCAAGGGAATTTCACCTAAAGACTTCTTATGGTGTCTAATTGGTCCTAAATGAAAAGATCCCAATCTGACATCCAATATGGTTACCATGGTAGCCATCTTTAAGATCTTGTTTACAGTACTCCTCATGAATTGATGGTTAAAACAAAATGAGTTTTTTCACCAAAAGACTTCTTATGATGTCTGGTTGCTCCTAAATGAAATTGGTGCCAATCTGACATCCAATATTGATGCCACAGCAGCCATCTTGAAAATCTTGGTATAGCTACTCCAAAATGGAAAGTCATATCAGCATGGAAGTTTCATGAAAAGACTTATGTCTAGTTGGTCCTTAAAGAAAATGGTGCTGATTTTGCATCAAATATGGACACCATGGCAGTCATCTTGAAAATCATGTTTCAGCTACACCTATATCAACATGGGGCTTCCACCAGAAGACTTCTAATGGTGTCTAGTTGGTCCTAAATGAAAATTATGCTAATCTTAGATCCACTATGGCCATCATAGTGGCCATCTTGAAAATTTGATTAGTACTTCTCTTGAACCGATGGCCATATTGACATGGGGTTCTCAGCAAGAGACTTCTTATGATGTCTTGTTGGTCCTAAATGAAAATGATGCTGATCTAACACCCAACATGCCAGTGGTCATCTCGAAAACATTGTTAACACTACTCTTTGATGGATAATCATATTGACATGGAGCTATTGCTGAAAGATTTGTTATGATGTCTAGTTGGTCCTAAGTGAAAATGGTGTTGATCGGATATCATGGTGGCCATCTTGAAAATATTGTTAACACTACTGCTGAATGGATGGTCTTATTGACATGGGGTTTTCACTAAAAGACTTCTTATGATGTCTAGTTGGTCCTAAATGAAAATGCCCCATCAGCATCGAATATAGCCACTGTGGTGGCCAAATTGAAAATCTCATTGCTTCTCATCCTGAATGGATGGTCATATTATTATGGGGTTTTCACTGAAAGACTTCTTATGGTGTCTGGTTGGTCCTAAATAAAATTGGTAATGATCAATGGTGGCCATATTGAAAATTTTGTGATGACTACTCCTCTTGAATGGATGGTCATATCGACATAGGGTTTTCATTCAAACATTTCTCACTATATGTAGTTGATCCTAATTGAAAATTATGCTTATGTGACTTCCTAAAATTTGATAAATCTTGTAACTGCTATTTCCAAACAAATGGACATATAAACATTTTTTTTTAAAATTCTTTCTTGGAATATATAGTTATTCCTATAATAAAATGATGCTTATGTAACCTCCAAAATGACTGCCTTGATGGCCTTCCAGAAAATTTGCTTATGTGACCCCCAAAATGACTGCCTTGATGGCCTTCCAGAAAATCTGCATATGGAAACAGATGGTTGTATCAACATGGGATTTTCACTAAAAGACTATTATGCAATATGTAGCTGGTTCTGAGTGAAAGTAGTGTTCATCTGACCTCCAACATGGCACCATAGTGGCCATCTTGAAAATCTTGTTATCACTACTTATCTTGCATGAATGATGGCATTGACGTGGGGTATTCACTAAAACACTTCTTGCAGTATTTAATTTGTTCTGAATGAAAATGGTGCAGATCTGACCACCAACATATCCACACTTTTGTGAAGGAGTTTTGAAAGCTGCACATAATTGACCTTGGAGTCAGGTCTAAGGTCATTACTTACATATTTTTCTTTATTGAACTTATGAACACAGGGAATTTTGACCAGACTTTGTATTTAGTTGCATTCCAATGAACAAGTTCATAGTCAGCACTCTGACATTGATTTTCAGGTCAAAGGTCTGGACTCAGGTTTTTAGCTGTCTTGGCTTGTGAGCACAATATTATGAACAAGTATGAATGGATTTTTATCAAATCCAGTTTGTTGGATATATCTGATAAACACCTTCAATGATGCTATTTAAATAACAGTTGTTTTCTTTATTCAAAAAAATATTTATTATAGATTCAACCAAACTGGACAAGTTGATATATCTTAATATTGTCTAGGACAAGTTGATTATTTTCTTTGCATGATATCAGACTCAAAGTCAGAGACCATGACAAAGAATTTCGTCCTGCACTTACAGGTATCTTGTGAACATATTAACTCCAATATGTAAGAAATTATTTGTTTTTGTCCAAATTTGGTATGTTGAAGTTTCACAAGAATGTCAGAGATGGTTTCAGTACTTAGCTGTTAAAAATAAGAAATGGTCTTATCTTGGATTCCTGGAAATTCTTTTCGGACAGCTGAAAATCAGTCTCTTGGAGGGAGTCTTGTTTGGCAAAAGGGGTGGTCTTTCAAGACAGTTTATACTGTGTTTTAAAAGAGAGACCTCTTACCATTTTTATTCACATGAAATTATGTAACAGTAGAATTTTTATGATTTGAAGTGCTGAGGGCAAAGGATTGTTATCTCCATGATTTAGTAGGGTACAGTATATACTCGCAATAAAGTCTAGTCCAACTGTAAACTTCACAGACCTAGATCTGCTGGTGCATTATGCGATGACAGATCAGAGTCTGTGTTGTTTGCAATTGAACTCAATTGATATGTGAGTATATATGGTATATTGTGATTAACTGCCTCCATCATAACTCTGTCTCATCCTAATCCACTTGATCTGTCTTATCCTAATCCACTTGATTGGTCTCATCCTAATCCACTTGATTTGTCCCATCCTAATCACATCCTAATCGACTTGATTGGTCTCATCCTAATCGACTTGATTGGTCTTGTCCTAATCCACTTGATTGGTCTTGTCCTAATCCACTTGATTGGTCTTGTCCTAGTCACATCCTAATCCACTTCATCGGTCTCATACTAATCCACTTGATTGATCTCATCCTAATCGACTTGATTGGTCTTGTCCTAATTGACTTGATTGGTCTCATCCTAATCCACTTGATTGGTCTTGTCCTAATCCACTTCATCGGTCTCATACTAATCCACTTGATTGGTCTCATAGTAATCAACTTGATTGGTCTCATCCTAATCCACTTGATTGGTCTCATCCTAATACATTTGATTGGTCTCTTCCTAATCCACTTGATTGGTCTCGTCCTAATCCACTTGATTGGTCTCGTCCTAATCCACTTCATCAGTCTCATACTAATCCACTTGATTGGTCTCATCCTAATCCACTTGATTGGTCTCATCCTAATCTCATCCTAATCCACTTGATTGGTCTCATCCTAATCCACTTGATTGGTCTCGTCCTAATCCACTTGATCGGTCTCATCCTAATCCACTTGATGGAAATGCACCTATCTTGATACATAAACTGCCCATGTGATAACCATCTGTGAGAAGGATATTGTTTTGGGGACTTTCCACATGGGTCCCTTATTACCACTGGGTCAGGGTTGGGGTTGTTGTGTTAGAGTGGGGAGGGAGTGGGGGATAAAGCATGGGGATTTGCTATGGTGAGCCATGGAAGTAGCTCTAGTTAGAGTGTACAGATGTTTTGAGCTTTTGCGGTCACAGGCAAGAGGAGAATTTATGTAGGACTAAAAATATCATCCCAGTGATATTTGAGTGATAGATACTTAGAATGTTACTATATTAGAAAAAGAATAAAAAATTGTAGATCATGCATTGTGTATCAACAAAAAAAAGGTCACCAGATCATTTGTCATTAAATGCATTTTTTTCTACTTTCATACAGAGTGCAGGGGTAATCAGACTTTGATATTATCTCACTCATATTCTGCATGTCCTGTTTCCAACATTACCACATTATCTTTTGACCTCAATTTCTTGACTGATAGTATGTGCCCTTCTGACCTCATGTCCATGACTCCTCTGCTTATCTTTATGAACATTCTCTAAGTGATAAAGTGTTCATAAACATGATTATAATTATTTTAATCAGGCCCCAAAATAACAAAGAATTCACTCCAACTTTGACTCGGCTCACAATTCTGATGCCTGATTGGTCAATTTTTTTACATCAGCCAATCAAATGTCAGAATTTTTGTCAAGTCTAAGTATGAGTGTCAGAATATTGTGTAATCTCTGGACCAAATTATATTCCTAGTCTCGTTATGTGTAATGACAGTAAAGTATTCAATTCATATAAAGTACAAGTTAATTTTATCAATACATATAGTTTATTATCAAAATTTTGTTGAAATAATTTCAGAAATAAACCATTTTCTATACAGTCAACTGATACAACCACATATTAATCAAACTTTTTTTAAAAGTGGTTTTGGAAAAAGCATTGATCACTATAAGCATGAAGGATGATAATCATATTTTGACAAGTCTTTTTCTTACTTCATGAGAATTAAAATGGACCAGTCTTTTTGCTCACTCTCTTCATCAGAATTCAAATGGATAATATCTTTTTCTTACTTTCTTCATCAGAATTCAAATGGATAATATCTTTTTCTTACTCTCTTCATCAGAATTCAAATGGATAATATCTTTTTCTTACTTTCTTCATCAGAATTCAAATGGATAATATCTTTTTCTTACTCTCTTCATCATAATTAAAATGGACTGAGTCTTTTTTCTCACTTTCTTTATCAGAATTCAAATGGATAATATCTTTTTCTTACTCTCTTCATTAGAATTCAAATGGATAATATCTTTTTCTTACTCTCTTCATCAGAATTCAAATGGATAATATCTTTTTCTTACTTTCTTCATCAGAATTCAAATGGGTAATATCTTTTTCTTACTCTCTTCATCATAATTAAAATGGACTGAGTCTTTTTTCTCACTTTCTTTATCAGAATTCAAATGGATAATATCTTTTTCTTACTCTCTTCATCAGAATTCAAATGGATAATATCTTTTTCTTACTCTCTTCATCAGAATTCAAATGGATAATATCTTTTTCTTACTTTCTTCATCAGAATTAAAATGGACTGAGTCTTTTTTCTCACTTTCTTTATCAGAATTCATTTGAACAAAGTGTTTTTCTTACCCTCATCATCAGAATTCAGATGGACAAGTCTTTCAATATTAAGGACAAGTACTTCTTCAGAGATGCTGCCAAGATGCACTAGTGCACAAATCGGGCAAAATTTTTACAAATTTGCACACTTGGAAAGCAATGATGCGTGAGAACTCCTGCAAATTAGTTTAAAGTCGCACATATAAAAATGTACTCTACGCAATATACCATTTTTATTTAACTGTTAACCCTTAATGTGCTTGTTGCGCCATAAATTGCGCCGCAAGCAGAGGTCTCATAGAACTTGTCTTGTTATCTGTCTTTTTTCTGGTAGGCAACTGTTTACACATCTGAGTACTTCGGCTTGACATGAACGCTTGTTAAACTAAATTTGATTAGCACATTGGGCCCAGGAAGAAACATTATCAAGGTTGAACTTTGCGTTCATGCAGAAAGTTTTACAAATGCATGTTTAAAGTAAGTGTTCCTAGAAAATCAACAATGGCTGACTCCCAGCATGGTTCATCATCGCATGACGATTTAGTTCGGCAAATACTAGCCGATGATAGCAATGATGACAATGATTTTTAAAGTTTTAAAGTATATGAGATAATTGGAACCCAGAAAGTGTTACTGGAAATATAAGTAATTTTGAACCTGAAAATGATGTTGAATACGAGTCTGATGTACATGCTGGATGGACAAAAACAGACAGCATGCCGGTCAACCCCCTTTTAAGCGGTATTTCGAAATTAAATGTCAAAAAGGCAGAATACTAAGCCGAATTAAAATACAGGCAATTTAAAAGTAATGTGCAATTTTCATTTCTGTTCTCAAACAATTCTCTTGTGCTACAAAACTATATAAATTGAATAAATAAGAATCTAAAAATAAGTTAAAAAGTAAGGATATTTATTTTTGATCAGAATACCTGTCTGAACAAGCTGACTGTGGCATTGATGGACTTAAAACCCTAATACAAAAATGTGGAACAGATAAGAAATCTGGCATAGTAGTCAGCAAAGCACTGATTCAGAAAGTGAAACTTTGGCAGAGCTCTTGTTAGTGAAAAATATTATTTTGGAGCAGAGATATCCAAGAGACAATACCTATGAGCTGTTGAAAATTCTACATAACAACCATAAAGAACAGTTTTCCAACTTGTTCAAGCTGGCTTAGCTAGCTATGCATATGTGAAAGGGGGTTCTCAGCACATAACAATATTCATACACAGAAAAGGAACAAATTAAGCTCAGAAATGACACAACAGTTTAATGCTTCACAACTAGAGGAGACATCTTTTGAGAATTTTGATTTCATTAGAGCAGGATGAAAGAAAGAGATATTTATGTGTTAGGTAAATATTGAACTATGGCCATTTCCTCCTCCCACTCATTTTTTTTCCCACTCCCCCCTTATTTTGGTGACAAGGTGGGAGCTCCCCCATTAGATAAAATCCAGGCAGCATCTCTTCTTCTTTATCATATACATTTCTATCAGACTGTCTCAAAAATCTGTAAAATTCTTATTTGTTGAAATTTCTTCACAGAACATTTTTACAAACCAAAACACCTCCTATGCCTTGAACTTCAAGATGTCTGTGGAAGAATAACTATTCACAAATTTATATTTGGGAAATTAGTATTTGACAGAGAAATGCGGTATACTGGTCATTGTGGTTCCCAAGAAAATATATGTAAATAATTTAAAGTTCTACAGTTTTATCAAGGATTAAAGTTCATTATTTGTGTGGAAATAAAAAAATCCACAAATTTGTAACCTCAACAAAAATTTTCAGATCATTTGGTTCCAAAAATAGTAATCTGAATGAAAATACTTTATAAAATTTTAACTCTACAGAACTTTCCGATCCAGTTTTACGCAGTTGCATGAACAGCAACATAAATAAAGATTTTTCAGTGATGCTGCAGTGTATTACAGTACCAGTATTATTTAATCTCTGCAATAGTTTTTCTTAAATATGTGTTGATTTTGATAAATAATTGTGTGGCAGAGGGGGGGGGGGGATGATTGCAAACACTGTTTTGGCATTTATAACCAGTAAACAATTATTTCATTATATTTTTTAAATGCAGAAATGATAAAGGGGTTGTGTAATTGTATGGGTGATTAAAAGAGAAAGAGTGATTGAAAGACTTTTCCTTGGTTGGCACTAGAATTTCACAAGTTGTCACATTTTGCCCTGAAAAATACTGATAGGTTTCAAAGATAAATCCTGATATGTTGTAAAATAAGAAGTATTGAACTCGGGAATTTTCCATTCTGGATCATCTCCTGTTCAACTTTAGTTATTGCCTATTATTGATTAGTAGTGCCTAAATTACGCATTTCTGCATGTTCCATGCGAAGAAATTTTGTCCTTCGCAATGTTTATTCAGCTTTGAAAACACATTACACTAATGGACATCAGCAGTTTGAGGGCAAAAATCTGCAGAAAACAGCACAAGCACCTGAATTTTCAATTTCAGAATATGTTGTTTTTGTTTAAATGAATTGCCATATGAAAATTTCCATCGCCAGTTGCTAGTACCAACATAGCCTTAACTTTTTATTAGCATTGGGACCTAAAGTGTATTAAATACCAATTATACTCGCGTATAAGCCAATAGCAACTGCAAACTGCATGTACCCAGATCTACCATCGCATAATGCGCTGGCAGATCTGGCTCTATGCATTTTGTAAGGACTAATCAGTAGAACAAACAACATAGACCCTGATCTGCTGGCTCATTATGCGATGGCAGATCAGGGTCTGTGTTGTTTGCATTTGGACCTGGCTTATATGCGAGTATAGACGGTAGGTCTTTACTAACCTGTCTTTTTTTATAACCCTTTAGGAGCCTCACTATGTGCGATGTGTCAAACCAAATGACATCAAATCTCCCAGCAACTTTGATGAGGAGCGAGTTAAGCACCAGGTGCTGTATCTGGGTCTGCTGGAAAATGTACGAGTTCGGAGAGCAGGATTTGTGTACAGGGCCAAGTATAACCGCTTCCTGGACAGGTTAGTCTGATATTTCTGTCCCTTTGCTGATGGCATTGATATTGGTATTGGTGTCGGTGTTAGCATTAAGTTTTTACATTTAGCTACTTAATATTAGCTCTAATAGTCATAGACCAGAAGAGCTTATGGGATGGCCTGTTGTCTGTCATCTGTCATCCGATGTCCATCCATACATTAGCACAAGTTTGTTATCCCAACTCCTCCAAAACTACTTGGAGGATTGCCATGAAACTTTACACACATATTCATCCCAAGGTCTAGTTGACCCTCAATGAAAATGGTGCTGCTCAGGCATCCAATATGGCCACCACAGCAACCATCTTGAAAGCCTTATCGCTACTTCTCCTGAATGGGTGGTCATATCAGCATGGGGACTTCACTGAAAGACTTCTTATGATGTCTAGTTAGTCCTAAATGAAAATGATGATGATCTGATGTCTAATATGGCCTCAATGGCAGCCATCTTGAAAATGTTATTGATACTTCTCCTGAACATATTGAAAATCATGTCTCTAATTCTCCTGAATGGATGGTCATATCAACATGGAGTTTTCACAGAAATTCTTCTAATGGTGTCTAATTTGCCCTGAATGAACAAGGTGCCAATCTTACATCCAATATTGCCACCACATTGGCGAATTTGAAAATCGTAGTGCTGAAGAATATTAGTGATGCTTTCAACACTCAGCGTTTAAAAAGAAGAAATGGTCTTATCTCTAATTCCTGGAAATTTTCTTTGGCCAGTAGAGCGTCAGTCCATTTGAGGGATTATTATGTCCCTAATGCAACCCTTTGCCATTCATCATATCACATAACATTCATCACAAATTTAGAATCTACTCAGTAACTTTTGAAGGACTTAATGGGTTAACAAATTTGGTATGAGGCCTTACATTTGCAGGAGATGCACTTTTAGTTCTACCTGTTATTATTCTAATCCTAGAATGAAGATCTTTCAAGTCTTTAGAAAGGATACTGATTGACCATCCAATATGGCTGCCATTACTATAAATAGAAAAGCCTTTAAACAACTTCTCCAAAACCAAAGAATAGAATTTGACCGATCTTGATAGAAAGCATCCTGACGGGAAGACGTTTAAAATTTGTATATATGTTCCCAATGAGTTTTCAAGTATGGCCACCATCTCTAATAATATAAAAACATTTAAATGACTTCTTTTTAAAAACTGCTCAACTGAATTTGTCAAACATTTGACAAAAAGCATAGAGGACTTTCATTTTTGTACAACAAATGCTGATCTGCCATCAAATATGTCCACTGTTGCTTTGAATATAAAAACCTTTAAACAGTTTTTTCATTAAAAAAAACTGCTCAACAGAAGTTAAGCCAAATGTGACAGAAAGCATCCTGGCATAGAGTCTTTCAGTTTTATAGAAACAATACCAATGCACCTTCAGATATTACATCATTGCTAAAAATATAATATATAATATAATATAATTAGACCAATCCACCTTCAGATATTACATCATAGATAAAAATATAACATATAATATAATATAATTATACCAATCCACCTTCAGATATTACCTCATTGATAAAAATATAATATATAATATAATATAATTATACCAATCCACCTTCAGATATTACCTCATTGATAAAAATATAAAAACATTTAAACCGCTTTTGAAAATACTGCTAAACAGAATTTGACCAAACTTTACAGAAAGCATTCTTGCATAAACGGTTTTCAGATTTGTACAAATGATGCCAATTCACCAGTGAAAGTAGAAAAATATTTACACAACTTTACCTCAAAAAACTGCTGAACAGAATTTGACAAACTTTTACCCAAAGCATCCTGGCATAGGGCCTTTCAGTATTGGACAAATGATGATGACACGCCATCAGATATGAATGAAAATACAATAAATAGAGAAAAATTGAAATAATTGTTTTCATAACATATACAGTCAACAGCATTAGAACAAATTTCAACAGAAAGCATCCTAGTGACCCAGAATTCTTGGCCAGCTGCTCTTGCATTTGGCTGTTAGACAGATGTCAGCCAAGTGAGTGATCTCAGGTCCACTTTGGTCTTGTGTTAATTCTCATTCAGCATGTCAGCACAATCTTGGCTATATAGCACCAGTTAAACGTGAAGTAAAAAAAAATGGTAAAAATTGCAAAATAACTTTAAAAAGATAAACCTTTCCATATACACACCAACCGATAAATTTGTATGTGATTTTGGGTTGCATAGATCCTTAGTTATGTAAAAATATCAGTTATTCAAAATGTTAAATACTTTAACATTTCATCAAGCAATCATCCTTAATAAGGTATTATATTTTCACAAAATAATATGCTCTCTTTATAGGTATAAGCTGATCTGCAAGAGCACTTGGCCAAATTTCCGTGGCAATGAAGTTGATGGGGTGAGGATGATCATCAAAAGCCAAGGGTTTGAGAAGGACGTTGCTCACGGCAAATCCAAAATTTTTATCCGATCTCCACAGACCTTGTTTGCTCTCGAGGAGGCTAGAGACAAATACATTCCATACATCATTGTGTTCCTGCAAAAGGTAGGGCAGATTTGAATTTTTAAGGGGGTTCTCAAGGGCTGAAAATATGCCCCTATCCCAAAGTATATGAGCTTCAGTTGTAATGTAAAATATTCAAAATCATGCAGAATTCCTAATTTGATACTAATGGAGACAGAATCTGTGGTAGTGTAGTGGTTAGCATGCCGGACTTGCAACCAAAAGGGTGCAGGTTGAAATCCTACCACAGGATCAGCCCAGGTCAGCAACCATGGTGTGTCCTTACGCAAGACACTTTACTCCAGTTCCCTCAGCATTAAATGATCTACTTGTTTTGCTGTGGTGTAAAACACCAACCAACAACCAACCAACCAAATTTAAGGAGTGTATTCCTGAAAATGGGTTATATTCTTTTACCAAAATGACAGGGCCTGGTCCCATTTGCAATTATCCAAGGAATATGACAGGGCCTGGTCCCATTTGCAATTATCCAAGGAAAATCTCTGCATATTCTTCATACAGTCTAACTTTGAAAAGTTTGAACTGTTGAGGGCCAAAAAACTCTTTGCTTGATCTTTTGGTTGCTGTGACCATTTGATATCGCAGAATGCTTTATGGTGGAACTTATTTTGGCAAGTGATTAATGCTTATATCAGAATTTGAACATATTTGTTTGCTGTACAAAAGTCCTTATCATGGTGTTGCTACTGATGTCTGGAAAAGATATAAAATAAAAATATCAAAACCCCTTTTATCTTGCACACACAGACATACAAAATTGTGCTTCTGGAACATTCAAGCAAACGGAGCAATAACTAAGGTCTTTCAGTGGTAAAAATCAGTGCATTTTTTTTTTATTTTTAGTTTCACACCTACTCGAACAGGTACAATGCCATATATTAATGACAAAATGAACCTGTACCTTTGTATTTTAATGAGTTATTTTACTTTTTGTAAAACTATTAAAAACTATATTAAAAAACAGTTAATAATCACATTTCAATGTAACAGTGAGTAAATAATGTTTTCTAGATGCATTTTAAACTGTTATGTATTAAAGAAAGAAGCAAAATAACAAATTTTAGTGGAATTGTAGCATTTTGTAAAAGAAATAAAAGTTTAGTAGAAACACACAAAGAGTATACAATTATCTCCAGCAATTTAAAACAAAAAATGTAACTTAAGAAATGTGTCAAAAGAAAATAAACCTGGAGATTGTACCGTCAATTGATTCAACCTTTCATTACATGAGGTCAGAAACCAAGTTCGAAACAGAGTTGCATCCCCTAATATGAAAAGAGCCTTAAAAGCTTCAGTTGTACAAGGGAGGGTAAAGATATGGAATTTTGTTTGTAGTTCTCTCCCTTTTTACAATGGAAAAACCTTAAAAAAGAAAGAGCCTCTTCATTTGTATACTCCTGTCAAAAGGCAGAGCATGTTATGTTGTGATGATGTCTATCTATCCATCCATCTGGCCATCTGTCTGTTACCAATTTGGTTTCCACACAATAAATTTAGTTCTTCATCATATACAGTTACCAAACTTTGTGGATGGCTTGCAATTGTTGTAAGAAAGAACCCCCATTGATTTTGGAATCCAAAGGTCAAGGTCACTGTGACTGAAATAAAAAATTAGTTTCTGCACAATATTATTGGTTCTACATGACACATACCTCAACCAAACTTTATGGATTGCTTGCACTTGGGATAAAGAAGAGAGTCAAGGTCACTCTGACTGACAGAAAAAAAAATGATTTCTGTGCAAAAATATGTTATTTACATGGGATGGGTGTATTATGTGCTGTTCACAGTACTCTTGTTACATATTTATTTATTTACTATATATATATAAAGTCAGCATTTGGTAGCAAACCAGGTCTTTAAATGCCTTCTTTCTAGCACAAGGTACAAAGATACATAGATTATGAACAAGTAAGAAACAGAGAAAACTTTCTCCTGACTGGTTCAGGGTTGAGGAATAGGTCAGCAGTAATTTACCTCCTGCATTAATGTAAGAGGAGAAAAAAAAACAGGCAGCTAGTAGTAGTATTGTTATTCCTTTGTACTATTTAACAGTAATAATATTTATGCGAATGTAGTCAACGGACCCTTTTCACCATCTCCAGTAGGAGCATCCTTTGCCTTGTATTCCATGATAGGTACGAATCAAAAGCAAGGCAAAAGGTGTCTGCCTGACAGCAACACAAAGAATACTGTGAAACATTATATGTTGCTCTCATGTATTTTTGTATTAAATTTGAAATGATCATCCATTTAGCTCATTGGGTACATTGTTTTTTCCTATTTAAAAAAAAAAAATCTCTTTTATAAACTCGCCTGGCCATAAGGCCAAGTGAGCTTATGGTATGACCCTATGTTCATCATGTATTGATCAACAATTGCAATTTAAACTTCTTCTTAAAAAGATCCAGACCAATTTTTACAAAATTTGGCACAGAGCATCTTGGCATGAAAAGCTTTTAAATTTGTGCAAATTAGTATGTTGCCATTACGTAAAATAGTAAAACCCCTGTAAACAAATTCTTCGCTCAAACCGCTGAACAGAATTTGATACAATTGGAAAGATAGAATCCTGAAACTCCATTCAAGTTTTGTACAAATGATGCCAATCCACATTCAAATATGGCCCCCTTTACAACAAATAGAAAAGTGACTGTTACAGAAGTAGAAAAATCTATAACTGACTTGTTCTCCAAAACCACTGAATAGAATCTTACCACACTTGACAGAAAGCATCCAGGCATAAAGACTTATCAGACTTGTGCAAATGATGCCAATCTATCATCAAATATGGTTACTGTTGCTAAAAATAAAAACTTAAAATTAATTCTCATAAACCCCTCAGCAGAATTTGACTAAATTTAACAGAAAGCATCCTGGCATAAAGGGCATTCAGATTTATACACATGATGCTGATCCACCATCAGAGATGGCTGCTATTACTAAAAATAAAAGAATAGTGTAACCAGTGGGAAGCAATCTATTATGAGGGCTATTGAGAATCAGGTTTGGGTTTTGGATTGTCCCCCCTTGCAGACAAATTTAAAACAGATTTGTAAAAAATAATTTTAGAATACATAATTCATAAATTAAGTAAAATGAGTTATTTAAATTAGCAAAATAATACACCTTAAGGTTTAAATTTAATAATCTGAAATTGAAGTAGAAGAAAAATGGAACACTTAAATATAACAAGTAACACTCTAAGTAGATGAAATAAATTATGATGAGATTAGCTTAGTAAACAATGGAGTGCATGCAAACTTGGGAGTGGATTTACTGTATTGTGTAGGTAAGACACCTTACCCAAAAGCCTTGTAGGCAAAATGCTTTAAAGAGAGCTCAGCCCAGCCAAATCAGTTGATGTGCATGTGTTGCAAAAGACAATACAAAAACCAACATTAGCTAACCAAAGACACTAAATATTTTAAAATGATATTCTCATATTAAAATGTCCTAAACATTTATTGTTTTTGTATTACAAGTATGTATATGCATTATTTTAATGCATTTCATATATTAAATGCCATTATTCAGAAATTATTTTAAATTCATATTTTGTATTTTTTGCTGTTAATAAAGAAAAATAGCAACCCAATATGGTTTATCTTGAAATACTTCCAGATGTTAATTACCTTTATTATGTAGATGTTAATTACCTTTATTATGTAGATGTTAATTACCTTTATTATGTAGATGTTAATTATCTTTATTATGTAGATGTCAATTACCTTTATTATGTAGATGTTAATTACCTTTATTATGTAGATGTCAATTACCTTTATTATGTGGATGTTAATTACCTTTATTATGTAGATGTCAATTACCTTTATTATGTAGATGTTAATTACCTTTATTATGTAGATGTCAATTACCTTTATTATGTAGATGTCAATTACCTTTATTATGTAGATGTCAATTACCTTTATTATGTAGATGTTAATTACCTTTATTATGTAGATGTCAATTACCTTTATTATGTAGATGTTAATTACCTTTATTATGTAGATGTCAATTACCTTTATTATGTAGATGTCAATTACCTTTATTATGTAGATGTCAATTACCTTTATTATGTAGATGTCAATTACCTTTATTATGTAGATGTTAATTACCTTTATTATGTAGATGTTAATTACCTTTATTATGTAGATGTCAATTGCCTTTATTATGTAGATGTCAATTACCTTTATTATGTAGATGTCAATTACCTTTATTATGTAGATGTTAATTACCTTTATTATGTAGATGTCAATTACCTTTATTATGTAGATGTTAATTACCTTTATTATGTAGATGTCAATTACCTTTATTATGTAGATGTTAATTACCTTTATTATGTAGATGTCAATTACCTTTATTATGTAGATGTTAATTACCTTTATTATGTAGATGTCAATTACCTTTATTATGTAGATGTTAATTACCTTTATTATGCAGATTTCCAGAATTTCCATTTCACCAGATGAATACACTAGAAATATTCCATCCATAAAAAAGAATTATTAAAGAAACCAAAAAACAAATTAATTCTAGATTTTCTTAATGTTGTGACTAGATTGCATTTCCTTTTATTCATAGGTAACAGTATTAGACATCATTATCATTAAAGGTAAATCATGATTCAATAATGGGTACCATTGCATTCTTTTTGCTAATTGTAGTCTGTTTATATTTAGAGCAAGTTATATCAAATTATTTATCGTATTTGCCGGCCTATATGTTGTTTGTTCTACTGATTAGTCCTTACAAACTCTATCTGCCGGTGCATTATGCGATGACAGATCTGGGTCTATGCAGTTTGCAGTTGGTATCGGCTTATACGCGAGTATATTCGGTAGCTATAATTTGTTATAGATATATAATTTGTTATCCCCAAACTAATATTACATATCACTCACAGGTTAAAATAGGACAAAGTTGATAAAAAAAATGAATGCAAGATTGAATTCACTCAATGAAACTTTTTCAATGCAGTTGAAGGGGGGCACATTTATAAGAAAAAAAATATACCTAAGTTTTAAACCCCCACCCCCACCCACCAAGTTGAATTTTCTAAGCACCCTGAATGCTTATTACTTTAGGTTGAATATGCTAAGTTATGCAATTTGTAATCAAATATGGTGTCAGTCAAATCATGTTAATATTTCAATAATTTGAATCTTTAGATAATTTTGTTCATCTTTTTGTAAATATAAAAAATACAATTATTATTCTCAATAAACCTAATATATTTGTCTGCATCTGTCTCGTAACTGGGTTCAGTTAATACCACTCTGCTATCGTAAGTTTGAATAAAAAAAATGATGGCACAGTGTATAAAGATAAATAGCATTCAATATACAAGATCTGTGCTACTTAATTTAATATCTATGATATATTGCTGTTGATTTTTAACCCGAAAACTGGTAAAAATGTTGAACATTTATAAAACAATTTAATGTGAGAAATAGCAAAAGTGCCAGTTAATGATGGAATTTTTTTTTTTTTTCTTCTAAATAATTAATAATTGAAGTGTTAAATGAACAGAATATTCCTTGATCTGCTGGTGTATCATGGACAGGTAGATCAGGGTCAATGTTGTTAAATGGAAATTATAAGTAGAATGAACAACATAGACCCGAATCTGCCAGTACATTGTGATTTTTGCTGTTTGCTGTTGGAGCATGAAACCAGAAACATGCATATTATTTTTTCCATGCAAGGGGGCCCCAGGTGTCCAAGTGGTCAAAGGTGCTTGCCTTTGCAGATCACTGACATCTCACCTCTGTCCATGTGGATTTGAGTCTGGGCTTGGCCAATGTGGGTATGTGAGAAAGATTGCAAATAGCTTCCTGTGGGTCAGTGGTTCTTGCTGGGATCTTCCCCGGGTTTTTCCTCCACCAAATATACTGACCGCCATGTATATAGCCTGTCATGTGCTGAAAAATGGCGTTAAATTCACAAAACAAACAAAGAAACATTCCTCGCAAGCAAATATGCTAACATTCCTGAATAATGCAATGAGATTTAATTTCAGTTGTGGCGTGGTGGCCTTGCCAGGCGTAGAGCCAAACAGATGAGAGCCATCTACATGATCATGGCCAAATACAAGCGCTACAAGATGCGAACATACATCCTTAGTCTTGTACAGCTCTTCAGGTATGTTATAACAGATCCGTGATTTCATGAATTGTAATTGGAGTTATCTCCCATTTGTAATAACTGTATCACACAACTAATTGAATTCACTATTGGTTATCATATAATAGATCCATAACAAAATCAAGGATTTTCTTTTTAACAATTCTTACTTTTTCTCAGTTAACAGATTTTTTCAGGATACATAACATTGCAAGGAGAGAAGAACATTGTGTGCAGTAAAATAAGTAATTACAGCCTCTTAGAATGCTTTCCTATAAAAACTGCATGTAAACATCATAGTTTAAGTGCCTTTTTCGACATTACTGTGGAAAAAATATACATTTATCTGTTAAACAGTCTCCAAGAAACTAATATCATAACAAAGTATTGCAAACATGTATCTATTACCACCAAAAAAAAGAAATCAGAAAACATTAAGAATATTTCTAGGCTTTGAGCATCCTCTGATAGATATAAACCTGAGGTACTGATTTCTCTCAGCTATAAAATTAGTTAGATATTTGGGAGACATAAAATATATTGAGTCAAAAAACAATGGTGGGCTATATTCTTTTTAACATGATACCTACTTGTACTTAAGTAAATACAATATATCATGGTATCCTTTCCAGATATAAAGCCTAACATATCATAGCCATGTATCATGGTATCCTTTCCAGATAGAAAGCCAAAAGATCAGAGCCATATATCATGGTAGCCTTTCCAGATATAAAGCCTAACATATCATAGCCATGTATCATAGTATCCGTTCCAGATAGAAAGCCAAAAGATCAGAGCCATATATCATGGTAGCTTTTCCAGATATAAAGCCTAACATATCATAGCCATGTATCATAGTAGCCTATCCAGATAGAAAGCCAAAAGATCAGAGCCATGTATCATGGTAGCTTTTCCAGATATAAAGCCTAACATATCATAGCCATGTATCATGGTAGCCTTTCCAGATATAAAGCCTAACATATCATAGCCATGTATCATGGTAGCCTTTCCAGATAGAAAGCCAAACAGATCCAAGCCATATGTCATGGTAGCCTTTCCAAGTAGAAAGCCAAACATATCAGAGCCATATACAATGGTAATCTTTTTAGATAGATAGCCAAACAGATCAGAGCCAAATATCATGGTAACCTTTTTAGATAGATAGCCAAACAGACCAGAGTCATATATCATGGTAGCCTTTCCAAGTAGAAAGCCAAACAGATCAGAGCCATATATCATGGTAACCTTTTTAGATAGATAGCCAAACATATCAGAGCCATGTATCATGGTAGCCTTTCCAGGTAGAAAACCAAACAGATCAGAGCCATATATCTCTGTAGCCTTTCCAGGTAGAAAGCCAAACAGATCAGAGCCATATATCTCTGTAGCCTTTCCAGGTAGAAAGCGAAACAGATCAGAGCCATATATCTCTGTAGCCTTTCCAGGTAGAAAGTCAAACAGATCAGAACTATATATCATGGTAGCCTTTCCAAATTGAAAGCCAAACAGATTAGAGCCATATATCACTATAGCCTTTCCAGGTAGAAAACCAAACAGATCAGAACCATCTACCAAATTATGGCCTAATTCAAATGTCCCAAGGTCTGGTCTTGCATTCACACACTTTTCAGGGCCACATTTTTACTGCCCCACTGCAAATCTGGTGATGGCATATTGTGTAACTCTTATCCCTCTGTCTTTCTGTCTGGTAAAATTTTGCATTTAAGTCAAATTTGAGGCACTGCAGTGGAGCATTTGTGTTTCATGTACAGTTTTCTAGTTTAAAATAGAATGGGAATCATGATTCGGAATCCAGATCCTGTTTTAGGATTTTTTATTATTGCCAATTAAAAAAGAACCATACTAATACAGTGTGATTCAGAATTACTCTAAGATAGCAGTAATTTTTTAATGCAGACAAAAAGACCATTATTTAAATTTGTCAATTGTAAAAAATTTTACTGTGTAGATGTATTACCGTATATACTCGCGTATAAGCCAAGTCCAAATGCAAACAACATAGATCCTGATCTGCCGTCGCATAATGTGCTGGCAGATCAGGGTCTATGATGTTTTTTCTACTGATTAGTCCTTACAAACTGCATAGACCCAGATCTGCCAGCGCATTATGCGATGGCAGATCTGGGTCTATGCAGTTTGCAGTTGGTATTGGTTTATACATGAGTATAGACAGTATATATTTTAACCGAAGATAACATTTCAGATTGTATGTTGTACAAGGTATTTTAACAGCTTCATAAACTGGAAAAATTGCAGATGTAATAAGATAAACAGTATCATTGGCAGCCATAGTGAAGATCACTTCGAATGAATGAGTATGTTTGTATATTTAGTCAAGCATAATTCTGATTCCCATATAATCCTCACAGACAATCATTTTCATTAATTTTAATTAGTCATTCCCTATTGAACAGAATGCTTTTTACTTGGCTTCAAGGCATGTAGCCTATATTATGCATTCACAGGATGCAATAGTCTGCCGTATTGGCTCTATTCAAGGCATGTAGCCTATATTATGCATTCACAGGATGCAATAGTCTGCCGTATTGGCTCTATTCAAGGCATGTAGCCTATATTATGCATTCACAGGATGCAATAGTCTGCCGTATTGGCTCTATTCAAGGCATGTAGCCTATATTGTACATTCACAGGATGCAATAGTCTGCCGTATTGGCTCTATTCAAGGCATGTAGCCTATATTATGCATTCACAGGATGCAATAGTCTGCCGTATTGGCTCTATTCAAGGCATGTAGCCTATATTATGCATTCACAGGATGCAATAGTCTGCCATATTGGCTCTATTCAAGGCATGTAGCCTATATTATGCATTCACTGGATGCAATAGTCTGCCGTATTGGCTCTATTCAAGGCATGTAGCCTATATTATGCATTCACAGGATGCAATAGTCTGCCATATTGGCTCTATTCAAGGCATGTAGCCTATATTATGCATTCACAGGATGCAATTGTCTTATGTATTGGCTCTATTCAGGCATGTAGCCTATATTATGCATTCACAGGATGCAAAAGTCTGCCGTATTGGCTCTATTCAAGGCAGATATTTCTAAATTTCTTTTGTTTAACATATATTTTAGAATCAAGATAGTGGACTGAAAGTGCCATAATTGAAACAAATCTTAGAGATTCAGATATCTTGCAAAAATGCAGCCCAGTACTCAAACACTTGACAGCTTTGATTAGACTGTTAATAAAGTTCTTATCTCAATCAGCAGTCAATCTTGTTCATGAAACTTGGGATGGGATATATCTCTATGAGAACAATATTCAGTCACATTACTTGGTCATGGTGATCTATATGTAATATTTCAGCAGCAGTGGTTTGACTTTTTGTTAAAATCATACATCACTAATATTCATTTTACATTCAATAAACTTGGTTAGTTTGGATGTATCTCAATATAGGACACATGGTACTAATTCAGATCGTGTAGTAAACGTATGCAAACATCATAATATTGAAAATTAAATAACTTTCAGTTTCTAAGAACTCGTGACCAAACCTGTATCTCACAACATAGAACCATCCATGATGTATGCTTCCGTGTTGATAAAGTCATAAGGGTCATGTCATTTTATAACACTACATGTGCTAGTAACTTGTATTATCCATTTCACACCTTAGGAATAAATTTTCGCTATTCAGGTCCCTAAACCAAGCTGCTGAAAAGCCTGATATTGCATCAAATGAACCTTTTTGCATTCTCATTTCAATTAATGAAAAGATCATCTTTGAAAAGATGTTTTTACTTAATTTTTACTTATTATTATCAACCAGACAATGCATTCCAAATATATGCTCATATTATGTTTATCCACTTCTAGACTGGTTCTAATCTTTTTGTATAATTAGTACTCTGAGTTCTATATCCACCCTTGATTTCCTTCACAGCCCTTTATGTAGTCCATAAGTAAATAGTGTACTCAGTCCTGCTTTCAGGCAACATTGAACTACTTGAGATTCATTTTTAAAGATCAGAATTTTTTTTTACAATAAATATGTCCAGTGAAGAGTTCCTTTGTTTCTTATCACTATATATTTCTCTACACTTTAAGATTATCATAGTATGTAATAAATGAGTAAAATGTCAACATGAACACCTGTATGTGTATTTATGTGTTCAGAAAAGGAGATTGATATGCCAGAAATTACTTAAAATTTCCCTTGAACACATGATTTGAAACTAAGGTAATTTTTCATACCCTCTAATTTTTCATTCACAGTCGAGTCATAAAGTCATAATTATTTGTTGTACTAATATTTTTTGTACATTAAAGTTGGTTTTATAATTGAAAATTTATATTTTCTTGTACAAAATGCTGTCTAAAATCTCAAAATCAATGTGTTTGAGAATTATTGTATACATACAAATATTGTAGGGAAAAAAAACAGCCAAAATAAAGCAGATCTATACTTAAAATCTGTTCTCTGCATCACTTATTTTTTGCCTGCCATTTTTTTTGTATATTTATTTTAAGATTTTCTCTTAAATACAATTGTGTGTAAAAACGTATTTGTTATTTTCAATAAAATCTACATTTAACTGAAATTACTACAATAACTTTGGCCTTCTTGTACATCTAATCATCAGGTATAGATCTTTCAAATCAAACTAAAAAAAATACATACCAGGTTCTTCGCAGAGATCTCAGTTTGGATCAAGGGTTGACAAATATTTACAGTACTTCACGTCTTCCAGTTTGCAAATCTTTTTATATATCATAATGAAATAGTCTCTGTGGTTATAAATGAGTTAGTACCTTTTTTCACAATGACGTGATGATTATGTACACATGAGCTTTGTGTTACAGAAATCAGAGAACCTTGTAAGTGAAAACAGCAAGGGAAGCAATCAGGAGTTGAAGAACTAGCATAATATATGTTCCATATGAGGGGTGATATTTGAGTATCAATAGGTAATGCTTGTATGAATGCATCAGACAACAGTTCACATCTGCAGTCTTAAGATTTTTATCTACCATTCATGTACCAAGATTAATGTATCTTCTCTATAGAGCCTACATTATATCCCACCTTTATCCCTTAGGTCAAACTCTTAAGGCAATAAACACAGTTTACTAATAAAAAAAAAAATTAATAATTTTTTTGGACATGTGCTGCTGGGTATATATTTTCAATCTTTCTTTGTTTCATTTAACAGTGTTTTATTTATGTTAATGTATATGGTACAGGGTAATGCAAGGTGCTTTCTTGTGTAAGTTTCTTAACCAGTGGCACCTTTGTACTCTCCAACAGAAGTGTAAGAACTTTGAACTCAGAGTAACAACTAACATGAGCAACATACACCCATATCTGCCATCGCATAATGCGCTGGCAAATCTGGGTCTATGCAGTTTCTTAGGAGTAACCAGAAGAACAAAGAACATAGACCCTGATCTGCCAGCACATTATGTGACAGCAGATCAGGGTCTATGTTGTTTGCAGTTGCACTCGACTTGTAAGTATATACAGTAACCTTCATTGTAAATGCATTCATGGAACAATTGTAAGGCTTTAGTTGACTACAGGGCACATAATACTAATTCAGTTTCTATTATAGTAAACCTATGGAAACACCATAATATTGAAAATTAAAAATTAAATAACTTTCAATTTATAAAATCTCATTATTAAACCTATATATCATGGTACAGAACCAGCCTTGATGTATTCTTCACTGTTGAGAAAATCATATGAGCTACGGCATTTTAAAAACAACATGTGCATGAAACGTGTATTACATATTGCACAAACAACTGCTTTCATTAACCAAGTTACCATATATATTCACATACAAACCCGGTCCAAATGCAAACAAACATAGACTCTGATCTGCCATCGCATAATGCATCGGCAGATCAGGGTCTATGTTGTTTGTTCTACTGATTGGTCCTTACAAACTGCATAGACCCCGATCTGCCGGCGCATTATGAGATGGCAGATCTGGGTCTTTGCAGTTTGCAGTTGGTATCGACTTATATGCGAGAGATATGAAGTATGTAGGTCTTTGAAAATATCACTGAGTTTTTATTCTAGATTCTTTTCCTAGCTTAAATGACGGAACTCTTTTTCAGAAATGTCCGGAACATGCGAGACTACGGAAAGAGCCTCAAGTGGCCCACACCACCTCAGGTACTGTCTGGACTAGTTGTAGAACTGAGGAAAGTTCACAGTAGGTAGGTATCTGAAACAAGCATTATGTTTCTGTGCACATTATAACAAGAACTTCACATATTTGTTGAATTACTTTGATGATTGGTCACATGCTAAATTGCAGCAGTAAAATTGACTATAAATTGTAATAAAAAGGCTGGCATGATGGTGACATAATTCTGTGGAGAAAAAGAAAAACTTTTGATCATTTCCGGAAAATATTTTCAAAAGTCTGTTAGAAGAGGTATATCTGAAATTTAGGACATTAATTGTGGTTTTATTGTAAAAAGTATCAAATTCACTGGCTCTGCTAATGTGTCACTCAGTTTCCTAAAACCTCCATTGACATTATAAAATGGTCAAATTCAGTCCTGTTATCCCCTCCGGGTTGTTCCAGTAAAAGATACTTGGGACCCAGAGAAGGCATTTGCATCATGGAGTAATCACCCATAGATGCAATTTAGTATTTGTATTTAATTTTCATATGAACTCTTTGACTAATCGCAATACCCTGGCATATATTTGTAAAAATAAAACTGCCTTCCTTGGTTACAATGTATATTTAAATGGAACAGCCCTTGGTGAAAGTAACTATCATGTTTGTCATCATTAATTATAGCATGTTTAAGTTTGGGACATTTTTAACAAATTATATGTACATAAATGAATTATTGCCATTATTTTGATAGTTTCCAAAGGATTGGCCAATTTTTTTTAAAAATTCAGTGAAGTATCAACCAAACAAAATCCTTTGGAAACAGTATGATCTATGAATCATACTTAAGTTTGCACCACATATTTTCAGTTACTTCACAAAACTTAAATAAACTGGTCAATCCTTATAATAAATTTTACACTATAAATGACAGAATAAAGACAATTCTGACAAAAAACACATGAGATATATCAATTCTGACTTTTTTTTATACTGTGCACGAATACCATATGTACTAGCTGATAAATTGGATCCAACTGCAAACTGCACAGAACCAGATCTTCCATCACATAATGCACCGGCAAATCTGGGTCTATGCAGTTTGTTAGAAGTAATCAGTAGAACAACCATTATAGGCCCTGATCTGCCGGTGCATTATGCAATGGCAGATCAGGGTCTATGTTATTATCTGTTGGACCCTACTTATAAGCAGTTATATACAGTACATTCAAAATAGCAATCAATATCTGCAATTGCATATAATCAGACAACTGCTGACAGTTTCCTGGCAAGCTGGCACAAACTGACCCCTTAGTAAAATCATCATGTGTACAATCTCTGTCAGACACTTAAGTCAGTTTCAACAAAATCAATTCCATAATGGATAATATGCAGATTATTCAAGTACAAAATCATTACCTATTTGTTTAATTTCTGTGCCCATATTTCTTGATGTCGAAATAAGGAAGTAGTGCCAACCACAGTAGCATACAACTTTTCTTTCCCAAAATATGAGCTATTTTTTCATAATTTTTCAACATGTTTGGGTTAATGAAAATGATATAGGCCTATATTTAACAGGAAGCTTTTTCACACACATACACACACTAACATAGAGAGAGAAAGTGAGAGAGAGAGAGTCGCCATTGCGTATGGAGCTGAGACAAAGTGATAAACATACTCAAATGAAGTCACCAATTTGCTGGTAACAAGCATCTGTAAAAGGTAAAGAGGGGGAGTTTTCGTGATTACTATCAATAAAGAATGCTGTCTTTAAAATTTTTAAAAATTATGCAAATTGTTGGTTTTCCAAAAATCCAACACAAGTGAACTGAAGAAATGGAAATCAACTTGCCTCATAAAATTCAAACCAATTAACTAAAAGTGTTTCTTATTCAACAGTGTCTTTGAAAATGAGAGAGAGAGAGAGTTTACTAGACTGCTTACATTTAGTTTCATTGTCAGTGTTCTACATGATTGTTTAGTTGAGATATAGTGCATGATTTTCAGACTCATCCACTTTTGTTTCTGAGCAATAACTCCCTTATTTATTAATGGCTTTCATCCCAGTTTGGTATGTCCCTAGATATTGGTTAAACCTTGGCTAAGTTCAGTTGTCAGCCTTCTTTGTCATTATTTAGCAGAGTTGAAGCCCCAGACTGTCACTCCAACCCCAACCCCCCTTCTTTTTTCTTTCAGCACAATAAAACCCATGATTGTTATCGAATTTAAATCAAATTTGGTTTGTTGCTAATGGGTAATATTGATGAGATCAGTTGTCAGTTTTCAGCATTTTTGTTTATCAGAGTTATAGCCCCAGATTGTCAGATCCACCCACATTAATTTCCAAACAATAAATTATTTAATTATTATTGCACTTCAACCACACTTGATATTCAGCTTGATGCTGATGAGACCTTAACTGAGTTCATTTGTCGGACCCATCCACTTTCTTTCCTACACAATAAATCCCTTGATTATCATTTGATTTCAACTAAATTTGGTATGCAGCAAGATATTGACCAAACCTTGGCTGAGTTTGACTGCCAGCTCTGCATCATCATTTAGCAGAGCTGTAGCCCCTGATTGTTGGATCCACTTCCATTTCCACATAGTTACTTCCTTAACTGAATTTCTACCAAATTTGGTATGCAACTCCTTTTCATGAGACCTTGGCTGGGTTCACTTGTCAACATTCTGCATCATTTAACAGAGTTATAGCCCTTAATTGTCAGACTCACCCACTTTCATTTATGTACAATAATTCCCCTAATTATTTAAATTATTTAAACCAAATTTGATAGACAGCATTATATTAATGAGGCAACAACAGAGTTTGGTTCTCAGCATTCTACATTATCATCATTTATTAGAGGTATAGTCTCTGATTGACAGACCCACCCACTTTCATTTCTGCACAACTCCTTTAATTATTATTGGATTTCAACCAAATTATTTGACAGCTTGATATTGATAGGATCTTGGCTGAGGTTGATTGTCTGCATTCATAGTCATTATTTAGTGGAGTTATAGTGCCTGGTTGTCAGACCCAATCATTCTGAACATTAACTCAATTTTATTTGGATTGCAACCAAATTTGGTATATTTCTTGATATTGACATGACTTTGGTTGATTTCAGTTGTCAGCATTCTACATCATTGGATTTTAGTGCAGCTTGATATTAGTGAGACTGGCTGTATAGTGCCAAATAAGTTGAAAAGGCATACAAAATAGTAGTGCCAAATAAGTTGAAAAAGCATACAAAACAATAGTGCCAAATAAGTTGAAAAGGCATACAAAATAGTAGTGCCAAATAAGTTGAAAAGGCATACAAAACAATAGCGCCAAATAAGTTGAAATTGCATACAAAATAGTAGTGCCAAATAAGTTGAAAAGGCATACAAAACAATAGTGCCAAATAAGTTGAAAAGGCATAAAAAACAATGCAAAACAATAGTGCCAAATAAGTTGAAAAGGCATATAAAACAGTAGTGCCAAATAAGTTGAAAAGGTATACAAAACAATAGTACCAAGTGAGTTGAAAAGGCAAACAAAACAATAGTGCCAAATAAGTTGAAAAGGCATACAAAACAATAGTGCCAAATAAGTTGAAAAGGCATACAAAACAATAGTACCAAGTGAGTTGAAAAGGCATACAAAACAATAGTGCCAAATAAGTTTAAAAGGTATACAAAACAATAGTGCCAAATAAGTTGAAAAGGTATACAAAACAATAGTACCAAGTGAGTTGAAAAGGCATACAAAACAATAGTGCCAAATAAGTTGAAAAGGTATACAAAACAATAGTGCCAAGTAAGCTGAAAAGGCATACAAACTAGTAGTGCAAATTAATTTGAAAAGGCATACAAAACAAAGATAAATACAAAAATAATGGTAAAATTCTTAAAATACAATTTAAGATTTTTTATATAAACCGCACTTTTTCAAAAAGACCAAGGCTTTCTCAGCTGGAACAATATTATGGGATGCATCTCAGTGCATAAAGGATGCCTCCATTAGTTACATCTTGCAACATACAGGAGGACACATCTGGCCTATTCTGCTGTCTTTAATCATGTATAAGCCCATATCAACTGCAAACTGCATAGACCCAGATCTGCCATTGCATAATGCACCGGCAGATCTGGGTCTATTCTATGCAGTTTGTAAGGACTATTCAGTAGAACAAACAACATGGAGCCTGATCTGCCAGCGCATTATGCAGTGGCAGATCAGGGTCTATGTTGTTTGCATTTGGACCTGGGTTATATGCGAGTATATACGGTACATCTCCAATCCCACATAGGGTAGCAATGACAGTGAAACTATTGATGGTTTGCTTGAACAAGTGGATTTTGATAAAACATGAAATTCAAAAGGGACTGACCAATCATATTGCTGGAAATCATAATGAATAAAGACAAATTTGATTATGATGCTGTATCCTGCTTAATAGTGGAATGAATGAAGTGTATTTGCCAATTGTCATATCTACCAGAATATAATATCCACCTAACTGTAAACGACATTGACCCAGATCTGCTGCCACATCAGATACTGGTAGATCAGGATCTACACTGTTGACCTGAAATTAAGCTAGTCCCATATTTGTAGAACCAACACTTAACTGTTCAGCTCAAAATGATCTAATCATTTCATTATGACATCATCAGTATGACATCACTTTTTACCTACTGTATATATACTCACGTATAACCCGATACCAACTGCAAACTGCATAGACCCAGATCTGCCGGCAGATATGGGTCTATGCAGTTTGTTGGAACTAATCAGTAGAACAAATAACATAGACCCTAATCTGACGGCGCATTATGCGACAGCAGATCAGGATCTGTGTTGTTTGCATTTGGACTCGGATTATACACGAGTATATACGGTAAGTGTATCATAGCACAATGAACTCTGGGACAACCATAGTACTCTAAAAATTTATCAAATGTAGTTTGCAAGTATTGAAAAAAGCCATTTGGATCAAACTTTTTGTTTTTATTTATCTAGTAATCTTTTACTCCATATAATTCATTGATGTTTGACATTTAATTGATGAAATATTAGAGGAAAAAGGTATAATAACCTGATGCCTGAAAACAGGCTCACATTTTTTTATGCCTCGTACAGTGATAAACAGTTCATTTAAGCTATAGAGAAATTGTTACACCGTCTATACTCGCGTATCAGCTAATACCGACTGCAAACTGCATAGACCCAGATCTGCCATCGCATAATGTGCCAGTAGATCTGGGTCTATGCACTTTGTAAGGACTAATCAGTAGAACAAACAACATAGACCCTGATCTGCTGGCACATTATGTGATGGCAGATCAGGGTCTATGTTGTTTGCATTTGGATCAGGATTATATATACGAGTAATAACGGTAAGTATTGTGAGGCTAATCTTTTTCCTGTCTTCAGTTTTACTAATATTGGAAAATTTGTTTTACTGCAATACACCATTTTTCTATTGATATCAGTAAGTTTTGTTGTTTTTTTTTGTGTGTGTGTGTAGGTGGCGAGCCAACATGATCTTGAAGAAAGTCCCACGCCCTGAGTGGCCTATGTTACAAACCAAGTGCACTGCACAGGATGTTTTGAAAGGCCAAAGGGCAGACTGGGGATACAGGCGGAAGTGGGAGGGGAATTATCTAGCTTCTGTAAGATCATCTATTTAAGTAATGTTTAAAATTTGACATATTTTAACCAAGACACTCTATCCCAATTTTATTTTTATCATTGCTTCATCTTTGTAATTTGACCAATCAGAAGCCGCTGTTTGAATGCAATTCTTTATTTGAAAAGGTAATTTATGTGGTGTTTATCGTTTTAGTTCTTTTGGTTTTGATGCTGAATACAATTCTTTGAAAATGCCATTTTTGTTTGTAGACCAAAATGTATTTTTAAAAAAGTCTCATTTAGGTGGTGCTCTGACCGGGAACACATTTCAAGTTGGTTACTGCTTGGCCATTTTGGCGACCTTGTTTGTGGTCGTGTGACATAATTTTTCTTATCTTTAATTCAATAGAACATGCTGTATTTGACATAATACCTGCACTATGCTCTTAAAAAATTATTATTTGGGTAAATTGCTTGGGGTTAAAGTTCATCATAATAAACTCACACCAACAACGTCATAAACACTGTCTCTCCATTACATGTATGTACATGCTAAAAGAGTTGGCTTCTTTTATGTATGTTGAAAGCTTTCCACTGAGGAGGTTCATTCCCACTCATAATACAGTCATGATGCATCAAGCACATATAAGATCTCATTTTTAGACTTATTTAACCAACAAAGTTAAGTTATAATGGAGACACTAAACATTGAGGGTGATAAGTTCCATGAAAATAATAATGTTTTGGCAGGTTATTTTAGCAATCACTTTCCTCTCATAAGGCATGTTAAGATTGAGATATGCATGGTCAGCACTAGACATTTCTTGCACATGTCGACCAAAAAGAAATGATGTGCACTTACTAAGGCAAGTGCAGATATTACATTGAATATGGTAGATTTATTAGAAACATGACAGCAGACACAGGGGGCCAACATATTTAATAACAGTATATGAACTGAGATCATGGACTAGAGGTTTTTATCTTTCTTCCTTCTCTGCTGTTTGCACTCCTGAACAAGATTGTGTTTCTGGTTGATTGATTACTGATGTACAAGATTGTGTTTCTGGTGGGTAACCAGTTTTTGATTGGAACATGTACCTTTGGAGAAATTCTGTGATCATGGCATTTGAGAATTTGAAAATATGATGAACAACATGATACAAGAAAATCTGCAGTTTCACTTACTAAAAGGAGAACATGAGCCTGTATGGAAAAATATTAGATTGTGAATTTGACCCATGTGATGTACCCTATGTACTCAATTATAAGTCGACCCCCTCCCTTTTTAGGGCTGCAAAGAGCCGATTTCTCTTTGACCCTCCTATAAGTCAGGTGTATTTTGCAAGTCAGATCCATCTGAAGGGGTGACTTATCAGTGAGTCAGAGTTGCACTTTGGAGAAATAAACAAGCCAAACTGGATGGATAGATAGATAGGAAAAATAAATACAAAACCAGTGTAAATAGATAGATAGGAAAAATAAATACAAAACCAGTGTAAAATACAATTATATTATTAAGTGGAATATGTCACAAATACACTGACAACTTACAATTTGTCCATCTTCGTGTAATAAAATCCATTGAAATGCATAATGTTTGACATTTGAAATCCATTTATATGATAAATCCATGAATTCAATTATAGATCACATACCAGTATAAAAATAGTAGTTCAGAATGATCTGATTCACAATATCCCGTAATATGTTAATTCCACATGTCTTACAAATTAACAGAGTCTACATTTTTGTGATTCACAGTATCCTATAAATGTCACTATATAATGTAATCTGGTACAATGTCCAAGAATTCATCCTCATTGTCTGATAAAGTTCTTAAATTCTCCATCGTGGTCTAGTCATTGTAAATCGTTGTCGTCGAGCCATCGTAACTGTTGTCCGACTCCAATTCCTTGGCTTTACTGTCATATGACTCTGTAAGTAATACTATGATCATAAAGTATGTGTAATCTATTAAAGGATGCAACTGAACACGTGTCAATTGGGTGGCAAGATCACAGGGAGTTCAAATAACCACCCTCTGTTACTTGGCACTGAACAAGTATCAAACTTGCGGTTCTATCAAAGTCTTGTCACGTGGGAAAACAAAGAAGTTGGTGCCTTTACAAGTTAAGGGATTAAGGTCAAACATGCACAGGAAGTTTTAGAACTCTACTTGGCACTGAACAAGTATTCAATTCGCAGCTTGATCGAAAGGATTGTCAACTTAAAAATAAAGTGAGTGTTGCTTTTACATGCACTGGCAGATAACTTGGGAAATATCATTTGGGAATTAAATTTGACTTATGGAAAAGGAAATTACAAATTAAATCAAAGCTTTTATTGCATCAAACACTGTTTATAAAGCAAAACACAAATATTAATACAAATACAGGCTGTTCGGACTTGTATGAAAATGGAAGCAATATACTTGCTAGTAAACACCCACGGTAACCAACATTGACGGACACTTCACTTTGTGGTAGGTAGTATTTAATTTTGCTGGTATTATTTTCAAATGATTAAAATCAAAATAAATGTAGATACAAGTATTGTGTCGTGAATACCATCATGAAACAGATAAACAAAGTGCATACCATATATACATTTCTGAATGGAATAGTGGCATGAAAATGTAAAATATATGAATTGGCAGTATTGTTATGTACTGCAAAGATCTAGAGTTTCCAACATTACCCCTCAATTTATCATTTTTTTGTATATCGCGCTTGTGAGACTCCTCCTCCTCTGCATGAATCAAATTTTCAAGAAAAAAAACGTCAACTTATAAGTGAGTATATACAGTAAGTTGTTGCCAACCTTTTGTTGATGTCCAAGGCAGCAATAGTTTACTCCTCATTGACTACTGTAATGTGTGTGAAGAGTTGATTTTTTTTATCTGCACACAAAATTTTTGAAAAGTCTGCCATAATAAAACAATATGCCAGTGTAAGAGATAATGACTTTAAATGAAGCATATGACTGGAACTATAAGAAAATGTAAAATTTAAAATTGTTGTTGCCAAGTATATTACTACTGTATATTACTACTTGCTCATAAGTTGAGTTCGACTGCGAACTGCACAAACCCAGATCTGCCATTGCATAATGTACCGGCAGATCTGGGTCTATGCAGTTTGTTATGAGTAATCAGTAGAACAAACAAGATAGATTCTGATCTGCTAGTGCATTGTGCGAATGCAGATCGGGGTCTATGTTGTTTGCAGTTCGACTTGACTTAAAAGCGAGTATATACAATAAATGTCTTATTCAGAAAACACAATGTCATGAATTTCTTAAGGTATAATATTATAATAGGCAGCTGTGTTTATTTTTATCCAACACTTATTTTCATGTAAATCTACATATCTTCTAACCTTATATGTGATTCAAATACTGGATTTATTTATTTTATTGGGCATCAATTTGGCTTTGTGAATGCTTGCATTTTGTCAGTACTTAAGTTTGTGGATGGGCATTGGGTCCATTTGTTTTCACGATAGATCAGCTTTATATTCCGTCTCAGAATTGGTGGTTTGTAACGACCATGAAAACAATGAAAATTTATATTGCATGAATAAAAGAGAATTTACACTAATTCCTATGGAGAAATAAGCTACATATTTACAAAACAAAACACTGTTGTCATATTTTCAGAGTAAAGACAACAGCAGTACAATTGACTTTGTGACCAAGGCAAATGCACTAAAGGCTAGCGACCATTTCTCAGAAATCCTTTTCTCCTCCTATGTCAAGAAAACCAACAAACACAACCAGACTGCAGACAGGGCAATAGTGATAACAGACACTTTCATCTATAAACTAGACCCCAAGAAAAAATACAAGTCACTCCGACGTGGAATTTCTATTGGTGAGGTATGTATATTTACCCTCTGATTCTTCCTTAATAACTCGTACTTCATGATGAACCAATCCCCAACTGTTAGAAAATGTTGGCAATTTTAATATAACTCATACTTCATGATGAACCAATCCCCAACTGTTGGAAAATGTTGGCAATTTTAATATAACTCATACTTCATGATGAACCAATCCCCAACTGTTAGAAAATGTTGGCAATTTTAATATAACTCATACTTCATGATGAACCAATCCCCAACTGTTAGAAAATGTTGGCAATTTTAATATAAGCATACTTCATGATGAACCAATCCCCAACTGTAAGAAAATGTTGGCAATTTTAATATAACTCATACTTCATGATGAACCAATCCCCAACTGTTAGAAAATGTTGGCAATTTTAATATAACTCATACTTCATGATGAACCAATCCCCAACTGTTAGAAAATGTTGGCAATTTTAATATAACTCATACTTCATGATGAAGCAATCCCCAACTGTTAGAAAATGTTGGCAATTTTAATATAACTCATACTTCATGATGAACCAATCCCCAACTGTTAGAAAATGTTGGCAATTTTAATATAACTCATACTTCATGATGAAGCAATCCCCAACTGTTAGAAAATGTTGGCAATTTTAATATAACTCGTACTTCATGATGAAGCAATCCCCAACTGTTAGAAAATGTTGGCAATTTTAATATAACTCATACTTCATGATGAACCAATCCCCAACTGTTAGAAAATGTTGGCAATTTTAATATAACTCATACTTCATGATGAACCAATCCCCAACTGTTAGAAAATGTTGGCAATTTTAATATAACTCGTACTTCATGATGAACCAATCCCCAACTGTTAGAAAATGTTGGCAATTTTAATATAACTTGTACTTCATGATAAACCAATCCCCAACTGTTAGAAAATGTTGGCAATTTTAATATAACTCATACTTCATGATGAACCAATCCCCAACTGTTAGAAAATGTTGGCAATTTTAATATAACTCGTACTTCATGATGAAGCAATCCCCAACTGTTAGAAAATGTTGGCAATTTTAATATAACTCGTACTTCATGATGAACCAATCCCCAACTGTTAGAAAATGTTGGCAATTTTAATATAACTCATACTTGATGATGAACCAATCCCCAACTGTTTAGAAAATATTGGCAATTTTAATATAACTCGTACTTCATGATGAACCAATCCCCAACTGTTAGAAAATGTTGGCAATTTTAATATAACTCATACTTCATGATGAAGCAATCCCCAACTGTTAGAAAATGTTGGCAATTTTAATATAACTCATACTTCATGATGAAGCAATCCCCAACTGTTAGAAAATGTTGGCAATTTTAATATAAGCATACTTCATGATGAACCAATCCCCAACTGTTAGAAAATGTTGGCAATTTTAATATAACTCATACTTCATGATGAAGCAATCCCCAACTGTTAGAAAATGTTGGCAATTTTAATATAACTCATACTTCATGATGAACCAATCCCCAACTGTTAGAAAATGTTGGCAATTTTAATATAAGCATACTTCATGATGAACCAATCCCCAACTGTTAGAAAATGTTGGCAATTTTAATATAACTCATACTTCATGATGAACCAATCCCAACTGTTAGAAAATGTTGGCAATTTTAATATAACTCATACTTCATGATGAAGCAATCCCCAACTGTTAGAAAATGTTGGCAATTTTAATATAACTTGTACTTCATGATGAACCAATCCCCAACTGTTAGAAAATGTTGGCAATTTTAATATAAGCATACTTCATGATGAACCAATCCCCAACTGTTAGAAAATGTTGGCAATTTTAATATAACTCATACTTCATGATGAACCAATCCCAACTGTTAGAAAATGTTGGCAATTTTAATATAACTCATACTTCATGATGAACCAATCCCCAACTGTTAGAAAATGTTGGCAATTTTAATATAACTCATACTTGATGATGAACCAATCCCCAACTGTTAGAAAATGTTGGCAATTTTAATATAACTTGTACTTCATGATGAACCAATCCCCAACTGTTAGAAAATGTTGGCAATTTTAATATAACTCATACTTCATGATGAACCAATCCCCAACTGTTAGAAAATGTTGGCAATTTTAATATAACTCGTACTTCATGATGAAGCAATCCCCAACTGTTAGAAAATGTTGGCAATTTTAATATAACTCGTACTTCATGATGAACCAATCCCCAACTGTTAGAAAATGTTGGCAATTTTAATATAACTCATACTTGATGATGAACCAATCCCCAACTGTTTAGAAAATATTGGCAATTTTAATATAACTCGTACTTCATGATGAACCAATCCCCAACTGTTAGAAAATGTTGGCAATTTTAATATAACTCATACTTCATGATGAACCAATCCCCAACTGTTAGAAAATGTTGGCAATTTTAATATAACTCATACTTCATGATGAACCAATCCCCAACTGTTAGAAAATGTTGGCAATTTTAATATAAGCATACTTCATGATGAACCAATCCCCAACTGTTAGAAAATGTTGGCAATTTTAATATAACTCATACTTCATGATGAACCAATCCCCAACTGTTAGAAAATGTTGGCAATTTTAATATAACTCATACTTCATGATGAACCAATCCCCAACTGTTAGAAAATGTTGGCAATTTTAATATAAGCATACTTCATGATGAAGCAATCCCCAACTGTTAGAAAATGTTGGCAATTTTAATATAACTCATACTTCATGATGAACCAATCCCAACTGTTAGAAAATGTTGGCAATTTTAATATAACTCATACTTCATGATGAACCAATCCCCAACTGTTAGAAAATGTTGGCAATTTTAATATAACTTGTACTTCATGATGAACCAATCCCCAACTGTTAGAAAATGTTGGCAATTTTAATATAAGCATACTTCATGATGAACCAATCCCCAACTGTTAGAAAATGTTGGCAATTTTAATATAACTCATACTTCATGATGAACCAATCCCAACTGTTAGAAAATGTTGGCAATTTTAATATAACTCATACTTCATGATGAACCAATCCCCAACTGTTAGAAAATGTTGGCAATTTTAATATAACTCATACTTGATGATGAACCAATCCCCAACTGTTAGAAAATGTTGGCAATTTTAATATAACTCATACTTGATGATGAACCAATCCCCAACTGTTAGAAAATGTTGGCAATTTTAATATAAGCATACTTCATGATGAACCAATCCCCAACTGTTAGAAAATGTTGGCAATTTTAATATAACTCATACTTCATGATGAACCAATCCCAACTGTTAGAAAATGTTGGCAATTTTAATATAACTCATACTTCATGATGAAGCAATCCCCAACTGTTAGAAAATGTTGGCAATTTTAATATAACTCATACTTCATGATGAACCAATCCCCAACTGTTAGAAAATGTTGGCAATTTTAATATAACTCATACTTCATGATGAACCAATCCCCAACTGTTAGAAAATGTTGGCAATTTTAATATAACTCATACTTCATGATGAACCAATCCCCAACTGTTAGAAAATGTTGGCAATTTTAATATAACTCATACTTCATGATGAACCAATCCCCAACTGTTAGAAAATGTTGGCAATTTTAATATAACTCATACTTCATGATGAACCAATCTCCAACTGTTAGAAAATGTTGGCAATTTTAATATAAGCATACTTCATGATGAAGCAATCCCCAACTGTTAGAAAATGTTGGCAATTTTAATATAACTCATACTTCATGATGAACCAATCCCCAACTGTTAGAAAATGTTGGCAATTTTAATATAACTCATACTTCATGATGAACCAATCTCCAACTGTTAGAAAATGTTGGCAATTTTAATATAACTCATACTTCATGATGAACCAATCCCCAACTGTTAGAAAATGTTGGCAATTTTAATATAAGCATACTTCATGATGAACCAATCCCCAACTGTTAGAAAATGTTGGCAATTTTAATATAACTCATACTTCATGATGAACCAATCCCCAACTGTTAGAAAATGTTGGCAATTTTAATATAACTCATACTTCATGATGAAGCAATCCCCAACTGTTAGAAAATGTTGGCAATTTTAATATAACTCGTACTTCATGATGAACCAATCCCCAACTGTTAGAAAATGTTGGCAATTTTAATATAACTCATACTTCATGATGAAGCAATCCCCAACTGTTAGAAAATGTTGGCAATTTTAATATAACTCATACTTCATGATGAAGCAATCCCCAACTGTTAGAAAATGTTGGCAATTTTAATATAACTCATACTTCATGATGAAGCAATCCCCAACTGTTAGAAAATGTTGGCAATTTTAATATAACTCATACTTCATGATGAACCAATCCCCAACTGTTAGAAAATGTTGGCAATTTTAATATAACTCATACTTCATGATGAACCAATCCCCAACTGTTAGAAAATGTTGGCAATTTTAATATAACTCATACTTCATGATGAACCAATCCCCAACTGTTAGAAAATGTTGACAATTTTAATATAACTCATACTTCATGATGAACCAATCCCCAACTGTTAGAAAATGTTGGCAATTTTAATATAACTCATACTTCATGATGAAGCAATCCCCAACTGTTAGAAAATGTTGACAATTTTAATATAACTCATACTTCATGATGAAGCAATCCCCAACTGTTAGAAAATGTTGGCAATTTTAATATAACTCATACTTCATGATGAAGCAATCCCCAACTGTTAGAAAATGTTGGCAATTTTAATATAACTCATACTTCATGATGAACCAATCCCCAACTGTTAGAAAATGTTGACAATTTTAATATAACTCATACTTCATGATGAACCAATCCCCAACTGTTAGAAAATGTTGGCAATTTTAATATAAGCATACTTCATGATGAACCAATCCCCAACTGTTAGAAAATGTTGGCAATTTTAATATAATTATAGGTTACTGCATTTGTATGAGAAAATATGAACGAGTTTTTTTGAGCTATACTGCACGACGTCAGGAGTGCAGTATAGCTCAGAAAAAACGAGTTTATATTTTCCCATACAAATGCAGTAACCTTTTTATTATATACTCATTTTGCTTTTCTACCTAAGGCTGAATAAAAAAAAGAACACACTACAAGAAACAAAGTAACTGAATTTCTGCTATATTCTAAAGTAAATACACAACCGAAGTTTAAACCAATACACAGTAACAGTATTCATGCGCACATGGCACCGCCCAGTGACCTTTGAACTTGGTTGAGTAGCGCGCGCTCTGTGATTTGTTTCAAAAAGAAATTTCATTTTGGTCTACTTAAAATTTAAATTTTGAGTTATATTGTGAATGACTGCGCCTTGGAACAACTTTCCCAGTTGATCTGGAATGGAGGGATTTTGTTTTTATGTCGATTCAGCTAAATTCTGCTCTTTTAGTTTTTAGCTGGTTCTATTACGTACGATGTACATGTAGCTAGAGGGACTGGCCTCGACAGCAAGCTAGCTTATACATGTGTTACTGTCCTGTCATTGATAGTTTGGAATCATAAGGTGGACAAAATATGAAATTCTTTTAAGTGAAATTCTCAAGAAGATGCAGGATTAAATATTTTTGTTAGGGAATATTAAATTCATTTCGTTTTGGAGTGCAGTAAATTCTCCTTTGGAATGTGATTTCTGTTGGAAATGTAGTCTAGATCAGAAAGTACATTTTGAAGAAATTCAGGATACAGAAAAGTAAGTACATTTATTGCCATTCTTATTACCAGCTATAGATGACATATGTATATGTACTGTCATAATAAATCCAAACAATTTCTCAAAAAAAAAAAAAAAAAAAAAAGGCAAAATTGCAAAGCGGCTGGGGTGTGAGAGCCCATTTCGTCAGCGGAAAATAAGGCTTCTTCGTTATCGTGGCTTCTTGGCTCAGAGGCACTTGCTTTTATACCAAAACCCGCCTTCTTTAGTTTTATTTTTTCGAATTTAGTGTTTGGACTGACTTGTAAAATTGGCGGTCTCTGAGAGAAACGGAATATCATTTGGTCATAAGATGCCTTTTTATGCTATTTTTTTATAGACTCTAGAGAGCACGGTTCATAGTCTGAACCATCGGCTAAATAAGTGTTTAAATGATCAGAATGATATTTTCAATACTGCATGCCTCACGTTTGTTGTCATAAAGCCACTGCTGTACATTGTGAATATCACGTTCAGTCACTTGCTTGGTTGAAAGATTCTTTTGTGACTCAATGAATTCATCCACATCGTCAGCTTTATCATCTCTACTCTCAAACAGCTTGTTTAGTTCATCCACAGACAAATCTAATAAAGCAAAAGCTCCGGTGTCTGCTACATTTACGTACATTGTTTGTTTACAATAAAAAGTAGTTCCTAACACGCAATACTATTTTTAGACACACGTGTTGTGCAGTATGAAGCCGTGCAGTATGGAGAAATACTGCACGATTCTGACAATGCAAAGTCAATGGAGAAAAAAAATGAGTATATAATAAGAGAGCTTTTTCCATTGATTGAATATTTACTCGCTTATGAGTGGAGTCCAACTGCAAACAACATAGACTCTCATCTGCCATCCCATCACATAATGCAGATCAAGGTCTATGTTGTTTGTTCAACTGATTACTCCTAACAAACTGCATTGACCCAGATCTGCTGGCACATTATGCAATCGCAGATCTGGGTCTGTGCAGTTTGCAGTTGGACTCGACTTATAACCAAGTATATATGGTAAGTCTACCACAAAATTGAACAAGGTTGGTCCTTCTCACTTTTCACAAAATTGAAAGGGGTAGGTCCTTCTGACTTTTCACAAAATTGAAAGGGGTAGGTCCTTCTCACTTTTCACAAAATTGAAAGGGGTAGGTCCTTCTCACTTTTCACAAAATTGAAAGGGGTAGGTCCTTCTCACTTTTCACAAAATTGAAAGGGGTAGGTCCTTCTCACTTTTCACAAAATTGAAAGGGGTAGGTCCTTCTCACTTTTCATAAAATTGAAAGGGGTAGGTCCTTCTCACTTTTCACAAAATTGAAAGGGGTAGGTCCTTCTCACTTTTCACAAAATTGAAAGGGGTAGGTTCTTCTCACTTTTCACAAAATTGAAAGGGGTAGTTCCTTTTTCCTCATCATAGGAGATGTACAGTATTTATACAGTGGAATGTATCAGAATCTAATTGCAAAACTTCTTGCATCGAAATCTGATTGCTACAAGTCTTAATCATACTTTTTTCTCGAGTTGGAAGCAAGACGTAGCAGTAACATCAATAGTTGTTAAGTTTTTCATTAGCATATATTTCCTAAACTCCTTGCTAGATTCTTATCTTACTTGTCATGAATAATTATGAAGCTAAGACAATTCATTTTGTGACATGCTTGCTTGCCCCTTTGAGCTTGAGATCAGGGTCACAGTCATAGAAAATCTGTGTTCAGGCTTTGGTTTAAGTTTTTTAATTTGCTTATATTTCCTTTTAATGATATCTACTTCATCCCACATGAAAATGGTGCTAATCTGAGATCCAATATGGACACCACAGCATCTAATTTGAAAATCTTGTTATAGCTGAAGAATATATGAGATACTTCCAACACTCAGCAGTTAAAATGAAGAAATGATCTTATCTTGAATTCCTGGACATTCTTTTTGGCCAATAGAGTGTCAGCCCCTTCGAGGGACTCTTGTTAAATTTAGGCATGTCTAGACTAGGGGTGAAACAATACACCTCTGCCACGCATCGATATGATACATTATCAATACATATCAACTTGATGGTCTTTTCATCTTTAGAATGTCTGTCAGTGGTAGGGTGGTGCCATATTTTATGTGTTGACATATTGTGTATATTTCCAGTATGCAGATTACAAACAAACATAGACTTACCATCTGTTCATATACCATTCTCATCCTTGAAAAGATTTTTTTAAAAATACTTCTAAACAGACTATCTGTTAGTGATTTTTATTCACCCTTTTAGGCCATTTCAGGCTGCTTCATTCAATCATATGCATGACTCGTCCTGATCACCACGCCCTTTGTTTTACATTACATCTTATTGCCAGTTTCATGTCTTCACTTAAATTTTGAAGAGATTAAGGTGTTGTCTTCGAAACAAAAGAAACAGTGAAATTTCCTTGTGCAAGAAAATTCTTATCTAGAAAAAGTCCAAGTGTGGGAGCGGAGATGACTAATAGCCAAATCCTTCACATTGTTCTTCCTGCAGATGCAAATCAACTGCCGCAGCCACAGATATTTGTTTTTGTCCGTGAAAAAGGAAATTATAGACAACACCCACTCCCTTTCTACAAATTGACAAAGGTGGCTATAACTTGTGCGGTTTGGAATCTGTCCCCTTGCTGATTCTGTTTTTTTTTTTTTTTTTTTTTTTTATCCCATCAGCAGGTTTGGTCGCTGATTACATATATCAATGTAAAAGGAGATATTCCAAACTTATTCCCCATGTACGATTTAAGTACTTTACACGTATCATTTAATAGTCACTTTGGTGTGAAGTTTCTATGTTGCTTTGTATCTAATTGGATAGAGTTTGGATGCCAATATTTCCAGTATGTCATGCAGTGAACATGTTACAGATAGTTATGATTGATGGTTATTGTTTTACCCTGGACTTGAACAAACAATAACCACCAATCAGAATTGCGTGTAACACTGCGTGACACACCGGATGTGTAGCCTTCAATTCGATCCAAGTAGACAAGATGCGATGCAACAGATAAATTTTGCGTTAAAGTGGTTGTTAAATGATCAGTAAAGTACTTAAATCATACATAGGGAAGAAATCTGCAATGTCTTCTTTCCGTTGATATATGTTATCAGGGGCTGAAGATGCAGATGAGATAAACTAATTAGCATGGAATTGGGGCAGGAGAAGGGGGTTGATTTCGAACCATGTGAGTTAGTCACCTTGTGTTAATTTGTAGAAGGCGAGTGGGTGTTGTCAATTGCTTTTATTTTTTACTGACAGAAATGAGTGCATGTACTTGCTACGGCTGTCTCAGATGAATTCTCAATTTAAAGAATGAAAAGACAAATGACTAATAATTATTCACGACTGCTGAAAATTAAAGTAACTTGTATAGAGTAAGTATCATTTTGTATCAATTCTTCCCCTCTTATATCAATATGGGTATCGATATAGAAAAAGTATCGGTACATCAATATATTGATTAATCATTTCACCCCTAGTCTAGACCATTTACCTGCATTAGGAGTCAATTTCTGGTTGTGATAGCATTATCATCATCAATGTTGTTAAAGTTTTGTGTTGAAGTTCGTGGCTGCAACATCAACGTTTAACATTTTTGAAAGTCTGATACAGAAAGGATACATCAGTGAACGGATGCGGGTCATATATGTGTGTAATAAAATCATTGTCAGCACAGACATGTGATTGCGCTCTTTGAATAAATTGAATAGATTGGAAATTTTCATTTTCAGTATTGAAATTCTGTATTTATTACTGGAACAAGACTTTGTAGTTTTGGTTGTAATTTAGTTTCTACCAGAGGGCAGTGGATTGGCTGGAAGTTAACTTGGGATTGACTGGCATGTTTTCTAGTGGAGTCGTGCATTCACAGTCACTTCAGCTTTGGAATTGAGCCAGTAGTAGTTTCAGGAAAATGTTAACCAGTAGCATTAATACACTTTATAAAGTTTATTATCATTTCTTTCCATCTCAGATTAAGACCCTGTATCATAATCACTTTTTCCATCTGTCTGACCATTCGCACTTATGACCAGCATAGTTCAGTAACCCTTGGACTAATTCAGTAAACATGTGACTTTTAATGGCTTTGATCTTATCTACTCAATTTGGACCTAGTTATGGGCCTTTTTGTCAGTCACTTTCATATCCTTCATTTTGGTAGATCACTTAGCTAGTAACTGGCATAGCTCAGCAGCCATTCAGTGTTTCTGGATATCATTTAGTGTGAACACTTATTGGAGAGTCTTTTCTTTTACTTCATTTTCAACAGAGAACTTTGTCAGTTGATTTCAGATCTTCACATTGGAAGTTGCCTGTTAAAGCATATCATAGTTTGGCTATGTGTCAGCATACTTTGATACTTTGTGGAATGCCAGTTGACTTAGAGACACAAATGCATGTATCAGGGCTTTTCCATCTTTCATTACATTCTGTTTCATTGTCAGGACCATTTTTGCTTGTCGCTCTTTCCAGTGAATATATGGTGTACTAAAACTCTATCCTTTTTTATATGGCTGCTATAAGGCAGAGTGTATCATGTTATGATCTTGTCTGTCCAGCTGTCCATCCATTTGTTTCCTTTTCATATCCACACAATAACTCAAGTTCTCCACCATATACCTTAACCAGATCTTTTTAGTAGCTTGCATTTTTGGCAAGGAAGAAACCTATTGATTTGGGGCTTAATAGATTGCTGGTCAGCAGGACCAAAAGAAGGAAAACTTTCTCCAGCTGTCCATCCATTTGTATACCAGATATCTTGACCAACATTTTTAAATGGCTTGCATTTGAGATAAGATAAACACTTCTTGATTTTGAGTTCAAAGGTAAAGATCACAGTGACTTTAAGAAAAAATGGTTTCTGCATGATATCTTGAGTTCTTTATCACCTACTTTGACCAGACTTTGTGGAAGGCTTGCATTTGAGACAAGGAAGACTCCAATTAATTTTTGAGTTAAAAAGTCAAAGGTCGAGGTCACAGGGATAGAAAGAGGGAAAAACTGTTCCCACAAAACTACCTAAGTTTTGTACCACATGCCTTGACTAAATATTGTAGATGGCTAGCATTAGAGATATGGAAGACATCTATTGATTGGGGGTTAAAGGATCAAAGGTCAGAAACAGAGGGACTACAAGAAGGAAAATGGTTTGCATAGAATAACACAAGTCCTTCGTCACAAACCATAACCAAATTGTATGATGGCTTACATGTGAGACAAAGCAGACACCTGTTGATAAGGTGGAATGTATAATTTAATATTGTTAGGCAGCATCAATTTGCAACGGTGACATAGTACATGAGTTAAAAGGGTACTGTGTCTTTCAGTATTTGATTTTCCAACCAATGAAAGAGACTTTTACATACAAGAAGTATAATAATACTATTTACCACATGGTGGGCATATAATGTACTGTTTATGGTACTCGTGTTTTTTCTTTAATAGGTAACAGGACTTAGTATTACTCCTGATACAGATCAGCTGTCAGTTATTCATCTCAAAGATGGGAATGATCTTGTGGTTTGCCTGCAGAATCCAAGTAGAGAGGAGAGGGTGGGAGAACTTGTAGGCACTTTATCTCGATTCTTCAGGAGGTATGTATGAAACAGGGACCTGGCAACATGTTTGCTTAGTACTGCCATATGCCTGTGTTTGATCCCCCAGTTCTAGCTTGTGCAAGGTCAAGTGGATGCCCATGCAAGGTCAGTGGTTTTCTCCAAGTTCTTCAGTTTCTTGCCTTCACCAGTCCAGGTCAGCAGCTGTGGATTTTTCTCGGGGCAAAGCACTAGTCTTTTATGTGCTGATGTGCCTATACACCCAACCAACCAATCAGTCAGTCAGTCTATACACCTCTAACTCATACCATCATTTGAGGTATCAAAAGTATTTAGGCTAAGTTATAAAAACCAGTTTTGTTAGACATGGAAAGAAGTCAAGGAAAATTGTGAGGGCACTTTTATTTTTCTGTGAGGAGTCTTATCATTTAGCATAGATTTTTAAAGTTCAGGGCTATTTTGAGAATTAAATATATGGTGAGGCCAGAGGCACTTGTTGAAATTATGTCTCCTTCCCTAAGGGAGGGAGATATGTTTTTGTGCTGTCCATCGATCTTGAACCTTGTAAGTATGATATATCAAAATTGTTGATCCAAACTTGATATTTAACTACCTTGTGTAGGTCCCAAGAACTAATTAAGTACTGGTTACTGGGAGTTAATATTTCCATCTTTTTCCACAATTTTAAACATTTAACATACCATGAGTTGGTCCCAAGAACTGATTACCGTATATACTCGTGTATAAGCCTGTACCAACTGCAAACTTCATAGACCCTGATCTGCCAGCGCATAATGCAGTTTGTAAGGACTAATCAATAGAACAAACAACATAGACCCTGATTTGCGGGCGCATTATGTTGTTTGCATTTGGACCCAGCTTGTACGTGAGTATATGGTAGGTTCTGGTGACTTTGACCTTGATTTTCAGTTTGTTACACATTTTTTACTTTTTGATCTCTGGTCTTTTTTGGAGCTAAAAGCTTTGTAAGCATAAGCAAAGTTCACTTCAGCCAGACAAATGAAATTTGGTAGCCATGTTTATATATATTGTATTCAGTGAGTCACATTTTCATATAACTCTATTTTTAGAGACTTTTTGACATTTAAATTATAACTTTTATCATAACTGTTGTATTTTTTCCTTTAGCTAAATTTACAATTTAATGATTACATGATCTGTGTTTTCCTCCAAAGTTTGCTCCAACTGTTATTGGTGTAATTTATGTAGGAATATTTTTTTTATGCCACTAATGCAAGTATGACAAAGGCATCTATAGTTTCTCCTGTCTGCCCTTCTGTATGTTCTTCTATATGTCCATCATCTGTCTGTCATCTTGTATCTGGCATTCCGGCATCCATTAGCACAAAATTGTTATTGCTTCTGCACCTAAACTACTGGAAGGATTGCTACTAAACTTTTTACAAACACATTCATTACAAGGTCTAGTCAGTCCTAAATGAAACAGGTGCCCTCGAAACATCCAATATGGCCACCAGGCAGCCATTTTGAAAATCTTGTTATTGCTTCATTTCCTGAATGGAAGGACCTATTGACATGGAGTTTTATTGAAAGACTTTTTATGATGTCTAGTTGGTCCTAAATGAAAAGCGTGCAAATCTGACATCCAATATGGCTGCCACAGTGTCCATCTTGAAAATCTTATTATCACTACACCTCCTGATCAGATGGTCATATTGACATGGAGTTTTCCCTAAAACACTTTTTATGATGTCTTAGTTGGTCCTGAATTAAAATGGTGTTAATCTGACAGCTAGTATTGCCATCACAGCAGCTATGTTGAAAGTCTTGTTTTTGCTACTACTCCTTAATGGATGGTTTTATCAACATAAGGTTTTCACTGAAAGATTTCTTTTGATGTCTACTTGATCTAAATGAAAATGGTACAGATCTGACATCAAATATGACTGCCATCTTGAAAATCTTGTTATTTCTACACTGCCTGAACAGATGGTCATATTGACATGATGTTTTCATTAAGACACTTCTTATGATGTCTGGTTGGTCCTACATGAAAATGGTGCTGATCTGACATCCAATATGGTCGCAACAGCAGCCATCTCGAAAATCTTGTTATTACTACTCCTCAGGGATGGATGGTTATGTCAGCATAGGGTTTGACTAAACGGCTTCTTATGAAGTCTAACTGGTCCTAAATGAAAATGGTACTGATCTGACATCAAACATGACCATCATGGTGGCCATCTTGAAAATCTTGTTATTGCTGCTTCTCCTGAATAGATGGTTTCACTAAATTACTTCTTATGATCTCTAGTTGGTCCAAAACAAAAATTGTGGCCCTCAAAAATTCAATATGGCTGCCATTGTGACCATTTTGAAAATCTTGTTATCACTACTCCTTCTAAACAGAAAGTCATATCAACATGGGGTTTTCACCAGCAGACTTGTTATAGTGTCTAGTTGGTTCTAAATGAAAATTATGCCAATCTGACATCCAGAGTGGCCACCTGGGTGATCATCTTGAAAAATCTTGTTATTGCTACTCCTCCTGAATGAATGCTGATATTGACATATTGTATGATATCTAGTTAGTCCTGAATGAAAATGGTGTTGATCTTTCATTCAGTATGGCCACCATGATGGTCATCTTGTACAGTTTGTTGACACTATTCATGGTCATATTATCATGGGGTTTTCACCATAAGACTTATTCAGAGATGCTGCCAGGCCGCGGGATCGCGGGTTTCTCGCAAAAATGATAGAGAGTCACGCAACTTTTAAAAGCCAATGGGGGAAAGATCGCGCAAGTTATCTGTGCTTCCCGCGATTTCTCGTACCCAATGCGCGACTTTTTTATTTTTTGTTTTTTAATTAGGTTGATCAGATCGTCGTTTTTGACTTTTCTCCATGATCTCAATTAATTGTATATCTATGGAGAATATTGTTTGAATACAAGCACCTTTATGATGGAGATCTGTTGGAGTATTGCAGAAACTATGGAGGTATTCCGATTGAATTGTTTCCTGGGGCAATGTAGTAAAATGATCCATCGATCGAAATGTCTAAAGTGCGACAGTAGTGTTATGTTGAAACAAAATATAACTGATTTCTTTAGGAAACTCAGCGAGATGGAAAGGACAAAACTTGGGAGGATGAAATATCTGATGGTTTGTTGCCAACTGAACATAGCGCAGAAAGCTGTGATACAGAAATAACCGGCATGATGTCATCTACTATGGTTTAGGCCGTGCAAAAATTCTGATACATTGACAGAAATATCCAAGGAACAACATGACTGAATTGTGGAAAATTGTGTTTTTGATACCTGAAAACCAGTTCCCAAATCTATTCAGACTGGTCATAATTGCAGCAGTTCTTGCCTTTACGAAAAACTGATTGTGAAAGGTGATTCAGTTCTCAAAGCAAAATTCACACTACTCGGCGAAATAGGGTAACCATAGACCTTTAAAACTCTATCACTGTAGTAAGAAAATGTCAGAATATATGAGAACAAAACAAAATAAAATCTTATACAGATATATAATTTGGATTAAGTATTTTTTTTCCCCATTTTTTTTCTCTAAGATATTCTGACGTTTTCCTACTACAGTGATAGAGTTTCAAAGGCCATTGGGCTAACATCTGAAACAATAAATAAACTGATGACTATACAGATGTGTGTGTGGTCCAATAAATTATTTTCAGTTTGCAAAGCCATATTTGAAGGGGAGTGATAAGAAACAAAGAAGAATATTTACCAGCTGAGCAACAATTAGGTATGCAGCTACCTTATACATTTATTGTCAAAGAAGTGATACAAAATCATTAAATGCTTGTTTTAAATTAGGTGTTTCTACACCTTATAATAATGTTGTCACCCATCATCTACCATTCGACTTAGTTTACCCTTGGCCCCCTCCCCCCAATGATCCCCCCCTCTGAAGGTAGGTGTGGGGGACCTCCCTCTCTTAAGAAAATTTCTGGCAGCATCTCTGCTTATTATGATATATAGTTGGTCCTAAATGAAAATGGTGCCAATGTTACATCCAATATGGCCACCACAGTGACCATCTTGGAACTCTTTGTTATTGCTCCAGAGTATTTGAGATGGTTTGCAGCAATCAGCAGTTCAAAGTAAGAAACAGTCTCTTAACTTGGATTCCTGGAAATTATTTTCAGCCAGTAGAGCATCAGTCTCTTCAAAGGACTGTCATTTTTAATTACTTCTTTCTTCAGGTGTTGAGTGTGAGTGCAGATTTTCATTCCAGAACTTAATTAAAACAAGATTGTGATGTTTATTACATATTGACAAGCTTGATGCTCATTACATATTGACAAGCTTGATGCTCATTACATATTGACAAGCTTGATCAGCTTGTGGACCTTCTGTAAGTAGTTTGACCTGAAGGCAGCAAGTGATGCATGGAAAGGAAGACAACAGCAAAAGCTCTTTGACTGTTCATCAATTAATGCGTTTACAAAGCTGATGAACATTAACAGAAAATAATGTGTCAATGTCTATCTCTGAACATTTTTATTTGGATGAACAAAAAATCAACAGAATTTGTAATGCACCATAAAAGAAATATCTGCGATTTGATGTGATTTCTGTATTTTGCAAATTAAGATTTCTTTTTACAAGTGATGAATCATATTGGTTTACTCCTATCGTGCAGTTCTCTTAAGGATATTGTTTTAAATTAGAATTTCTTTCAGTATAATTGGCATATCAGGAAAGGAATATTTATGGACTATGGTCTTTCAAATAAGTGTTGGATTAAGTAAATTTTTATACATTATTCTATCACAGATGAAAGTACTGAATTCAGACTAACATTTAACTATGTAAGAACTAAAATCATGAGCCAACAGAAGCATAATAAGTTCATGAAACACAAGGCACATTTTACATAATGAGTTAAATGAATACTTCTTTTTCAGAACTTTGTTTTTAGTTCACTTTTTGTAGAATAAGCCTTTTTATTCCTCAGTCTCTCTCTCCTCCCTCCCACACCACACTCTCTGTCTCTCTGTCTCTGTCTGTCTGTCTCTCTCTTTTGTTGATATCAATAAACAGTAGTTGGACAAATTAAATCTTTTAATACTTGATTCCCCCCCCCCATGACTCTCAAAAATTTCCTTTTGGGGGTCCAGAGTCTTAAAAATCCCTGATTTATACATACAGTTATTGTTGTCATTGTTATTGTTGTGATACTTATTATTATTATTGTGTTGTTTTGTTGTTGTTGTTGTTATTATTATTATTATTATTATTATTATTATTATTTCAGGAATCGTAAAGAGCTTCCAGTGACAGTTGCCAAGCAGATCAAGTGTTCTCTAGGCAGTAAGTCACGCCATATATTAGTTAAGCCATCCCCTGCAAACGGTGGACCAACATTCAGAAAAGAAGGAAACGATTTGGTCCTGATGTGGCCACAATAGTTTACACTTGGCATTAGTTCAGGAAAATTGTTTATATGAAAGAATGTGATAATATAGGTCTGAGACTTTTAATGTCAGTGCAGCCTCAATTATTTGTCCCCTGTATTTGACAGTGAATGAGGTATTGCTATAGAATGTGATAGTACCAGTTGAAAACTTCCCATGTACAACACAGCCATGATTATTCATTATCCATTAATACATAATTTGTCCATTTCTAGCTGATTTTAAACATATTTTTCTTCCATTTTCCTTGTGTATGACTCAATCCAACTGTGTACAGCATAGCCCTCTATATGCCATTGTATAATACAGACGTGAAAGAGTTCCATATTCTAGTGTATATTAGTACAGAGTAAGAGGTGAAAATGCTAAATAAGTCCCTGAAAAACCTATATTTTGGACTTTAAAATGATTAAATTCATTTATGGATGGGGAGGGAGTTGCTTTAAACCCCTGTGCTCCCCACCGGGACCTTAGCCCTGGACCCTGACTGTGAGTCTAGGTGGGCCCTAGACTCTTGGCCTATTTCCACATTTTGCATTCTACCTGTCTTTCATGTATAATAATGGGCTGCAATATTTATATGTACTATCAGATATATCAGCTGGATGAGTTGTTTTGGCACAGGTGAATGATCTTGCAAGTCGTCTACGCCAAAACAAGTCCACCCATGATATTAAACAGTACACATACAACATCCTGTTATTGTATACACTAATTTATAATTAACATCAATAACCTGATCTCTAAATGTTGTTGTAAGGAATTACAAATATTTAAACAAATATGCCCTTTCATTCATAATTTCAATAATGATGCACTTGAATACCATATATACTCATTTATAAGTCGAGTCCAACTGCAAAATGCACAGACCCAGATCTGCCATCGCATAATGCACAAGGAGATCAGGGTCTATGCAGTTTGTTAGGAGTGTATAAATCCTGATCTGCTGGCAGATTATGCAGTGGCAGATCAGGGTCTATGTTGTGTGCAGTTGGAATTGACTTATAAGCGATTATATATGGTATATAGGGTGAGTTGGGTGGAATCATAATGTAAAGATTAATTTTATGTCATAATTTCATAATATGTGCCCATATCAACAGCATATACTACTTGTTGATGATGCATACAGGAAACTATTGTTTAGTTACCTCAGATGTAAGGTCCATGGGAAAAAATTAGAAAGTATAATAATAGGTTTGATGGTTTCAACTGAACACCATAGACTAAGACTGCAGTGTTTACACATGTAAACACCATAGACTAAGACTGCAGTGTTTACACACGTAAACACCATAGACTAAGACTGCAGTGTTTACACATGTAAATACCATAGACTAAGACTGCAGTCTTTACACATGTAAACACCATAGACTAAGACTGCAGTCTTTATACATGTAAACACCATAGACTAAGACTGCAGTCTTTACACATGTAAACACCATAGACTAAGACTGCAGTCTTTACACATGTAAACACAATAGAATAAGACTGCAGTCTTTACACATGTAAACACCATAGACTAAGACTGCAGTCTTTATACATGTAAACACCATAGACTAAGACTGCAGTCTTTACACATGTAAACATGATAGAATAAGACTGCAGTCTTTACACATGTAAACACCATAGACTAAGACTGCATTCTTTACACATGTAAACACCATCGACTAAGACTGCAGTCTTTACACATGTAAACACCATAGAATAAGACTGCAGTCTTTATACATGTAAACACCATAGACTAAGACTGCAGTCTTTACACATGTAAACATGTAAACACCATAGACTAAGACTGCAGTTTTTATGCATGTAAACACCATAGACTAAGACTGCAGTGTTTACACATGTAAATAGCTTAGTTTAGTTTACTGCCTGTAAATGTTTACAAAAATAAGTAACCATGTAAATGAACATGCACATGGCTGTCAGTGATGCAGGAACTACCCGTTCTAATTAAATTACATATTTCCACATCTTTGCTTTTAGTGGGATTTTTCCATTCTTTTCTTACAGTATGGAGATTTTTGACAGGATAAAGCATCTGTTGATGAGAATTGGTTATACCGCACATTGCACAATGTTACACATCAGGCTGATGTACTGATAGTGCTGACACAAATTTCTTGAAACTAAATTATTTGCCTTTGAACAACATGTTCGTTAACATAACCTTTAACATTTTATTTTAAAGAAACACAGTTTCAAGTTTGTTGGTCACTTCAGAGTTTGTTTATTCATTGTAGAGCCTACAAAAGCATCCAATACTTATGTCCAGGCAGTATGTCCTGTTGCATTATGAATTGTTTCATCACGTACACATATGTAGCAGTGGAAGACAATATCATGACAATCCTAATGATGTTTTACCTAAATTATCAGCAAAGACATGTTTTACAAACTTGATCCTATCATAGTAAGAGGTAAAAGCATAAAGCAGATGAAACAATCACAAGTTGAGCAAAGTATGGAATGAACATTGCCAATGCCATGCATATAAATAGCCTGACATGCAGATCAGAGGAAAAGTTGAGTTTCAAATCGGTTTTATTAAACAGTATCATTTCGATTAGTGTATACCATGTACACATTTAGAAATTTGTGTAAACATTGCAGCCTTACTATTGACCTGTATATATTTGTGCATAATATAATGGCATATTTGGGGTCTGCTGTGTTTAAAGTTGGATTGTAGTAAGGTATACAGAATACATATATTGCATTATGCGTTGTTTTCAGTAAATTTAAAATGATGCCTGATGAATGATTATAAAGTCATACCTCACTAAGATCAGATAAATCTAGGTAAAGATGGATGTGAAATGAAGTCTAGTTGCAGGTGTATATTGTGATGTATGGTCCCAAATAATACATACATACAAACTCCTTATCTATTCCAAAGAAAAATATTTCTTATGAAAGTAATTAATAAGACAATTTTTTAGATTTGGGTACGACAAAACATTTTTTATCGCGGTATTGCTGAACATACAGTGATACGTACCACGGTATACTGGGACTTGTTGGTAAATTTATGACTCTCAAATAGCCGGAAAAAATTGATAGGAGAATAACTCCATATTTATAACCATATTTATATCCATTATGTTAATGAAATGAAAAAAAATCTCAGCTCAAAAAATAATCACTGCCCCCAACTGGATCCATGTAACACTTGTTTCAAGTCAGATGTGTGTATGGGGGGGCAGATACATCATTTCAGTGATGGAGGTGAGACATCAAGATCTGTGTTTCAAATGAACTGATTGCTTGGAGGTGGGGGTAGAATACATCATTGCAGGGGTACAAGTGAGGCACCTGGAGCCATGTTTCATTTGAACTGATTGCTTGGATAATCCAGATTGTACTGTGCAAAGCTTGGCTGTGATCATATCTTTCACCGCTGTGTACACTTAAATGGACTGATCCAGTGTATCACTTCTTCAGAGATTTATTCCTATGTGTCAACTGTATATATTATTGTTACCATATATACCGGCTTTTAAGTCTAGTCCAACTGCAAACTGCACAGACCCAGATCTGTGGTCACCTGATGCACCAGTAGATCTGGATCTATGCAGTTTGTTAGGAGTAATCAGTGGAACAATCAAGATAGACCCTGATTTGCCAGCTTATGTGACAGTAGATCAGGGTCTATGTTGTTTGCACTTGGACTCAATTTTTAAGCAAGTATATACGGTAACCACTTTCAAGACTGCAATGGCTCCAGGAGAATATAAATCATGCTTTAACCAAAACAAAGTTTTAACAATCATTCATATACTGTGGAACTTGTTTATTCTGAATACCACTGATAATGTGACCTATGATCCTCTAGGACTCTCTGCATACCCTCTTTAACCCTTGGAAAAGTATACACAGTCACACTGACCCTCTGGAAAAATATCCTATTGGAACCCCTGCAATATTGTGGTTCATAAGTCAGTTTTATTAATGGCACCCCTGCAGTAACTTGGTTCATGCATCAGTTTTATTAGTGGAATGTCTGCAGTATCTTGGTTCATAAGTCAATTTTATGAAGAACAATAGGACATTAGTTTATTTATAAAAGTTACAGTTGGAAATTATCTCAAACTTTTGCATTCAGCTGTAGTGGGGCCAAACTTATTACTGAAACATTTTCAAGTTTTGACCTCCATAAAATGTAAAATGGTTTTCTTTTTATCCCCCAGCATGAATGTGAGTGAGGCATTTAGTGTTACTCTTGTATGTCCACCTGTCCATCCATTGGCCTAAGTTTTGCAACTACCATATACACTCACATATAAGTCAGATCCAACTGCAAACTGCATAGACCCAGATCTTCCAATGCATAATGTGCAAGCAGATCTGGGTCTATGCAGTTTGTTAAGATTAAGCAGTAGAACAAATAACATAGACCCTGATCTGCCAGTGCATAATGCACAGGCATATCAGGGTCTATGTTGTTTGCAGTTAGACGTGACTTAAAAGTGAGTATATATGCTAAGTGAAGTTACATTTGCAAATACTGCATTCATGTCAATTTTACACATTATACAGATGTTAGCCTTGTCACTTTGTTAGGTTTTTGATTAATTATCGAATCATATTTTACATTCACTGTAATTTAATATTGATCATAATGTTAGAAGCTGTTTCACAATAAACCCCTAAAATTAATGATTATCATATTTTGAATGTGTTAATAATGACATGAATCCATATATACTAATTCATTAGAATATTGCGGTTGTAAGCATTTCTTATCATGTATTTTTCAGTCATTGTAGAGGAGTAATATTGGCTTTACAAAGAATATCAATAGGAAAGATTTTTCATCTTTGTTTTCAACATTTTGTAGGTATAGTCTCGTCTTAAAAGTGACACTTGACTATGTGTTAATTATAATTGATGGGAGAGCCTACCGTCTATACTCGTGTATAAGCTGGGTCAAATGCAAACAACATATACCCTGATCTGCCATTGCATAATGCGCCGGCAGATCAGGGTCTATGTTGTTTGTTCTACTGATTAGTCCTTACAAACTGCATAGACCCAGTTTTTCTGGTGCATTATGCGATGACAGATCTGGGTCTATGTTGTTTGAATTTGAATTTGGCCTATATGTGAGTATAGACGGTATATACCCAATCTCCATGAGTAAGTAATTTTATTAATTTTTATATGTGTATGCGAAAAACCTTTCTCCCTCATGGAATTGTCCCATACATGTGAATATAAAGAATTAGATTACAGAATACATGTCTAACAAACCTACAATTTGGTTCAAATTTTTACAGGAGAATATACAAGTTTCACTATTTGGAAGGAAAATTCAGTTTTTTGTAATGGAAATTATCACAAGTTGTTACACAGGTTGAACTTGACCAAACACTGAATTGTTCAGGTTCTAATTTCATTGTTTGGTCTAGCCAGAAAAAAAATGAATAGTTAAGCTTTTGTGGCATAATCATAGAAAATGCTTACATTCATTTGCATCGTTTTGTATTGAAAAGGAACAATAATATTCAAAGTCAGTTTTTGTCTTACCTGCATAAGCATGGTGAGCTACAGTAATCACTTTCCCGGTGGTGACAGCAGCAGCATTGACAATGTTAAAGTATTTCATTAAAGTTTCTGAAAGCCACATGTTTTATCATCAGTGACTGCATTCAACTGAATCTTTACAATAATATTACTATAAGTAAAAAGTTTATACACCAGTATGTCTCGCTTGTAAGGAGTTCCCATCTTGATTTTTTCGCTTGTCTAAACCAGTATGCAAGGAGTTCCCATCTTGATTGTCTCACTGTATGCAATGAGTTCCCATCTTGATTGTCTCGCTTGTGTAAACAGAAAGCTTGGTTCATCATTGTGAACAACGTTAGTTTGTGTTAAAGTTTTTGAAAGTTACATATCTTCTACATTTGTTGCTGAATTCAAATGAAACTTTGGTACAATATTACATATGTATTTATACGTTGATATGCTAGGAATTCATGTCCTGTCTGGTTTACATGCTTAAGCAGAAAGCATATTTCATCAGTTTATGTTAACAATTTTAAAAGTCACAAATCTTCAACATCAGTTTCTGTATTCAACTAAAAATTTAGGATGGCATTAGATTAGGTCTAAAGTTTATACATTGATATGCAAGGAGTCCCTGTCTTGCTTGTCACAGCCACTGAAGCAATAATGTTAAGAATGTTAAAGTTTTGTGTGATAGTTTATCTAAGTCAGTTACATTGGTTATACTGACAACTATACTGATGCAAGTGGGACGCCAGGTTCTGCAGAACACTTGTCTAAAGACTATGAAATACCTAAATACATTGGTCTCGCACTATAATACTGTTCATAATAGCCACAAAAGTGCACCATGTTGTATGTAATGTCACCCTTTTACTGGGGTATATATTAAGGTACAGTATATATTCTGTTATAAATAGAGTCCAACTGCAAACAACATAGACCCTGATCTGCTGTTGCATAATGTGCTGGCAGATCAGGGTCTGTGTTGTTTGTTCTAATGAGTACTCCCAACAATCTGCATAGACCCAGATCTGCTGGTGCATTATATGGTAGGTTCTGTTGTAATGGTTATGCTCGATGCAAAATTACATTGTGATGGGGCATAGTTTTTTTTATGTGAAGTCACATCATGGATTGTAAATAAGCCAAGAACTGTAATGAAATAAATAAAGTAGCAATTCAAATAATAAAAATTCACCATGTATACTGGGATCCTTAATCATATCAGAGATTGTGTGTTATTTCTGTGGTACCTTATAGAGACAGGGACCACCATACTTGCATCCTTTATACTTTTTTCTATTTTTTTTATGAACATATTTATGTGTAGAATGTAAACTGCTCAATATAATGTATCCATGGCTGAAGTTTTATCAAATTAAAATGTTCATGTACTTTGTTGATGCATATCATGACTATGATTTAATTCAAAATTTAAAGAATCATGTTTTCATTTTCCAGATTATAATATAATTTCATCTACTGTAAGTTCTCGCATATAAGTCAGATCCAATTGCAAACTGCACAGACCCAGATCTGCTATCACATAATGCGCCAGTAGATCTGGGTCTATACAGTTTGTTAGAACTACTCAGTAGAACAAACAACATAAACCCTGATCTGCTGGCGCATAATGCGATGGCAGATCATTGTCTATGTTCTTTGCAGTTGGACCCAACTTATAAGCAAGTATATACGTATTGTGCTTAATGATGACCTGTTTAAAATGTATTAATTTTAATTCAAGAATATTTCCATGTTGACATGTTCATTTTCTAGAAAAGATTTTTCCAGTATGGTAGCAAGTAGACCATATATGTTTTCTTGTTTTTAAGCAACCATTTTTTACGCTAATCAGTTTTTCCAAAAGAATTTTTTTTTTCTTCATCTGAAATTAAGGATATAAACCCTCCAAATACTGTTTTGTCAGAATAATTACAAATTGTATTTGGCTATGTTTTAGATTCACACAGTATTACTGTGGCAAGAAATGTGAACAAGAAAAACCAAAAGAAATAATTTGAGTCTTTGATTTTGGATTATGTTATTTAGTTTCCTACTGTCAATAATCCAAAATATCCAGAACATCCAGTTTTTCCAACAGCATATTTCCAAACTTTGTAGTAATTTTCAGTAGTACATATAAAGTCAGGACACCAAGTTCATTTATTTAAGACAAATGAAAATTAAATTAGGAACATAAACTAACATATCTTTTACCCATACTCAAAAACATTCAGTTGAATAGTTGACTGTTGGGCCTAGAAACCACTTTGATTACTCTAATTATAGCCCAAGTTCCTCTGATCCTCCCAGCTTTTTTATTTCTACTAGTCATAGAATAGAAGAGCTTATGCAATTGCCTTTTGTCTGGCATCCAAGGTCTTTTGGCACAAGTTTTGTTATCATTACTCCTCCTAAACTATTGGGATGATTGCCACCAAACTTTACAGACAAATTCATTCCAAGTTCTGGTTGGTCCGAAGTAATAATGATGCCCCTCTTGGACATCCATTATGGCCATAACTGCAGCCATCTTAAAAATCTTGTTATTGCTACTACTCCGAAATGGATGTTATGTGTTATGATGTCTAGTTGTCCTAAATGAAAATGGTGTCAATCTGACATCCAATATGACTGCCATTATGGCCATTTGGAAAATCTTGTTATCACTACTATTTCTGAATGGATGGTCATATCAGTGTGGAATTTTCACTAAAATACTTGTTATGATGTCTAGTTAGTCCCAGATGAAAATTGTGCCAATCTGACATCAAATATGGCTACCATGGCAGCCATCCTGAAAATCTTGTTATTGCTACTCCTAATATACAGAAAGTCATATCGGCATAGGGTTTTCACCAAAAAACTTCCTATAATATCTAGTTTGTCCTAATGGAAATGGTGCCGATCTTACATCCAATATGGCCACCACAACAGCCATTTAGAAAATCTTGTTATTGCTGTTCCTTCTGAATGGATGGTCATAACGAAATAGGGAGTTCGCCCATTTATGAAAATGGTGCTGATCTTACATCCAATCTGGCCACCAGATGCTTTTAACACTCCACAGTTAAAAAGAGGAAATGGTCTTATTTTATATTCCTATAGATTCTTTTTAGGCCAGCAGAACATCAGTTTCTTCGCAGGTCTCTTGTTTTTATTAACTCTTATGGAATGGCCTATTGTCCATCATCTGTCGTTTGTCCATTAGCACAAGTTTGTTATTGCTACTTCTCCTTAACTACTTGTCCATCTTGAAAATCTTGTTATCGCAACTCCTCCTGAATAGGTATCCATATCAACATGGGGTTTTCACAGAAAAGCTTCTTATGATGTCTAGTTGGTCCGAATTGAAAATGGTGCAGTTCTGATGTCCAATATGGCCTGCATGGCAACCATCTTTAAAATCTTGTCATATTTACATGGGGTTTTCACCACAACATTTGTAATGATGTCAGGTTGGTCATAAATGAAAATGGTGTTTGTCACAAATCCAGTATGGCCATCACAGTAGCTGTGTTGAAAATCTTGTTATCCCTATTCCTTCTGAATGGATGGTCATATCAATATGGGGTTTTCACTCAGACTTCTAATGATGTCTAGTTTATCCGGAATGAAAATCGGGCCAGTCTGATATCCACTATGGCTGCCACAGCATCTTGAAAATCTTGTTATAACTTCTACTTCTGAATAGATGATCATATCAGCATTGGTTTTTCACCAATTATCCAGACATCAAGAAAAGTAATTATTTTTTATGTCCAGACATTAGGATTAATGATGGTAATTGACCAAATGGACTATTCATATATATATATATATACACACACACACACATATTCTGATAATTTACTGTCATACTTTTCATAATTTTCAAGCATATCAATATATACATGCACAGGGAACCGTAAGAAAAATAGTTACGACTGGGACCACAAATCTTATTTGATATTGACATGGAAATCAGATTCAGAGAATGATAAATGTATGACCCAGCAGTGCATATACTATGTAACGTATTTAGATGACCAGTCATTTAGATCATTACCTGAAAGGTTGAAGAAAATAGGTCAGTATGGACAAGGGAGATATTTGCTTACATTTATCAAAACTTAAGAAGTTTTTTTAATTTTCTAATGGGTTGAAATGTTATAATCTTTTTATTTGACATTACAATAATAAATACATCGCTCCCTCAAAGTAACTCAGTGGTTGGGGTCCATAACTGCTGACCGCAGTATGTGTTGAACAGTGGTATAGCAAGAATTATCAAAAATTTTAATTTTTTTTCTTCGCTTGATGATATTTGTACATTTCTTTTGTCAAATAATAATATTTTGAAAAGGAAATACTATGCTTCATGTTGACTCATTCAGTCCATATTGTCATGCATTTGATAGACCAGTTCAAGTACATTAGTTTTCACAAATTTTTCTGCTAATAGATGTTGAAAATTCTAAATTTGCCATTTTGATTTTGATTTTTTAATTTTTATGTTTGGGGCATGGGGTATATAGCTGTATGTGACACTTAACTCAGTTTTGGACTTCTGAGTTTAAATTATCATCACCATTCAAATATTTTGCATTGCAGTAGCACTGTGGCATGATCCGTGATAAGAATAAAAGTCACTGTAGGCAGCAAGACTAATCCACAGTTTGTACCAAACTTATCTCATTCTTGATGTAAACACTATCAATGTTAAGATTTCTCTTTCCATCTCTTCAATAATCAATTATTTTATGTGATAAAGAGAAATTTTATCGTCGAGCCCACATTAATGCAATCTGATAGAATTCAAGATCTCTGGCATAACATAAAAGTTAATGTTCTGCCGATCTTTGGAATTCTTTGTCCACTTGTTTTGGTAGCCTGTCAGATAAAGCATTGCATTGCATTGCATGTTAAGGAGAGTTATCTTTAGCAACCATATGTTCCAAATATTGTTCACTTTCAGCAGTAAGAAAGCTATAATTTGATTGGTGAAACAAAAAGTTCAGCAGAACATGATCTTGTATTGGTGCCTGTCAGATCTACTTAATGTAAAGTAGGTCTTGATTTTAATCAGATCAACATTAATGGCAAGATATAGCAGTCACTTTTTTGCCACAATTGTTATCATTAGCAGTTTAATAAAGTTTTGATTAAAGGTTTTTATTTGCACATATTTCCTAAGCACCTTGATAGATTTTCATCAGACCTGATCATGAATCACTACGAAGCTGATACAGTTCCTTCTACAACATGCCCATTCTACAACATGCCCATTATACAACATGCCCACTCACCCATTTTAGGTCAAAGACTCAGAGAGTTTGCATTGGTGTTTTGGTTAGTTTTTCATGTTTATATTCCCTAAAGCCCTTGATGAATTTTCTTCATACTTTGGATGAATCATTTTAAAACAAAGACAATTCATTCTGCAACATGCTTGCTCTACTTTTTGACTTTAGGGTCAAGGTCACATGTTTACAGCAATTCTTTGATTGTGGGCTCGACGTTCAGGCCTAGCCTTCTTGTTTTTAGATATAAAATTTTTTAAACTTTGAAAAATTAATTGTCACTTGCTCCATTTAATCACCATGTCACTCCCAGCAAACTCGCTCTTTAACTATGAATTTGTGATATGCATTTTTATGTATTTTGTAAGACAAGATGTTAATGATGTTGGTGCAGTTATTGTGCCTTAGTTGCCATAGTGACTATTCTGTCATATATTTTCTGTTCATTATATATTTCTGTGAGTATAGTAACTTTACATGAACATTTTATAATGCTTTTGTTTGTAAAATTGTTACCAACTATACAATTATATATATTAATCAACCTTATAAATTACTTTGATGTGCCTTTGTACTGTGTGTTCATCAGAATTTTTCTAGGCTGTATGGAGTATGCTAGAATTAGTCAAAAACATTGTTTTCATACATGACTTTTTAAAGCACTACAGTCAAACATTGATTATCCAGACTACCTTGGAGATATGGATTTTGTCTTGATAAATTATCTTCTGGATAAATTATAATAAAATAAAGAACAAATTATAGGTTCAGAGGACATTTTTTGGGTCTTGTTAAGTTTGGTTTGGTTTGGTGTTTTATAGCACACCAACACAAGTAAGTTATTTAATGCCGAGGCAATTGGAGTAGAGTGCCTTGTCCAAGGACACAGTAAGGTAACTGACCCAGGGTGATCCAATGCTAGGTTTCAAACCTGCACCCTTTCAGTCAACGAGTCCTGCATGCTAACCACTTAGATACTATGGCTCCTGTTTCCAGTAGTCACCTCTAATTAAGCAATAAGTCCAGATAATTGGTGTATGGATGATCAACATTTTGCTGTGACAGAAATTTCTGCTGAATAAAGAAGTCATTTTTTCATCATGTACTTTGTTAAAATGTTGGTAGAGAAAGATGGCAGATGCATTTCTGTCCTTTTCTCAAGACAACAGGCTATGAAAACAAGTAGGTGCCATGACCTCGATACTGTAATATTATTCTTGCTTAAATTCATTTTTAAAAATCCAAGACTTGCTAGTATCTCAGATATTTTTATAAGAGTTAGTAATTTTTCTTTTCAATTGGCACATGAAAGCTGTGATATCTATGTACTATATGCACTCGCTTATAAGTCAAGCCCAACTGCAAGCTGTACAGACCCATATCTGCCGTTGCATACTGCACCATCAGATCTGGGTCCATGTAGTTTTTTTATAGTAGTAATCAGTAGAAAAGACAATATAGACCCTGATCTGATGGCACATTATATGATGGCAGATCAGGCTCTATGTTGTTTGCAGTTGGACTTGACTTATATGCGTGTATAGATGGTATATACAAGATTTTCATCAGAACCAAGAACAGCTGAACTAAACTAATGTGAAGGCCCATTGTCTGTTGTTCTGTCATCAGTTCTTCACTTGATGGTTGTATTTTTTTTTGGGGGGGGGGGGACTACATACAACAATGGAGGCATAGTTGATCACACGCTGATACTTTCTAAAAGTCCAGATTCTTGAGCATTTGAAAAACTTGACTGGTTCTCTTTTTATCTTTCCTTGGCCAACAATTGCATGATAGCAGTCTACTAAAAAACCAGCGTTTAATGAACACTGGATCATGTTTAAATATCATAACTATGGCTGTCCAATGGTAGTGACTCCTTGATTTTCATATATTTCTGTACCGTGAAAAATCTAGCAATTTGAATAACTTCATTTTCTTCTTCACTTAACACCAATAGGATATTGAGAAAAAGCCATTTTAGTTAGCCGTCATTGGAATATGAAATTCTAGACAACAATACAAACAAGTTTAAAACTTAGGACAGCTACACTTCACAAAGAGCGACAGCTTGTAAAAAACACGACATTATTTGATGTAAGTACATGATTGTTTAGATTTTAATCAAATACAAGAAAATCTTTCCAAGAGATCAATGAATGCAGCCATTCTAAGAAGTTTTTGATTGTAGATATTGGTAGAAATTATGATGCTAGTATTTTTAGTTGTTGCTTGATTTGAATTAATATGGTGATGGTGCAATTGTCATGGAGTAGATAGAAGAATAGTAACAATGACAAACACTTGTATTACTTTATAAATTGTTATTTTTTTTCAGTGGTGGTCTTCCTTCACAATATTCTCATCTTTAATTACATTTTGTGACAAAATTAGACATTTTTTATTTAATTGCTTTAAATACAGCACTCCCTTATTATAATGCTGTCCATGGAGCCTTGTAGTGAAACTGCCTTATAATGAGACTGCATTGTAATGAAGTACATAATATAATTCTGCTGTTGAATAATGAAATGAGATCCATGACCATGTCAACTTTATAATAGGAGCTGTGTTACAATGAGGGGCATTGTAGTGAGGAAGTGCTGTATCTAATCTTCGAGCCAAGAGAACAATCAAATGCCTTATCATTTACCAGAATTTGTAGATCAAGGTTATGCAGAAAATGATTTGTCCATAAAGATGCAGATTTGAATATGATGGAATAATACGGAAATGGACATTCTGGTATTTTGAAGTGATCTGTTATTCAGCTTGAAAACTCCATCTTTAGTCCTTTAGGTTCTGTAAATTTTTAGATCATTATGTTGAATACAAATAATATATTCCCGACAGTTGTTATAAAAGTACTATGCAAAACTATTTATGTTTAGTGAATTAAATCTTGGATGTATTAGCACCGTATGCACTCGTTTGTAAGTCCAGTCCAACTGCAAACTGCGGATCTGCCATTGTGTAAAGCACTGGCAGATCTAAGTCTATGCAGTTTGTTAGAAATAATCAGTAGAACAAACAACATAGATCCTGATCGGCTGGAACATTATGTGATGGCGGATCAGGGTCTATGTTCTTTGCAGTTGGACTCGACTTATAAGTGGGTATATATGGTAATTAAGTAAAATGACTGAATTCATTTGTTCAAGTTTGAGAAAGGTATACAGTATGCTAAACAAGTGACCTGCTTTGATTGACCATTTCAACAAGTGACCTGCTTTGATTGACCATTTCAACAAGTGGCTGCTTTGATTGACCATTTCAACAAGTGACCTGATTTGATTGACCATTCCAACAAGGGACCTGTTTGATTGACCATTTCAACAAGTGACCTGCTTTGATTGACCATTCCAACAAGTGATCGGCTTTGATTGACCATTCCAACAAGTGACCTGATTTGATTGACCATTTCAACAAGTTACCTGCTTTGATTGACCATTTCAACAAGTGACCTGCTTTTTGAGGATTTGAAAATAGTATAGCTGACATTAACTGTATACCTTAATTCTCACAAGCCCTGGTGATGACCAAGGCCATTCATTCTCACAAGTCCTAGTGAGGCCCAAGGCCTTTAATTGACTGCAACAATTCTCCATCAGATGTTTGATCACCACAAGAGTGTCATGTGAGTTGATGAAAACAAAGCTAAGTTTTAAATTTTGTCATTTTTTTACTGACGAAAGCATGCACCAGGCCTCAATTTCATTAACATGTCTCTGAGTTTAGTCTACTGACTTGAGTAATTTGACCAAATGATTGCTGGATTATGGATTTGGGTTATAGACTAGACTCTAAGAGCTTTTAGCAAAATCCAGGTTGCACATAGATAGGCACAAACAAACCAACAGCATGTGCTAAATGTGGGCGTGACCATAAGATCAAAATTTGGGTTGTACTTTTTATGAGTAAAATGCAGAACATTTGAAGTGCAAATTTGAGTCTGATGAACATTTCAACTATTATGAAAATTAAATATACTTTTTATTCCTCCTTGTGGAAACCAAATTGATTCTCTCACTGGAGAATTTAACTGAGCTATGTTGTTATCATCATTTCTCCATATGTCTGATCTAAAACTGAAGAAATTTCAGTCAGGATTACATGATTTCATATCAGATTATAGAAGTGAAATTACTTGCAAAATAACACAGTTTATCATTGAACAATGACAATTATATTTTGCAATTCAAATTCTGAGATAAAGAGATCTCAGGCAAGAGTCTTCTACTATCAGTCTCCAGTACTAGGCCATAAAGAAGTTCATACTGTCAGTCTCCAGTACGAGGCCATAAAGAAGTTCATACTGTCAGTTCTCCAGTACTAGGCCATAAAGAAGTTTCTACTGTCAGTCTCCAGTACTAGGCCATAAAGAAGTTCATACTGTCAGTCTCCAGTACTAGGCCATAAAGAAGTTCATATTATCATTCTCCAGTACTAGGCCATAAAGAAGTTCATACTGTCAGTCTCCAGTACTAGGCCATAAAGAAGTTTGTACTGTCAGTCTCCAGTACTAGGCCATAAAGAAGTTTGTACTGTCAGTCTCCACTACTAGGCCATAAAGAAGTTCATACTGTCAGTCTCCAGTACTAGGCAATAAAGAAGTTTCTACTGTCAGTCTCCAGTACTAGGCCATAAAGACGTTTATACTGTCAGTCTCCAGTACTAGGCCATAAAGAAGTTTCTACTGTCAGTCTCCAGTACTAGGCCATAAAGAAGTTTCTACTGTCAGTCTCCAGTAGTAGGCCATAAAGAAGTTCATACTGTCAGTCTCCACTACTAGGCCATAAAGAAGGTTCTACTGTCAGTCTCCAGTAGTAGGCCATAAAGAAGTTCCTACTTCAGTCTCCACTACTAGGCCATAAAAAAGTTCATACTTTTAAACCAGTCATTTTCTGGCACATTTAGGTAAAAATCTAAAGTTTAAGGTCTTAATGTGTTGTAAATTATTGACTTTTATAAATATTTGAGAAAATATTTTTTTTTACATTAAATTAAGGGTCATTTTATTTTTTATGATATTGATAGTACATAGCTTTAAATCTTAAAATGCCTATGTGTCATAGGCCTCAGTTTAAATCCCCATGTGTCATAGGCCTCAGTTTAAATCACCATGTGTCATAGGCCCAGTTAAAAAAGTACTGTGTAATATATCATTAGTAGTCAAAGTGTCATAACATATATGCAGCTTAATTTTATTGAAAGTGGAAGGGAAAACCTTAGGAAATGGCAGTGTGCTGCTGAATCAATAACTGTTATGTCTACAGCCTTTTTGAAATGTGGCCATTGCTATAAAAGTGTATTTTTGTGAGTTCTTGTGGCCCAGTACTGTAGGAATGAAACATGGGTATGAAGCATTTCATTCATGAGAACTGTTTCTGTTTCATTGTATTTTAGATATATTTTGATGTTACATAAAGTTATTTTGTGCCATTATTCACATTTTCATCATATGTCATCATCATCATCATCATCATCATCATCATCATCATCATCATCATTTGTTCCATTTACAGGTTATTACCGCTTTTACAATAAAGTTACTATTATTTGTACATACTATGTGCTCATTCTAGAAATGCCAGCTAAGACAGCTAATGTGATGCATAGGCACCTTCTAATAGGATAACATGCATAGAACTTTAAGCTGTGGAGATCATAAACTTACCTGTATGGTGGTCACACACTGGCAGCTGGTCCTATATACCGTATATACTTGCGTATAAACCGATTCCAAATGCAAACAACATAGACCCTGATTTGCCGTCGCATAATGCGCCGGCAGATCAGGGTCTATGTTTGTTCTACTGATTAGTCCTTACAAACTGCACAGACCCAGATATGCCGGCGCATTGTGCGATGGCAGATCTGGGTCTATGCAGTTTGCAGTTGGTATCTGGTTATACGCGAGTATATACGGTATTCCTACCAGAAATTTGCTATTTTCAACCAGGCAAACTAAAGCAAAATCAACATACGCAATCCTGATATCAACATTAACATAAAACCTGTTTTCTGCCCTTTCTATTTGATGTTGGATAATTTTTGTAAGAGTCGGACACAATATTTCAATTGTCGTGTTACAGTATCAAAATAGCACTTGACACAAAACTTGATTATGACTTATTGCACCATAGAAATTAATCCTTTCTTAGAATTCCACTAAAAGAAAACTTCCAAACTTTACATTCCCTTGCATTTCATTCAAGTATTAAGTGTTCAGGCAAATAGGACACAATTTTTACAGAGAAAATGTGTGTACAAAATTCCAAGTCTGGCCGCTTGAAAAGTTCAGGCCTGAAAATCATGGAATTCTTCAATTAAAAGACTCAGACTTTTACCCAGAATCCATTTGTTAGAAATCATAGTTCCTCTGATGCAACACTTTGAGTAATAGCTTTGGAGATGCATATTCTAAAGTTTTGAGTAAATACTTAGTTGCAATATTGATAGTTTTATTACTCAATACCCACTTTTTATATATTGCAATAAGGTGGAGTGTATTATGTTATGATGCCCATCCAAATGTATGTCCATTTGTCTGTTTGCTATTTAGTTTCTGCACAATAACTCGAGTTCTCCACCATCTACATATACCAAACTTTATGAATGGCTTGCACTTGTGATAAAGAAGAAGCCTATTGATTTCAGATCAAAAGGTCAAGGTCACTAACTGAAAAAAGAAAAATGGTTACCACACAATAATATTACATCTACATCACAAACTTGGACCAAACTTTGTGGACGACTTGCACTTGTGGGTAAGGAAGAAACCTATCTATTTTGGGATCAAAAAGTCAGAGGTCACGGTCACAGTGATTGAAAGAAAAAAATGCTTTCTGCACAATAACATTAGTTCTGCATAACTGCTTGTACTTGGGGTAAGGAAGAAACCTATCAGTTTTGTGGTTCAGAGGTCAGTGTCACTGTTACTGAAAGAAGAAAAATGGTTTCTGTACAGATTTCAGCTCTCACCTACATACATTCACCAAAATTTGTGGATGACTTGCACGTCAGGCAAGAAAGAAGCCTATTGATTTTGGGTCAGAAGGTCGAAGGTCAAGGTAACTGTGACAAAAAAGAGAAGAAAAATGGTTTTTGCATATTAACTTTAGTTCTAGACCACGTACCTTGACCAAAGTGTGTGGAGGGCTTGCACTTAAGATGTGGAAGAGACGTATTGATTTTAGGTCAAAGGTCAAGGCCATTGTAAATTTCTTGACCAAACTTTGTGGAGTACTTGCACTTTGAGTAATAAAGAAACCTGTTGATTCTGGTGTCTAAAGGTCGAAAGTCACGGTCAAGGTAAGTATAATAAGAAAATAATGGTACTTCAAGACTGCGTACCTTGACCAACTGTAGAGGTCATTTTCAAGAGTCAACCATGGCCTACTAGGGCCTATATAGAGGACAATTAAACACCGAGGGGGCGTATAATGTACAGTTCATGGTACTCTTGTTAGAAATCATACTTCCTCTAAAGTTAGTGCTTTCTTCGCTGGTACCTGGCCAAAATTGATAGATAGCCAACTCCGCCCACCCGTCAGTCAAACGTTAACATACAGCAACTAACAATGACTTGCTGATCACTGTTATCGCTTACTATGTATGCGTGTTACGTAATTACACCCATGCTACAATTGAGTAGCCTAGCTTGCCAGAGCAACTCTGGCACCCTCATAGTTGCCAGTGTATAACATGTACACATTCAAAGTGTCATTCATAATTTCTCATCGTGAAATATTCCGTATATACCAAGAATTCGTTGTGTTTTCAAAGCTCTTGCCATGATAGACTGAATTTTACATAAACGGAATCGGCACCATATAGCCAGTACTGTGCTGACGTGCCGTTAAATCCTATTCATACCATGCTTTACATAAATGGCTATGCAGATCAGTAAGAGGAGCTATCACCGCTATGGCAGTCCATTAACTGGCAAGCCAATATCTCGTTACAAATTTAGAAATTAAAATTTCATTAGATATTTGACGTACGCACATGTTTCAATCTACGATGGCTTCGAAAACTAAACCAATAGGAAAGACAAAATATCAATATTGCAATTCTTCCTATCATACTAGTAAAACAGATTAAAGTTTCAGCCCAAAATTCGACACGTCTTTGACATATAACGTGTTTACCAATCAAAAGTCGTGTGCTTTTTACGAGATGATTCCTTTATCAAAGATACTAGTAAACGAATTTCACGCACTTCACCCAGGAATAGCGATGCTTTTTTATGAGAAATATTTTTGCATGGAAAATATTACACTTCCCCCCCCCCCCCCCCCATTTCCGAAGATTTATTGGGAATAATTCAAGCAGATACTTACCGTATATACCCGCGTGTAATGCGAGTCCAAATACAAACAACATAGACCCTGATCTGCTGTCGCATAATGCGCCGGCAGATCAGGGTCTATGTTGTTTGTTCTACTGATTAGTCCTTACAAACTGCATAGACCCAGATGCGATGGCAGATCTGGGTCTATGCAGTTTACAGTTGGTAGAAGCTTATACGCGAGTATATACGGTAGTTTGAAAATTTTACATGGGAAAAGAACAAAGTGAAATTAATGTATTACCTTCCAGAAATAAGGCTTTACCCGTATGTTGTAGTTGCAAGATAGATATAATCTAGATAATTTTGATGTAATCTCAAAAATAGTTTATAGGTCTAATTTGGGGGCAAACAGGAGGTAGGAGCAACGAGCGAAAATTCCTCTTAATTCTCGATTACAATGAATGAAATAATTAACACAAACACACGAAAGCAGAAATATATTTCGCATTTAACATCGTTTGCAGATCTTAGTGTAATATAAACGACTGTAATGATACCAGCGTAATTTTGTAGCGTCATAGCGTTGTTTTAAGGAACCTACCGTATGTACTCGCGTATAAGTCTATACCAACTGCATAGACCCAGATCTGCCGGCGCATAATGCGCCGGCAAATCTGGGTCTATGCAGTTTGTAAGGACTAATCAGTAGAACAAACAACATAGACCCTGATCTGCCGGCGCAATATGCGACGGTAGATCAGGGTCTATGTTGTTTGTATTTGGACTATGGTTATACGCGAGTATAGACGGTATATGCAAAGACTGATATTAAACGGTATGCAATACAACGGATAGAAGTAAAAATTGTGTATTTAGTTGGTATTTATAGGTTACTGCCTTTGTATGGGAAAATATGAACGAGTTTTCTGAGTTATACTGCACGACGTCAGGAGTGCAGTATAGCTCAGAAAAAACGAGTTCATATTTTCCCATACAAATGCAGTAAACTTTTTATTATATACTCATTTTGCTTTTCTACCTAAGGCTGAATAAGAAAAAGAACACACTACAAGAAACAAAGTAACTGAATTTCTGCTATATTCTAAAGTAAATACATAACCGAAGTTAAACCAATACACAGTAACAGTATTCATGCGCACATGGCACCGCCCAGTGACCTTTGAACTTGGTAGAGTACGCTCGCTCAGTGATTTGTTTCAAAAAGAAATCTCACTTTGGTCTACTTAAAATTGAAATTTTGAGTCATATTGTGAATGACTGCGCCTTGGAACAACTTTCCCAGCTGATCTGGAATGGAGGGATTTTGTTTTTCTGTCGATTCAACTAAATTCTGCTCTTTTAGTTTTTAGCTGGGTCTATTACGTACGATGTACATGTAGCTAGAGAGACTGGCCTCGACAGCAAGCTAGCTTACACATGTGTTACTGTCCTGTCATTGATAGTTTGGAATCATAAGGTGGACAAAATATGAAATTATTTTAAGTGAAATTCTCAAGAAGATGCAGGATTAAATATTTTTGTTAGGGAATATCAAATTCATTTCGTTTTGGAGTGCAGTAAATTCTCCTTTGGAATGTGATTGGAAACGTAGTCTAGATTGCAGTGCAATTTCGCGCCGTGGATCAGAAAGTACATTTTGAAGAAATTCAAGATGCAGAAAAGTAAGTACATTTATTGCCATTCTTATTACCAGCTATAGATGACATATTTATATGTACTGTCATAATAAATCCAAAAAATTTCTCAAAAAAAAAAAAAAAAAAAAAAACGGCAAAATTGCAAAGCGGCTGGGGTGTGAGAGCCCATTTCGTCAGCGGAAAATAAGGCTTCTTCGTTATCGTGGCTTCTTGGCTCCGAGGCACTTGCTTTTATACCAAAACCAGCCTTCTTTAGTTGTATTTTTTCGAATTTAGTGCTTGGACTGACTTGTAAAATTGACGGTCTCTGAGAGAAACGGAATATCATTTGGTCATAAAATGCCTTTTTATGCTATTTTTTTATAGACTCTAGAGAGCACGGTTCATAGTCTGAATTTTGGCTAAAAAAGTGTTTAAATGATCGGAATGATATTTTCAATACTGCATGCCTCACGTTTGTTGTCATAAAGCCACCGCTGTACATTGTGAATATCACGTTCAGTCACTTGCTTGGTTGAAAGATTCTTTTGTGACTCAATGAATTCATCCACATCGTCAGCTATATCATCTCTACTCTCAAACAGCTTGTTTAGTTCATCCACAGACAAATCTAATAAAGCAAAGCTCTGGTGTCTGCTACATTTGCGTACATTGTTTGTTTACAATAAAAAGTAGTTCCTAACACGCGATACTATTTTTAGACACGTGTCGTGCAGTATGAAGCCGTGCAGGATGGAGAAATACTGCACGATTCTGACAATGCAAAGTTAATGGAGAAAAAAATGAGTATATAATAAAAAAGCTTTCGGCAGTGTGACCAATCTCAATTAATTTCCTTGAACTAAAGACTTTTGTAAAATCAATTTTCATTTTAACCAACATGTGTTAAAGTATTGATTAGTCAAACTCGGGTCAGTCTTAAGTTTCATCCAATAAGACTGCTGGATTCAAGACTTCGTTCCCGACTTTCGTTGCATTGCTAAGATGGTGGTACAAAGTTGAAAGCTAATTTAATGGCTCTACGGTGCACACAAAAATCACTTGTTGTAACATTCTTTCTCCTCTTCATCTGGGAATATACTGAAGCAACGATATCTCTCCCTCATCGTTCGTTTTCTGATATCGGATATGATATAACTTGAATTGGTTATCTGTTTTAGGTCATCGTTAGAAATTTTATTTTGATTAAAATTTGCCACAAATTGCCTCAGTCATTTGTTGTGATAGACAGACATTTTATCTATGTCCAATTTTGTAACTCGTCAGCATTTCACATCATTATAATCAAACCGTTTATACTTTGTCGTTATAGGGTCCGATCTTTATCGTTACTCTAGAATTTGGACTTTTAGATTGTACGGAGTTTTGGAAAATATGCTCTGGCTTTTTTTTTACTCATGATGTTATATCTTTTTGAGTCCCATATGTCTTTTCTGTGACAGTTACATCAAATCCAAAGGAAGTTTCCCATAAAATTGTGGATACTACACCACTAGCATAAAGCTGCCTGTCTTCGAAGATTAATGTACATCGTGATATATTAGCGTCATGAAGTTTTTGCTAATACATTAAATGCGCCACATTCGCGACATGAAATTATTGCAAATGAATGATAAGTTTTATATTTCTTATCATGTATTATAGTCTCTATCGTGATTTTTTGTCATATTCAGTTTTCCCTTTACATTGAAAAAAAAAAAAATTGCGAAAAGTTTTGATTTTTTTTTTTTATTATTTGTTTATCTGATAATTTAAAATATTCCAAGAATGATACAAACTAGTTTTATGTCTCACCGAGTGAGCTAAATGCCTATCAATAGATTTTCATTTGATTTTTTAACGTGCTAAAAAGACTTTTCGTGATAACTTAACATTGCAATGAGATGACAAATACCCAGAATGTCAACCGTAACGAAAAGCATGCGAATTTCAAGTTGTAGAAATATTGTGTGGAAATAAATGATTACTGTAGTTTGTAATTTTTGCCCTAAAGGCTGCTTTGTACGTCCAAAAGACTGATTTGTACGTCCAAAAGGCTGATTTGTATGTTGAAAAGGGTGATTTGTACGTTGAAAAGGCTGATTTGTACGTCCAAAAGGCTGATTTGTACGTTGGAAAGGTTGATTTGTACGTCCAAAAGGCTGATTTGTATGGAGGCGCTATACGGATATTATGTACTTCTGAGAGAGTGACAGGTGTAAGGTGAAGTTTGAATTTGCAACATGCACAATGAAGAGAATGTTGGCATACCTCTATGCTACTTTCATGTACCGTGGCTGAATTTCTTTACATATTTTACTTGTGGAAAATGTACATGATCTAAGCACACAGCAGACAAAAATGACCACTTATCAAAATCATTTCGCATCCGGTGTACTAATAATTAAAATGGAATTAATTTTTGCATGGTCAAAACATTTTTTTCTCTGGAAGATGAAAACATGACTTACTCGGACCTATCCTTAGTCTTGTATTAAAATTCTAAACTCATAAATTTTCCATTAAATTGAAATAATCTAGAAAATCCACAAAATAAATGCTAAAATGCTTTTAATGACACGAATTTCCCGAAAGTCAAAACCAGCACTGTTTCAGAATCGTATTGATTATTGAAGTTAGAAGAGTTTTTGGGGATAAATATCAAGTGCATCAACTCTTCGTATTACATAACAGAGACTTCATATATTGGTTCAGCCAAGTGATGACGTGGGTGATAAATTGATTAATCGTATAATTAATATATTTTCATAGGACGGCGAAAGAGAGCTAAAAGGGACTCCCATGTTAAACCATGGAAAAAAATGTATAGAGCCAAACGAGAATTTTAACATGAAGCCGCCATTTTTTTTTTTTTTTTTTTTTTTTTTTTTTTTTGACCGGAGTATCAAGCAAGTCAAGCAAATTCTCTCCGTAACTAATGTTACAAATTCAAAGTTGGCAACTGTTCATTTATCAGTTTCCAAAAACATGTCGGTCAGAAGTCGCGGCGTGTGCCATGTGTTACAATTAGGGGCCTGCATTCTGCTAGTATATACACTGACCGACTTTTTTTATCCAGTGTCAGTGCACTTGTTACAAACATGTGTTTATTGTACGCTGCTTACAAAGTTCATCTATGCGCTTAACAGAGCTTTTTAAAAAAATAGTGACATTGTTAAACCAGAATTTGGTCAGGTGAACTTAAGATTCCTGATAATATTGGAACAGTTTAGTCAGCCAGTCAAGGGGTGTCCTTTATGTTTTTTTTTTGTTTTGTTTTCTTTTGTTTTTTATTCTTTTTGCAGTCGTTGATTTAAATTTATTCACTAAACAGCATTTGTTTCTTCAATAGTCAGTGTGTTACAAAATGACCATTTATTGTAAGGTTGCAGATTGAGAGAGAGAGAGAGAGAGAGAGAGAGATTATTAAAGGTAGTTAGGTAGGTGTGTCTGTGTGTGTGTGGGGGGGGGTCTGTCTATCAATGTGTGTGTATGTGTTTGTTTGTGAAACACACACACACACACACACAGAAATACAAAACAGTAGTCAACACCATTTTTCAAAATCAAAATTATTTTACTAAGCCCCGCTCACTTTAACTTTAATCAATGAAGAGGGAGGATTAGGGCTTGTCCCTTTCTTTTCATGCATAAATACCAAATATTAAACATGAACATACTTGCAAGGTTGACAACGTTGTAAAGTAAGACTATATTTCCAATAATTTAGTAAAGTGTTATTTTCTAATCCATATTCACTACGTTTCTGGGCTAAAGAAAATAGATAACCATAATGTTCACAAAAGCACTTTTCTATTTTGTCGTCATTTCTATAGAAATCACTTCCAAAACAAGTCACTACATGTTCTAATTAGAATCCAAGACTGCACTGATGAAGAAAATACCCGATATCTCAATGATACGTTTCCCCTTCATCAACATGTTGTCCTGTACCATTATCTCACTGATGTGTTTGATATTAAGTGTTATTTAATGAAACCCTTTCAGTTTTACTGCGAACAAATATAAGGAATTAAAATAACAATGCATTAAACCTTACTACTGGAAAAAGCCAATAAAATATTAAGCTGTTGATCAATCTAGGGAGTATGGTGGCAGATTTATACCAACTAATTGCCACTTATCCAATCCAAAGGGAGGTATCTGTGATCCAATCCAAAGGGAGGTATCTGTGATCCAATCCAAAGGGAGGTATCTGTGATCCAATCCAAAGGGAGGTATCTGTGATCCAATCCAAAGGGAGGTATCTGTGTTATGCTTTTCAAATAAGAATATAAATGGAACTTGGCCATCTAAATCATTTATGTTGCTATTTTTTCACTATTCATATGTACACATATATTTAAGTACAACTACATAACTACATACACGTCTCCTAATTTGTGTATTTAATGCCACATGCATGCACTTTTCTTATTTATATTGGTCCATTAGTTGTAAAGTTACAACAATAAAGTTCTATTAATGGAATACCAGATGGAGTAGTTTCTATCGCGAAGTCTATATCCCCCTTGATTACTTCAATAAAAAACAATAAAAAATACGAAGTGTCATGGCAAAGCATTTCCAATGCAATAACAAAATTCACTGGGTCACATTTGTTGCAAAAATGTAGTTTAGTACGGCTCTTTATATATATATATATATATATATATATATATATATATATATATATATATATATATATATATGAGTTTATTATATTCTCTAAGGATATCGACTATGATTGAGTGGATGGAAGAAAATTGGTTACAAAGTCTGATTTGGCGAATCATGGGTATTTTTACATGGAAAAGCATCCTAAAAGTAACCAGGAAACTAAATTACAGTTAACAACGATTGGGTCAACTAAAATTACTTACCTGATTTTAAATATTTCCTCGCGGGGAAAAATGTTTTATTCACTTCTTTAATGTAACACATCAGTAATGAAAACCATAATGTTACCAACGATTTTCTAGAATTGCACACTGTAAGGTAGTTTATCGTCTAAAAAGGCATTGTATGCCACTTTAACCTCCTGTGAGCATATTAAGTAAATATTCGTTCTTTCTTAGTTAGCTACACTGCCTTTCTAAGATAGCTACACTGCCTTTCTTAGATTGCTACACTGCTTTCTCAGTTAGCTACACTGCCTTTCTTATAAAGCCACACTGCCCTTCTTAGTTAGCTACACTGCCTTTCTTAAATAGCTAAGCTGTCTTTCTTGAATAGCTACACTGCCTTTCTTAGTTAACTACACTGTCTTTCCAAGATAGCTACACTGCCTTTCTTAGCTACACTGTCTTTCTAAGATAGCTACACTGCCTTTCTTAGATAGCTACACTGCCTTTCTTAGATAACTACACTGCATTTCTAAGATAGCTACACTGCCTTTCTTAGATAGCTACACTGCTTTTCTTAGATAGCTACACTGCCTTTCTTAGATAGCTACACTGCCTTTCTTAGATAGCTACACTGCCTTTCTTAGATAGCTACACTGCCTTTCTAAGATAGCTACACTGCCTTTCTTAGATAGCTACACTGCCTTTCTAAGATAGCTACACTGCCTTCTTAGATAGCTACACTGCCTTTCTAAGATAGCTACACTGCCTTTCTTAGATAGCTACACTGCCTTTCTAAGATAGCTACACTGCTTTCTTAGATAACTACACTGCCTTTCTTAAATATCTACATTGCCTTTCTTAGATAGCTACACTGCCTTTCTAAGATAGCTACACTGCCTTTCTTAGATAGCTACACTGCCTTTCTTAAATAGCTACACTGCCTTTCTTAGATAGCTACACTGCATTTCTAAGATAGTTACACTGCCTTTCTTAGATAGCTACACTGCCTTTCTAAGATAGCTACACTGTCTTTCTTAAATAGCTACACTGCCTTTCTTAGACAGCTACACTGCCTTTCTTAAATAGCTACACTGCTTTCTTAGACAGCTACACTGCCTTTCTTAGATAGCTACACTGCCTTTCTTAAATAGCTACACTGCCTTTCTTAGATAGCTATACTGCCTTTCTTAAATAGCTACACTGCCTTTCTTAGACAGCTACACTGCCTTTCTTAAATAGCTACACTGCTTTCTTAGATAGCTACACTGCCTTTCTTAGACAGCTACACTGCCTTTCTAAGATAGCTAAACTGCCTTTCTAAGATAGCTACACTGCCTTTCTTAAATAGCTACACTGCCTTTCTTAGACAGCTACACTGGCTTTCTAAGATAGCTACACTGCTTTCTTAGACAGCTACACTGCCTTCTTAGCTAGCTACACTGCCTTTATAAGATAGCTACACTGCCTTTCTTGAATAGCTACACTGCTTTCCCAGATAGCTACACTGCCTTTCTTAAATAGCTGCACTGCTTTCTTAGACAGCTACACTGCTTTCTTAGACAGCTACACTGCTTTCTTAGATAGCTACACTGCCTTTCTAAGATAGCTACACTGCTTTCTTAGATAGCTACACTCCCTTTCTTAGATAGCTTCACTGCTTTCTTAGATAGCTACACTACCTTTCTTAAATAGCTACACTGCTTTCTTAGATAGCTACACTGCTTTCTTAGATAGCTACACTGCCTTTCTTAAATTGCTACACTGCTTTCTTAGATAGCTACACTCCTTTCTTAGATAGCTACACTGCCTTTCTTAAATAGCTACACTGCCTTTCTTAGATAGCTACCCTGCTTTCTTAAATAGCTACACTGCCTTTCTTAGTGAGCTACACTGCCTTTTAGGTGTAAAATTGGATAATACTTTAAGGATCGACCTATTGCTACATCTTTCTGGAAATTATACAATGGATCCTGTAAACATTTTCTTTAAATATAATCTGTCGATTTCCAGTTTTCTTTTTTTTTCTCTCTTTTTTTTTCTTCTTTTGTTCTTGAAAAATTGTATGACGATAAAAATGAAATAGCATAAAATTGAAATTGCAAAATTTTGTTCAGTTACACGTTATTTATTGCGTTTCCATGAAGAGTTTACTTTCTTTGTCGAATAGGTTTGTACTTAACTTCGAAAGATCTCTCTGTATCAATATGACTGTGTGATTCGTACACGTATTCAATCATTTCTTTCAATGATAGTGAATGTTTTCCCATCAGTCGAAAATTAAAGTAAAAAATGAATCGTTGTCCACCACTTAGATTGTTTTCTAGTCTATATTTCAACACTTTTAATACTAACTGTTTTATTATCAATTGCTTGACGTATTTGTCATGCGCAATCGGGGATTATTATCAGGCATATATATATATATATATATATATATATATATATATATATATATATATATATATATATTTATATATATATGTGTGTGTGTGTGTATTGAGTACGAGCGTCCGTTTACACAATATTTTCTTACTCACAAATATATTATGTAAACAGAAAAGAATAGATGTTGCTGTCTTACACAAAACCTATTGTTTAAATAACAAGAAAAGTTAATGTTATTTATTCATTTATTCTTCATCCAATATTACTCATCTGTAATTGCCACATCCTTGAACATGCCGATCGTAAAAGTTCTTCACAAAATATTTATCACCTAGCTTGGATTTTTACGAACAGAACGTTAACTTTATACTTAAACACAAGTCCAGAATCCTACAGACTGGTCGGATCAAATCCTACACGCTGGTCGGATCAAATCCTACACACTGGTCAGATCAAATCCTACACGCTGGTCGGATCAAATCCTACAGACTGGTCGGATCAAATCCTACAGACTGGTCGGATCAAAGGCTTGCATGGCTTATGTTTGACCTATTAGATGGCTCAAGTCTGAAATTAAAATTTAAAAACATGGTGGCGAAATTTGGGTCTTATCCTGGAGTCACGAAACTCGGCATTGAACTCAGACACAAGACTCAAATATTAGAAAAATTTATTAAAGTTGCTTTATATCAATTAAATGTTTCAAGCATTTCGAGTGAACAATGTAACATTCATTTTTTTCCCTGCTTAATTATAGCTTTATTCTGAATAAAGGCATGTTAAATTAACATTTGTGTATTTTTAGTCCAAGTAAAAAATTTGTGCCCCAGACATTTTATGACTATTTTGCCTCAACCCGGTGAATGGGCAATATCTTATTTGAATTTTAATTCGATTAGCTAGAGCTGAGAAGTCTCTATCGATTTTCTAGATTTACTTGAACATTACCGATTGTAAATTATGTTCAATAAGACTGTCGTATATAAACCTGATGTTACACGTTCCAAAATGGACCAGACTTAAAATAAATGTCTGATTTGATATTTAGCGCGACATTTTCACCTAAAATCGATATATATGCAGATCTATTAGAGAAAATTCGTAGTTTTATTGACGTCATCCCTGCGATGAGCCAATCTGAAGTCCGCATACACCAACTGATGAAAACAACTAATTAATAATAACTTTGAATCCTCAGCTTGTAGGTAACTAATAAATCGCATGCTGATCAATTCGGCTAGAATGAAAGTAAAAGATACATTTTACTTATGGCATTAAGGAAAAATAGAGATTAAAATGAAGCATAAAAAGTATAAAATAGAGATTGAAATGAAGTATGCAAAGCACAAAATAGAGATCGAAATGAAGTATAAAAAGTATAAAATAGATATCGAAATGAAGTACAAAAAGTATAAAATAGATATCGAAATGACGTATAAAAAGTATAAAATAGAGATCGAAATGAAGTATAAAAAGTATAAAATAGATATTTTTAAAAAATATAAAAGTATAAAATAGATATTGAAATGAAGTGTAAAATGTATAACATAGAGATTGAAATGAAGTATAAACCCAGGAATAGGAAAATAAATAAGATGACAATTTCAGTCCATTTCAACCTATTCTTTAATAAGGCCAGCCCACCATTACTGGGAAAACGGCTTTGTCAAATATTTCAGCATCGCCATTTCCAAGACTTAGAAATACAACTAGAAATTATATAACAACTTCCACCTCGTAAAGGAAATCTAGAATTTTTTTTTTATTTCAATCCTATTTGATCAAGATGATAGAACCGCCAAGACCGAGATTTTCCTCTTTTGAAAATAATGTCTTCCATGGAGGAGACTGGAAAAAAGAAGATTTTTTAAAAAATACAAGAAATGACGAAGAAAGAAAGATTAAAAAATTAAGGTTTTATCTAAATTTGTTAGGTACATTACATATAATTGCCTGTATTGAGTTCCTTTTTATATCTAACTCTAAATCTCAGTTTATATTTATGCAATATTTATAATTTTCAGTCACCCAATATGTTGCGTATTGTATCAAAGCATATAAGCATCCGTATATTGGTGAAATGTACAAAATTTAGAAGAAAAAAAAAGAAGAAAAAATACCCTCAACGTCTACCACTCTCGGCAGATTCTGAAATAAATGAAGAATTTAGAATAAAAATAATTTTATCTATTCAGTCCATTTTGTTTAAGTTTGTCGTTTGGTCATAATAGTGTATAATAGGTTTGACCTTGTTTTTCTGAACTGATTTTAGAATGTCAAATCTAAGACTTTAAGATGCTAAAATAAAAAAAGTAGAAAAAGCGTTAAACCTGTAACTATATCTATCTGAGAGGTAATATTTCTGCATTTATATATATATATATATATATATATATATATATATATATATATATATATATATATATATATATATATATATATATATATATATATATATATATGCAAGTAGATTATTTCCTCACTTTTTTGAAAAACTGTCTGATTGCAACACTCAAAAATGCACATGTTTGACGGTCAACGTTGTTTTATAACCCATCGATGAATTAATTTTATTTATAAATCTGACTTGGTTTGTATCCTCATTTAGACAGAGAAATTTTCACTAAGTCTGATTATTCAAAATGTATTCGTATTTACAAAAACTTTCTAAACGCAGATATCATTTCAGACCCAAGTTACACATTATCGTAAAATTGTAATCTTTTGAATTATGCATCCCTGAAGGTTATTTTGATCATGTCATTTTCCAAAAATGACGACAGTTAACAACATTAAGGTGTTATTATCAGTCGTTTTGTTAGTCACATTTGGTAAACTGTGTCGTTTAGTGCTATTTTCCGACTATACGGCTCTTTTCTCTTGGGAAATCAAACACCATTTAATCGATCTGAGGAAATTGGTTAAAAGTCTGATGTGGCGAACACGATCACCATCACGCGTGAAATCCTCGTAAAAGTGGAGTATGAATCTTCAATTAAAATAACTTTATGATGATATACCATCAGAGATAAGCTTTCACTTTTTGAGGGAATGCGGTTTATATCATAAATTTTACCCTATATTTTAAAAATATCATAAATTTTACCCTATATTTTAAAAACATTATATTTTTTACCTTCATCTTTTTGTTTTACATACCTTTTACAGAATTTTAAAATTCTTACCTTTCGTATTTTATCTTGTAGTAATTCATATTCGCTTTTATTTGGAATGGTTTATCTTCCTAACGGTTTCTTTTTTGCAATTCTTTATATTTACAGGTTTAGAACTTAACTTTCAAATTGCACTATATAGCCAGTATTGTGCTGATGTGCCGTTAAACCCTTATACAAACAGATGCTTATTGTACCGAAAAGCATTCATGTACAATTAAAGCCTGTTAATCGGGGATTAATATTACTGGTGCGTTTCTTATATCGTGTGGTCATTTTTACTAAATGACTTTTACTTTGTAATTGTCGGCACTTTTTGCTAGTTGTTAAATTGGATATTAGGAATTATTACCCTAAAGAATAATATAGTCTCCCCAGGGGACGACAAAGAAGACCTACCGTATAAACTCGCGTATAACTAGATCCATATACAAACAACATAGACCCTGATCTGCCGTCGCATAATGTGCCGGTAGATCAGGGTCTATGTTGTTTGTTCTACTGATTAGTCCTTACAAACTGCATAGACCCAGATCTGCTGGCGCATTATGTGACGGCAGATCTGGGTCTGTGCAGTTTGCAGTCGGTATCGAATTATACGCGAGTATATACGGTACGCAGAGGCCGAATGATGGGAGAATCGGAATCAGTTACGATGACGAAAACATTGAGAAACCTGATCAAGAGTTATACAACAACTCATGGAAAGGGCTTCAAAATAACAAAAAGTAGAAGATTCTGGAGATTCATATGTAAAGAGCAATGTAAAAAAAGAAAGAAAGGAGAGAAAACAAATTCAGAGAGGTAAAGAGACCATGTTACATCTCTCACATAGAAAACTTATTAACAGTGACTATATTCTTATAGGTAAACACAACAGTTTTGTCCCAAACCAAAATCTCATAATAAAATTAAATTAACTGAAGAAATGTTTAATTTTTCTAGACGCCTGAAATTAAAAGAACTTTTTATGATACAACAGACACCAATTATGAATGTGAATCAAATTATTTTAATTAAAAAAATATGGGTTATTTCAAAAAAATTAAATCATCTTTTACAACGCTTAGTGGACGTGACTCCCATTTAGATTTTTACATCGAAGCTATCGCACAAGAAATATTACATGTGTTATGTGTATTTAATCTATAATGTGTGTTTACATTTTGTCCATAATGGTAAGTTGCACTTTAAATTCTGGTAACTTGTAAGCAGAATATTTTCAAAGCATCTGAGTTCAAGGTCAGTCTTGTTTACAGTTAGGATGAGTTTGTTCCTATTTTTTTGCTTCACATCTTGTTGATATAGGTCAAGTGAAAATGTGTATAAATATGGATTTGGTAAACAAATAATTATTTCCTGTTTTAGATCAGTCCGTGGGAATCCATTTTGAGATCAGATTTTATAGTTTGTGCCGTTGAAATCAGATATATTTCGAGAAGACTTATTTACTTAATATATTCATAGGAATTACTAAAGTGCTCATTGACTTTTGAATGAATACATTACTTTGGGTTTTTGTGAACTCATTCAAAGACATTTTGGATTATATCATTGTGTTATATCATGACATTCAAGACTATTGGAACTCATTTGGAATATTCTATATTTTTGTACTTGTGATTAGGACATTTAGCATTATTTGGAATTTGATTCACAATATTGTAAGTATCTCTTGAATTTCACTTTGTATTGTTGGGAAATAAATTGCTTGTTGATATTACGTATATTGCTGGTTTCACTTTCTTTCTGTTACATATTTGTTAAGACCTAGAGTCGTAACACATGATAGTCCTCAAAAGCGACATTATAGTAATATTTCTAAAGAAGAAATGGAGTCTTTACGTAATGTACTTAACGATGAGAGTAATATGATGAAAAAGGCTGATAAATCAAACACTATTATTTTCATGAATAAGGAAGATTACGTTAAAGAAGTTGAACGTCAATTAAATGATGAAAAGTACTGCAAAAAGTTAACAAAGACCCTTCATTAGAAATTAAGTCGAACATTTTGACATGTATTGATGAAAGAATCTGAGACCTTCCCCCTCAAAATACGTACACCTTAATTCTACATATTGCCCAAAACTCATAAAAGTCCTGATCATACTTTACCTTCAAATTATCCAGGACGACCAATTATATCAGGTTGTAATTTATATACGGAGAACCTATCAAAATTTATATTGTTTTGCAACCTTTAATGAAATCACTTCCTTCATACGTTAAAGATACTGCTGACTTCATAAGAAGTTGAAGTCTATTCCACAACTGTCTCATAATTCCCTCCTTGTATCTTTAGATCTAATATCATCGTATGCAAACATACCGCATGCAGATTGTATTGAGATGTGTAAATATTTTCATGACAACAATCCTAATAATAAGAAACTGTCGAGTGAAGATATATGTAAAATAATAAAACTTATCCTGGAAAAATATAATTTCAAATTTAATAGTACAAATTACATACAAAGAATGGGTACGACAGTGGATAATCCTATGGCTCCTTCATACGCTTCCCTTTTCATGGGTAAATTAAAAACACATCTTTTTGAAAACCAGAATCTCAACCCAACTGTTTGGTTAAGATTTTTAAATGACATCTTTATGATCTGGAACCATTCAAACTAATAACTACGAGAATTTATTGATCGCCTAAATAATTTTCACCCCACAATTAAATTTAATTATACTGCATCAAGTACGCATGTATCGTTTTTAGATGTAAATGTTATGAAAAATTCTGACAGTACTATCTCTACAAAAATTCATATCAAAGAAACTAATATCCACCAGTATGTGGAATATTCGTCATGTCATCCCAGGTTATGTAAAAACGGTATATCTTAAAGCCAGGCGAAAAGATACAAACGTATCATTTCAGACGATTACAAACATATTTCCAAAGCAGGAATTATCTTATGCATGTAATTTATTCTGCTTTGAATAAAACCCGTATTCTCATTCAGAATGATGTTTTAAACACAATAGAATGTACAAAAGAGACAAAATATAATTCCTTTCATGAATTTTGTGTGTTGGCTAGCTTGGAGTCTGTTTTAGGAACAGACGCTGCACCCAAATTTCGATTGTCACTTAATCTCGGTTTGCAATTGACACTAATCAATGTCTGATTTCTCCATCGTTTTCAGACACGACTGTAATTGTGATGACAGTTAAAATTGCTACTTCCGACACAAAAAAATAAAACGATATTTTTCAACATCTAGATGTAACAGATGTTGGTGCTCTCAGTGTACAAACATTACAGAAAGTACATATTTTAGTAGCTCCAATACAAAAGAATTGTTTTCTCTACGTTATAACACTGATTGCATATCAACTGATGAAATTTGTTTGATAAAATGTAAAATTAAATATTTAACATGCAATATGTTGGACAAACACTTCAACAAGTTTCTAAGAGAATGAATAATCACCGCTTTCATATCAAAATTGTATGGATCCTCAGTTCTACTCTAATGTTTCAATACATTTTAATACAAATAATCACTTTTTACTTGAAATTTCTTTGATGTCAATCGATATTATGCATGGAGAAATGAACGGACTGATTAAAGAAAGTTACAGGATTCATCGGTTAGATTCTTTGTATCCCAATGGCCTTAATACTAAGGTATTATATAAAATTATATAACATTTTAATAAAAGAATTGATATGTTGTATATACATACATATCAATTATAAATATATAATTTTATGTATGACTGTTTGTCTCTATATTGTGATTTCACTGAACATATATTCTTATAATCACTTCCTATAAGTATAATTGGTTGATTTCCACTTGTCTTCTCTACTCTTTGATCTTAAGAAATCGTAACCTAATAATTTTGAAAATAATTTAAAAGTGTACCTAATGACCCGTGCTTTACTTCATTTCAATGAAAAGCTTACGTCCTTATAGAAAAATGTAGAGTATACATTTATCTTAGTATTAGTCTGACTGATTTATTCGTGTTTCAATGGTTTGTTTCACTAATAGTGTATAAAAGCATATTTAGATAGTATAGTATAATTATTACCATTTCAATTATGAATCAGTTAGATTGTTGTCTTTTTTCCCTCCAAATTTAACCTCATTGAACAGTCATGATATTGTTATGCATTTTTTTCATCATATTTCATCGTATTTTTGTCGTAGATAATATGGTATGATTATTGAGTGACATAACAATTTCATCGTATTTTTGTCATAGATAATAAGGTATGATTATAGAGCGACATAACAATTTCATCGTATTTTTGTCATAGATAATAGGGTATGATTATAGAGTGACATAACAATTTCATCGTATTTTTGTCATAGATAATAAGGTATGATTATAGAGCGACATAAGAATTTCATCGTATTTTTGTCATAGATAATAAGGTATGATTATAGAGTGACATAACAATTTCATCGTATTTTTGTCGTAGGTAATATGGTATGATTATAGAGTGACATAAGAATTTCATCGTATTTTTTTCATAGATAATAAGGTATGATTATAGAGTGACATAACAATTTCATCGTATTTTTGTCATAGATAATAAGGTATGATTATAGAGCGACATAAGAATTTCATCGTATTTTTGTCATAGATAATAAGGTATGATTATAGAGTGACATAAGAATTTCATCGTATTTTTGTCATAGATTATAAGGTATGAGTATAGAGCGACATAAGAATTTCATCGTATTTTTGTCGTCATAGATTATAAGGTATGATTATAGAGCGACATAACAATTTCATCGTATTTTTGTCATAGATAATAAGGTATGATTATAGAGCGACATAAGAATTTCATCGTATTTTTGTCATAGATAATAAGTTATGATTATAGAGTGACATAACAATTTCATCGTATTTTTGTCATAGATAATAAGGTATGGTTCTAGAGTGACATAAGAATTTCATCGTATTTTTGTCATAGATAATAAGGTATGGTTCTAGAGTGACATAAGAATTTCATCGTATTTTTGTCATAGATAATAAGGTATAATTATAGAGTGACATAAGAATTTCATCGTATTCTTGTCATAGATAATAGGGTATAATTATAGACTAACATAAGAATTTCATCGTATTTTTGTCATAGATAATAAGGTATGATTATAGAGTGACATAAGAATTTCATCGTATTTTTGTCATAGATAATAAGGTATAATTATAGAGTGACATAAGAATTTCATCGTATTTTTGTCATAGATAATAAGGTATGGTTCTAGAGCGACAAAAATAATTTGCTATTGTAACAAAATGTCTATAATCGCAGCAACAGATTTTTCTTCGAGAACAAAACAAGAACGTCTGTTTTCACTTTGAGAACAAAACAAGAGCGTTTGTCTTCACTTTGAGAACAAAACAAGAACGTCTGTTTTCACTTTGAGAACAAAACAAGAGCGTTTGTCTTCACTTTGAGAACAAAACAAGAACGCCTGTGTTCACAATATTTTTTCACAAGACTGTATTATTGAAAAAGAAAACCAAGCGGTATTTCTGTTTTAATCAAAAGTATTGTGTAAACAAAAAAAACAGAGTTGTAGTTGTCTTACTAAAACAAAAATATTTTGTAAACAGATGTAAAAATTGATGCTATATTTTGTAATTTTCTTCATTCTTTACTGATTATATGTAATTTATTCAAAACACAACACAACACAACTTTATTCATGTAATATTTCTCATGCCACTTACAGGTGGCATATTACAAAACACAACACAACACAACTTTATTCATGTAATATTTCTCATGCCACTCACACGTGGCATATTACAAAACACAACACAACACAACTTTATTCATGTAATATTTCTCATGCCACTCACACGTGGCATATTACAAAACACAACGCAACACAACTTTATTCATGTAATATTTCTCATGCCACTCACACGTGGCATATTACAAAACACAACGCAACACAACTTTATTCATGTAATATTTCTCCTGCCACTCTCACGGGTGGCATATTACAAAACACAACGCAACACAACTTTATTCATGTAATATTTCTCATGCCACTCACACGTGACATATTACAAAACACAACGCAACACAACTTTATTCATGTAATATTTCTCATGCCACTCACACGCGGCATATTACAAAACACAACGCAACACAGCTTTATTCATGTAATATTTCTCATTCCACTCACAGGTGGCATATTACAAAACACAACACAACACAACTTTATTCATGTAATATTTCTCATGCCACTCACACGTGGCATATTACAAAACACAAAATACATTTAAGGTGGCGTAGCATATTCATATTAGGGAAATATGTGGTACTTTGTGTAAATATCAATCAATCAATGCCAGAGAGAGAGAGAGAGAGAGAGAGAGATAGATAGATAGATAGATAGAGATAGATAGAGAGAGAGAGAGAGAGAGAGATAGATAGATAGATAGATAGATAGATAGATAGATAGATAGATAGATATATAGATAGAGAGAGATAGAGATAGAGAGAGAGATAGAGAGAGAGAGAAAGATAGATAGATAGAGAGAGAGAGAGAGAGAGAGAGAGAGATAGAGATATAGAGAGAGAGAGATCTTTGAACTTCTCCACCGTTAAAGGCCACTGTACACATAGAGAGTTTCGAAGACACAACTAAATACATTTTATATACCATATTTATATCTGCATTTTGAATCAAAGTCTATAATTTGCATTGGGTACTCCAATTATCCCTTCTTTTATTTTTCCGACTAAAATGTTTTCCTTGTGCATCCTTCCAACCTGTAATTGTTATATTATCAGCAGTGGCAGTGTACTGCTTACTACTGTTCGTTACTGCTCACTGCTAACTTCACGTACATCAACATGACCCTTGTAATTAGCAATATAGTCACTCGATAGCCATAAAAGTACGTCTCTTTACACGGTATTTATACGTGGTTCTTTGGTCACGAAATTCGGTCCTTAACAAGACTCAAATATTAGAAATATACTTACAGTGGTTTGATATCAATCAAATGTTTCAAGCATCTAGAGCAAACAATATTAAGCGAATTTTGAAATTTTCGAAATTATATCCTGTAGCGTATCTAGAGGGTGTTGGGGCTGGAGTGTATTCTGTAGCGTATCTAGAGGGTGTTGGGGCTGGAGCGTATCCTGTAGCGTATCAAGAGGGTGTTGGGACTGGAGTGTATCCTGTAGCGTATCTAGAGGGTGTTGGGGCTGGAGTGTATTCTGTAGCGTATCTAGAGGGTGTTGGGGCTGGAGTGTATTCTGTAGCGTATCTATAGGGTGTTGGGGCTGTAGTGTATCCTGTAGCGTATCTAGAGGGTGTTAGGGCTGGAGTGTATCCTGTAGCGTATCAAGAGGGTCTTGGGATTGGAGTGTTCAGTTTTAATTCAAGCTTCCTATTTTCCAGTTGACATAATACACTTTTTTTTATCTTAGAAAAGAAACACCAACAACCGCTCCCCCTCCCCCGAAAATTGGCCATTTTTAGGAAAGCGAATCCCCCCTTTCTCAAATCGAACTTCCGTAGACAATATTCTGGATCCGCCCTTGTATATCTTTATTCGGAATAATGTTATTGAAAATCAATATTCTTAGATTTTTAGTCTGAGGTCATATTTTTGTGCTCAGAACATTTGGCAAAAATGCAATAACTAAGCTGACTTTTAATTTCTGAAGCTGAACGAATTGTCCATTTTTCACGGCTGCATCAATTTTCCGTCCGGGAGTATTCGTCTATCACAGATTTTAAATAATCTCTAATTAGTAATCTAAGTAACAGGTAGAAACTGGCGAGACTCGAAAAGAACGTTTGATTTGACATTTGGAATGTCATATTGACCGAAAATAGGCAAACGTGCAGACTTAGTTAAGATAATACTATGGGGAAAAAATTACTAATTTTATCTCTGACGTCATACCAGATATTAACCAATCAGAAGTCCGTATTTGTTCACATGAAGAGTTAATTTATTCAGTATAAATCCTTCTGGCTCCTTTGACTTCAGTGATCATTAAAACTGCGAAACAGAGCTGGTTCCTACATTCTGTGAAATGAGTATCATACAGCATCATGATATGTGCTCCCATGTTTTTCTAAATTTTATTTTAATAATTAATAAATTCCCAAGGAAAAAACATTGTATCACTAGACTTTGGAAAAGATCCTAGTAAACCAGTTTCACTTTCCGGTAGCCGGACAGGAACGCTCATTTTAAAGTTATGAATATTTACTTTTTTTGAGCACTGTTTTTAACAATACTGGTCAGACAAGGTTTTGATCGAGTGGATGAAAACTTTATTTTAATCATTGTGAAACATGAGCTAGTAAAGGAACAAATCTGGATTTTTTTTTCTACGAGGGTTTGATTTTTAGTAAAATGTTTCTTCGTTTGCTTACAATGGCCAACGTTCTGTGCGTGTGTTTGTGTGTGTGTGTCTTAAAGTGTGCTGATTTGACTGAAAAGGAAGGTTTTGACCGAATCCCTATAACACGGTTGGATCAGTCTCTACAGTCTACATACATTCTGATCGGAAACTGATCCAAATTATGCAATGTGGAACTGATTGTTATTCAACTAAGAACAATCATGAAAGTAGACAGTCAATGTAGGTTAAGAATGAAAACAGGTAAAGTTTGTATCATGAAAGGTTTTACGTAGAGTTATATAGTTATATATATATATATATATATATATATATATATATATATATATATATATATATATATATATATATATATATATATATATAATATAAATCTTTCGTACAACGAATCAACAATTGGCTCTATTGGATCGGGCTGGGAAGAAAAGTGTCTACTTTTTGAAAGTAGTTATGATAATAAAATTTGATTCCTACTGTTGAAAGTTGCTGTTGTACATTCGTTTATAAACAATTTAACATCCACTTCTAAATAATTTTATTGCCTATATAATTTGTTCAGATTAGTTTGTCTGATATAAATCATGTTATGCATACAGCTTGTATATACTGATTCATTCATTCAGTGGAAACAAAGCAACGTATTGACGGAAGAATTTATGTATATGGTGAAAATTTCATGAAATTGTCTGAGAAATGCTGAAATTGCAAATACGTGAAACTGTTATACGGGGCGAACTGTGTAGGTGTCCCATTAGGCTCTCAAGCAACTACTTGACCAACCTAAGCACGTGGAATCCAAATGCAATTATATAAACATCCACATTTAGATGATTAGATTACTCAGGGGTCATTTGAATGTCTGTTGTATGATAGTCGAATGACAGACGCCCTGCTTAGCCGAGATCTCAATTAGACCATTTTAAGTTGAAGCTGAAATAATTCTCTCTTTTTCTAATTTACTCACATCAATTTGCTAACGCAAATTACAAGTCCATTACAGAATCTCCAATCGGATTGTCGTAGAGAACTAATAGGTCCGAACTGGACTCCAATGAACATCTAATTTCACATACAGAGTTACATATTGACCTAAATTCGGTAATCATCCACACCCATTATAGATCCAGGGGAAATACTCCATGATTTTATCACCGAGGCCAATAAAGGGAGGAGACTGTTGTCAATGTAAATCAAAAAGGGATATAGACAAAAAAGTTTACATTGTCGAGGATAATGCATACGAGGAGCTAAGGTATCTGCAAGATATTTCTCTGGTTCAACCGAATAAGAACAAATAAGCAAGGAAGGAGCTTTACTGGGCCAAATTTGAAAAACGGAAGTCTTTACAACCGAGATCATTGTTCACTTTCAAATGTTCAATGTTATTCCCTCGTTCGAAAGACACTGTTTAACTATTCGTTCGTAGATAAATACTGAGTCTATTCTAAAATAAGAGCATCGTCTTTACATGTATTAAGATTGTTTTAGTCTGAATTAAATAAAGGTTACACAGGAAGCTTTTATTTATTTATTCCCTAGACGTATTCATTTTTACGTGATAACATTGTTGCGCCAACAATCAGAGTCAGGCGCAGTCAGTAGCTACAGTAATTTCATTAACTGATACAAAATTGTAACTTTCTCATAAGATAAACATCAATATATTTTTAGTTGACAATTATGTTTCGGATCTCCAGCTTTTGTTATAAAAAAAAAGAAAGGAATAAAAACGCGAATATTTGCAAGAATGAAAAATGGCATTAATTTCATTACTATTGCTGTTTTATAACTTTTCTGATGACTTAATTTTAATAACAAGGGTGACTTTCTTGGTGAACAATATTTTTTTCTTTATCTAGATGAGTATATTTTGCCGAAAGTCTGAAAGGTCGTAATGAATTCGTATTTTCAGTCCTTCCTGTCGCAGATATGCAGACATCATTTCGCGTCGACTGACACAATCAATCAAACGTATCATACAAGTATATTCTTTTCAATTATATATATCTGATGATTTACTGTGATTCAATTTTCTTTTCCAAATACAACTACATTTAACAACAGTGAGCTACTAGTATCAATCAAAATTATGTTATAAACTGCCTTGTTTTGCTTCTACCACAACTTGTTTTTTTTTTGTTTGTTTGTTGTTTTTTTTTAAGTACAAAAGATGGTCTGTTTATACAATATTAAATGAATATTGTGTAAATAGACGCGAACATGTGTTGCTGTCTTACCATTTCTTAAAAGAAACTGTTGTGAAACAGGAAGAGTAGGTGTTGATATTTATCAGGATGTTTTTGTTATAAATCAAGCATAGAGAGTGTGTTGACCGTCGGTCATCTTAATAATATCTGAAGCTTTTCAAAATTTCTTAGGGGGGCCCAGTGAACGAACAAAAACTAATACGGTTTAAACTAGATAAAGACGAACCAATTGTTCGCTTTTTGTGTGTGTCTGTCTGTTTCTTAACTTGACATTTTTTTCTCTTTCTCTCAAAAGAACCATACAACTAATCATTGATGGAACGGAATGGTTCACCAACAGATCTTCAATCAGATTATAGTAGTTGATCAAAAAACTGAAACCAGTCCAAACTCGATTGAACTTGAAAATGAACTTCTGGAGATAAAAACCTTAAATTGGTAAGCATGTAAATCAATCGGTTTGGGGAAAAGGTAATAGTTACTATTTGTTGTCATATATTCTTAAAACATCGCATCTAATAATGTTGAAGCCATTTAATATAAATATTTATATCTGTATTTGGAATCAAAGTCTATCATTTGTATTTGTTTATGACGAATTTATTCTCCATTTAAGAACGTCATGCGACATTCAAGAACTGTTAATGTATCAGAATGCCTATTAACAACAGCGATGTAAATATTCACTTGGAATCAAAAGTCGGTCGCATTCAAATATCAATCCTGTAAACCTTCTGCAGACATTCTGACACGAACACTTTCCCTCAGACGTCCTTTCTGTTTGAAAGAATTGCATAAAGTTGTATAGCAAACAATTGTCACCCTTTTGAGACTTACTATGGCTAACAGAGATATGAAAATGTAATTCTGTTTAGAGATTTTGAAGCAAAACAGCAATCATTTAAACAAAAGCGTCTGTGTTATGCAACATATTATTGGTAGGTATGCCACATGTTCTAGGTAGGTATGCCACATGTTCTAGGTAGATATACCACATGTTCTAGGTAGGTATGCCACATGTTTTAGGTAGGTATGCCACATGTTTTAGGTAGGTATGCCACATGTTCTAGGTAGATATACCACATGTTCTAGTTAGGTATGCCACATGTTCTAGGTAGGTTTGCCACATGTTTTAGGTAGGTATGCCACATGTTTTAGGTAGGTATCCCACATGTTCTAGGTAGGTATGCCACATGTTTTAGGTAGGTATGCCACAAGTTTTAGGTAGGTATCCCACATGTTCTAGGTAGGCATGCCACATGTTTTAGGTAGGTATGCCACATGTTTTAGGAAGGTATGCCACATGTTCTAGGTAGATATACCACATGTTCTAGGTAGGTATGCCACATGTTCTAGGTAGGTATGCCACATGTTCTAGTTAGGTTATGTTCTAGGTAGGTATGCCAAATGTTCTAGTTCTAGGTAGGTATGCCACATGTTCTAGGTAGGTATGCTACATGTTCTAGGTAGGTATGCCATATATTCTAGGTACTCTCAGTTAGAAACTAGCGTAAATTTACTATTGTAGAAAACCTATGCAATGAAAACAGCTAGTCATAATTGTAGGTAAAATCAGTTTCTAAGCAAACAGAGAGCTACTGTACTAAAATCTTCTCCACGGGGCAAAGTACTTCGTATAAAAGTTTTAAAAAATCCGAGAAAAAAAATCAAACTGTAATTTGATCAGTAGAGATTGTGGCAAAATTATTATTCTTACATAATCCAATGATGTTATTATTTATAACAATAGCTTACAAAAATATCCCCCTCCTTTTTCTTCTTTGCTTGATTTTTTAAAAATTTTGTTGTTGTTCTTGTTGTTGTTGTTGTTTATGTTGTTTTTTGTTTTTATTTATTTATTTATTGTTGGGTTTTTTGGGGGGTGGGTTGGGGGGAGGCTACATGCCTTACAAAACTGCCAGTATTTTCGATTGTTCCTATGTTTCTTTCTTGAGGATCTATCGGTCTTTATTGTTCTTGTTTGGTTCAAGACATGTCTGAAGAATAAAAGTATTAAAAAAACAACAACAAATTACAACATCAAAAATGTGAAATACTATATGCTTCAGTTATTTAGTGCATAGGTCCTTATAAAATCGAAGAAGGAATTTTCAGTTTATACATTTTTATTGACGTTCAAATTCCGTCTTCCACGATATCTCATAATGAGGTCGCTACACTAACTCACTGACCTGCATATACGATTCATGTTATGTATACATCCTTTCGAGATCAAACATGATTTTTATTGAAAAATCTTCAATCAAGTTCATTTTTTTGCATTTTTGCTGTCATTTACTACATCACTTGTAAAATTCTCTTCATTACATCTTATATATATATATATATATATATATATATATATATATATATGTGTGTGTGTGTGTGTGTTTCTTCAATTTCACTTGTCGCTGATATCATTTCGTACCATTTCGAAATAATCGGTCAAAAGTATCAGACAACTGTAATCTTAGATTTTAAAAAATCTAAATATAACTGCATTTAATGCTATCATTATTGTTGGTCAATAATGTATTTATCATACACTTAAAGGTGCTATTACCGGATATCATGACGTAAATAGAGGCTCTTAATGCTCATTTCAATGAAATGTATAAACTGAGTTGACTTATTTCTATTTCTTGCAAATACGAACTAGTAAAAGATTGATAATATTCCGCGAGTTTCGTAATTTTAATCTGAAAATAATCGCATGACGAAAACTACTGATTTCATCAAATAAAAACCTCACAATAGAGTACAGAAATGATTTTAAAGTACATTGGGATACCTTAGATATCACGTATTTACACTATTTTACATCAAGCGTCATCGGTGACGTCTTTTGAAATATGTTATAGGTTAATTAGCCTAATTTACACAGTGAACATGTGATACAAATGGTTAGGAATAAAATGCACATTAGCTGTTCCGACATATATAGTTTACCCAGAAAGCAAATCTAGATCAGTTCTGTGCACAATATTTTTTTTGTGTGTTTTTTGTGTGTGTGTGTTTTTTGTTTGTTTTTTTTTATTTGGAACATATAATTTCTATCGACAACTTTCCCTAACACGAAATTCAAGGCTTTATCTGATATGTTAGTAAAATTAATTGGACCGGGGATTCCAAAAGTTTGCAGAACATGAACTTTTATCGTGCCTCTCCGTTCTACTTATTATAAGTACCGTCTGTACTCCCGTATAAGTCGATACCAACTGCAAACTGCATGGACCCAGAATGCGCCGGCAGATCTGGGTCTATACAGTTTGTAAGGACAAATTAGTAGAACAAACAACATAGACCCTGATCTGCCGGCGCATTATGCGACGGCAGAGCAGGGTCTATGTTGTTTGCATTGTGGACCTCGGTTTATACGCGTGTAATGACGGTAGATCTTGATTTTAATCAGATTGGTTGTAGTAGATAAACCTCATGTTTCCTGCCCCAAACTTAACTGCAGTAAAAACTAAAGTCTGATTCAACATTTAAAATGACATATGATCTCAACATTAATAATAAGTCAGATCTGTTTTATATACGTGTAATATGGTTGGGCATTACGAATTATTATTTCTGTCCTGAAGATTATAAAACCATGAACTTAAGATTACGTCTTCTCCATTAGTCAATCAAAGTGATTTTTCAAATGGAAAATCAATTGTGATTCGTTTGTGCAAAATCTCAAACTCAGACTCTAGCTCAGAACTAATTTGATATCAAGGCCGGGTCGCCCATTCTTGAAATAGTTTATTTGGCCGATATTAGGCAAGGCTTCAATCAACCAGATGAAACATTGGTCTTCATTTTTCCCGATAGCATCGCTAAGTCCAGACGCAATGAATTTTATTGCATATTGATCCGTCACTCTGCACCATTGCCACGAAGTAAAGTTCCGAATGAAAAAATAGTTCGCTGCATTCGTAACTCTCGGTCAATCCTTCTTTCGTAAATAGCCGAGGTAGTCCAAATGGTATCTCTCGGCATGGATTCTCGGTATGACCCGTAGGATTTAAAGAGTACTCGCGAATGGTCGGTACCAAATGTAGGTCAAGAATGAGCACAGATTGGCACTACGATTTTAATACCGGGAGATAAAAGTACCTTAGGATTGATTCCCAGCATAACTAAATCAACAGTAAGCTATAATAGTCCATTCTTTGAAAATGCAACAATTTTATACATGAGATAATTTTACGTTTCAAAATTTCAATGTTCAACTGTCGACAAAATTGTATTACCATCAGAAACTCCGATCGATTTGAATAAAAACGGGATGCACACAACAACTGAAAGTGAAGATCATTTTGACTGGCGTAATTACGTATACACCAGAAGCTTGCATTAATTTGTTTTCTCAAGAATGCCCACGGCATTAGACGATCACCTTAAAATTGAATACTTGTCTAAATATTTGACTTCAGGCACAAATATTTTCTTCATTGATTTTATCAAATACTTACACGTATCTGAAAGACATCTATTTGATTAAAATTTACATGACCTACAATACCATATATATTTTATTGCATCCAATCACGTGTCATGAACACGTAACGCTTCAAAAGAAAAACCCAGTTTAAAAAACGTAAAGTCAATATTACGCTGAATCATATTTATATATCATTCAAATTTCTGCCAAGGGTAGACAATGTCTAGAATCTTGGGCGCAAAAATGTTGCACATGCAGATAATATCTATCAAACATTATTATGCTGTAATTTTCACTTCTACCATGAATGCATGAAAATTAGTGAAGTAATTTAATTTACTAAACAAATTTGAATTTTACGATAAAGGATGCAACAACGATTTGTTTATGGTACACATATATACAGTCAACTCTCATTACAACGACAAACTTGGCTGTTAGCAATTTCATCGTTATATCGAGTTTGCCGTTGTATCGATTTAGATATTTATCGGCATAAGCTATACGGTAATGATATTGTAGAATATGGAAATGGTAGATTCAGCAATTACAACCACAACAATTATACTGGTGGAATAAAGCACAGATTCCAGAACAAATATGTTTAAGTGTATTCCAGAATCAAAGATGTCTAATACTCAAAAAAAAGTTTCATTCTGGAATAGGAGAGGGATCAAATTATTTCCAACACATACCGTCTATACTCGCGTATAACTCGGGTCCAAATGAAAATAAAATACACCCTGATCTGCCGTCGCATAATGCGCCGGCAGATCAGGGTCTATGTTGTTTGTTGTACTGCTTAGTCCTTACAAACTGCATAGACCCAGATCTGCCGGCGCATTATGCGACGACAGATCTGGGTCTATGTAGTTTGCAGTTGCTTTACCTGTAGCATAATACGACAACCTAGCTGAACCCTATTTTGAAGGACAGCAACATCACGATTGGGTCCAGGATCAAGCTTATGCGCTCCCTCGTCATGTCCATATTCCTGTATGCATGTGAAACATGGACCCTGACTGCAGAACTAGAGAGAAGAATTCATGCCTTAGAGATGAGATGTTATAGAAGGATCCTGAAAATCTCATACTTAGAGATCACGTCTCTAATGAGGAGGTGTGCATTAGAATCCAAGATATGCTAACCACTGTAAAGAAATCCAAACTAAGATGGTATGGTCACGTCTCACGCTCATCTGGCCTGTCAAAGACACTCTTACAGGGCACAGTGAGAGGAAAGAGAATACGAGGCAGGCAGAAGAAGAGAATGGAAGATAATATCAAAGCGTGGACAGGCGTGGACTTTGCAAAGTCCCAAAGATCAGTGAAGAACAGGGCAACATCGATAGAGATTGTCGCAAAGTCATCAGTGGCGCCCCTACGACCAGCCAGGTTACAGGAGAAATTAAAAAAAAAAAAAAAAATTAATACGACAGTTACTCTTTAGTAATCCTCCTGTTACATGTTTACTATGTGTATAATTCAGTACATTTTATTACAATATTCAGGCAAGATCATTTTAGCATCAGGAATTTTCTTGAACATTTATTTTGAAGGTGATTTGTTCTGGGGGTGAGGTGGTGACAAAAAGAAGGGAACTACCACAAATCTCACTCACATAGGCACAGGACATTAGTTCAGATTTCATTTGCGTCACAAGATGAAGTCTTGTTTCAACCTAATCTTAGGAGCTTTCGAAATCTTGCAGGACTTACTTTCCATTGATTTTCAGGTTGTTGGAGTTAGTTTTGGTACTCAGATGATTTTCGTGGAATGTATGTTCTCGTAACTTGCAAAGCATTATTTTGAATATCACACCATGCAAAGGAAAGGTATTAGGACAAATTAGATTCATGCAAAATTTCTTTCAATCAATATATTGCACATGATCTAAAGACAGCTAGCTCTGGCATCAGAAAGAATTAGATTCACAGCTAGGTTGTCTATGGCTGATGAAGATTGGGAAGCACTTGGAATTTTATATTGTCTGCTTCCCACAGTGTACATGTATATTCTTGAAATATTTGCATGTTAAAAGCACGTCTTTTTCATGAAACTTCACCTTTATTACTTGGATCCTGACACTCATTTACTGGAAATTAGACACAACATATTACCAAGGATCAATTTTTTTCTTCATAAAATTTTTGGTTTCTTGTCAATATCAAGTGTTTTACAGTGATTCATTTCCTATCTGCATCTTGTACAACCAGTAGCGTACTAAGGGTATATGGCGCCCGGGGCGACGATGATGGCCCAAAGGGCTAGAATACGAGGCCCAAATTTTTAATTTCTATCAGCTGTTTTGGCGCCCCAAGACCTTTGGCGCCCGGGGCAATCGCCCCCGTCCGCCCCCCCCCCCCCTCCGTTAGTACGCTACAGTGTACTACTGAGAATTGCTAGCTCTCCAGGTGTCCTTGGGTATATGTTCAGCGTCTCTAACAAGGCTATGTCATCTACAGAGCAGACAGGTGTGTACTCAGAGGGTAATTCTGCAGGTGACACAAAGTTTGGGAGATATTTATGCAGAGAAAGCGTTGCTGGTTTTCCGTTTTGCTGGTGATGCTAGTGCCGAGAATAATGATTTTAGGGATTATACAATACATGTGTCATATACAGCTTTCTGCTTTGCGGTATAATTATCATTTGGGCAAATAAATTGCAATTCGATATCTTTGTTTTTTTATGTGGTTAGCTTTTGCATGAGTTTTTTTCCTTAAATATATTCTTCCAAGTTTGAAATTTCAGTTTTGCCGAGATGTTATGACCCAAACTATATTCTTTCCCTAGGATTCTTCCACCTTATCATTTGATTTCTGTCTAGATAAGGTTACATGCATTAGCTAGCATTTTCCTCTACAGTGGTTCCCAACCTTTTTTTGCCGCGACCTTAAATTGGACACCAACAGGACCTCCCGACCCTCAGGCTTATGATATGATTTAAACATTTTGGGTCGCGACCTGAGGTTGGGAACCTCTGCTCTAGAAGGACGGAAAAAGAATACTGACAGTTTACCGTATATAGTCGCTTATAAGGCTAATCCAACTGCATAGATCCAGATCTGGCGTCGCATAATGCGCCTGCATATCTGGGTCTACACAGTACTCTAGTAATAACCAGTAAAAGAAACAACTTAGACCCTGGTCTGCAGACGCATTATTCGGCATATTAGAGTCTATGTTGTTTTCAGTTGGACACAACTTATTAACGAGTAATGACGGTATTTTTTTTGCTTCTAAATAGAGGTACTTTTTGTTATAGCTGAGGTCCAAATGTTTTTGCCTGTGCTGTCATGTCATTTACCCTGATATAAGTCATTTTTTTTAACTTTTTTTTTTTTTTTTTTTTCCGAGCCTGGCGATGTTGTACAGCGAAAGAGTTAAAGCTATTTTGATTGCATTGTGTAGGAAAATTGTGCAAACTGTCCAAGACAACAATTTATGTCTTCCGTATAGGAATAAAACCCTGAGCTGAGTGTGATTTACTAGAATACATTTTACTAATTCATTAAGAGGCTGACTGCAATCGGTAGCAAATGATGTTTGTGGGGCTTTCTGTTTAGCATAAGAAACATTACAAACCAAATTCTGGCCCACATAATCAATCTGTAGTTTCACTCTTGATTGCTGTTGGTATTTGAGATCATATTGTCATAAGTTCTTAGTGAGTGCTGTTCGTATTTGAGATCATATTGTCATAAGTTCTTAGTGATTGCTGTTGGTATTTGAGATCATATTGTCATAAGTTGTTAGTGATTGCTGTTGGTATTTGAGATCATATTGGCATAAGTTCTTAGTGATTGCTGTTGGTATTTTTAGGTCATATTGGCGTAAGTTCTTAGTGATTGCTGTTGGTATTTGAGGTCATATTGTCATAACTTCTTAGTGATTGCTGTTGGTATTTGAGGTCATATTGTCATAAGTTCTTAGTGATTGCTGTTGGTATTTGAGATCATATTGGCATAAGTTCTTAGTGATTGCTGTTGGTATTTGAGATCATATTGGCATAAGTTCTTAGTGATTGCTATTTTTAGTTGATTAACTAGCTCCTTTCAGGTTATATCAATGTCAGAGAAGCTTTTTTTCCAGAGTTCAAATGCTATCATTTATATTTTCTTCTCTTCTTCTTTGTCTTCTTCATCAGATCATACAGGAAGAAGTAGTGAAAATACTATCTGCTTTTGTTCTTCGTCAAAGAATGAAACGTAGACTGTCTCAATAGTCGGCCTACAGCTTGTTATGAACAACCTTTTACCTTAGGCTTTCTATTGGATTTCAGCAACTTACCTCCAAGTCATTAGGTTGTACGTCCGTTTTGTCTGCTTAACAAAGTGAGGCTTCTGAAAGAATTTCTCTCTCAAATGATTGACACTTTTTTTTGTTTGGTTCCTGTTCTACAAGTTGATTTTAAATTTGAAAGCCATGATCTTTATCATTACGACTTGATATCTGCTTTATATCTTTTGTGATGCAATTATTTTAGCAAGATCTGTCAGAGTGTTCACGTGTTATCTTTATTTTTAGAGGAAATAACAAGTATTCTGCTGTCTTGCTTATCCATGGCAGCCGGTCTAAAAGATTCATCTAATCGCGAATCAAAAAACTGTGTTTATAGTTCTATTACTACAACTTCCTCAAAGCATGCTTTGATTGTGTATAATGTTTACAGTTCTGTTACTACAACTTCCTCAAAGCATGCTTTGATTGTGTATATTTATAGTTCTATTACCTCAACTTCTTTAATAGCATACTTTGATTGTGTATAATGTTTACAGTTCTGTTACTAAAACTTCCTCAAAGCATACTTTGATTGTGTATAATGTTTACAGTTCTGTTACTAAAACTTCCTCAAAGCATGCTTTGATTGTGTATAAAGTTTATAGTTCTATTACTACAACTTCCTCAAAGCATACTTTCATTGTGTATAAAGTTTATAGTTCTATTACTACAACTTCCTCAAAGCATACTTTGATTGTGAATAATGTTTACAGTTCTGTTACTACAACTTCCTCAAAGCATACTTTGATTGTGTATAAAGTTTATAGTTCTATTACTACAAGTTCCTCAAAGCATGCTTTGATCGTGAATAATGTTTACAGTTCTGTTACTACAACTTCCTCAAAGCATACTTTGATTGTGTATAATGTTTATAGTTCTATTACTACAACTTCCTCAAAGCATGCTTTGATTGTGTATAATGTTTATAGTTCTATTACTACAACTTCCTCAAAGCATGCTTTGATTGTGTATAATGTTTATAGTTCTATTACTACAACTTCCTCAAAGCATACTTTGATTGTGTATAATGTTTATAGTTCTATTACTACAACTTCCTCAAAGCATGCTTTGATTGTGTATAATGTTTATAGTTCTATTACTACAACTTCCTCAAAGCATGCTTTGATTGTGTATAATGTTTATAGTTCTATTACTACAACTTCCTCAAAGCATGCTTTGATTGTGTATATTTATAGTTCTATTACTGCAACTTCTTTAATAGCATGCTTTGATTGTGTATAATGTTTATAGTTCTATTACTACAACTTCCTCAAAGCATGCTTTGTGTATAATCTACAACAATATGGATGGTATAATGGTGTAATAAAGTCTCACTGATGTCAATCATTACTAAATTAGGTCATCCGCTCCTTAATGTCCTTTTGTGCTTCTCAATCTGAAGGGACTCTTTTTACAAATATTTTAGCACTATTTTGATCTCTTTCAAAGGACTGTGTAAAATATTTTAGCACTATTTTGATCTCTTTCAAAGGTCTGTGTAAAATATTTTAGCACTATTTTGATCTCTTTCAAAGGTCAGTGTAAAATATTTTAGAACTATTTTGATCTCTTTCAAAGGTCTGTGTAAAATATTTTAGTACTATTTTGATCTCTTTCAAAGGTCTGTGTAAAATATTTTAGCACTATTTTGATCTCTTTCAAAGGTCTCTGTAGTTTACAACTACAATCACCTTTACTAACTTCATCACCTTGATTCATTCAAAAGGTCCTGCACCAAAAGGAATGAAAACATCAAAATAGCAAGAATGTTTACAAACCTTAGGTACACTAAATCATTAGGTACACTAAATAATTAGGTACACTAAATCATTTGGTACACTAAATCATTTGACTAAAAGTGAGAAAACGTTTAAAAACAAAATCCTCGAAAATATCTTCCTCTGTCCCTTACCGTGTGTTTGTTACACGACAATTGTCAGTAAGCTAGACATAAACTTAGTTTAAAAATACAGTCAAATTTATGAAAGTCCAAGGTACTGCAAATTAACAAATTATCTATTCATTATAAACCTTTAACAAAAGTTAAATTATAATCCAAAGACAAGTGCCTATATGATCCAAAGACAAGTTCCTATATAATCCAAAGACAAGTGCCTATATAATCCAAAGACAAGTGCCTATATGATTTTATTCAAAATTCCATTACCAATGAGATCGATATTATATTTAGATGATTCATTCAACATGCACGCTCTGTTGAAGTTATCTTTTTTTAAAGAATTACTTTTCGAATAACAAGGTGCCTTATGCATATTAATATTTAAATAAAAATCCTCTAACATCATGTTTATTTAAAGAAAAAAAATATATCAACAGAATGAAGTAAAACGCCAAATCCCCTAACTTACCATCTATACTCACGTTTAAACCAGGTCCAAATGCAAACAACATAGACCCTGATCTGCCGGCGCATAATGCGCCGTCAGATCTGGGTCTATGCAGTTTGTAAGGACAAATCAGTAGAACAAACAACATAAACCCTGATCTGCCGTCGCATTATGCGACGGCAGATCAGGGTCTATGTTGTATGCATTTGGATTCGAGTTATACACGAGTATGTACAATAAGCCGTGCACATTACCATAAATAGAAAATTAATGATGTGTTATTTCTGACAAAAAAGCTACCTTGTTGGAAGGAATATCATGAATGTTCTGTTTTCATTCTTGAAGGAAAGATAATTCAAATAATAAAACTACAAAATGGTACAAAAGGGGTTTTTCCCCTCCTAGTTGTGCAAGGTTATATATCAGACTTATGGAGTGCAACGGTTTAGCTACGTTTTTACTGTGCCGTGATTAAATTTAGATCATATAGGAATGAGTAAATGTATGTATGTATGTATGTATGTATGTATGTATGTATGTATGTATGTATGTATGTATGTATGTATGCGTACTTACGTGCGTAGGAATGAACAAATGAATGAATGAACGGACGAATGAATGACAGTTTAGAATCTATAGCACATCAGCAAGAAATCGTGTAAAATCACGGGTGTTGCTGGTTTAAAAATGAAGAAAACAAATTAGACAATTTATGGCATCTGATCACCAATGTGAAAAAGAGCAAGGCATTATTTTAAGATACGCGGTATGAAACATGAAAAAGGCATTAAAACTTGTAAAAACATTTATGTTATATTTTATATTTTTATATGAATACCCCCACCAACTTCACTTGTCTCCAAGTATGCAACATTTTATACCTTTATATGAAAACCCCCACCCACCTCATACGTATCCTAGTATGCAACATTTTATATCTTTTTATGAATACCCCCACCCACCTTACTTGTATCCTAATATGCAACATTTTATATCTTTATATGAATACCCCCACCCACCTCACACGTATCCCAGTATGCAACATTTTATATCTTTATATGAATACCCTACCCACCTCACACGTATCCTAGTATGCAACATTTTATATCTTTATATGAATACCCTACCCACCTCACACGTATCCTAGTATGCAACATTTTATACCTTTATATGAATACCCCACCCACTTCACACGTATCCTAGTATGCAACATTTTATATCTTTATATGAATACACCCATCCACCTCACACTTATCCTAGTATGAATACCTCCACCCACCTCACACTTATCCTAGTATTCAAAATTTTATATCTTTATATGAATACCCCCACCCACCTCACACGTTTCCTGGTATGAAACATTTTATATCTTTATATGAATACACCCATCCACCCATCTCACTTGTATCCTAGTATGCAACATTTTAATTTTTGTTAACGCGTATCAAAATGATCACACTCATGGTACAATGCTGCAAGAATTACAGGTATAGAAAAATGAAGAAATACATTTCTTTTTTTTAAATTCACGCAATATTTTATATTTACGATCTTAGAGAAAGTCGTTAGCATATAAATCCGGTTTTTTTTTTTTTTTTTTTTTTTTTTTTTTATTCACTTAATAATCTCTGCTGGATGTATGAAAAGCCAAGTCTTTGCAGCAGGAATTGTTCCAATTATATTAATAATTGTCTCTCACTTGACCAATCTGATTAGAATCGAGATTTCTGACGTTTTAAGTAGATCTCGAGTTTAATCAGATTGCACGTCGACACTCCATAATTATCAGCCATCCAAATTAATAGTATTTCTCACATGACAGCCATAACATGACAATAACAAATTAGAACCAGTCTGAGCTTTAATAATTATCAGCTTTTGTTTTTCCACAGGGTTTATATAAAGAAAATTGTAAATTATTTCCGGCTCCAATAGCACGTAAACAACATGATAACCGGTGATTGCTGGAATGAACCTGAAACACACCTCTTACTTAACGACATTTGGAACGTAACATACATTGAAAACGTGTCTTATAAATTGTAAACAAATATATGAGAATTAATATTTGCAGTAACTTATTCTTAAGATCGGTCAGTCGGATATCATAGTCAGAAAATATAGGAAGGAGGGTTCAGATCATATCACGAGTGTTCCAACAAACGCTTTCACACAACAAAACCGTTACGGATCCTTATTGTTACGTGTACACCATAAAATAAATAAAACAAACACTCAAGTAGCACGTGCAATTCAATGTTTGAGAACGACTGACGTCACAAAACAGCACGCGTAAAACCAGCTGACATACGCCTGATAATTTAAGATTTATGTGCCCTTTGCGATTACAGCATGTATTGTGGCCATATGACTTCACATGAGCACAGCAGAAACTATACATTGTAATTAATTCTAACTGATAGGAGTACCTAGATTACAATATTGTAATTAATAATAGGTATAGAGACGATATTTGCTTGAAACGAGTGAATAACGGATATATTTCATCGAGTGGGTGAAAAACGAGTGAAAATACTTAAGCTTTTAACCCACGAGAAATGAAACATATCACAGTGAAATATCACAATTATTTCACTCGGAAAATCCAGTAATTCACTTCCTAGCATAAAATAAAAATAGTTAACCAACTGAAATTAGAACAACCAATTTAATTTTTTTGTTTCCGTTTTCAAAACTAAAAAAAAAATTGACGAAGTACAAAAAATTTACAATTAGCTTTGAATAAACCTTAAAGATATATTTGTTAAGTTGAGGTTACTCATCCGTAACATCAGAGACCAATATGGTTTGAATAGCTCTCATGTACATTTATAGGGGTTTATTTCAAAATAGTTTTGAAATGTTTTCGACTGTCATTTTCTGGTGAAGTTTTAGAAACTAAAGAATTACATTGTTTGTTTTTTTTAAAAGTGCCAGTGGAATAATTTTTGTTACCTGTTTGTAATTATAATACTGTAGTCTAGGTACTCCTGACAGTTAAAATTAGTTACAATGTATAGTTATGTTGTGCTCATTTGATGTTAAAATTAGTTACAATGTATAGTTATGTTGTGCTCATTTGATGTTAAAATTAGTTACAATGTATAGTTATGTTGTGCTCATTTGATGTTAAAATTAGTTACAATGTATAGTTATGTTGTGCTCATTTGATGTTAAAATTAGTTACAATGTATAGTTATGTTGTGCTCATTTGATGTTAAAATTAGTTACAATGTATAGTTATGTTGTGCTCATTTGATGTTAAAATTAGTTACAATGTATAGTTATGTTGTGCTCATTTGATGTTAAAATTAGTTACAATGTATAGTTATGTTGTGCTCATTTGATGTTAAAATTAGTTACAACGTATAGTTATGTTGTGCTCATTTGATGTTAAAATTTGTTACAATGTATGGTTATGTTGTGCTCATTTGATGTTAAAATTTGTTACAATGTATGGTTATGTTGTGCTCATTTGATGTTAAAATTAGTTACAATGTATAGTTATGTTGTGCTCATTTGATGTCATATCATCAAAGTACATGCTGCAATAATCAAGAAGGGCACATAAACCATAAGAATGATTTATTTAACTGCGGTCTTCAACGTACTAGGATCGCAAAATTCAAGACTTAGAATCCACGCAGAAATGATTCATGACTGAATTACTACTTTTATACTGCTTAGAGAGTTCAGTATTTGCTTAAGTTTTAATGCAACTGTGTCAATCACTGACCTTATATATTCACTTATGAGTCGAGTCCAACTGCAAACTTCACAGACAGATCTGCCGTCACATATTGCGCCAGCAGATATCGGTCTATGCAGCTTGCTAGGAGCAATCAGAAGAACAAATAACATAGACTTCGCATTATGCGACGGCAATGTCTACTTTTTTTGCCTTTGGACTAAAGTACATACGGTACTTGTTTTAGTTTGTGCAATCCGACTTTTGTAAGATTTCACCCAAAACCATTTTAATTTATTTCTACTCTGTTGAAAAAAACATATATGGACATTTCTCGAGATTCCGTTTGATGCGACCATCAACAACGTATTTAGATCTTTTATGAACCAGATTTATGTATCCAAACTGAGAATCTCATGCCATTGAAAATACTAGGAATTCCTTTTTTTTTGGGGGGGGGGGGGGGTTCTAGTTTTTATTGGTTGAAGAAAAAATTAATTTTTGTTTATATTTAAATTTTTGGATCTCCCTCTGACATAATTGAAAATTATGACGATGTAATTTTACCTTCTCTCTGCAAACGGTGGTTTGTACAAACACAAAATCAACGAAAATAAGTACCCATATATAAGCAAGAACCAATAGCATTCGTTCACCCAGTATTTTCTGCCGTATTGCAAAGAACACAGTATGTACTATGGTGAAAATTGCAAGACTTAACAGACAAAATTATCCTCCAAGTTTATCACTATCTCCTGATCTAGTTAGTGAAATAAAGCTTTTGCAAAGGTTTTAAAATATTACTTAATTAGTATATTGGTAAGAACCTTTGAACAATTTGTTAGACCGATTTCACCCATCTGGTCTGAACGATGCAAGTGCAATAAGCACCCAACTATTTCTATATTAAGAATCAATAAATGCAAAGAAGGACACGCTCCTGAATAAAATTACGAAATCCTTCACGGTAGCCTCCTTTTGTTTTAAAACATTTCAACCATTTTCCAGTTCACTAAAGCTGTGTTCGCATACGGTTTTTCTTTAATTTAACCTTAAAGAAAAGAACATATTGCACTGCTGCAAATGTTCTATTAGGTCAAATGCATAATCAAGAGGAATTATTATATATTACTTAATAATTTATCTACTCATTTGTCTCGTTTTGTGTCACTGATTTTGAATGTGCAACGACTGTTGTTTGGTGTAAACAGAACTAGCGACATTCTTGCCGAGTTTCATGTATAATTGTGTTGCCAGTTCTATCAGTCACAGACACACAAATCCTTTTCTTGGTTTTTTTCTTATCATGCAATCCAGAGGACTGGATCATTATTTTTTCTTAAGCAAACATTACTGTTTCATCTCCGTCCTGTTCACAAGTGCAAAAGGTTTCATCACAATTTGCATGTTTTAAGTAAGATAAAAATAAAATGTACATGTATTATTGAAGCTTATCTGATTTTTTTTAACCATCCTGTTTCCAAGACTCTCGGTGAAGTATTTTGCACAGAAGTAGCACAAATGAATCTAAATACCACATAGATAGATAAATAGATATTTCTTTGCATTTGCAAATGTTAAAATTCGACAATTTCTCTCTCTCTCTCTCTCTCTCTCTCTCTATATATATATATATATATATATATATATATATATATATATATATATATAGGTAATATGCTGACAGTAGCTGAATTTCACGACCGTTCATCCTTCAAATGTTATTTCTCAGCTAATCTCAGTGAAAGAGCAATAACATAATCTGACTTATATATATATATATAGCTAATATCCTGACAGTAGCTGAATTTCTTGACCATTCATACCCTTCAAATGATATTTCTCACCGAATCTCAGTGAAAGAGTAATAATATAATATGACTCACAAACACACACACACACACACACACACACACATATATATATATATATATATATATATATATATATATATATATATATATATATATATATATATATATATATATATGTGTGTGTGTGTGTGTGTGTGTGTGTGTGTGTGTAATATGCTGACAGTAGCTGAATTTCTCGACCGTTCATACCTTTCAAATGATATTTCTCACCTAATCTCAGTGAAAGAGTAATAATATAATATGAGTTACATCAACCAAAGCCGGATGAGAGCCTTGGCTTTCTTGATCAAGCCCGGCATCAATCCGTTAATGGAAATGACTAATTCATAACCAGTTTTTAATCTCTAATTAGTTGTAGAGGATAAAGCGCATATTGACTGGTGGAAACTGGAATGGAATCAAAATTACTGATTTTACATTTCCAAGGACATAAAGTGCAAAAATGGGAACAAATGCAAAACATTTATAGATATAATGGTTGGAAAATATAAGAAAAACAGTTGTCGTCTCGGCAAACATTGTCAGTCCAACGACATCATGCAGTACATTTTCTTTCCACACTGTTGCCCGAGATTTAATTAGCTAATACACATGTTGTTAAACATCAAAGGAATACTCATAGTTTCTCCACATGAATCCAGTCTATCATACAAATTAAAGCTATATATAATGTGAAACGAAGTATCATTCTGTCAGAAAAATATCTATAAGCAACATAAATATTTATCTGAAAACAAAACCCGACCGTCTTCTTTCCTCACGTGACTTTAGAAACGTGTAAATAAACACTAACAGCCACCGTCACGCATTTTTCTAATTGGAGAAATTTTTTCAAAGGAAGATATTTCTTACCATTACTTGCTTTTGTCAAATAACGTGGGTTGATAAACAATATAATTTGGAATATACAAAGGAGATGAATCATCCACGTCATAAGTACCATAGAAAGCACTTGTACTGTACATGTCGTTGGTGTGGTACTTCAAATGAAGATTTCTCGTATCTTCTATGAGGCCTGAATAATTGATTGAATTCTTTTGAAGCAAAGTTATCATAATTCCAGAGCAAAATACTTTCTTGGCAGGTACAAAGCAATCATGCTTCAGCGTTTTTAGAAAGAGCTAGGTGTTAAATACTTCAAAAGATAACACTCTGACTTCAGGGTGTTGAAATCAATAAACAATTCCTCCTCCTATTTTCCTGGTCAACATCATGCAGTAACTACCCATTTTTTTATAGTTCATCTTCTCTACTTGCTTGTTTCTTTTATTATAACAATGATCACAGTCAAGACCAAATCCCTAAAAACTTCATATATAGAAATGAGAAAGTAGAACTTAAAAAAAATTATAGGTATCAAAAAGTTTGCTTTTATAAACAGCATAACTCCTCGAAAATATCTAAGAAGGAAACTTACGGGAATAAATGTGTTGAAGTTCACTCGATAGTTTCTATTGAACATGTGAATAGTGAATTCGTGGAAAGGATTTTATTCGATATTTTTCCCCGAGCTATACTTTTTAAACGTTATCTGTTGACAGTCTCTTGTCGTCGACTATCTAAATCAATATTTGCTACCTGACCATCATAAACTGGCACTGACGTGACTCAAATTGGCTCTGTCTAAAAGCTTACTTTAAAGTCGGCGTGATTTTCTGATGAAAAGGGTAATTAGATTCGAGGTAGGAAAAAGTAAATAGACAATGTAATTAGTCTCGAAGTATGAAAAAGTAAGTAGACAATGTATTGACTGGTCGTTACTGGAATAAACTAGGAGGAAACGTAATACATGATATTTTAATCAAAACAGAGATCAATAAAAAAAATATATAATATAATTCTGAGAATTATTATTTGCTGTCAGATATTCTTGAATTGGGTCAATCTGTTATCCGGAAGAAATGATTGAGCCAACCTAGATCTTCCACGCTGTAGAATCGTAGAGCCAGAAATAAAAATAGCAAAACTTATTTATCTGCGAAATCCTTACTTCAAACTATAGGGAGAGTACAGTGCTTTGTTAATTTAAAAGCTATTCAACAATTCATGCAATTATATGGATTATCTATTTTCGATCAGATTTATTGTAGCGGTTGAAAGCAAAATATCGATATTTCGCTCAGTACACAGCGCCACATAGCACAGAATAATATGCAAAACGTAGACATCGCGAACTTTGGTATTGTTCAGGCCATCCGTATAGAGTTTACACTTAAATTTTCTAAGCGTTGCTATGGGCGACTGTTTGTCAGCAGTAGTCTATATTTTGAGAGACCTAGATCAATAATTTTTTTCAATTTGCGTCTTGTATTATACGAGAACAGTTCTGAATTACTCATATTTTGAAAGACAAAATTTCACAAAAGTCTCTGGATCTTAGTATATTTTAATGTTATTGGTGCTGCTTTACATATTGGTATGCAGAACCATTACTATCTCTTTTTTTTTTACTAACAAAAGAACATACAGAACCCTGTACCATAATATACATTGATGCTATCTTACACATTGATATGCATAGGCTCTGAAGATTCAGCCTGCGCAAAGCACAACAATAACGTTTAAACAACAAAACTTGTCACAAAACCTATACTGTACTGAATTCAACTGGTTTCAGAGAGTTGAAAGAACTATTTCATGAGTATATCATGTTATCATAAAAACATAATGTTTATTAAACGAGTTTGGATGTGATAAAAGTGTGGTTAAAGATAGTTGTGTTACAAAATAACAATCGGGTAAAAAATATGTCCATTTTTTGTATTTCAAACATAAAAAGAGATACCACAATGTTTTATGAAAGATGATTTACATATTACATTTACGATAGATTCTACATAACCAGCATGCGCCCCGATGGCACGATGGTTAAAAGAGTATGGGATGAGGAAGGTATAGATTACGTATTTAATGCGAGTAAATACACACCTTTATATTCGGCTAAATTTACAGTTCAAATATGAGGATCCCGTATACTTCGAAAGATCAATCTACACCAATTTTCAACGAAAACAGAGATAGAATTTATGGAAAACAAAGATGTGTTTTCAAATTGCACATGGTCATTCAGTATATGAAGTATCTGTTTTAGATCAAACAACTGGAATGGCAAAATTCGACATAAATCGGAAATCATGCACTCGTTTGAAAGGTTTGAAGAAACGTTGCAAATAGTTGAAAATAAAAGTACCTGTTGTAAATGGATCTTCTATTAGCTTGTTAACAGCACTTAAAGACTAATTATCAAACATAAAGATATCACTACACTAGCTGAGCCAAGCTGTTATTGCATTCTGTTTTAATCCGTAAGAAAATCATTAATATCTTATGTCTGATTTTTCCTGGAGATTTCCTAAACAATGACGAATGTTTCCTGATTTCAACAGAAAGCACCATTAAAGCTTTAACAGAAAATACTAATGATTATTGAACACAGCCTCTGGCCTTTTGCGTATCACGACAAAAGAAACAGGTGTGATTCGGTCGGTCCCAGAAATGTCACTTGCCCTCAAAATTCCAGTTATTTCCTTCAAATGCAACTATTTCCAGAAAATGCAATATTATCTATGCTGCTTTTTAGGATATATCATGTCCAAGTCAGTGCTTAACGTAAGTAAAATAGTCTTGATGCATCTGAACTTATAACTTATGCACTAGATTTTATACAAAATGTGGAACAATGAAGGAAATATATCAGGGACTTAATTAGTGTAGTGATACTTACAGTGTTCATACCGTTTTAAATGACCTACGTAGGAGACTTAGAAGAGCAAGAAAAGTACAGTATTTAGAATATCTTTACTACGTACCTAAACGCCCAGTTGTATCTTTACTACGTACCTAAAAGCCCAGTTATATCTTTACTGCGTGCCTAAAAGCCTAGTTGTATCTTTAATACGTACCTAAAAGCCGAGTTGTATCTTCAATACGCACCTAAAAGTCTGGTTGTATCCTTACCACGTACTTAAAAGCCCAGTTGTATCTTTACTACGTAACTAAAAAACCCAGTTGTATCTTTACTATGTATCTATAAGCCCAGTTGTTTACACAGATATCAATCGTGTGAAGAAATTAAAGGCGGCAAAGGGAGAATAAAATGTGCTGTATTGGTACTGCGTATAGCATATGATGGCAGACGCGAAAATTCCAGTATAAATCGACCATTTTTGCGGATTATTGTTTGGTATTATGAGTCCAACTGATATTAGGTTTCCGTTTGCAAAGATTTTAATGATTCTAGGGGATGCACTAGTAAAAGTATAACATTGTGCCAGTTTTACGCACTTGAGAAACTGAACGATTTGTACATGAATTGGCCTCTACCATCGTCTGCTGTAAATTATACTTCTAACGGAAACTGACAGTAAAGGTTTGTAGTTATAATTTTTAATTTGGTGAAGTATTCTTTTTTTGCTCAGAAAACTGGAAGGGTAAGCCTATTAATGGACAGTGTTTAAATAGACTTTATGTTTATTAATATATTTCAATTCACTGGTACCGTACTCTTTTTAAACTCCTTTGTCGGCCTTTCGTTCTTTCCATCACCTTAACAGTGATATTAAGATTTTCCCTGTTCTATGATAGTACTAAGTAATTGAATACATGCATTACTATCTATCATATTTCATGCATAATGTTCTATGATACTACTAAGTAATTTAATACATGCATTACTATCTATCGTATTTAATGCATAATGTTCTATGATACTACTAAGTAATTTAATACATGCATTACTATCTATCATATTTCATGCATAATGTTCTATGATACTACTAAGTAATTTAATACATGCATTACTATCTATGATATTTCCTGCACATGCTTTACTGTCTATGATATTTCATGCATAATGTTCTATGATACTACTAAGTAATTTAATACATGCATTACTGTCTATCATATTTCATGCATAATGTTCTATGATACTACTAAGTAATTTAATACATGCATTACTGTCTATGATATTTCATGCTTAATGTTCTATGTTACTACTAAGTAATTTAATACATGCATTACTGTCTATGATATTTCATGCATAATGTTCTATGATACTACTAAGTAATTTAATACATGCATTACTGTCTATGATATTTCATGCTTAATGTTCTATGATACTACTAAGTAATTTAATACATGCATTACTGTCTGTGATATTTCATGCTTAATGTTCTATGATACTACTAAGTAATTTAATACATGCATTACTGTCTGTGATATTTCATGCTTAATGTTCTATGATACTACTAAGTAATTTAATACATGCATTACTGTCTATCATATTTCATGCATAATGTTCTATGATACTACTAAGTAATTTAATACATGCATTACTGTCTATCATATTTCATGCTTAATGTTCTGTTACTACTAAGTAATTTAATACATGCATTACTGTCTATCATATTTCATGCTTAATGTTCTATGATACTACTAAGTAATTTAATACATGCATTACTGTCAATGATATTTCATGCTTAATGGTCTATGATACTACTAAGTAATTTAATACATGCATTACTGTCTGTCATATTTCATGCTTAATGTTCTATGATACTACTAAGTAATTTAATACATGCATTACTGTCTATGATATTTCATGCTTAATGTTCTATGATACTACTAAGTAATTTAATACATGCATTACTGTCTATCATATTTCGTGCTTAATGTTCTATGTTACTACTAAGTAATTTAATACATGCATTACTATCTATCGTATTTCATGCTTAATGTTCTATGTTACTACTAAGTAAAGAGTTTTGAATACTGCTTATATATTTACTGATGACACTTTTTTGTGTCCTCTCCCGAAAGAGCTTGTATTTAAGCGCACTCATATCCTTGAACAAATATATTCTGGTGCATTTTACAGATCACACATTAACATGTTGTTTACTCGTGTTGTATTTTACTCCATGTATAGATTCATGCAGGTATATATGTGCATATGTATGTATGTTTATGTATTTATGTATATATATATATATATATATATATATATATATATATATATATATATATATATAAATATGACCGTGTACGTGTGTCTATGTGTATGTATGTATGGGTATGGGTATATGTATATACATATCAAATTTGTAAGTGTATACATGCATGTATGAATGTGTATGTGGATGTTAGCATGTAGACGTAAGTATATATCTTTAGTATTGACTGAATGTTGGTACATGCGATAGATTTGTTTTACTGTAGGTGTCAACCGTGCCACCATCAATTTCTGTAGCAAACTTATATATATCATTGTACATGAAGTGTCCACTACTAAAACTCCTGGAGCTTTTCTTAAGTCTCAACAACTTTGTCTTTAATGTAAAACTACCTCCAAATCAACCGAACCGCCATTGGTACAAAGATGGCCACCACATGTGCTAATATATGTTACTGGAAAGACTGGTGAGTCAACTTTCAGTACCCGTGAGACTTACACCATAGCAGTGCTACCCTTCATCAATGACATAGAAATGAAATAGCAACATGGAAAACAAATCATGATAGAAAGAGAACAACTTCCATCTTTCAATAAAATTTACGGCAGAAGTCTCCAACTCAAACCACCTATTTCGGTACAACAACAACCAGAATTCCACAAAACAAACCCCACACAGACATCTACTCAAAGCAAACTGATAAAATCAGTATCTTCTTTCATCCAGCTGTCATAGAAATCGTTGCACTCAGAACATCCAGTATAACCAGGCACTGACTATAGGAAGAATTTGTTCCGACGATGAAACATTCCAGCAAAGGTCTGACGAGTTGTCTGAACATTTGATGAACATAGGCTACGACAAAGACCTGATAACGGAAGTAACAGAGAGCTAACAAAACAGCACTGACCTCTTAAAATATATAGAAAAGTAAAGGTTAATCCAGACAATCCAAATGTATGTAAAACAAATTAGAAACACTGAACCATCGTGGAATCGCGTGATACACTAAAGTTAATCCTCCCGAACAAAGCATTAGTAGCCTACTACAGACCAAAAAAAAAACTCAGAGACATCCTATTAAGACCAACGGTAAAGCCAATCACAACCCAAGACCATACTGCCACATCTCTACCCTGTGGTGATAAAAGGTGCAAAATATGTCAACATATGAAATATACCAACTGTTACGGAATTATGTATCATCTTTGAAATTATAATAATTTTCATTTGGGTTTATAACCATTGTATTATAATTCATTAATTTAGTAGCCTACGCTATTGTAAAGTACACATGTACATCAACAATGAGTCAGTGTTTATGTCCAGGAAAAATCAATCATTATGTCGGTCAACTTAACATAACAATGAGTCACGTGGGTGGCGCGTGCTTGATCAACATCTTGTTGATTTGAGATTGGGGTAATGTTAATGTTGTGCGAGGGTACTTTTAGGCTGTCATGCGAGATCTAGTTTCTGATTGGTGAGAATAACTTGTTTACTGGATAGTGCTAGAACGTAGTTTCCGAGTCAAGGGTTATTCTCTCATACGCAGTAACAGGCTATATAATGCCATGTAGCCAGATTGAACGCTCATTCTTATACAGTTACATCAGATAGAAAGAGAGAGGAGAATTATTTATTGTTTGTAAAATCAGCTGGTGGAAAATCATTTTCTATACTTAGTACAATTTGGATTTAAGTTCTATTGTTTAAGGAACTTAACAATACTCTACATTCACAGGAGTTTACCTGGGATTATTCATATTTTGGATTTAGAACTGAAAATCATTGGTATATCATAACATTCAAGACCCATTCATTCGGAACAATCTTTCATTCGGAACATTCATTAACTCGGAACATTCATTCATTCGGAATACTTTGGATTATCATCTGGATTATTGAAGTGCATAGGACAATTTAGGCCTAATTAAGGAAATTCTAATTTGTAAGTTATTTTTAATTCTTTCACTTGTTTGTTTGAAATATTGTATATTTTAGGAAATTAAATTTGTATTTGAGAAATTGTGAAAGCTTGTTTTGGTCCTTCTTTCTTTTGTTATATTTACCGTAGTCGTAACACCATAACACCAACGCATTCTGTAAGTCAATAACAAGAGAAAATTCAGCATACATGGTCCAAACAGTGAGGACACAACAAAGAATGTAACTTACCTTATCACGTGTAAGATTCAGTATGTCTGAGAAACCGAAACACTACACAAAAGGATCAATCTTCACAGATCTGACTGGATGACAAAGAAGAGGGAAAGAAGTCCACGAGCAGAACACTTCTCTTCCCCTAACCATACTTTCAGTGATATCACGCTACCTGCAATTGCCCACAACCGCAAGTGAAGTACCGAAACCAGGAAAGAAAAGGAATCTTACTGGATACGCCTAAGAACACCGAAACCAAGCGGCTTAAACCAAGAAAACTCCAAACGGGCAACCACACGCAAATAAAATAATTTTCTGTTTAAAGCTCATATCTTTCTTTAAAAAAAAACTTAAAAAATATTCGTTCATTTAGGTCATTATTTATTTACCTACCTTTAATTACTGCTGTTTTGGTAGTACATGTTGATATTATTATTGTTGTTGTGGCTTTCATTGTCATTACAGAAACATTATTTATCCGGGAAAGAATCGACGGTTACAGCACTATATATTAAGAATATAAAAAGTAGGTCAATTCCAACTAGGTTGCCATTTTATTATTTGAAGTTGATACCAGTAAGGCGCGACGTCTAAAATTTTCGGAGAACACTTCCAATACATATAGAATCATATAATTTTGTTATTTTATTTATTTATTTGTAAAATTCAGCGCGTTCTTCAGTGTTTATTGTTGATATTGTTTGTCACAGTTTTGTAATTGCCTTCGGCAAAAACTCTGTGAGAGCCGAAAGTGCTCAGGCTAGTTAAACACTAGTTTTGCTCTATTCGCTGTCAGTTTATATACAATGTCCTCTGTTCCTCGATGTAAAATAGCAATTAACATGTTGACATTTCAATACTTAGAATAGTAAACTACCGAGAAATTACGAAATATAACTGCAATAGATCCATTAGAACGCCAGAGCAGACGCCTTTGTCTCAGAAAGAATAAAAGCATATTGGCAGAAATGCATCCTGTGAGCAAGGTAGAAAGGAAAGGATCTAGGCATTAAGTCTGGAGAATTAAGGAATATAACTCCAACAGCAAACGACCATAAATTATGCAATTTTCAAGCTCATGGAAAGGGTTTTTTTATTTTTATTTTTTATTTTTTTGTTTGTTTTGAAACATAACTCACAGCACACTTTCCCTCCATATTATTTAATTTCATGAACATCAGGACCTTGAAATTAAATTTAGATGTAATTACTTAGTTTATGTATGAGAAAATAAATGTGATTGACACACACACGTATGCGTTTGTGTGTGTGTGTAATTGTGTGTAAAGTTACTTTAGATAAATGTGGCTCCAAAACATAACTTTTCTCGTACATAAATTTAACTTTTAATTACAACTAAATTTAATTTCAGTTTGTATTTGTTGGTGATCCATAACGTTTCTTCACTTGGAAATCATCTGGTCTCTATCGTTATAAATAAGATATTAATTGAATGTTACATTTTTTTAAAGAAAAACTTAAATTTTATATGTGATTTAATTTCATATTACTTTCGTGTTATCAAAGAAGCAAAGATATAATAATTCCAAGTTCGAAAATGTTGAGGTTCGATGATAATTTATAGATCAATGATTTCTTCTTAAAATTCCGAAGAAAAACATGAGCGGAAATTGTCGCCCCAGAGAAATTTCAAAACTAGCAGAATATATTGGCAAAAGTGGAGAGCCCCCTATATTTTTTTAAAAGCAGGAACACCTGTGACGCATTTTTAAAAAATGAAACTGGAATGAAACAAAGTTACTGGATTGAGAGTCTGTAATATGATTTTACTGTTCAATACTGTCTTAAAATGATTATTCAGCTTCAGAAAAAATTAGTCGTTTGAAGAAAATGGGTTCAGCTGTTAAATGAAACAAAATCAACTTTAATGAATGAAAGATGAAGAAATGTATGCATCACCACAATTTAACTATTTTTGAGAGTATGGTATTAATTCTGTTTTAGATTAATTAAGAAATAGCATTTTATTGTTAAGTGTAGACCCTGGATGCCGCGCTAAAATTCGTAATGAGCTTTCTAAAAAAAGTTCTGCAGTCTGCATAAAATTGATTCATCATTTAGAGGATACCAAATATTAATGAATTGCCGTATATACTCGCTTAAAATTCGAGTCCAACTGCACACAACATAGACCCCGATCTGGTTACTCCTAGCAAACTGCATAGATCCAGATCTACCGGCGCATTATGCGACGGCAGATCTATTTCTGTGCAGTTTGCTATTGGACTCGACTTATAAGGGAGTAGGTACTGTATTTAAAGATTGCGACAGAAAAGAGATTTGGGTTATTTAAAGACAGCATGTTTGCTCATGTTTACAGCGCGGATACTGCCCTTAAATTTGAAATGAGCTTTTCAAATGTTGTGCAGTCTGTTTTCTTTTTACCTTTTATGTGATATCGATTTAGTGGGACATATAGAAATTCATACAGTAGATCAATTTATATAAGTATTTTTTTTTCTTCAAAGATTGTATGTTGTTTATAAATTTAGACCCTTAATACTGCCCCTTAAATTGAAATATACTATTTAAATGTTAAGCAGTAAATGAACATTTATCTAACTTTTACATGAGACCAAATATGACTTGATTTAATAAAATACAGAGAAATCCATAAAAAGAACACTTAATATGTATTTGACAATTGCGACAAGAAAAGCGGTTCAAGTTATTTCAAACAGTGTCGGATCCAGAAATATCAGGGGGGGGGGGGCGTAAACAAGTAGGCGCAGGGTCTGTCGGACGGAACCCCCTGTGGGGGCCGAGGGAGCAAAGCTCTCGTACGCTCCTGCATTTTAAGCATTTTCAGAGCATACTTTTAACCATCTAACTGTAGAGAAAACTTACTCTAGGAAACGTTCCGGTTGTTTCGCGTTCATTTATTTTTTAAAATTATTTATTTGGATGGCGGAATGCGCCAGCTCGCCTCCCCCACCCCTATCAGCCCCCGTCAAAGATATACTTTTATACTCATGCTTCGACCCCAAATACTGCCCTTAAAATAAGAATTAGCCCTTAAAGTAAGAATTAGCGCTTAAAGTAAGAATTAGCCCTTAAAGTAAGAATTAGCTTTTCTTGAAATTAATGCAGTCTAATTAACGTTTATTTAGTTTTATACCAAATATGACTTAATTTTGTAAAATATGAATTGATGCAAAAACAAAAGAGCAAGTGCAAATAATTTGGTGAATAGTGTAGAAAATTTATTCAAACTACATCTAGAATTATGCTTTATTTACATTTTAAGGACTTATTTAATGCCTTTTCGCTTTCAATAGTTTGGTTAAAAATCTGTGCAGTTGAAAGGAAATTTAGTAGACTTTCTTTCTGCATGAGACTTGCAATATGGTTTCCCCCCATTGTGTTCTCGCTGTATCAGGCACCATCACGTAATGTCAGCGAGAGCCTTGGATCTGTAGGCCAGTTGCCAATCTCTGTATTACGTACGTCTGGTTAAACCCCTACTCAGTACAATACATGAAACAACAGGTTGACCGACTAGTACTGGACTGTTCCTGATTTGAGAGCCTGACCATAATAATATATCAATGAAATTGAAATTTTCTTTAGACAGTGGTCCTTTTTGTAAGCAATGCATAAAACATTTGAGACTTTAAGAAACATTGATGTTCGTTCTGCTGGAAAAAACACGCCAGCAGCTTTAACCTTAACATATCTATATTAGGGACCAACCATTTAATTTTATGGTTGACCGGGGGAGGGGGGATTTTATTAAACAAAATTACCGGCCCACAAATAGCTTGAAAAAAATTAATTCTCGCATTGATTTGTAGAAACAAAAAACAAAACAAAAACGTATCACATCCATTATATTAGTTGAAAAAAAAAATCATCTTGAGGTAAACAAAAAATATTCTGATTCGAAAGTAATCTCAGCCACCCACACCCCTCTCGAAAATTGAATGGTAGGTCCCTTAGATTTCTGGCTAACACAGTAGATTTACGGTTTCTATATGAAGCCAAAACGCGTGGTGATGGACAAATAATATACACAAAATAAGCACTTCCCCATATATCATTCTTTGCAGCCTTTTTAAGAGTGATCGGATACTGACAAAGGGTTGGTCAAGATGAGAGTGCATCTAAATACTACTCGTGGATTGACAGTATCGTCAAGATGATAGGGCATCTAAGTACTAGTCGTGGATTGACAGTATCGTCAAGATGAGAGGGCATCTAAATACTAGTCGTGGATTGACATTATCGTCAAGGTGAGAGGGCATCTAAATACTAGTCGTGGATTGACAGTATTTTCTATACAGAGCATTATATTTTCATGATTCCCTATTTTTTTTTATGCTTTCAGCTTAAAACGAAAATTGTTGATCTCCAGGGATCCATACCGTTTCGTTTAAGCACTCTTGGAACAAACATTAGTCTTATGGGAAGTTTTTATCTTGGATTGGTCAGATGCCCTTTTCTGTTATGGGCGGTTAAACGTTGTTTTCATTAGAGTGAACAGTCTGATAAAATAATCAAGCGTGCTTGGATTTTATTTTATTGTATAAGAAATAAACATTATTTTGTAGATAGTTTCAGCCAACAACTTATAAAGTAAAGAACCGAAGGTGAGAAATGAACCGGAAATAGAGAAAAACCGTCAACCCCAGCGAGTTACTTTTTTCAAATGACTTTCTGTCTTACACGAATCAGTGTTTAAGGCTGTCTGACCTGGATGTCAACAACAGATCTCAAGTCTGGACTTAAATCGATGTCTACCGTCTGATTGGATACAATTTTAGTGCTACCCAAGTTTCACCAATGAAATGTCTCGAGTCTGGACTCAAAACTTCAGACATGTTCGTGAAATTTAAATCATGAATTTAAACACTGTCTTGAATTGGAAACTTGTCATTTAGCCATGTCTTGGAGTTGAGTAATTATTGGTAAACTTTTAATGGTGTACGAAGTTACGCGAGATAAGGTAAGATTGAGTAATTGTCTAAACAACCGCAATTTTAAAAGAAGTAGAATGAATTATGCTTGAGAGGTTTTGGGGTTGAAGTAAACACCAATATCGAGCAGGATGAAGTAATATCATTCTGTAAAGAACTGAATAATCTTTTATGTTTAGAAGCCCCCCCCCCCTAAAAAAAAAAGGTTATCTGGAGAAACTTCAGCCAATATAATTAAGCATAAGCAATAATGTTTTAAAACTAACAAATGATGCTATAATCTATATTGTTATCTCTGTATGTTTGATTTAATTATTCATACTGCTTATATCAACTAATACTGTTTACATCAGTATATCGGATTCTACTATTGATACTGTTTACATCATTTTCATATTACAACTAATACTGTTTACATCATTGCATCAGAATCTTCTATTCCTAATTTTGACATCATTATGTCTAATACTGCAATTTATGCTGTTTACATATATCTAATAACACAATTTATAATGTTTACACCAATTTGTCAAATTCAACAATTCATACTCTTCCAGTCATACTGTTTACATCAATGTTACGCAATACTTAATAATGTTGAGTATGTCAGATGATACAAATCATCCTTTATAAAGCTATATGTTAAAGTAAGTATCTTGTATGCTACAGTTTATACTGTTTACATCAACAATTCATACTGTTTACATCAGTATGGCAGATGCTTCATTTCATGAATTTTTAAATCAGTATGTCAGAAGCTACAGTCATTATTGTTTACATCATGTGTCCATATCTATATTATGGCTGTACTTAACAATAATCATATATACCTCGTCCTTCATTTCTATCGTTTATAACTCAATACTCACAAAGCGCTAGATATCGAAATCAAGACTTTCTTGGATGGAGGGTTTTCGGATATAATTATCATGACCACCCTTATCGGTATCAAATTATTATAATGCAAGTCCAACATGTCCCAACAGTCCAGAAGGACAATTTCTTGCTCTCATAATTAGACGGGACGAGACTGTAATTGTTTTGTCGTGATCTCTTTTTGTCTATCTTTATCCATGCGTCTGTACACTCTTTCAGAACCGAAGGTAGGGGTTGTCCCCACCGTTTTATCCTTGGACATTTCTTGCATCCCCCGAGTGTCCTCTTCAAGAAAGGTAAAGCTTCAACACCATTATCAATGGGTACACATTATACCGGATTGGACTAGATATTGACAAATCGGATTTGAAGCTATTATCCAGCACTAAGGGGGCATTTTAGACGTCCGCGCTACCTGTACCTGCGCATTTCGAAATTTATCAAAATATTGTAAGAAAAATATACTTTTTACGGCACAGTCAGGTGTTTCTGAAGCTATAGTTTTTGTTATAATCCAGTTTTAATTCAAAATTAAAATATGGACGAGACTTTTGTTCTTTCACATTAATTCGTCTTTTCTTGACCTTTAAAGTGCAGAGAACATTATGCAGTCATTTCTTGTCTTAGAACGTCAATGCCTACATACATTCTTATCATTTATCCAAAGATTCCATGAAACCCTTAATATAGGCAATGAGAAACAGGTCTGGTCTGCAACTCTGTAACTTGTATGTCTTGAACACAGTAAATTATACATAATTGAAATCAATAATATTACGTAGACAGGTGACCTATGATTACTTCATTCGTTCGGCAATTATTTTTCTTTCTGTACAAATGAATCATTTTTGACACAAACATTTTGGGGAACCTGTTGCACAATGACATCACCAATGTAAATGCGCCTGAGAACTGACATCAGTTGCTACTCATAAGTTGACCCTCTGCAAAAATGGGTATTTAAGAACAGTATTTCTCACCCTTGTATCACCATGAACTTAGTACTATTTAAAAAAAATATCTTGCAAGAATTGGGTTTTATACAAATTGAGTCACAAAGACAAATAATGATAAATAGTTTCGAGACTTTCAGTGGCCGACCCAAGAGCCTTCAACAATTCATTGCGATACAATGTTATGTAACTGACAAGGTTAGAACAGACCATTAAAGACACTAATTATTTGTTTAAACTGTTATCATTGGGAACCACCTGTGAGGTTGGACGACACAAATATTCGCGCGAAGACAGTTGGAACCACCTGTGAGACTGGACGAGATAAGTATCCGCGCGAAGACAGTTGAATGCTTTAGAAAAGCTCTCGTGCATTGCTGCTAAAATCTTCATTCGCCCCAATATTTTGGGTGCTACTTCATTCAGACACTTGGTCAAAAGTAATGGATTTTATAAACTGAGAATTTGTCTTCCGTTGGAAAACTAGTCTTCGCGCATTGAGAGCGTTTCCTTAAAAGCTCCAATAACCAGTAAACTACGCATTGAATACAATTCTGTTTAATCTTCTCTTTTCTCAGAATATAACAGCTTAAATTATAGCTATTTTCTGTAAAAATATCTAATTCAAGTTTTCATTTTCAGATCAAATAATGGTTATGTTGCTGCATGGGTTTAATCATCCATAAATTATTAAATTATACCAAAAATTTCTTACGTTACAGGTAGAAATTACTTTGGATAGCTTTGTCTGAGCGATCTCTGTTGTAATTTGCAGCGGCGAAAACGTTGGCAATTTAATCTACAAGGAATACTGTACCATGTTAGTTGCAATTTACAAACCCGATCATAGCAAGCTCTTACTCGCATCAGTCATGTCTTTTCGAGAGTGGGCGAATTAGTACAAGATACTTCTTATAACTCATAATTAGATTTGTGTTTGATCAGCCCGATACTATGCTCCACTACAGACCAAAAATGTCAAACAAATAAAGAAGAAAAGTTGTTATGGTTGCTTTATTTGGCATGCAAATCTAATCTGGTCATCTACATATGCATACACACATGAATAGCAAATTTAATTTGTCTACTTCAAGTGGTTTTTGGTCCAAAAAGTTCAAAAGTATGTGAAAACTGGAAAATTTCTGTAATGGCCTGAAAATCTGCTCTGGTCATCTAAATATATATGCAAATATGCCAACTAAATGTCATATGTCCACTTTATGAGGTTTTTGCTTAATTATGCTAATTAGGTTTTTGTCCGATTTGGTTTGTTAAGTTTGGTATTTTATGGCACAACAACACAGTTAAGTTATTTAGTGCCGAGACAATCGGAGTAAAGTGCCTTGTCCAAAGACATACAACGGTAGCCTTCCCAGGCTGATCCGATTGTTGTAACGTTACACCGACATCATTTCGGTCGTGAGTCTTGCACGTTAACCACTGAACCACCGCGGCTCCTGCCTCCATTTGTCGCCTCGTACGACATGCATGAGGGTGCATCGGGCATATTCTATATTCCTGAGTCTGCAAGGGGTGTTTTTGTAATAAAAATCAAAGTCTAAAATATTCACACACGTGTTAAAATTAAACAAATAATTGAAGGGCCTGAAAATCTTATTAGCTTATTTACTAATAACAATTAAAAAAAAGTATAGAATTTCATGGCTCTAAGTTTAATAGTTTTTGGGCTATTGATCTAAACCGTATTCGATACGGACGTCGTACAGACTGACGGATGGACGGACATCAGTAAAACAATATGGCCCCTTCTGCTATCGCATTGGGGCATAAAAACCAAGTTATCATTATGGTAATTGGTCTCAATTTCTCCTCGACAATCACCTTTCATAAAGATACATATGAGAAACCTTGATCTGGCATTTGTTCTCAGGCCTATGAAATAAACAGCAACAACCAGAAAAAACAGAAGGGATGAACATCGATAGCGTTTGCATTCGAAAGTTTATCTATAATGTAGAAGAATAAAACCATAAAAAGATTTTTTTTAATGTACATTGGTGTAGAGTATGTGTGCACACATAGCTTCTGATGACTCTAACCTTAGAATTGTAAGATTTTTATAATCTTTTTTTCTACAGAGAAATCGGCTCTGAACCTTTTATGGTGTTCAATTAAATTCTTGTCACAAAATAAACGTACATTCCATTATGGAGTCCTATTTACGGGGAACTAAATGAGATTAAAGGATATAAATAAGATCTGATTAAACTTGACTTTCCTGCTTATGATTGCAATTGTAAAATAGCTGGAATTATAACTAGAAGCTGTCGTGCCTTCCTCCGAACTTTAATAATGAGGACATTTATTTAGCTAGATACAGATAAGTGCATACTTAAACAATATTCAGTAACTAAAGATGATAGTATACAATGGTATTAAAATGAAAGGAAATAAAAATACTTTAACACTGACGTTAATCTAGGGTGTGGACGGACGTGCGGACGGACACGCACAAAGACACTAAAATGGTCGCTATGTCGAGCTTCCGCCAAGGCGGGTTCAACAACAATCACCCAGATAACGTCAGTACATTTACCCCCAGTGGCATTTGGGTGATAACTGGAATGATCTATAGGTATTTGGACCTGGTCGATAACAAAGAAAACTCCAACTGACCAAAATTTCGATCACTTTTTTATTTCCTTTTCAAGCTCATACAAAGTAAAGTATAGTCAAGAATATCTAAAAGTACAATGAATTCATTTATTTTCGTGCTTATTAATGTTCGTGTTTTTGCAAGAATTACATTTTTGTTACTACTTCATTTCGTAAACACGAGTCGGAATGTAGAGGAAATACTATTTTCGTCAGAGGTGTATAATTTTATGTTTGGTATTTAAAGTTGTTCTTTGTAACAACCAAGAAGTCCACGAATATTGATGTCAATAAAGTAAATCCACAGTATTCCGCAAATAGTTTACTGTCTATGAACTGATTTAACTGTATCTGCGTATTCTCTGATATTTACTGTATTGCACTTCAGATCTCATTAAATCAATCACTTGTTCCAACATATGTTTTTCTTTACCGGAAATTATGTGGTATTGATGGCCTAGGGTTGGCACCATTCTTTACTACTAATTTTATATATCTTTGTGTTATTAGACTTGTACCAGCTCTGGAAATAAATCGAAGACCGAGCCACATCTTTGTCCAACATTTCATTCAAATACAAGTTTAAGATACGTTAAATGTTTGGTGTTTTTTTTAACTCTTCGTAATCTTTTCGAAAAGGTTGAAGCCGAATAAAAAATTTTCTTCAGTTTTTTTTTATTACATTCAAAATGTAAAGTGCATGCATTTTATTGATGGTTAAAACGGCATCGAGTGTTATTTTCAACACCTATCTTTCGATCAGAATCTATTCTTCATACATGTAGCTGGATGTTCGAACGCCAAAAGCTTACAAGTTTGGGAATTATTACTAAGATTACCTCCGAGTCTCTTTCAGAGAGTCGAACCGCATCGGAAAGAGACAAGGATAGTCCTTTTGACTCATATGCAAGTGTATTTGATTTTCTAAATATCTATAAGTCAACCTACCATCCATAAATAAGTATCCAGTTCTTCCAAAAAAGAAAAGCAAAATAAATAAATAAATACTAAAGAAAAACAGAAAATGACCATACCAGTGGCCTAGAGTAATGTATTTAATTAAACCATATAATCACATGCCTATTGTGTTATCTTGATTAATAAACTCCTACAATAATTTCCATATTACACAAGTGTAATAACACCTCATGGTGTCACAAATAACCTTAAGACGTCGATTAAGACAAAGGCATTAATGTCCAAAGCATCCCGAATGTACTAAAATGTCATGTCACTACATTATTCTGCGGTTTTATTGAAACAAATCAGTATTTTCTTTATCTTGTGATACATATTGTAATAACACTTCATGAGGTCACAAATAAGTGGGGCTCATTTCAAATGAAATTTGTGACAACTGTTGAATAATTTCGACCTTTTGTTCGCAAAGACTCGAAGAAGATAGAAATTATTCATCTGGCAAAGACTCACAGAAGATAGAAATTATTTATTTTGCAAAGATTCACAGAAGATATAAATGATGCGTATCGTTTTATAAATTTAATTTTAAATGAGAACTCATGTCAGATCTAATGTTAGGTTTAGATATCTTAATGCTTTGGGGCCGAAAGGGGAGTGGGGCTTGTAATTTCCCTCGAAGCAGCTTGACGTCCAGGCGTGTCATCAGACGATATTATATCAGTTTTAAATATCTTGATATTCTTGGAGATTGATATTATCCTCGAAAAAGGTCGAAAAGCGGGTAATTGGATCATTATTTGTAAGGAGTACTTCGCAAACTAAGTCAATTCACTTTTTCACTTTGAGCAAGAAATGTCAAATTATGTTAATATCTAAACAAAATATTGGAACATGTTCCTTTGTCTTTGCGCACAATCAATATAAAAAAATCGAATAGCAATGATAATATTGAAATTTCTCTCTAGGTTCTATACCAAATGCTCAAGTTTCAGTTTTGCTGATAATGATATAATACAGAGGGCTTTGCAACATCTTGTATATCATTCCAGAGACTTGCATCGACTAAGTTGACCTTTAGGCTAACTTCTCTTACGACAGCTTACAGTTAGCGTAATTATCTCATGAGCTTGAAGTGAACTAGTGCTATTTAAAGTGTGTAATTTCTAATCTAATCTGACAGTTTTCACTTTATATCAATCATTCCGCCCACTGTAAAAAAAAAGCGTAATAAAACCTATTTTAATGTTTGCCATCCAGGTCTGATAAACTGCCGACATTTTCAAGCAACGGTAGTAGATTATTTTGTGTTCACATTAATTCCGTGAATATATATCCAAACCCCGATCCAACTGTTTCGAAGTCATTGAGTCTGTACTGAAATGCCAATGATCTAATCGATTGCACTGAAGAATCCGCACATATCCCTCAATTATATTCCGTCATTCCAGAAGTCTTATCTTAAAGTAGATAACATCAAAAACGTAGTTAATTATTTATGTACTAAAGAGGTTTGTTTTATAAATTTATTTTACTGAAAACGGAGCCTCCTAATATCATAAGAGGTGATAAACGTGGATAAGCCTTACTACATACTGTTAACAAGGGATGACAGTCCAAATGGTTTCCGAACAAGGGTTTGGAAGAAACATTCCACGTTGATTTCGTTTGTGGGTGGGCGGGGTGGTGGTGTCGGGAGAAAGATGAGAGAATTATGCGAGTATTCTGTGTATAGAGTAATATTCTTAGAGATGTCTCGTCTCAGAATCGATCAAGTTAAACCTGATGTTTTTTTGTCTGTAGATGTGCAAATAACTTACATAGAACCTGGTATCGACTAAAGTAACAAGAATGTTGTCAACAATCCATGACTGGATTCTTTTTTTAAGAATTCCTGACAGTCTTTTTGAAATGAAAGCAAAATCTTATGAAAGAAATGCTCTTTCGACCACCATTATTTTTAAGTGGAACGAACTTACCTATCTCGTCCTGTCAGTATCTATGTATTATGAGATTTATAGAATGGTTCTTTGTGTCAGATTGTTTTACTTATGAGAAATTTCTACAATAGGATACCAGTTCATGGTACACACCTGCCATTTGCGGGGTTAATGTATAGGTTTTATCAAGTCACGATGATGAATGCAAAAAATGACTTCAAGGAAACAAAAATATACCGAAACATAATTCTTAGTATTTTAAAAAACTATCGTTTTGCAGTGCCCATACTACTGGCATTTTTAACCTCATGTTCCTAATATTTCATGTCCAAATCTAAGACTTTAGGTTATTTTATGTCTTAGTCTTGAATTGTATTGTCTCTGTACCGTAAAATCCACATCAAAAATAGTACTATGGCACGGATGATTATAAATTGTTTTGCTTGTGCCTCGGTGTTGGCAACATGTCAAGCTTTAGTCGTTAGTGACAATCAATAATCGTAGATGACCGGCTGTATCCCGTATTTTGAAAATATCAAACCGACTTAATTTTACAGATACATAATGTTTTTGCAAATATAGCGAATATTACCGTCAGATCCAGATATTTTCTGGTATAACAATTTTTTTTTCTGGGACAACATTTTCCTCGTAAATTAAACTTGTTACTGTCTTCTCAGCTGTGATAATCTATTATATGTAATCACTTCCATATGCTCTAGGGACTACTTCATTTCGTTACTGGGGGAACTAGAAAGACATTGTATTCTTGCTCCCCTAGCATTTGATCAACACCGAAACTGGTGTGGTCTGCAAAAGACGTGTCTTGGAGACGGTCATTTATCAATATTTAAAATCAATTAGGTTTATATATCAATTGATCTATGGGCACTAGGGTCATCTTTAAATGTTTTATAACGACAACCTGTCGTTCCAAACATACGAGAAGGTGACTGACCGATTGCACTATTATGTTATTGATGTACAACGGGTAAATATACTTAGGACAAAGTCTGTTGAAGATGTATGAGAACTGTTTATACTCACTCTTATGTGACAAAATAGAACCTATTATTACATATCTAAACATTGATCGGGTTTCAAGTCACAACTAATTAATTTTCATCTTGGATCATAAGACTTCCACAGGTCCATAAGACTTCCATAGGTCCATAAGACTTCTCCATAAGACTTCCATAGGTCCATAAGACTTCTCCATAAGACTTCCATAGGTCCATAAGACTTCCATAGGTCCATAAGACTTCGAGCGTAGAGAGCTTTAGTTTAATATAAGTAATTTGGAGATTACTCGATTTCACCTGCTGATCATTTTTACTGCTTGGCAGATTCACTGCAAATAATAATAATAATAACAACAACAACAACAATACCAACAACAACAATAATATCATCAACAATAACAATAAAAACAACAACAAGAATAATAATTTGGGACTCTATTTCCAGCTTCAGTAATCACCGTTAGACGCATTAATACTAATTCAGTCCACCTTGTTGAATTTCAATGTTGCTAAATGACACGTAGACATTGTCTTTGATATTTGCCGAAGCGAATAGTACGGAGTACACTGTAAAATGATTATGTTTGTGACTGTTTACAAATTGCATACACTGGGAGTAAAAACAAAGTTGTTGTTTTAGCTTTGATTTAATGCAATGGCCATAAAATAAAAAGCTTGTTTTACTTACATGCTGAAATATTTATCGCATGAGATGGCCATAATACGAATTTATGTGATTGTTTAGAGAGCGGGCATCGAGTATTAAAATTCTAGGCTCAGCTTTACTAAACATCTACATTTTTCTTTTTTAAATTGAGCTTTTTAAATATTTATTTTTAGTCTTTGGATTGCTACGATGTTTCAGTGAACATTCAGCAGGTATCAAGGATTAAAAAAAGTGACAACATCTGAATTCTCCTGAAAAATAATGTTTACCTGTAAGGAAAATTTGACGATGTCCTCAAATCTTAAGAATTCTTAACTCTTTTTAAAGGTATGAGAAGACTTACAGGTGTACAATTTTCAAACGAAAGACTTATATTTTTAATTCTTTCTACTATCCCTACCTCTGACAAACGTCCCACTTATTCTCAAATACATAATTTGCCATATAATCCATAATCTCAATTCGAGGAGAAATTTTGAGAATTTTAGTGAAATTGGAATTTGTAATAATTATATACCTCAGGATCAATAAATTTCGTTGTGGGACGAGGATCCAGTCTGTGAATCGCTCTACTAACTTTGATATAATATTTGAAAAAACACTTCGCTTTTTTTAGGGATTCATTAGTACTAAATGAGTGGTAAATGTCAATTTTCTGGTGCATTATTTAATTTGGATCTATGGTGTTATGAATGGCTGTAACTAAGGAAGAAACTCCCTTAATTATTTCAGCAGTAAGACCTCCACGTGTAAATCACTCGAAGTCAATCGACCACTTCGATGAAATATGTATGATAAACTCAAACAAATAATTACTTCGAGTTAGACGGTACCAATTCACATAAAAGTCTTAAGAAGCGGGTTTCATGTATCAGGCCTGTAATTACTTCGAGTTAGACGGAACCATTTCAAAAAAAAGTCTTAAGAAACTCCAGGAGGGCTCATGTATCAAGCCTATCATTACTTCGAGTTAGACGGTACCAATTCACATAAATGTCTTAAGAAACTCCAGAGAGTTTCATGTATCAGGCCTATAATTATGTCATGAAGTAGGCAAAAAGCTGCAAGACATTTCTTTTTGAAGGATTAAAAGGTCAAGAAGTATCAGTTCGATGGATTTATGATACTGGTTTTTGATCCATTATGGAAAGCTGACTATTTACAATTACGATAAAAAATATCTGTTTCTATTTCGAGGAAATTTGTAACAGTTAGCGATATAAATTGTGTAAAATCAAGTAGGGTTTGATATCGAACTTTCATTCTGTTATTATTTCTCATATCCAAAATGAGTAATAATATTTACTTAGTTCAAGCAAAATGGTCAATTAGCAGAATGCGTTAAGGGTCATAATTTGCTATTTCATCCAATCAAGCGACACAATTTTCTTTAAATTACATGTGAATACCAATGTAAAAATGTTGAACTCGTTGTTTGAGTTGCACACTAATAACAGGATTGATATCATCATAACTAAGGGAAAGGCGCGTTGGACGAGAGAATGACATGTCTGAAAACATACTCATGAGATTTTCAGCAAGTTAGCTAGACCTCATCGATTATGTTAATAACAGCTGTCATATCCTTCTAAAAAATAGCCACGTAGGAATACATAACTTCTGACATTGTTACAGAGTCATGCTTATTTTTAATCAGAAGACTTTTCCTAAAAGATGCATGCAATCAAGAAGACATAACTCAGGCATGAATTCGCAGTCCTGCAGCAAACATCAAGCTGTCATCAATTCGTAAGCCTACAGCAAACTTCAATCTCTTATTAATTTGCAAGCCTACAGCAAACTTCAATCTGTCATGAATTCGCAGGCCTGAGCAAACATCAGTCCGTCATCAATTCGCAGGCATACAGTAAACTTCAATCTGTCATCAATTTGCAGGCCTACAGCACAAGATAAACTCGTTGTAGAAGAAGACAATAGGCATGGGTCTAGAAAGAAAGTGGAAAGAGGTGTAGCCTGTTTGTCCAATGACCATCGTTATTAGGGCAAATGAGACATAAATACATGTTGACGAAGTGTGCACACCTATCTCTGATTCGTCCCCTTTCTCTCACCCCCTCCCCTTCGTCCGCGAAATTAACAAATTTGTTTCGTCATTAAGAAATTATAAACGCTTTGAGAGATTGAAACTTTTCTTTCCTTGTCTGATGTCAATTAGTATCTTGTAAAAAAAACTAGTCGTAATGTTTCCTAATTCATTTTGCATGGGAATTATAAGAAACTGAATGAGATGAGGGGGAGCTAAAGGTAAAGGATATAAGATTTTATTTTCATGTCATGTCAGTATTTACGAAGAAGCAGGAAATTTAGAAGTTCATACAACATCTCTGCGGTGAACGTAAACATTCTGTGTGACCTACGTCATAAAAGTAGTTGCATTCAGGTAAGAATATAAATCGTCTGTCATAATGTTGACATGGAGTGGATTTGATATCTGAAATAAATTTCGATAAGTTTTCCTAATATCTATAAAATCCAATTTCTTCATCATACATCTCACATGACTGTATCCTTCAGTGACTATAAGAAAATTTCTTCTGCAAAAAGTACCCTAGATCTGAATAGTAACTGACATTTTTTTTTATTTAAAAAAAAAATCTGCAGAAAATATATCAGATTCAGTCGAGTTATATATAAACAAATATTCAATATATCCAATAGTTAATGATGTAGTGTCCTTGACTAATTAATTGTATTATATTATGTTTTGTTGGAGAAATATTCCGTGTCACCGTTTTCACAAAGAAAATAAAGTGCTCCATTACGGATGAATGTTTTTTGTGCTTTCTTCTACAATTTCTCATGTGGATCTATGTCGTTCTGGATGTGTTCAGATAAGGAAAACCCTTTTACGAACGTTTCAACAGAAAGCCCCATACCCCAACCTGAAAATACTCAAAGTAAACAGACGATTTTCTAATTACTTCTCTTTGGCAATACCCCTAAATCTTTCTCGGGCAGCACGACAACTCTACGAAGCGCCGTTAGCATTACAATACATTAATTACACATTTAGCTTTCGTCTAGGTTCTATTAAATATACACTTCTGATTATGTAGGTTATTATTAATGAATATTATGATATATGCTATATTTTCAATGCAAATAATTATGATTTCATGTTTTTTTTGTATAAGACTACGAGTAAGTTTGTTATTTAACAGTCGCCTTCCTAAAATGTATTGAAGAAACAAAATTTAAATTTAATGCAAGCATCTTTTTCACGTGGTTTTTGATCGGTAAAGAGGACATCGGAAATGCACGTACGTAGTCTCAACCGGCCTCCAGGATAGACACATCCACCATAAAATGCACTTAACGTAATTGTAAAAAAATAAATGTATATTATTATCACAGTAATGCGATCTTGAGTGCTAAATCGCATCGAGTTGTCAGCATTAGAAAATCCGGATCATTACGAGAGGCCAAGAGTCGAGCCGTGATCCGAATTTTCTGACGCTGACAGCAAGATGTGATCTAGCAATCAAGATCGAATTACTGTGATAATGATATTTTTGTTATATATCTATTAATTTTCAGATAATTTAATAAAATCACTATACTTAAATGAAAAGCAAAATAAATTGCTTGACGTTTCAACCTTTTTTAATACAAACTTCATCTTAAATCATTAACCGAATTACATATTGATCAGGTGATATGCGCATGAATATCGCAGTTTATGAACGAAGCGCGTGAAACAACACTCACTTATTTTCACTAAGATCACTGTTAAACGAATTCTTAGACGCGTGGGGGCAGCAGACCCATATATGTTATTTACACTTATTGTGCAGTTGTCAAAGTTTGCATCACGGAAAATTTCAAGTCAAAGTTTGCATCACGGAAGATTTCAACAGCTGAATGACTCAACGTTTCTCGCCTACGACAGGCTAAGAGCGGTGTGAGAGGCTCCTATGGGGACGTGGCATGGGAATGACAACATTATTTTGACAGTTATTTAAAACGGGATTGCACAAATTGTTGGAACTTGATGATACAAATTTGTTACAGAGAATGTTACTCATTCCTTTGCATGTTAAGTGAGGCAACGGCATAGCTGTTCGCGCTTGTTCAGTTCTAACTGGGAAACAAAAGGAAAAAGTAGTTCCAGTCTCGTTTGAGAGGATGGTGATACTGAATCGGAAAACGAGAATATCGTTTTCCTACTTCTAGGAAATGACGGCAAGATTCTGGCTTTTTCTTGAGTAAAAAATTGATAGGTGTATAATAAATTCATTTATTATTATATTATTTAGGAGTTCGTATGCTTATTTTTTGCACAGAAAATCGAAAATAACTTATTTCCTACCAAAATGCTAGTCTCGAATCTAGCTGACAGCCCAGTCAATATTTACTTGTCAAATTGAATACTGGTCCTTGTACAACGCAGGCTACAGATTTATAACATAAAGCTAACAGAAGAGTCAGGTAGGGGATGCAACTATTGAAATTCCAGATATAGTCTCTTGACCATTATTGTTGAAACCTGTATAATCAATTTTGTTTGTACATTTTTGTCTGGGAGAAACTCCAGGAGGTCTCACTTATTAGGTCTATACGTCATTTCACCGCCAACTTATTGTTTGTGACTGCAAGATATTTCTACAAGCAATCCATGAAAGGACAAGTGGTCTTGTTTCCATAAAATGTATGACACTGGCTTGAGAAAGATATACTGCTTAATAAAAGTTTCAATTACGAGAGAAATTCAGTGCAGTGCTATTTTGACCGGTAATGACAAATCAATTGAGCTATGCTATCCAACACAAAATTCCGTCTAGCCCTCATTTCCTAATATATCTAAAATGGAGAATCATACTTAGTTCGGAGAAATACTCACTCGGCGTTAAGAGTCATGAGTCGTTTATTTCATCCAAGCGACGCAATTATATTTCAATAAAATAAGATTGCCAATGTAAGAAACCTGTTAATCCTAATATTTAATGACAGGACCGCCGTTAACACAGTTAAAGGAAAGGACATTCAAAGAGAAAATTCCCCATGAAATTTTTCTACGCCCTAGACCTAATCGATTATAGTTACCTATTACGTGTAGCTGTCATATTTGTCTGAAAACTAATAATTCTGGAATATTTAACTTCAGAATTTGTTCAAGGGTCACACTTTTTCTGAATCAAATGATTTGTTATATATATATTTTTTTAGAGTAGATAGTTTTAATCGGAGAAAATAAATCTTGTATTAGTCCTCAGCTTACAACCCAAGGAAAACTTGCTCATAAAGAAATCACTAAACGAGAGTCCAAGAGTTGTAACGTGTAGACATTGGATGATTGAGGCCAGTGCATGTTATATCCGAGCAGAAATAAAAATTGATGTAGAGAAATTATACACACATACATGTAATTATTTATACCTCCTACTCGATGTGCAATGGAAAAATAACCGAAAAATAATATCTTCTTCACTGTGTAACAAACTAAAATATTCTTGAATTTTATCTTATAGTCTGAGTTCAATTGCTATCTTATAGTCTGAGTTCAATTGCTATCTTATTGTCTGAGTTCAATTGCTATCTTATAGTCTGAGTTCAATTGCTATCTTATTGTCTGAGTTCAATTGCTATCTTATAGTCTGAGTTCAATTGCTATCTTATAGTCTGAGTTCAATTGCTATCTTATTGTCTGAGTTCAATTCCTATCTTATAGTCTGAGTCCAATTGCTATCTTATAGTCTGAGTTCAATTGCAATCTTATAGTCTGAGTTCAATTGCTATCTTATAGTCTGAGTTCAATTGCTATCTTATAGTCTGAGTTCAATTGCTATCTTATTGTCTGAGTTCAATTGCTATCTTATAGTCTGAGTTCAATTGCTATCTTATAGTCTGAGTTCAATTGCTATCTTATAGTCTGAGTTCAATTGCTATCATATTGTCTGAGTTCAATTGCTATCTTATAGTCTGAGTTCAATTGCTATCTTATAGTCTGAGTTCAATCGCTATCTTATAGTCTGAGTTCAATTGCTATCTTATAGTCTGAGTTCAATCGCTATCTTATTGTCTGAGTTCAATTGCTATCTTATAGTCTGAGTTCAATTCCTATCTTATAGTCTGAGTCCAATTGCTATCTTATAGTCTGAGTTCAATTCCTATCTTATAGTCTGAGTCCAATTCCTATCTTATTGTCTGAGTTCAATTGCTATCTTATAGTCTGAGTCCAATTGCTATCTTATAGTCTGAGTCCAATTGCTATCTTATTGTCTGAGTTCAATTGCTATTTTATAGTCTGAGTCCAATTGCTATCTTATAGTCTGAGTCCAATTGCTATCTTATAGTCTGAGTTCAATTGCTATCTTATAGTCTGAGTTCAATTGCTATCTTATAGTCTGAGTCCAATTGCTATCTTATAGTCTGAGTTCAATTGCTATCTTATAGTCTGAGTTCAATTGCTATCTTATAGTCTGAGTCCAATTGCTATCTTATAGTCTGAGTTCAATTGCTATCTTATAGTCTGAGTTCAATTGCTATCTTATTGTCTGAGTTCAATTGCTATCTTATAGTCTGAGTTCAATTGCTATCTTATTGTCTGAGTTCAATTGCTATCTTATAGTCTGAGTTCAATTGCTATCTTATAGTCTGAGTTCAATTGCTATCTTATTGTCTGAGTTCAATTCCTATCTTATAGTCTGAGTCCAATTGCTATCTTATAGTCTGAGTTCAATTGCAATCTTATAGTCTGAGTTCAATTGCTATCTTATAGTCTGAGTTCAATTGCTATCTTATAGTCTGAGTTCAATTGCTATCTTATTGTCTGAGTTCAATTGCTATCTTATAGTCTGAGTTCAATTGCTATCTTATAGTCTGAGTTCAATTGCTATCTTATAGTCTGAGTTCAATTGCTATCATATTGTCTGAGTTCAATTGCTATCTTATAGTCTGAGTTCAATTGCTATCTTATAGTCTGAGTTCAATCGCTATCTTATAGTCTGAGTTCAATTGCTATCTTATAGTCTGAGTTCAATCGCTATCTTATTGTCTGAGTTCAATTGCTATCTTATAGTCTGAGTTCAATTCCTATCTTATAGTCTGAGTCCAATTGCTATCTTATAGTCTGAGTTCAATTCCTATCTTATAGTCTGAGTCCAATTCCTATCTTATTGTCTGAGTTCAATTGCTATCTTATAGTCTGAGTCCAATTGCTATCTTATAGTCTGAGTCCAATTGCTATCTTATTGTCTGAGTTCAATTGCTATTTTATAGTCTGAGTCCAATTGCTATCTTATAGTCTGAGTCCAATTGCTATCTTATAGTCTGAGTTCAATTGCTATCTTATAGTCTGAGTTCAATTGCTATCTTATAGTCTGAGTCCAATTGCTATCTTATAGTCTGAGTTCAATTGCTATCTTATAGTCTGAGTTCAATTGCTATCTTATAGTCTGAGTCCAATTGCTATCTTATAGTCTGAGTTCAATTGCTATCTTATAGTCTGAGTTCAATTGCTATCTTATTGTCTGAGTTCAATTGCTATCTTATAGTCTGAGTTCAATTGCTATCTTATAGTCTGAGTCCAATTGCTATCTTATAGTCTGAGTTCAATTGCAATCTTATAGTCTGAGTTCAATTGCTATCTTATAGTCTGAGTTCAATTGCTATCTTATTGTCTGAGTTCAATTGATATCTTATAGTCTGAGTCCAATTGCTATCTTATAGTCTGAGTTCAATTGCTATCTTATTGTCTGAGTTCAATTGCTATCTTATAGTCTGAGTTCAATTGCTATCTTATTGTCTGAGTTCAATTGCTATCTTATAGTCTGAGTCCAATTGCTATCTTATCGTCTGAGTTCAATTGCTATCTTATTTCTGAGTTCAATTGCTATCTTATTTCTGAGTTCAATTGCTATCTTATTGTCTGAGTTCAATTGCTATCTTATAGTCTGAGTCCAATTGCTATCTTATAGTCTGAGTTCAATTGCTATCTTATAGTCTGAGTTCAATTGCTATCTTATAGTCTGAGTTCAATTGCTATCTTATAGTCTGAGTTCAATCACTATCTTATAGTCTGAGTTCAATTGCTATCTTATAGTCTGAGTTCAATCGCTATCTTATTGTCTGAGTTCAATTGCTATCTTATAGTCTGAGTTCAATTCCTATCTTATAGTCTGAGTCCAATTCCTATCTTATAGTCTGAGTTCAATTCCTATCTTATAGTCTGAGTCCAATTCCTATCTTATTGTCTGAGTTCAATTGCTATCTTATAGTCTGAGTCCAATTGCTATCTTATAGTCTGAGTCCAATTGCTATCTTATTGTCTGAGTTCAATTGCTATTTTATAGTCTGAGTCCAATTGCTATCTTATAGTCTGAGTCCAATTGCTATCTTATAGTCTGAGTCCAATTGTTATCTTATAGTCTGAGTTCAATTGCTATCTTATAGTCTGAGTCCAATTGCTATCTTATAGTCTGAGTTCAATTGATATCTTATAGTCTGAGTTCAATTGCTATCTTATAGTCTGAGTCCAATTGCTATCTTATTGTCTGAGTTCAATTGCTATCTTATAGTCTGAGTTCAATTGCTATCTTATTGTCTGAGTTCAATTGCTATCTTATAGTCTGAGTCCAATTGCTATCTTATAGTCTGAGTTCAATTGCAATCTTATAGTCTGAGTTCAATTGCTATCTTATAGTCTGAGTTCAATTGCTATCTTATTGTCTGAGTTCAATTGATATCTTATAGTCTGAGTCCAATTGCTATCTTATAGTCTGAGTTCAATTGCTATCTTATTGTCTGAGTTCAATTGCTATCTTATGGTCTGAGTTCAATTGCTATCTTATTGTCTGAGTTCAATTGCTATCTTATAGTCTGAGTCCAATTGCTATCTTATCGTCTGAGTTCAATTGCTATCTTATTTCTGAGTTCAATTGCTATCTTATTTCTGAGTTCAATTGCTATCTTATTGTCTGAGTTCAATTGCTATCTTATAGTCTGAGTCCAATTGCTATCTTATAGTCTGAGTTCAATTGCTATCTTATAGTCTGAGTTCAATTGCTATCTTATAGTCTGAGTTCAATTGCTATCTTATTGTCTGAGTTCAATTCCTATCTTATAATCTGAGTCCAATTGCTATCTTATAGTCTGAGTTCAATTGCTATCTTATAGTCTGATTTCAATTGCTATCTTATAGTCTGAGTCCAATTGCTATCTTATAGTCTGAGTTCAATTGCTATCTTATAGTCTGAATTCAATTGCTATCTTATAGTCTGAGTTCAATTGCTATCTTATTGTCTGAGATCCATTGCTATCTTATAGTCTGAGTTCAATTGCTATCTTATAGTCTGAGTTCAATTCCTATCTTATAGTCTGAGTTCAATTGCTATCTTATAGTCTGAGTTCAATTGCTATCTTATAGTCTGAGTTCAATTGCTATCTTATAGTCTGAGTTCAATTGCTATCTTATTGTCTGAGTCCAATTGCTATCTTATTGTCTGAGTTCCATTGCTATCTTATAGTCTGAGTTCAATTGCTATGTTATAGTCTGAGTTCCATTACTATCTTATAGTCCGAGTTCAATTGCTATCTTATAGTCTGAGTCCAATTGCTATCTTACAGTCTGAGTTCAATTGCTATCTTATAGTCTGAGTTCAATTGCTATCGTATAGTCTGAGTCCAATTGCTATCTTATAGTCTGAGTCCAATTGCTATCTTATAGTCTGAGTTCAATTGCTATCTTATAGTCTGAGTCCAATTGCTATCTTATTGTCTGAGTCCAATCGTTATCTTATAGTCTGAGTCCAATTCCTATCTTATAGTCTGAGTCCAATTCCTATCTTATAGTCTGAGTCCAATTGCTATCTTATAGTCTGAGTCCAATTGCTATCTTCTAGTCTGAGTCCAATTGCTATCTTATAGTCTGAGTTCAATTGCTATCTTATAGTCTGAGTTCAATTGCTATCTTATAGTCTGAGTTCAATTGCTATCTTATTGTCTGAGTCCAATTGCTATCTTATTGTCTGAGTTCCATTGCTATCTTATAGTCTGAGTTCAATTGCTATGTTATAGTCTGAGTTCCATTACTATCTTATAGTCCGAGTTCAATTGCTATCTTATAGTCTGAGTCCAATTGCTATCTTACAGTCTGAGTTCAATTGCTATCTTATAGTCTGAGTTCAATTGCTATCGTATAGTCTGAGTCCAATTGCTATCTTATAGTCTGAGTCCAATTGCTATCTTATAGTCTGAGTTCAATTGCTATCTTATTGTCTGAGTCCAATTGCTATCTTATTGTCTGAGTCCAATTGTTATCTTATAGTCTGAGTCCAATTCCTATCTTATAGTCTGAGTCCAATTCCTATCTTATAGTCTGAGTCCAATTGCTATCTTATAGTCTGAGTCCAATTGCTATCTTCTAGTCTGAGTCCAATTGCTATCTTATTGTCTGAGTTCAATTGCTATCTTATAGTCTGAGTTCATTTGCTATCTTATTGTCTGAGTTCAATTGCTATCTTATAGTCTGAGTTCAATTGCTATCTTATAGTCTGAGTCCAATTGCTATCTTATAGTCTGAGTTCAATTGCTATCTTATAGTCTGAGTTCAATTGCTATCTTATTGCCTGAGTTCAATTGCTATGTTATAGTCTGAGTTCAATTCCTATCTTATTGTCTGAGTTCAATTGCTATCTTATTGTCTGAGTCCAATTGCTATCTTATAGTCTGAGTCCAATTGCTATCTTATTGTCTGAGTTCAATTGCTATCTTATAGTCTGAGTCCAATTGCTATCTTATTGTCTGAGTCCAATTGTTATCTTATAGTCTGAGTTCAATTGCTATCTTATAGTCTGAGTCCAATTGCTATCTTATAGTCTGAGTTCAATTGCTATCTTATAGTCTGAGTTCAATTGCTATCTTATTGCCTGAGTTCAATTGCTATGTTATAGTCTGAGTTCAATTCCTATCTTATTGTCTGAGTTCAATTGCTATCTTATTGTCTGAGTCCAATTGCTATCTTATAGTCTGAGTCCAATTGCTATCTTATTGTCTGAGTTCAATTGCTATCTTATAGTCTGAGTCCAATTGCTATCTTATTGTCTGAGTCCAATTGTTATCTTATAGTCTGAGTCCAATTCCTATCTTATTGTCTGAGTTCAATTGCTATCTTATAGTCTGAGTCCAATTGCTATCTTATAGTCTGAGTGAAATTGCTATCTTATTGTCTGAGTCCAATTGCTATCTTATAGTCTGAGTTCAATTGCTATCTTATAGTCTGAGTTCAATTGCTCTCTTATTGTCTGAGTTCAATTGCTATCTTATAGTCTGAGTCCAATTGCTATCTTATAGTCTGAGTCCAATTGCTATCTTATAGTCTGAGTCCAATTGCTATCTTATAGTCTGAGTTCAATTGCTATCTTATAGTCTGAGTCTAATTGCTATCTTATAGTCTGAGTTCAATTGCTATCTTATTGTCTGAGTTCAATTGCTCTCTTATAGTCTGAGTTCAATTGCTGTCATATAGTCTGAGTTCAATTGCTCTCTTATTGTCTGAGTTCAATTGCTGTCTTATAGTCTGAGTCCAATTGCTATCTTATAGTCTGAGTTCAATTGCTATCTTATTGTCTGAGTTCAATTGCTCTCTTATAGTCTGAGTTCAATTGCTATCTTTTAGTCTGAGTTCAATTGCTATCTTATAGTCTGAGTTCAATTGCTATCTTATAGTCTGAGTTCAATTGCTATCTTATTGTCTGAGTTCAATTGCTCTCTTATTGTCTGAGTTCCATTGCTATCTTATAGTCTGAGTTCAATTGCTGTCTTATAGTCTGAGTCCAATTGCTATCTTATAGTCTGAGTCCAATTGCTATCTTATAGTCTGAGTTCAATTGCTATCTTATTTCTGAGTTCAATTGCTATCTTATTTCTGAGTTCAATTGCTATCTTATAGTCTGAGTTCAATTGCTATCTTATAGTCTGAGTTCAATTGCTATCTTATTGTCTGAGTTCAATTGCTATCTTATAGTTTGAGTCCAATTGCTATCTTATAGTCTGAGTTCAATTGCTATCTTATAGTCTGAGTTCAATTGCTATCTTATAGTCTGAGTTCAATTGCTATCTTATAGTCTGAGTTCAATTGCTATCTTATAGTCTGAGTTCAATTGCTATCTTATTGTCTGAGTTCAATTGCTATCTTATAGTCTAAGTCCAATTGCTATCTTATAGTCTGAGTTCAATTGCTATCTTATAGTCTGAGTTCAATTGCTATCTTATAGTCTGAGTTCAATTGCTATCTTATTGTCTGAGTTCAATTGCTATCTTATAGTCTGAGTTCAATTGCTATCTTATAGTCTGAGTTCAATTGCTATCTTATAGTCTGAGTTCAATTGCTATCTTATAGTCTGAGTCCAATTGCTATCTTATTTCTGAGTTCAATTGCTATCTTATAGTCTGAGTCCAATTGCTATCTTATTTCTGAGTTCAATTGCTATCTTATAGTCTGAGTCCAATTGCTATCTTATAGTCTGAGTTCAATTGCTATCTTATAGTCTGAGTCCAATTGCTATCTTATAGTCTGAGTTCAATTGCTATCTTATAGTCTGAGTTCAATTGCTATCTTATAGTCTGAGTTCAATTGCTATCTTATAGTCTGAGTCCAATTGCTATCTTATAGTCTGAGTCCAATTGCTATCTTATAGTCTGAGTTCAATTGCTATCTTATTTCTGAGTTCAATTGCTATCTTGTCAAAATTCATCCTATTCTTTCATAATTTTTTTAAATTGGTAAGTACAAAAACTTAATGAGAATAGAGGGAGGTGAAGATCAAATCTGATTTTATTTTCATATCTACCTCGGCAAAAATGCAAGAAATCCATGCGTCTCTCAAAAAATATGTTTTGTGAACAAAAACACCTCAGCGAGACACCATACATTAATGGAGTTGCATTCAGCTAAAGATTTGAATTGGCGGTGACATAAGTGCTGACATGTTTGGAGAGCATGAACATTACTACAAGACACCATGAAATAATGGTGTTGCATTCAGCTGAAGATTTTGAATGATCTGTGACACAGTGCCAATATGGAGTGGATTTAATCTCAGAAACAACTTTTGATTCACTTTCTTAATAGCTGTAATATCCCTTTACTGTAGAACACGTCTGCAAATGAATTTATATTGTTTTTAATAGAAGCCATTGTATCCCAAAATGACTATTGTTTACAACTACTTATGTCATAAAACTAGTTAAATTTTTTTTTTTTCTTTTTTTTTTTTTTTTTTTCTTTTTTTTTAGAATTGTCAAGTACATGCTGGAACTCGTTTCATATCCAACAAATTCGAACACCCTCATATTCACAATAGACGTTTTCTCATAAACAATAGAAATCGTGATAGTACCTTTCGCCGGAGAAATCATCATCCATTATCACTTTGTTTTAGATGGGTTGATGGTTTATAATGCCTGTTGTTGGGAAATGGTCAATATTTACCTATGAACGATTTAAGGTGAGGGTATGATTTCTTGTGCACTAAAAAATGTGGGGCAGATTATTTCTACAAACTAGAGGTGTGGTATAAATTATACGTCTCGTGTAAGCCTATCATAGTCTGTATAGCAGTGTGTTGTGGACGAGTCGAATTTCTATCCAATATATGTTTTGCGGTTCCCTTCGCCCAGAAAATATTGACCCTTCGCCCAGAAAATATTGACCCTTCGCCCAGAAAATATTGACCCTTCGCCCAGAAAATATTGACTGCTACCTTATACTTAGAAGAGATCAATGACACGTAATTTAATCACTCTGTCTGCTTAACACGTGACAAAACCGTTGTATATTCATCGTGAGAAAGCAATGGCAAATCATGCTTACATTGTGCAATTATGAACAAAGTTCATTAATTCAAAATGGTTAATTACTGAGGACGTTGTTCCTGGTATCCAGTGAGCACATGTTCAGCTTCATGCTATTCAAGGGCATTACCTTGAACGATATGTGCAGTCTGATCATGCAGTGTAAATTGTTTATTTGCCTGGTTTCCAACGTCAGTTGAATGTATGTGTGGGGCAAGCAGTGTGTTAGGGCGTAGTAAAAATACTATTAATTTTAAAAAAAAAGTCATCGTATTATTATCCTCTCCCTTTCATAGCCATACCAGGTTCAAGATTATGTCCTGTCTCGGCTTACATTAAAATGTGTACTCTAAATCCAGAGAATTTAGATTCACCAGCCTTTCTGATGATTTCACATTCAGGAGTTAAAATTATCACATACAGCAATTTTCAGATAAAATTATGAGAACTCGTTAAGGCTACAGGTAGTGATCCCTCTCTATGTTTATCGCATAATTTTTAGACGAGTGGGTGCTATTTCGGACTTTTCAGTCAAATTTTCCAGGGGAATTAATTAAATTGCAAGGAGATAGGTCAAGCAATGCTTCTAAAAGAAACCGGAAGTATTCTTTGGTTAATAAAATTAAGCTTTCACTTAGAATTTCTACACACATTCTCTAATGTCTTACAAGAGAGGTATTTGCACGTCATTTCTATTCCTCACATTAATTATAGCTATTTAACCCATTTAGTATGTATTTTGTATTTTCAGATCAAAAGTCTGTCACAATTATAAGTGATCCCATCTGTAAATACCTTCAAGATATTCTCCTCACAACCATACCGGCTTTTTCCTGGGGCCAAAGTTTCGACAAAAGTAAGATATTTACAAGCAGTCAGGCATGTATTGATGGCTCTTCACGCGTTATTTATTATCTAGGCACTAATGATGTCCAAATCAAAGATGAAATATTATGTAGTTTTTGCAGATTTTATTTGAAATTTCTCGAAGAATAGCTCCGTCAATTCACATTTTTATTTCTTCAATTCTAATTCGGCCAATGGATTTTAACACTCTTGGTAAGAAACTGGTTTCTGTCAATAAAAGATAAAAATATGAAATTTGTCAGGATTTCAAACTAAATTTCATTGCTTCCTATAAGCCGTTTCTATACAAAGGAAAGATTTTAATGTTTGGGGTCTAACGCCATTTTTAGCACATGATATGCCATACATGGCGGCCAGTATATTCAGTGGAGGAAAGGCCCTAGAAGAACCACTGACTCGTGGGAAGTTACTGGCATGCATTCTTACATATCTCCATTGGTCGAGCCAATACTTGAACCCACACGGACAGAGCTGACATTGTGAGTGATCTGTAAAGACAAGCGCCTTAGACCACTTGGCCACCCGGAGCTACCTATAAGAAAAACCCACATCTCTTTGCTATGAGGGATAATGGTCTTCATCTGAATTATATAGGAACCTGCAGATTAAGAGTTGTTTTTTTTCATTCAGACTCTAAATAGATTATAAGCTTGTTAATGTTTTTGCATGCTTCATACTTTGTTTTGAACAGAACAGAACAGAACAAAACTTGATTGATTTGACGTATGTAAAAAAGCATATAGTCAATACAATACATAATGCATATACAATACATTGTTGCATAATGAATAAATAATGGCGATAGAAAATATGTTTACACATACGTACGAGAGAGAGAGAGAGAGAGAGAGAGAGAATGAGAGAGAGAGAGAAGATAATCTAAGTTGGTATGCATTATGCACATATTTACGTAGGTATTTTACAGTTGTTAAATCTTCATTTTAAATAATTGTAGTACTTTATACATGCTTGGTTTCTGCCAATAATAAAGCTCAATATAAGATTTTTTAAGTGAGAGGTATAGAGGACAGATTGATACAAAATGATATTCATCTTCGACATCAGTACTTACATAAAGTTCACATTTCCTTTCATGCCGTTCGTTTCCTATATGTCTACCAATCTCGATACTTAATGGGTGTGATGAAACCCTTAATTTACTTAAAGCCTTTCTGGCATTAGCAATTATTCTAAGATAGGAAGCTGTTTCGAAGATATCTTTTATATCTTTATACATATATAAAGTTTTCGAAGCAACTGCAAACCACCAGTAAGAATAAAATATATCTTTTACTCTTTGGTTAAAAAGCGATAAAAAGGAAGATATCTGGACTGAATCTGGTTAATATCAGACTTCTTCCAAAAACTGAACATTGTGGAGTTTTATCTTTTCAAAATATCCTAGTTTCCATAGTGACACTACATTGTGTCATGGAGCCTTCCTTCGCAAGAGCCAAGCCCTATGACTCATATGTGAGATCGAGTTATTGTATAGAACTCTATTGTTAATTAGTAATGGTAGTATAATAAATAATAATAATATAATATATATAATATTATATAGTATAATATAATAAATTATTATGAAAAACCTTCTCTAATTGAATTGATAGATGTATGTGTTTTCGTCATGTATATATTTATAACAAGTTTGATAACAAGTTTGATTTCCATGTTGATTTGTGCATGTATTTCTTTTAACTTCTGAGTACTTTCAATGTTACATATGATATGAATACATATATATATATGTTTAGACATATATAGTGTTACATGCTTTTGCACTGCTCATGTACTTGTATATATTACTACAAGAGTTTCATGATGATACAGGCATTGCCTTGGAGCTTATGCCATATGTATGTATTCATATATTCTAATTTGGTTCTTTACAATTTGTTTATTTATTATGGAGAGTATACGGTTTGGCAGCTGGAAAAAAAGATCGGGATTTCAATATAATAAGCGTATAACAAGCACGTATAAGTCCTTGTGTTATATATATATATATATATATATATATATATATATATATATATATATATATATATATATATATATATATATATATATATAAATAACACAAACGTCCAAAATAATACATTATTGACTACATTTATGTATTTGTCCTTATTTGTTTCAGAATGTAGGTAATTAACAAGACTGGAAAGCGGTTTACGTTTTTTTTCTTCACTTTTGCTGCACAATCTTTGTAAGCCGTCAATAAAAATATTTAGTGATGATAATGATGACATTTATATGTTACGATCAATGAATTAGGTACAAACGTAACTATTCTACCATCTTCCATCAGCAACAGAGGAAATCACAGAGTTCTTTTATTTTATTCCGAACCTTTGATATTGTGGCAATAGAACAGCAGCTAGCTTTCCTTACGGCTAACACAAAACTGACCCATCGACAATGTCCAGATAACCACGCCTACTCATTAGCATATTTCGTCATTTAAAGTCGAAGTTTTTAATTTTGATACTTATCCAGATATGAATTAGTGTGAAATCTTAGTATCTACTGTAAATGTCATTAAATATGGTTGAAAATGTTCAAGTTGCGATCATTTCAATATATGTTTCAATGTCATGATATATAGGCCATCCTTGGGCGACCTGTTCTAGGATTTCGCACAAAACAACAACTACACATTCTCACTGGTCCTCGATTTAGCCTGAGTGTGCACGCCCCAACAACTCAAGTTGATCTCGGAATAAAAAAAAATGGTGAATTAATGATAGGCATGTTCCGTCATATTTGTTCTTGTCTACTCCCGCCTCAGAGGTTATGTGGGTTCTCTACTCGAGAACGAGGTTCTTGACAGTTCTCGAACAAGGTTCTTGGAGTTAGTGCTAGAAGAACCACAAGAACATTGTACTCAGGTCAAGAACATTGTTCTTGTGTCTCGCCCAAGAACACCCATATAGGGATAAACCCCTTGGTGACGGTCATCTGACGTAAATATGTATCTTGTCGTGTGCCTATGATTACATAATTCCTGACACTTTTGCAAGCAGAGTTTAACTAAAAAAACGACTATTGGTTAATATATTACTTGATTGACAAGGAGTGGCATTGCTTAGCATCTAACGTCTAGACGGTCTCTACTTATGGTATAAAAATAACGGTTGTTGCTCCAAAGCCTAGGTAAATTATAAGAATGAAGAAAACTGCTAGGTGTATGTTTCAGAATAAGACGTACAAATAGTAAAGTTAGGTGTATTTTAGGACATACATACATACATACATACATACATACATACATACATACATACATACATACATACATACATACATACATACATACATACATACATACATACATACAGAAAAGCAGGACGTATCTACAAACATACATTTCTGCTTTTTCTTCCTTAGTTTAATTCTAAATCAGTTTTATGTCTCTTATGTGTTTTGCATAAACTATACTGTACTATTATGCAGTACATATCGTTCTTCAAATATTTATGTTGCGTTCTTCAAATATTTACGTTGCGTTGCGCAAATTTTTATGCCAAACTAAAAGTATGATAAAGTATATAATTCGTTTGACAAGCTCTCTTGCATAAGCTCTTTTTCAAAGTGGTGCCAGTAGAATTAAGTGTGCCATATTACAATCCTTTTAGCTGGTTTCTATTTTTGGCACCTATATGTAATTCAATCTACACATTCCCAGAGGAGACGTAATAGTTACGTCCCTTTGCAATAGGTCAGAGGTCACCATGAAAAACAACAACAACAAATAAACAAACAACAAAAAATGAAAAAAAAACAACATCGATCAACGTTTAGAAGCGATTTGAGCAAGTACACCTAAAATAAGCAGAATTGTATATGTTTTGTTGAAGTTTTTGTTTATTGTAAAATGGAGCTACATTCTTGCATATTTTGTGTATTTCTAATTTTTCTAACGCATTTGAATGAGATTGGCTGGTACCGGCCTAAATTGGCAAACCAATATCACAGGCTGGTAACTAGTAAAAATCTCCTTCTCTCTCTCTCTCTCTCTCTCTCTCTCTCTCTCTCTCTCTCTCTCTCTCTCTCTCTCGATTGGTTAGTCAGCGATCATACCTCGAATGTATACCAATTGGTTCCTACGGATCATACCTCGAATGTATACCAATAGCTGCCATTCGGACCACCGCGGCTACTTATGAAACTATGATTGACCGAGAAGTTGCGAGTGAATCGAACTATTTTTTCATTCGCAACTTCTCGGTCAATCCTACGGTCAATCCAAATTTCCGGCGAACAAAATGTATGATTGTTCTGTAAATTATTATGCCGACATATATCCAAGGCATATTGTTGTCTTACAGATGTAGCCGAGGTAGTCCGAACGATCATTCCCTGTGCAGCTAGTTGAAAACTACCCCCTGAAGTGCACTGATTGGTTGGTAGCATCACATCGACGTTGCAAAATGAGTAAAAGTAGGAAATGTATGTACTTTATTCAAAGATGGAAGTTGATTGTTATCTGCAGTCACACGAGCCCCTGAAGTGTGCCGCAGTTGTCTGAGAATCCATTGCGAGTCATTGCATGGTTTTCCTACTGACCTCTGGCCTATTGCAAACTCTTACGTCGCCTCGTATTCTTGGCCTGCCCTAACTGTATCTGCAAAAAGAATCTGCAGGAATAAGTCTGTGGAAAATATGGTAAAAGATGAGCCACCTTGCGGATCGTTTAAGCCAAGCGGATACATGTTGATCTCATATTTTGAATAAGTATTAACATCATCGAGATTTTTACGCCATAATGTGCATAACATAAAAATTACGCTAGGCAACTAAACAAGTAAATTGTTTTCCTTTATTAACTCTCACAGCGCCGTTTAGCGTCCCAAAATTTGGGGCACCTCTTTTTCATTTTATTTCGTTTTTTTTCCGACAGATCCTGGTTTGACTTTCCATTGCATAGCTATTAAAGCGGAAGCTGGGCGGGTGACCCATGCTGGTCGCCTATAAGAATGTGTTGGGCCAATGCGTGTGGCCTGGATTTAGTTTTAATCGCAAGAAGCAGGGTTAAGAGTTCTGCTCAAGAAAAAGGGCCGACTAAGCTTTAGTAAATCGGTTAATTTTTTATATTATTTATAAACTTAAAGGTTAAACAATCATAACTCTCTGTGTAATTACCACAGCACACATCTTCGACTCCAATCAATCCATGCTAACAACAAAACGATTGCTACGATACATCTATAAACCTCATTAACAGCACTTCAAAATCCGCATAGATTTCCATAATCGTTTATTTTTAATCAATTCCAGCATACTTTTTTGATTTAGTTTTCGGAGTAAGAGACTTATTTATTTTATCAAAAATGCTTTTTTCTTTAGATCGACTAGTCCCTGCTTATCAGTATCCATTTTCTAAGGGATGCGAGTCGTGGAGGAGATAACTATTTTTCATGTTCCTTCTTTGAGAAAGAGTTAATAATTAAGACGGAGATGTTTCTGTGTGTTTCTCTGTGCATTTGTTGTTTGTCTTTTTTGGCTTTACGCTCTCTTATAGGCAAGAAATTTGCGTCTATGCATTGTATATGTCCTCATAAATGCCTCTTATCTCAGGACACAGTCTAGACCAGCAAGATTTAAGCTTACACAATTTGATCGATGAATGTGTAGTGAAGTACATTGAAACTGATATCGACCAATATTATTGAGGTCTGGTTGACAATCCGTACCCTGTGCATTTTTGGGAATTCCGTACAGTCTATATACTTTCCTCTGAAATGAAAATATCCACTACTGAAATAAATGCTGCTATCTCCAATCACCTGCATTGAATTACATAACAAGCAGAAATCCACCGATACTACAATGGGTTTTTCAACAGGCGGTGGCTGGGACACTGTATGGGACGTTTTGTCAACAAGCGGGGCTGGGACACTGTATGGGAATCCCTAGCCGGAATATCATTACACAACTGTAAGCCGGAGTTTGAGATTGAATATATATATATATATATATATATATATATATATATATATATATATATATATATATATATATATATATATATATGTGTGTGTGTGTGTGTGTGTGTGTGTGTGTGTGTGTGCCGTTTCCCGATCAGTACTTTCTTAAATCTAAAGTCTGCATTCTTAGATGTTATCAGTTCCTTCTTCCTAAGTTATTGAAAAGACTGGTCTTTACAATATTATAAAGTCTGGAACTTTAATTCGAAGACTCGTTTACCTTGCAAAATAAATAAAATGTTTGTAACAGATTCATAAATAGTATGTCACAGTTAATAACAATTCAAAAAGTCAAAGGAAGGCTACTCTGTCTGATTTGGCACCCGAAGTCAAATATCCTTTTTGGATATACCTTTGGTGATTGGACACTGTGGCCGTCGTTTTTGACTACTTAAACGCACCGGTTCAGTTTCCTAAATCACACAGTCGCAATATACAATCGGCTTATCTTCATTTGTGAGTTCGAAAAGGTCAACTTCTATAGGTAGTTCATAAATATATTAGAAATGTGGTTCACGTTATTTACTCGTTCAATAACACGCAATATGTCATTATTTGATTGTTCAAGAACACGCAATATGTTATTATTTGATTGTTCAAAAACACGCAATTTTGTATTACTTCTATGCACTCAATTCATCCACGTTGCATGTTTGGTGAAGATTGCTGACAAGACATTAAAAATAAAGCCTGAACACAGTAAAATAGCAGACGTGCAGACGTATGCACAGGTAGACAAATCGAATCCTACTCTTCATTTTATTTAAAGTGTGAGTATAGTAAAAACAAAATAAATTAACCCCATAATTTGATCTGGAACAGAAAAATGTATCTGGTTTGCAACAGGCATGTATGAAAGACTAGATTGTAAATAATTAAAATCAAATTAAATTGTCAACCAGGATTGTATATCATACAAAATTCGTTCCTAACGTTATTAATATTGATGAATGTTTATAGGTCCTTGAGCGGTGGAATATATACATGTAGTTTTCACATAACGGCATAAGCTTCTGTATTTACTTCGCTTCAAATCAGTTTCAGTCATCTTTTGGGTCGTCCTCTAAAGTGAAATTTATTGAAGACAATATCTTGTAGAACAATTCAAGAACTTACGAAAGCTTTTATGTCTCACAAACGTAGTTCTAAATATCTACACAAATAAATATTCCAAGTAAACTTAATTTTTGAAGCGAAATCTAAAATTATGCCGAAAATTGCTATTTTCTTCAATATGTACACCATAGAAGATTGGACCAAAAATTAGCGGAAACCATATTCGAGAGATATAAATCTAGATGGTTATTAAATGTCTTTAACGTTATTATATATAGATGGATAGAGTGAATATATTCCTTTTATTTAGCAAACAGTCTTGAATAAGATAGTATAGTAAAGGAAACGAGAAGTTTTAACAAGACAGGGTTACTGATTGTTAGATCATGTGCATGGCTTTGCAAGAATACAAGAGAGAAGTAAAGAGAACAGAAAAAAAGCATTTAACGAAAGAGAGAAACCAATGGCAAACTTATGAATACAATTGCTCGTAATTGTTTTATCATGTTCCAGAATCGGGTTTGCCATTGCATAAGCAGATGAGAAGAACAAAGTCAGCTATGTTGTTTTTGATATCAATACTGCATCGTTAATTATATTTCGGTTATAAAATTTGGGTACATTTGTTATAAATTAGGTGTATTTTCCTTGTTAAAAACTTTTCTCAAAAATATTTCCATAGACATACGATCAACTTCCTTTGCTGTTCGTCTGTTCTTTCAGCTCAGTTAATCTTATGGTGCACTATTTGCTCGATCGCAGCATATTTCTCGATTTTGACCTGAACTAGAAAAACAGTACGAAAAACAGTGCATGTCGATGGAAGCATAGCATGCTTTTTATGTTCTTAATTCTCATGCACGCCGAGCCTGTATTGGTAAATCTTTTAATTTAATTTTTATTTATTTTGTAAGATAAACGTGTCTTCGAAATAAAGTGCCAGACTTTATAATATTGTAAAGACCAGTATTTTCAATAACTTAGGAAGAAGGAACTGATAACATCCAGGAACGTAGACTTTAAATTTAAGAACGTACTCATCGGGAACCGGTATATATATATATATATATATATATATATATATATATATATATATATATATATATATATATACATTGAAAATAACATGCCTTTTAAAGTGTTGGTATAAAGCAATTTGATATACCAATACTGTTGGTATATCAAATTGTGATCCGCCCATGGCGCATGAATACGCATATATAAACATGGTTTCAACAGTGGTTATGCTTCTATACTCTCTAGATCAGTGCTAAATTTCCACTTATTAATCATTATTGACATAATAAAATAACGCGAAAAATATTAATAATTCCCGTTTTCTAAATGAATTAAACATGGTACACAATTTCATTAAAATCCCCTCTGCTTTCCCCTTCTATCTCTCTCTCTCTCTCTCACGCATAAGGGACACACATAGGTGGAAATCTATGGAGAGAGAGAAAAAAAGAATTTGAGCTGGATGAAACCCTTGAATTTGAACTTACACCAAATAACCTAGAAGAACCTGGGTCGTCGTAATGGTATGCTTACACTTTTCATGGGGTTTATCCTACAGTGTTCACAATAAAAATTATACAAAGTTGCAATAGCCTGTCGAGACTGTGCGGTACATTTCTTGGTTAGGAGGCACACACATACTGTAATGTATTTAATGCTTTGTTTTTGTTTTTTTAAACCTATATCAGGGCTCTAAAAACATTATTTTTAATTACTACAATATCCGAAGGCCGCTCTCACTCTCTCTCTCTCTGTTGGTTGGTCAGGCAGAAGACTAATCGACTCACAGAGAAACATAGGGATGGACAATAAAAAAAAATATCTTGTGCTAAGACTCTCGAAACCCCCCACCCCACCTCTCTGGACCATCGTCGCAAGATACGTGCGAAAATCCGTGAAAAAACGAGCGTAGCGGATTTTCGCCTGTCATGCGACGATGTCTCTGGACCTGTGAATGATGGTAAAATTTACAGATAAACCGACCAACGGAAAAGGGAGACAGATGGAGGCTAAAAACAATCTTGTGTTCGGTAGCAATGTTAATTAAAGCATAATAATGACTTGGATCAACGGTAAATAAAATAAATTTAAATGTTGAATTACCTCTTGTTGGCTAGTCATTTAGCTTAGTCTATATTCCACACTCGTTTTAATATACTCGACGGTGACTGAATAGCTCGCGTTCAGTGTTCAAGAAGCTAACAATGCTGTGTTTGTAGTGCTCTACTTTCTTCACTTAAACCATCTTTCATGTTTAAATCGTAAGTGCGTCTTATATTTATTTAATCAATATAAATGAAAATAGAAGCTAAAAAAATTAAAAGAAGCAACTTATAAATTTGCAAAGAGAATTGTGAATAGTAGCAATAGTAACAGAACTACATTTTGTAGCGAACACACTTGGCAGGGATGTTAAGAGTTCACTCCGTCAATACACAGTTTCCTGTAGTCAATCTTAACTCCGTTGGAAATGCAAGTATGTGTATTTGTATGTGATATAAATAAAATATATGTATAGTATGTACACTGTATCTTTGATATACCACTCGTTGTATAAATTTTTCATTAAATATATATATATATATATATATATATATATATATATATATATATATATATATATATATATATATATATATATATATATACATAGCTTCCATTTTTACTTCTATTTAAATCAGTGTCAGTTATATTTTGGGTCGTCCTCTACAGTGAAATTTATTGAAGACAATATCTTGCAGAACAACTCAAGATTTTATGGAAGCTTTTGTGTCTCACAAACGTAGTTCTAAATATGTACACAAATGAATATTCCAAGTAAACTGTATTTTTGTAGCGAAATCTAAAATTATGCCGAAAATGACTGTTTTCTTCAAAATCTGAATCAATGTATGAGTGCAATGAAAAGAACCTACAATCTAGCCGTTATATATTCGAGTGATAATATCAGAACGACAAAAGATGTTACAGTCTCCAACTTTTACAATAATAATACACGCTGAGGTTGAACAATCTAAAACAAATACAAAAGAGTACGTTGAAAGAGAAGTGGTTAATAATATTGGCGTGGTGCAAGGTAGCATAGATGAAATTGGCAAAGTGATAGTATTTCTAAAAAAGATGAACTGATTTAGAACAACGGTCATAATAGATACAGATACATTCAAACTGAAGTGGATAATTGATAGATTTAACACTGAAATAAAATGTAAAAATATAGGCATTCAAAACTGAATTGAACACAGAAATGGGAACAAAGATTATTGCCTTGGAAGTCTGAATGGATGCATTGGAAAATATCAATAAAACAACGAGGAGTTTGAGGAAAAAACGAAACATATGGCTGGATGTATATTTCTCTCCGAATTTCGTATTGTATCGAGTGAGGAATATCCTCACAGCATTACTTTAATTCAATTTCCATATACATTACTTATAATATGCAAACGAGATGATGAATTTTAAGATACAGAAAGTTTGTTGAATATTCTTAAAGTCAAAACTATATCACATACATTGATTAGCAGTTAATGATTTGACTATGCTCCGTCATTTTTTACTGAATACAAGTTACACATGATAGATGGATTACAACATTATGTCATTCAAATCAACAAATGTGGCTTATGCACAAATTTTTTGCAACTTGTATATTGAACCTTCAATTACAAAATATTTATATTTTCATGTTGAATTTTAGACTGCATTTGAGGTTCAAAAAATAACCCATTTTACTCATTAGACATAAAACAAGAATCTGTGCCTAATGTTTACAGCGTTAGAGATACACTTACATACTTTCTGGAAGAGAACACTGTTTTAATCAAGGGCGTGAAACACAAAAGAGGACCTCTTCACTCAGACTGTAAAATAAACACTGGCAGCAGTATCAGAATTTGCTACTCTTAAATAAAAAAATGGCTAAAAAAGCAGTTATTATTAGAGGGGCAATAGCTAACGGTGTATCGTTTAAATATCTGCCCATGTTATTTGATCCTAATGGAACCGATGAGGAACAAATTAGACACGATACATCTATGAATACCGACACTAAAGACTTCAGTGACAACAGGGTCAAGACACTGCCTTTTTGAATAAAGGTTTGAGAGAGCAGGATGTAGTGGCCCAGTATTTAAACACCTCGATGATGTTTTTTTTTTCTCTGTGCGCGTCTATTTACAATTATGATGGTAGACATGTTTTAGCCAATAATTGAAACTTGAAAAACAAAGACAACCTAAACTGAATGCTTTCTAACAGCCTTCTGATGAACAATTCAGACATGAATACAAACTCGTTGTATTTGTGATGGGTGTTATAGTGTATGTTGCATACAGATTTGTGTAGGCTTTTTCAGCACAATAGATAGCAAAGAGGTCTATCTAAGGTAAATGCATAGCTCCTAACAAACAGAAAAAGATACCGTAAGGAGTTCAATACCTCCATCCAAAACATCATTATAGCTCCTAACAAACAGAAAAAGATACCGTAAGGAGTTCAATACCTCCATCCAAAACATCATTATAGCTCCTAACAAACAGAAAAAGATACCATAAGGAGTTCAATAGCTCCATCCAAAACATCATTATATTACACACACTCTTAGCACCATTAAACCAGAATAAACTTTGGAAGAATGTATACCAAAGCTAAGCACAACTATCATCAGTGTAAATGGTAGTTTCTTCTGTCCGTTTGACATGAAGGTAAAAAGCGATGCTACCAATGCGGTGGTAAACAATTTGGATATAATGCTCATGCAAGACATCAGCATATTTTACGGTTTTGATGATCTTTTCAAGCTTAATGACTACACCATTTTCATGACACACAAACATCTGTGGTTGCCTATTTCGGTTAGAACAAACAGTAGTGAACAAGGCAAGTGATAAATTGAGAAAGTTTAGAAGTAACGCCCAAAACACTGGTACTTAAGTTGTACAGTTTGTGGTATACAGAAAGAAGTTTAGAAAACCATTTGATTTCGAGATTCTTACAAATCATTATCCACTGTATCTACGTGCTTTTCCTCGGGATTTCAGATTTAATATTACACTCTCAAAAGCAGCTGAAGCGATTGAACTGAAAAACATTTGCTTGCAGTACGATACCCTTACATCTGAATCAATTGCACAATACGAGAATGACAAATACAGAAATGGACTCGCTTTATTTTACGACTACATCACCAGGGAGAGAATCATTGACTTAGCAGCCAATATCTTTCAAAAATGTTATTCTTGATTCTCCCAGAATGAGCTTGAATGGAGTTTTGATAGTGCACAGAAAGAGTGGAGAAAGTTATTCTGAAACGTTTTACGTCTCGGCAATAAAGAAGATCTCCGTTACAATATAAGGTTTCCCTAACATGGTTGATTCCCATGGCTTTCGACTAATACAATATTCTGCAAAAGCTACTAAGTATTTCTTTGATGAACAAGAAAAACACACATATATGAGCAGCAATTTTTACACTGACATTTACTGCATCTAGCTTAATTTTAAAAGTACTCACGATAACAGAGTACATAGCATTGGATATAAACTTGTTAACATACAACAAGGTTTTCATTTCCAAATCAGTAGAACAGAAAATGTAGATACCCACAAAATGTATATCTATTTTATGTCTGATGGTGAGGTAAACATAAAAAAAATCAACAGAAATCAAGTCTCTTTTAGGGATTATAAATGGCGTTCAAATCGTGCAGTGCAGCAGAGCTGCATTTGAAAAAGCCAAATTAACATGATTATTTGTAGAGTGATTAATTGTGAGGCTGAATACAGAGCCTTTTTCGATGACATCGTTATCATCGGTCAAACCTTCTTTAAAACAAGACATAGTATAGAAAGTAGTTATTCAAAGATGAAAACGTGATCATGATAGACCCAGACGATGAATTAGATTAGTGGTTTGATTTACATGTTGATATGTACCAAAGGACCAATACTTTGTTCCTAATTGATGACTGTGGGAATTCTGACGACGTGAAAAGGAAACAACTCATTCAACTAAGCTTGCTTTTAGTGGCAGGGGTTTTGAAATATCAGTACTGGGGATCTTTTAGAAGTACAGCTCTGTGATCAAAGATCTCACGAAGAATACACAGGTTTTTTTGGTAGTCTTTGGCAGCAAGCACAGAAAGGCAATGGAAACAGTGTTTGAAGAGAATCACTTAATACCAGATGAAATGAATGGAGAAATTGTAGATACTTTAAAACAGAACAAAAGAAACTATTAATGAGATTCAATTTTCTTTTTCAATTGAAGGTATTGACGTCACTGTAAATAATGTGTTTACGTTGTCAACAGAGAAACGTATGTCATCATACATAGACAATGATTTTGTTTTCATTGTAATGCTGCACATCTGGTGATTGTATGATTTTAGTAAATTCATATCCCGGTAATTTTCTCTATGTTCGAAAAGACAATTTCGCTATATTTGGAATCTTATACTCTTTTTGATCAAACATTATGTTTTTTTCTTCATTTGCAGAGTTTCTTTTCATTGTTATCAGTCCTGATTGAATAAAGGGTTTTCCTTAACCCACAGAACTATCTGATTGGTACACAGTTTAGTTCATCTTTGAAAACGTGTTTGTTTGCTTGAGGGATGTCATACTAGTAGTTGTTATTCTTGGGATAATCACTAGTGTTTTAGAACTTGATATCGTTCTGCATGTCTGTGTAAAAGGTTTCTGCATCAACATAGATATACAATGAATCTATATCGATACAAAACAAAGTTATCTTTTCACCATATTTGTGTTTCAATTTGGCGTAGTAAAATTTGTACATTAACGATTTGGATAACTCTAACACTGTAAAACCACCATGATAGGTTTGGTTAATGTGTATCTTTATGTTTTTCAGATCGACTAGCACTAATACACTTTGTGTACGGAACGATGATAGAACCAAAATCACAATAAACGAAATACAGACTTTTTAATTGATGATTATAGTTTCCATGGCAACTGATTCCTCCTTAGGCATTGTGTTTATCGGGTTGTCTCACTTTTACACAGTCTTTTGTAATCTGATAACTTCTCTAGTATATTGAAAACAAAATCAAGCATATTTAGTAGATATATTTCGGACCATGCTTGCTTACTCGTTATGTCACTAACTGGATAATCTTTAATGCCAACATAATGATATTTTCCATTCTATAACAAAATGAACACGTGAACATGCCTTACCTTTTCTCTGTCTGTCACTCTAACGGGTCTAATGTATGTATCTTCAACTATTTCATTCATATTTACAGACGCATCTTATTCATACTCAATTTTAAGGATATTATTTGCTTTCAAATGACATTTGTCAAATTGATGGCTGTATCTAACCAAACTGTTATGTGATGGTCTCTATATATGATCACTCGGTCTATTATCGTAAAAGTAGCGCACAGTTTTTCTGCTAGCACAGATACCACAGTATCGGAAGAAAACAGCTGTCATCCCTACTTTTGTTTACGTCTTATGCAAACTTGTTTGTTTTTAATCCATCTAGGCAAATGTATGTATGAGCTTCCTCTGAGAGTCTGATACCAATCTAAGTGCAATTCAATTTTGTCAAACACCCACCTCGTGGAGAGCGGGTAGCCATCTATGGCGTTTTGATGCATCTTGCCATATGTTGGTTCTGGGTGCATTTGGAGATATGTGGTGCATTTATCCAACCCTAAGAAATGGATTCATAAAGTTTCTTACTGTGAATTGGAAGAATTGTTGTCTCCGTTTCTCACGTGACTGAATCGCTTCAATTACGCATATCTTTGGCACTTATCTGATCTTATATCAACCTCAGTTCAGGATCAAGCAGCCCAATCCACTGTCATACTTGTACGATATATCAATTGTTTCTTACAGTTAATTGGAAAAAATTGTTGCCTTGGTTTCTAGGGTCAAATCGGCCAGGATGTCACTGAATCTCTTCAATTTGTTTTGTTTTTGTAAAGTAATGTCAACATATTTCCTTAGCACCTATTTGAGATCATACTACCTCAGCTCAGGACCAGCAGCCTAATCCACATTCATACTTAGACTATATATAAAATTTTCTTAAGGTGGATTAGGAGGGTTGTTGCCTTGGTTTTCTTACGTCAAATCAACCGGAATGTTGTCGAATAACCTTGTAATCTGAAGTATTGTAAACTCATACACTTGGTACCAATCTGGTATGATACTGACATCAGCTCAGGACAAATCAGCCAAATTCACTGTTTTACTTGAATGTTTGAATCGACGAGATTGCATGTGAACTCAATTTAACATGCAAAGTGTCGGCAGAAACAAGACTCTAACTAGCAAGATTTCGTTCAGCGATGTAACGCTTATACCAATTGAGTTATCACACTAATATACTAACACAATAAGATGGATTGGTCTTTCGCTGCCTATAAAACAGTGCTATATTTAATTTCTCATTGTGATATACAATGTATTGTGTTTTATATCATATCTGCTTGTGTCAGGTGTAAAACAGTGCTGGATTCAATATCTCCCCACAGCACACATATATCGCTGAGTAAATGCAGACAGAACAATATAGAACAATAGTCTCTGCTCTGTATTTAATTTCTCCACACAGCCAGGACAAAGTATTAATTTTCCTTACCTGGCACACATACAAATATAACGTTGAGGATATTAGTCAGACAGAACAATATATAACTTGCGTGTCATAATTTTGCAGTACCACAATCGTACCGTCTATTTCAGTGGTAAAGTGTCAATATCACAATAAAAATTCGCCTCGTGTTGTCATACACTTAGAAGGTAGGGTGTACAGAGTAGGAAAGATATAGGAATGCTGGCATTTTAACATTAGAAGTCATTCATTTTTTTCATTGACAGTTTCACAACTTTTCCTATTTCATCATCTTAAATTTTCACTGTTGACCAGTTTCTTGTGTGTGATATGTAACTTTCATAAAAATAAATCAGAATCCTGGTATCCTCGCATTCCCATATCTTATTTACTGTTTATTTATGTCAGTTTCTGGAGATTATTTAATCCAGTTGTGACCGTATCGAACCAGAAGTCATTTTTTAAAACAAAATTTCACACAAGAAAATGAAAAATAACAATAAAATGGATCTAATTTGAATATAAAATAGTTAGAAAACGAAAAATAACTGGAATGACATTTTTAATTTTTAGATTTAGATTTTTTTTTAAACCGAGTTTAAATAAGTAATGTCGTATATAAAATGTATTAATTTAGGAAGAAATATAATCATTATGAATTATTTTTTTACCTCAGAAAGTACAAGTTTTATGTTTGAAATATTTTTGGTTCTGTTAAGGGTTAATGTGTCTGAAGTTAAATAGAGCAAAATGACCTTACTAGAGATCTTGCATCATCTACACAAATTTTGATAAGATTACAATTCTTTCATTTGGTATAATAGCAGCGTCTTCCACAAAGATTCATGTAAAACAGCTGAATTCTTACCTTGGTAGAATGCAAAATTAAGTATAAAGAATTTAACCAATATAAATAAATCTGTTGAAAATGAACCTTTGAAGATAATATAGAACAATCAATTTGTGAAATGATCAAATTATCTTGTAGAAAGTGTCATAATGAAAAATTTGCAAACGAATTTGATTAAAAAAAGAGGGCTATATTAGATGTACTAATGTGCAAGCAAATCAAATGATGAATGGCAAAGAAAAGTTAGAATACCACGTGGTAAAAAGATTGTGGAGTGTGAATATGGGATAGAAATGCAGCTTCAGTCATGGGAAATTTATTTGAAGATAAAATCCATAATAAAAGAATGTATGGAGTTTCTTAGCAAATAGACCTATGTTCATGATATTTTTACCAGTTTTAACATGTCAATGAGTTCTGCTTATTAGTTGTAACGTGTCTATACTGAAAGACGTTGTGCCTAGTAAATCAATGAGTTTTAACGTCCTGATCATGAAAGCCTTTTTACCCAATGAAATCAATGAGTTATAACGTGCTGATATTGACAGATTTTTTTATCTAATAAATCGGCGAGTTCTAACGTACCTTTTATGTTTGGAAGAACATCGCCACTATCATTATTTAAAATTAGTATGAAAATAGAAAAATATGTGAAAGTGATTTTAATACTAGTCGCCCCACAGCAGAGAAGTTGCACCAAATGTAAGTGCCATGAACGACGAAGGAGATGTTGTACCAAATGTGAGTGCTGTGTACACTGAAGGTAACGATCCTATCTACAGTAGGAATAGAAGAGAAATCAGTTTGAAGGATGTGTTAAAATAATATGCAAATCAGTATAAATTACTTAAAATTTTCAGGTAAATATTTTAAAACTTACAGTAAAAAAGGAATTCATTCGCATAGGTGATAAGTTAACATTGATTATAGACTCAGCAGCTACTGCAAAAAATATTGATGCTAAAAAAAGATAAACCTTTTCAACAAAAAATACTCGATTAACTTATCACCAATAATTAAAAAGGTATTTTGTTGAATTTTCATAAATAAAAAGAGTGCCCCGCAGACAAATGAAAAAGAGAAAAAGATAGTCAAAAGAAAAGTTCGAGTTATTAGTGATACATATTATAGAAGAATTAAAGAGTATAGAATTCTTGAAAAATGTCCTGAATCAGTTATACATATATTTTTCGAAATAATTAGAATCATTGTAATGATTACTTGAAGAATTTAAATATTAACAGATTTGAAGATTTCCTTTGTGTTAAATATGTATACTTTTGTTGTTTGTTTTGGTGGGGTTTAACGCCATTTTCAGCACATGATAGGCTATACATGGCGGCCAGTATATCTGGTGGAGGAAGAACCCGGGAAGATCCCAGGAAGAACCACCGACCCACGGGAAGCTACTGGCAAGCTTTCTCACATACCCACGTTGGTTGAGCTGAGACTCTACCTCACGCAAACAGATGAGATGTAAAGGCGAGCGCCTCAGACCACTCGACCACTTAAGGCCTGTGTTAAATATGTATGTATGTATGTATGTATGTATGTATGTATGTATGTATGTATGTATGTATGTATGTATGTATGTATGTATGTATGTATGTATGTATGTATGTATGTATGTATGTATTTATGTATGCAGTGTTTTACGGCACCTTAGCACAAAAGTGGCTATATAGTGCCCAAAAAATGTTATGTTCGAAAAATGAAAAGTTTAATTGCGCAAAAAATTAGGAAGACAAAGCTATCCAAATAAATAATAATTAAGTACAACAGGATAAAATATGAAACGTAAAGATGTTAAAACGCTGTAACATGTATATAAGATCACAGATGAAGGTAACATATGTAAAATCCTTAAAACATGATAAAAATTTATTTTGTAACCGCAATCCCTTAAAAAGTCCAAGATTATATTGGGTGGAACATCCTCATACAGTTTCTTCAAGAAGGTTACGTCAAATGCTTCTGTCTCACAGGGTGGAAATTTTAGTTGACCCTATAAAAATGAGATAAGAAGAGGAAACGTTTTATTACAGGGTAAATGCAAGATTTTTAAAAAAAATTCAGATACCGATGACGAGGAAGCTAAAAGAAAAAAAAAATTTGGATATATAAGTTGATGATATGTTAAATTAAATCATTGACAAGGTCAAACAAAAAACAGCAACAGGTAAGTCAGGGTGGCAAATATACAAAATAATATATTTTGGAATAGCATGTTTAAAACTAAGGGAATTGCGAGTAGTTTAAATGACCTGGCAAAGAAGATACAAGATTTTTTTAAAAAGCATGCATTAATGTCACAAATAGGCACAATAAACGTTTTATGCGATCGAAGGTGCACTAAATACACTACCGTCTCATGTTTGCTACACTAGTACCTATAATCTAGACAAGTATAATCACTGGTTTAACTTGTGTCCAGTATATACTTATTCTAGTGTTATGGACAAAATGGATGACGAGTATTATATATATATATATATATATATATATATATATATATATATATATATATATATATATATATATATATAAATTAAAATTAATAAAATTGTTGAAAAATTAAATTTAAAAACTTAGATATAAATATACCAGTCAGGAACATTAGAATTTATTTTACAAAGACGGACACGTTAATATGCTAAATATTTCAGCAATTAATTTGTAAGCACACAATACATATGAAATTCAAAGCACGAGAAGATTGATAGGAAATAATGTTTCATCGGAAGAAAAGTTTGAACGTGATAAATGTCGAAATAATTTTAGTGCAATTAACTCATTTAATGCAAACATTAGATTCAATAGAGATAAAGGTACCTTATGATTGAAAGCGAAATAAAATGAAGTATTAGCATGGCCTGCTTAAGATATACATAGTTAATAACAAATGCATTAAAAATTACGACCCTGAAGAGAAGATTCATATATCTTTTACCCGATAATTTATATGGTTGGACTATGTTGTCGATGCTTACCATACGAAGTTACAGGGTCATATTAGGAAGAAATAAAAATTACGTTGAACCAGATATAAAAATAGTCCGAGAATAGTGAAAAGGTTTTTTTTTAGATCTTGATATGAAAGTAGATACCGAGTTAATTGAGTATTTCAAAGCCTATCTATTAGTAACTGTGCAGCTAAATACCTCCTCAAGAAGAAAGCAATTACGTGATTCTCTATAAAAATGGTTAATATTATTTGAGTTAAGGTATAAAAATAACAAAACATAATAGAGCAATAATTTTCCTTCAGTAATCTTGCATGGACAAATGCATAACTTTGAATATCACCTTGAGAGAATAAAAGGCCATGAATTTCTTTTAACTTTCCAAACTTAAGAATAATGTGGTATTCGGTAAAACAATAGAGAATGTTAGAAAAAATAACTGAAGTCCGGGTTGTTAAGTCTTTTAATTTATTAAAGAGATTAGAAAGAAACGCAGATGTTCAAATGGTTATGTGCATTAGTGAAAATAAAGTTTCAATAAAAAATAAAAATCAGTACACTTGTATTAAATGACCCAGTATATACCAGTTTACCACTTTGGAGTATAATAAAGCTTCTTGTGTACAAATTTTATTATGGAGACCTAAAATCTAAGTACAAATATTAAAAACAAATTACTTTTTATAAATATCTGAAAAATATAGTAGTATATTTTGAAACATCAGACTATCCTAAAACCTTCTGCGTGCTTAGGTTCGATAGGTTAGTACTATTGCAAGTTCCCTCCCTTAAACGTCTATTGAACATACATGTATTTCGGATTGAAGTAAATCGTGCATGCATAAGGCATTGAGAGCAACTTTTCTCGATGCATTCCTGTGAATTTAATCCCACTAAGAATCATTCTGTATACGACTTTTTGAAAGTTCTGAATGCAACGAAGATTAACATCATATAAACTCCTAGATACACATGCCAGCATAGAATCCCTAATTGTATGTACAAAAATACACATGTAACAATTTAATTCTACACCGGTCTGCGATTGACACTTTCTTAGCCAACTGAAACTGCTGTAGCAAAACGTCTTCCTGCTCCGCTTACACCGATCTGAGATAGTAATTTGGTATTGTACCGGTCTGTCAAGTTTTCCACTTCGGCCAATCAGGTGTGCCTTCTCAGATGGATATCGGGTGCATTTACATCAAAATGGCTGAAATACCTTCCGAAATTAAAATACTCTGAACCTTGACCCAGAGGAAAAATGTCTTGATCGATGTTTGCGTATAACTGAATGGCCTCTATAATGTGTAATACGTGGATTCAAAGAGATCTTCCGCAACGACAATAAGGTGGAATATAAAAGGATTCAAATAACGGGGAAGGGGGGGGGGAGGGGGCGTGCGCTGGCAAGATATTACATGAACTTGAACTTCTGAATCGACTGACCGCTTTCCGTCCATATATTTTTTCTTGATGCTGTATCACGTCTCAGTGGTTACAGTCTATGCTGGAATACTAGTCAGTGTATGGACCAACTTATTGAAGAGTGCGTGGATTGTGATGAGATGGGTTTTATTGGGTTTGGACGGAAAAGTGTGTCTAAAAGAGCGACTCGTGGAGATGCAATTATCTTTCATTAAATAGCGACCGTGGTCAAAAGAATGGAGTTACCCCCCGCTCGCTACATGCACATGGTGCAAAGATGACCTGTAATTGCAAAATTTGCTATTAGTATGTCTTTCATCATGACATAGTACGATTCATTTCCCGGGAGAAATCGATAGTGTGGCTAAAATGCTCACAGGGATGAATGATTAGTTTCAAGGAGTGGCTTTTACACATTGTAAAGCTACTTTCAAGATTATCGATTTTGTGAGGCATTTTCTGTCAATTCCAACCGAAGGTGTTCATACAACGGTGTTCAATAATACTGAACTAAAAGCTTTAGCAACGTAGTCAACTGAGAGCGACTCGCAAATATCCGTCGCTTCGAGCTCTTTCTCTAATTCTATATTATTAAATCTACGACTTTTGGTTAGTTGGTTTTCTTGAATGCAATAGGTAGCACCAACGGAAATTTTGGAAGCTTGCTCACTCGCGTCTGACAGGATTAACATAAACCACAAATTTGCGCAGTACTTCGTACCTCCTAAATCAAGTCCATTACTGTGTCATTCCAGAAGCATTATATATATATATATATATATATATATATATATATATATATATATATATATCGTAAGAGGTCATGCTCGTCCCTTTTGTTAAAAATGGGAAATTGAGTTGGAATTGTGCATCATTCATTCCCAAGTAATACTTGAAAATCACGAATTAGTACATTTCATTCACATAATGTTTCAGCAACACCTCAAAATTAGGATAGTTGCTATAGAAAATGTAGTTTTCTCAATATGTTTCAATGTTGTCTATGTACCGGAGTAGTATACCTGCTATTACGACTTACCGAAGTCATTTTTGGTGTGTTGCATTCTTTATCTTTAAGATACTAACTTTATATGTATGTGTCTAAGTTTTTCATAGTCTGTGACAAGAATACAGAATTTATATTAATGTGTCTTGGTTGTTTCTAGTCTGTGACATGTACTAAATATCTTAGCATTCCTACATTGTTTCTATTTTAAAATTGTTTTTGCAATGAAGTCCTTCGAGTTATTTCCCTTGCTTTCTTTTAAATACTCGTTGTAGATTTATATGTGTTTCTGCTATGATCCTGAAAATTGATTATATTTTGTTGCTGCTTTAGATGTAATATCTGCGTCCGAATCCCGAAAGATATCGCAATATTTTATTTTCTCAGTCACATGATTGGTTGTTAACGTTCCTCGCTTTCGATCCATTTTCGACATACCTATATAACATTACTTTTTATGACTGGGTACATGATAACCTTTAAAATAAACTTATTTGTAAATCATTATGTAATAGATATGGACCAATATATACTACAGGTCAAAGAGAATATCAAACTCATTTAATCATTTTTTAAATAGTTTTAGATTAATCTGAACAGCTCTAAAGTTGGATTTAAATTTTCAGCCTTTCCAAAGTTTTCAAGAAAAGGTTATTTTACTGATTGAAAAATAGTAATTATCTACCTCATGCAATGGTCCTTTAGATTATATTTGCCAAGGAAAATTTTTGATTGATTAATGAGATCATTATTTTACAGACAAAAGAAATAAAAATTCAAACCATAAGATATGTCACCATTGTCATTTATGCTTTTGACGTTGTGATATGTCGCCATTGTCATTTATGCTTTGCCGTTGTGATATGTCGACATTGCCATTTATACTTTGCCGTTGTGATATGTCGACATTGTCAATTATGCTTTGCCGTTGTGTCATGGCTGTCGTTTAACTGAGATTTATCAATAAAATGTAAAACATTTTACCGATTGATAATTCTGTAAAAAATATATAAAAAAACAAAAGCAAACAGAAATCAAGAAAATATCATACGCTTCATTACTTTTCCCGCAGGGACTAATCTAACAAAGGGAAAAAGAACCAGTTAAGGTACAAGACAAAAGGAGAAATAACTGTGGCCACACATGCTGTTTTATTTTTTTCCTTAACGAAATTATTAATCAGTAATAACTGGCAATTATAATCGGGTAGACTTTTGATGAAGGTTGGTAACGCTTATTTAGTCAAACAAGCGTTTTACACACGCACTATTCAATTCTCCTGGTATACGCAAAGATAATTGCATAAATCTGGATAAAATCTAAGCATGTTTACATAGCATCAACATGCTTTATTAATATAAATATACATCTGCGGATATATAATTTCAATGTTTATCCTTTGCATGTAACCATGAATACTTAACCAACATAATGGATTTCTTAATCACTTACTTAAAACGTACGCTAATCGTAATTTTAATACATGGGGTAAAAAAGAACGGAGAGAGAAGTATATATTTCACAATACCTTTTTAGAAAAACAAGAAGAAAAAAAGATGCTTCTTGTTGCATGATTTCACTATGTTCATCAAGTTAGTCTGATCATAGTCCATCCGCACTCTCTAACATCAGGGGCCCCTGGTGGTGGCGTGATCTAAGAAGCTCGCCTTTACAGATCACTGACATCTCACCTCCGTCCGCGTGGGTTCAAGTATTGGCTTTGCCAACGTGGTTATGTGAGAAAGCTTGCTAGTAGCTTCCCGTGTGTCGGTGGTTCTTCCCGGGTCCTTCCTGCAGCAAATATTCTGGCCGCCATGTATAGCATATCCTGTGCTGAACCCACAAAACCAAAACCAAACCTCTAACATCATTATTCGCAATGTGTCCCTCAAATAATTATTCCAAAGCCACAGACGTCATAGGAAATACTGTGTCTTTCTGCTGTGTTGTTGAATAAAACCGACCAAGTAGCACTCGATCTGAAGGTTAGAATTAGTTCTGTTCACTTAAAGCCTTGACTTTTGGTAGATATCTTTGGTCTTGATTTTGAGTTTTTTCTTTAATGTTTGATAAGCAGTTTTCTTTCTCGCCAGTTTTCACCGTCAACCAAATAGCCTCGGTCGCTCGACTCGGCCCGAGGGTATAAGAACTTTATGATGATGCACCACCAGATAAGGTCTTGGACTTTCTGGGGGAATGCAGTTTACATACCAAATTTTGACTCTATATTTTAAGGGTTTTATATTATTTACCTTTATCTTTCACACAATATATCCTTTACCTACTTTAACATCTTTACCTTGTATAAAACGCATGAAAATTTATGACCACTGAGGCTTAAAATCAACTGATGTTTTGGAGGCTTTTTGGAAACATTTTGAAAGTTGAGAGAAATAGTTCACGAGTTTAACACAAAGTAACAATGCTGGTATCTAGAGATAATGCCTATTTATTTACAACGCTGAAATTATTATTATTATTATTATTATTATTATTATTATTGATTTTAAGATCTCGTAAACTTGACAAGGTCAATTTACAATGATTTAAAAAGAACAGATAGAATTTATGCAAAACAATCTTCGATTCAAAACTACACATGGGGATTCGGTATATGAAGTAGCTGTTTTAAAATCAACCCTAGGAGTGGCGTAATTTGACATAATCTGAAATCATTCATACATTTGAAACGATTAATGAAAAGTTCCAAATTAATGAAATGAAAGTACCTGTGCTAGACGGTTGACATGTTTGCTTCTTTATAACACCTATAGACAAGTTGTCAAGTGAACGTTTCTCTGGCTGTTCTTTTTTCGTTTTTAATGACCGAAAAAGAAAATTATTTAAGATATCTTTACTACCGTCCTGAAAGTCCACTTGCTTACACAAAAATAAATTAATTGTGGCAACAGATTTTAACGACATAAGAATACAATAAAATACAGTGAATGTAAAAACATAGTTAACTAAACATTCTACTTACACATTACGTAAGCAATAGAGAAAATAATTGCCATAGAGAATGGTCTGTGTTAGTCAAGTCTATTAACAGTGGCAAGCAGACATTGCTGAGATACAAACGTATGAAAAAGACAACAATAGATGCAAATACATTTTGACAGCGATCAGTATTTTTAAAAGTACGCTTGAGTTGAAAACAATAAAAACGAAAAATAAAGATGGCACAAACACGACGCTTTTAGAGAAATCTGTAAAGAGCGAAAATCAGCAAAGATACAGTTTGATGAGATAAATTAATTTACATTAAAAATAGTTAAGAATTTGCTTGAGAAGAAACACATTGCATACTTTTTAACATAGTGGAAAGGTTTAACAGAACCTTAAAGACTGGAATGTGGAAGTATTTTTACTCAAAATAAAACCAGAAAACAAGTTAACGTTTTACAAAAAATGCTGATGCATTTACAATCGCTAAAAGAGAATTTCAAAACACAAAACAATTTTTCTAAGGGCAAACTCTCTACGTTATCCGGCTGTTTACAAACTGCAAGACTTGAAAGGAGATGTAGAGGGCATGTTTTTAACAGGAGTTATCTCAGTATGACAAAATGATATAAGCAAGGTTGAAAATTTTGTGAAGACCAAAAAGAATGAATGGTACAAAATATGTACTCGTTTAATGGAACGTATATGATAAATCGCTTATGGAGCAAGCACAATACATAAATAGCAGCATTCATGAGCATGAAAAATCAAAGATTTCGAATTTCTAGAATGTGACATGTATAACAAATAGCGCAATGGAAATAAAGTTAAAATATAAATGACATTTGAATTTGTGTTGATCACAAAACCAGAGGAAAAAATACATCCGAAACCATTAGAAGAAAGTAGCAGAAGGGTACAAATGAAAAACATGATAAGTCTACTATAATCTACACGATGTCCTTGCAGGATAACAATTTACATTACTGAATAAATGAAAAGAGATAACATTTAAAGATATGAAATTGATTCCAGCTACATCTAAAAAAACTGAAAAATAAACAAAAACGTAAAGAGACTAAAAGCTTGTACACGAAATGCGAACAAAATAATGGGTAATAATTTTGAATCACATAAATATTGATTCAGTCATTTGGACATTTAAACTTCTCTCGATATTTGATTCAAAGAAGGTATCGCAAACGAGTCAACAGCACGTGCGCCTAGCGCAACTGTAACATTAACTGTGGGTTATTCCTTCACAAAATATTTACAATGTAAAATTTTAACAAATCTATTAAACCTTCTGTCACAAAAATATTTCCATAACGTAACCAAAACTTGTTGATATGGGAAGAATTTTACACCATAGATGTGTAGATATATCGAGTTTGAAAATACAATTTTTCCAGAATTGTTATGTGATATCTATTAGTAACTGAATTAAATAGAAGCATTATGGTGTAGGCAGTGTGTATCAGAGGAACCATCAGTTGTAAAAACTTTAAAATGCAATAGAGAAATATGGATAGAGGAAATGAAAAAACGACATACAAAATACCAGTGATGTAAAGAGTGTGTAAATCAACGAAGTTAAAATGGTATTACAGCGGAGGACAGTAAAAAAGGTTAAAAAAAAGCATTATATGTGAATGCGGAAAACCAGTAAATAGAGGTTGAATATATTTGCACAATAAACCATTTTCACATTCATTAATCTAAATTACGACACAGAACTGTATTTTGTAGAACCTAGATAAAATGGGGGATTCCAGTCCTAAATGAGTGGCCTCTTCTTTTAAGAAATATACAGATACTGCAATGGACTTCATATAAAAACAATGACAATTACAGCACATACCCGTGTCATGCCACTGAGTTTAACGCACCAGTTGACCATCAAAATTGCTCAAGTATTCGCTGGGAAAACAATTTATTTCATTGAAGAAAAAAAATTCGTCTAATGGCCAATAAGCATTTTGTATGGTTATGTATTCAAGGTCACAAATAGGACGAAGTAGAACTATACAGAGTACAGTGTGACAAGAGATTTTGGCAAAAGCAGTCGAATTGGACAGCATGGATGTCTACTGCTTGTTGTAGGATATTGTACTGGCATTTCAATTATTAAATTTACCATACTAGAGTAAGATTAGTTTACAAATTGCATATTTACTTTCAAATGATTTAGCGTTGCTGACCATAGATTTGATTACCTAAAGAGGCAAATAAGTCCTAACGACTATGACATTAGACATTTAACATGGGAAATTGGAACATATGGTTTTGGTTGCCGATGGAATTGGAATAAATTATCGTCAACATATGATGGTAAGGCACAGGCTGGTCATACTTCTTTTAATTAGATAGTAACGGTTTAACAAATGAGTGTATAGTACGACTGAATCGAAGTGTGAGGTCGTACGTAATCTGTATCTTAAATGCACAAGTTTAACATTGAACAAGCATTACAGAGTCTGTTTCCACACTATCAGACACCCCTGACAATTAATGGAGCTATTAATTTTAGGACTGCGAGGTGACGACTCAGATGAAAAGATTAGGACAAGATTTCAACAAGACACATTAAATTTAAATGTGAATTAGGACTAAAAATGTATACATTTATCTTGATCAAATCAAAACAAAAAATAACTATTTCAGTGGTAACTATTCGCCTTGGTGAGAGTCTTTCCTTGTTAAAAATGTTTTTCACGGAGACTTTGTTCCTTACCATGTAAATGCTAATTACAAACAATTACAGTGGGGTACCATAAACAGATTAAATATCAACATAAAAGATGTATATGGAAAGGTAATAGATTTCACAGTATACTTATAACATGTTTTTCGCGTGAACTACATAGTGTTAGTACTATGGCAGAAATATATTTTATAGGTACTAGTGTCTTCTGTTTACCTTTAAGAATTGAGACATAAACAGAAACAATAACTACACCAATAGGTGATACAATTAACAGGGACTGAAATCTCAACAATAACCGTATTAGAAATTCAGATATAGCTACGACTTGTACAATGTACAAAGACGTGTTGGTACACAAGTACTCAAAACTCTGGAGAATAATAATTTGAAAGATATTAAGACACGGAGAGAACACGCAGACAATAAATTAACAGCTATTAAACAAAGTAATTATGAAAGAGTTTTTAAAAATCTCAAAACTTTAAAAATAGATTGCTGAAAAAAAATATGTTAGATGTACATGATTTGTCCAAACAGAGATTCAATATATTATTTAATGCTTTACAAGCCTTGCAAACTTTAAGAGAAAGAAAAGATGAGATTCTGCACAGTGCACAAGGCCGAGTGCCTATACATAAGATTCAACAATATTTACAACTAACAGAAAAGGCAACATGGAGAAGATAGAAAAATTCATGGAAGACCATGGGACTTTTCTATGATTTACCCCATAAATAGTCCTTCTTTTTTTCCTTATACTCAAAACATGCAATATCCTGCGATATTAAACACTTCAGTATCGTACACTTCCGATATTAAACACTTCAGTATCGTACACTTCCGATATTAAACACTTCAGTATCGTACACTTCCGATATTAAACACTTCAGTATCGTACACTTCCGATATTAAACACTTCAGTATCGTACCCTTCTGATATTAAACACTTCAGTATCGTACACTTCCGATATTAAACACTTCAGTATCGTACACTTTCGATATTAAATACTTTCCTTATTAGGACATTACTTTCCGTATAAGGAATACAAGCCCCGCCAACTATATGATATTTGTAAACAAACATGGCGTCTTTTAAGATGTTGGAAAACGCTAGCAGCGACATGTTTGACGTTCTCGATCTTTCGTCCGAAGAAACTGATGAACTGCTGAACCCAGTTGAAGGAAATATAAGCGTGAGGTATGTTGAAGTGGAAAACTTGCAGAGATTCATCGATGAACAACAGCAAATAAACACAAACAGAACACTGAACGTGACGTACGTAATATCAAGCATTGGCTGTAGGAGACGAAAACGGAGCACCGGGTCATTGATAACATACCTTCTTATGATTTAAGCACCTTACTGGTGGAGATGTTCACTGAAATAAGGAAATCAAACGGGGAGGATTATGAACCTGGATTTCTTAAGGTTAAACAGTGTGGAAAGGCGTCTTAAAGACAAGGGTTACCAAGCAACTATAAGTGACAGATCTGTTGCTAAAGTCATGCAGGCCCTTACCGCTAAAAAATGCAGTTAAAGAAGAAAAGCAATGGCAGAAAAGCTCGAGCATGAGAAATAGTCACAAAACTAAGATGAAGATGTCGTTTTCAATGCAGAAGAGACTGGTATTGAAACCCCCAGAACACTCCAATTCACACTTTTTTTTATATGTTTGGAAAGAATTTTGGGTTCAGAACACAGACAGCTGAGATCTGGTGATGTATCCCTAAAACGTGCGACCATAGCTCTACTATGTCACAAATATTTTCCACCAACACCATATCTGAAAACAATCCAGTACATCTGTATGTAGACAAGAGACCCCTGAGATGAAAAGGGACAGACTCCCTCTTGTACTTGATCCCTATCCCTGAAATAAGATTGCCTGAAACTACCCTGCATGGTAAATAAATAAACACATTAATGAAATAAATAAATAAATAAATAAATAAATAAATAAATAAATAAATAAATAAATAAATAAATAAACACATAAATACATAAATAAATATGAACATGTTTTACAATAGAGAATGTAAGAGTGATGAAACGCTATCACAAACCTTAACACTAAGAAAAGTATATAGACATGATTATTCTTTAAATAATGGTACGTGAAAAAAAAAGTTCATATATATGAAGTCCCAATAAGTTTTGAGAATTGAAAATAAATTAATCTGGGTTATAATCAAAATTAAAGATTGATTTTCAATGTCTTTCCTGTGTTTAAAAGTGCATGACTTCCGAATTGAAAGTAAACTACTCCATCCCAGGTATTATCCAAGACCTATGGGTGAACTCTGATGCGGAACAAAGCATAAAAAGTGGGTCTTCAAAGCAGACAACCAACCCTCCAGTTCGGAAGACCACATGATCTACAATATCAAAACCTGGAGTGCCATCAACAAAAATCATGCAGATTACTGGGCATAAAAATATTGCATCAATTGCAGATATGATTAAACATATAATATAGCATGCTTTTAGTTAATTTCCTACAAACTAATGATATTAGTAGCTGCAAGAATTTTTTTCTATTCCATCCAGCTGTGATATTCTAAAATAAAAATATTTCAGTTTGATATCAAACTGGAAATTATAATATTTATGTCAGTAATGACTCAGTAATATTTGTAAGCTATAATTACCCAGCATATTTTTTTAAATATTCATATGTAAATATGTGGTCCTTCAAAATGTTTGAATTTGTAAAATTTCAAACAAAACTGTCATTAACAACAATAATGTTTTTCAGTACAATTGTGGCCTGTATGCTAAGATTATGTAAAATATTGAACAGTTACACAAATTTAGCAGAATGTTTTTATTTGTAAAAAAATGAATGAAAAAATGAATAAGTGAATGTATAATGAATGAATAATTAAGAAATAAATGAAAAAATAAATGAATATTAAATATATGTGTGAATGAAGAAATGAGTAAATAATTAAATGTTTAAACATACTGTATATCATTTTTCTTATTATCGGACCCAACTTCAGTGAAATATTTACAAATTCGAACAGTTATCTCCGATTTGTATGTTAATTACATTATGTATGCAAAACTAATGAGTTACGTGACTTTTAACTTTAAGATCTAGTTCTAATACGAAGGAACTTATCATAAACCATACTCCTATTTCAGCATATGAATAAAAGCTTTCCATGAAGAAGTATGTAATACTGAGGAGTATTCTTACTACAACAACAAATGTCCAGAATATAAACTCTCAGCTGCGAGCTGAGTGTACAATGCCAAAGCAAGACTTTTTTTTCTCAAGGAGCTTATATAAATAATCTCACACTGAACTTAAACTACAAATGAATATTAGCGATTTGTTCTCAGTTGCAGTTCTGTTTTTCTTGCATTTTTTTCTGTGTCTGTAATAACATCATCGAGATTAAGCATAGCGTTCTTCTGTCAATGATGTGGCAGTCAATGCTAATTTTTGATGCGAGGAAATTTAGTGGGCGGGGTTTAATTATTTGTGTACACGTATATCATTGCGCTACCAAATGCAGTTTGTTGTTAGCATTAAACGTTTCACTTTTTGTTTTTGTTGTTGAAATTTACCTTTTTTACACCAAAAATATATTTAGTGAACTATAAACTTTATTCAGTTTAAAGTTTGTATATTTCCGGAGTATATAATAAAAAGGTTATTGGTTTGAAACCGATATATATTTGGTTATTGGTTTGAAACCGATATATATTGTGAACTAGTTCTTGGTCGTATCGCGTCCCAGGGTCGCGCGATACTTCCATGACCTCGTGCACAAAAATTTTCGGTATCAAACCAATAACCTATAATTACAATCTCATCTGGAACAATTACGGAACATTTAAGTGTAATCAAACAAACCATGAAGAGATTAAAAAGCTAATGAATGATTTTTAAAACAAAAATTACTGACTTGAACAAAAATATAATAGCTGACACTAAACTCCGGTCAAAGTTGCAGAAAAAGAATAATTTAACCGAGGTTTGGTTTGGTTTGGTTTGGTGGGGTTTAATGCCATTTGTTTTAGCACATGATAAGCTGTACATAGCGGTCAGTATATCTGGCGGGAATACCCCGGGAAAAACCACCAATCCACAGGAAGCTACCGACAAACTTTCTCACATACCCACGTTGGTCGAGCCGAAACTCGAACTCACGCGGAGAGAGTTGAGATGTGTGAGTGATCTCTAAAGGCGAGCACCTTAGACCCCTCGGCCACCCAGGGCCCCGAATAATTTAACCGAGATAATCCCAAGAATTGATGATCTACGATTTATCTACTAGTCATTTCAGTGTATAGATCGGAACGATAATAGCTGCTACATTTACTGAATTTGTACAGCAAGTTAAATGGTGAAGTTAAGCAATAAAAAACAGATGCAAAAGCGTACGTTTGTCGAGAACTGGTTAATAATATTGGTGTGGTACAAGGTAGTATCGACGATATAGATAATAGGACGAAAAGGTTTAACTTATTTAGAACAACTGTTTAAAATGGAATCCATTGCACAATCAGTTAATGAGAAACACATAAATCGAATTACTTTGTTTTGTGAATATATTGCGAGAGAGAGAGAGAGAGAGAGAGAATTAGCTACAGCTCAGCCAATACAACTTTAACAACACTCACAATTGATTCTCTCAGAGTTTAAATGGTGCTTTGATGCTGTGTAAATAAATGTGGAGAAAGTGTCCTGAAGAAGTTTTACAACTCAGCAACAGAAAATATCTCATTAAATCTTGTAGGTGTGCTAATTAGTGTTTATTGTCAGGATTTTCAATTGAGGCAACATTTTACGGATAGCACAAAGAATTTCTTTAATGAGCAACCAAAACACAGAAATTAGTAAGACACGTGTTAACAATTTTGTTACACTGACAGTCATTGTCTCCAGCTTGATAGAAAGAGTACACATGATAACAGATTTCATGGTACTGTTAATAAATTATATGAAGTGCAACAACGCACAATGTACCCACCTGTAAATAAACAGAAATGTCTGTTTATTTTGTGTCTGATGTTCAGGTAACCATATGATAGAATCAACTAAAATCAATTAATTGTTTCACTCCTGTCAATCAAATCACAATGTCAACCAATATGAACGCAGCATTTTCATAGGCGAAAATTTTGTTCCCTGTGCTATCTTGCATCTCACTGATCGATTCGTTTGTTAAGGAGGGACATTTTCAGCTATCGCCAAAATGTTGAATAGATGTGTGTATGGAACTTGTAGTAATTCGGACGAAATATACCATAGATAGCAGCTGCTGGGTGATGTTTGTAGAACTCTGATGTTCTGGCAATGTAGTCAGATTATGGAAGTGAATTCAATAAACCGATCACATGGAAGGAATGACCACCTAATCTGAAAGAAAGATATGAAAATGTCGCACAACTAAAACAGACATTTAAAAGAATATACATTACAACAACATCAGCTCTTTATTATTAATAATAATAATAATAATAATAATAATAATAATAATAATCCCTCATCAATTATTATACTGATAATATCAAAATGATAATAGTAGCAAAAACAACATTATATAATAAAAATATTATTATCATGTTGTTATAGAGGTGATCATCAGTTTTCACAGTATCAACTCAAATTCGTCATCCTCAAATCATCAATTATTATTATTATTATTATTATTATTATTATTATTATTATTATTAATAGTATTATTATTATTATTATTATTATTTGCATTATTATTATTATTATTAGGATTATGATGTTGTTGTTGTGATCACTATTGCTGATAATTATCCAGCTTGTTCAAGTTTTAGAAACGTTCCTATGATATCATCAACTAATAATGATCATCAACAAGCATAACAATCAGTGGGAAAAATAGCAATAATTACAATAAGTTATTTATTACTTGTAGTAGTAGTAGTACTGCTGTCGATGATGATGCTTTTAAAATAAATGTGTATTTTACTTTAGTATACCATAATTTATTCTCGTTCCCTCTGTCTCTGTCTCGCTCTTGTGTACATGTACGTATAAACGTACAATTTTTCTAGTCTTTTGTAGCTTTAATTGAACACCTGTACTCCCGTCACCTTGGACTTTACATATATGTCTTAATAACTAATTACTCTAATCTAGAGGCAATGAACCCAAAACTGCAAGGCAGGAAGACAGTTCCACTGCTATCAAATTATATTAGTATGATTAAGGTTTTATGGCAGCAAACATAATCCTTCTATTGAGAAATACACGGGAAATTAACCAAGAAAAGAGCAAATCATGTTTGTAAATACTATCGAGAAACACAATTTGTTGTTGTTTGTTTAATATTGAAATCACGGCTATGTTCATCGATGATGCAAACTCTGAGGTTTATTAAAAATAAAATGGAGTCTATTTTGGTTGGCAGAGTATGAGGCAATTCACAGAGTACAGTATACTGGATATGTGCCTAAATGTACGCTAAGATTGTTTTTAAATTTTCAGTCAATTCGCTTTAAAACATTTCAGCAGAATTTTTTTTTAAAATAAACTAAAACAAACGATACTTACTCTGCCTTACAAGAACAGAGGACTTCCGTAACTTGCACGGGTAAAAATGTTAGTTGGACATACAACAGCTTGTCGCACGAACATTTATATTGTGTATAATGGTAAAATAGTTAAACCCTTTCTTATGTGCCTGTTTTTAGAAAGTCTAATACAATCTGGTAGACGGGATACCGATATATCGTGCTTTTCGCGGCGCGGTGGAACTATTAATTATGTTTTTGGTTTGAATCTTGAATGCACGTGTTCTTTTAGCAGAATAAATAATTTCAACACTTGGCACCTCAGTGAGTATCTTAACATGAGAATTTGTGGAGTGATTAATTGTGGAGAGACTAGATTTGCGTTAGAAGCCTTTTTGATCACTATGTTATTTTCTGTCTGTTAGGGGACTTACAACATTAAGTGGTTACGAAAAGACTGAAAATGTGATTGTGACAGATCCTGTAGATAAATAAAATAAGCGATTAGAGTTACTGGTTGTTCTTTACCAAGGAAGAATTACTTCGTTTCTAATTGATGATTATCTTGATGATGTTCAAAATAAACAACTAACCTAACTAAGCTTCCTTTTAGTGGTATACATTTTTAAATATCTGTATGGCTTATTGTACAAAGGTTCAACACCCTGATCAAAGCTTAGGAGAGAATTCGTGCTTTTTGCCTGTCTTCTATAGCAAAGTCAGAAGGGCAATGCAAACTGTATATGAAGAGAACCATGTTATTCCAGACGAAATAAAAGGGGTAATTGTAGATAAGCTAAAACAGAACAAAAGGAACAAACTTTATTGCGTTTAAAGTTTCTCTTTGACTATATATTCATGCTGAAAGCAACGTGTACCGTAGTTATATGGTTTACGTGTCCGTATCCACAAAGTGATATATTTGTGTTGTTGGACATCTATCAACCCAATGTCTGTATCTATCTGAATCGTATTTTGATGATCTATCTACATGATCACTTGATGTGCCGAAACTGATTCCACAGCATAAAAGAAACATCTATAATCTTCATTTTTCACACTGATGCAAGCTTATTTTGTTCTAAATCCATTTAGTTAAATCTATTTATGAGTTTTCTCTGATCGGTTGACACTTATATATGTGCAATGTTAAATGTTCTAGGCTGTAAAAACATCCATCTTGTACTTTCGCTTTATTTTGTGTCGGAATCTGGCATATACAATGTTGAATAAATGTACAGTGACATTATCCATTGATCTCTGTTCATTATGTTAATAGATCTAGTTTTGTGATTAAAAAATTGAAAAAGTTACATACTCAGCTTGTTTTCCTTGGGTCTCTTGATAAGTCTAATTGTTAAGACTAGTTGTTCTTCACTAAACCAAATTGTTGAATTATTCCAATGATGATCTTTTTCAAATAGGGTTAAACATTTTTATTGTTCTTTATTTATTGCTACCTGGCATCTATGTTTTGAACTTTTCACTTCAAATTGTATCTAATATCCAGTTCAATACCCATTTGTTTAGTTTGACAAACATGCTATGTTTTGTGCCTGATTTTTAATAAATATAGCGGTTGGTTCTATTATCCATTTTAGGGGTAGAATGGTTTACAAGAAAACTATCCACCCTTCATTTTTGATGTGACGCACGCAATAAGCCCTTTTCACGACAACTCTGAATGAAGACATAATAATGACTGATCGTTGAGAGTGAGAGAGAGAGAGAGAGAGAGAGAGAGAGAGAGAGAGAGAGAGAGGACGGGCGAGGTGGAGAGGAAGGGAGAAAGGGATGAGTTTATCCAAACTTGAAAATTACTCTTTTAAAATTGAGCCAGGTCAAAATTAAGAATTCTTTAGTATAATACCAACACAAAGGGACTTTGTCAGGCTATGTACATATTGCAGAGGATCCATTATCCATTGTATATATTCTAACTAATTTAAAACTTTATTGTGGATTAAACAGAAATGATGTCATTATGCAATTATGATCGCGCCAAAGCAATTTTAACATATATCAGCAAACATGCAAGATAAAAGGATTAAAATTCATACCTTGCATTAGCTATGCAGACATCAAGCTAGTAGCATTTTCTTAAAAAGTTTTAACAGTACTGCATTTGCAGCATTCACTTTTCCAACTAGTATTTAATCTTTTGAATTCAATATCTTGCTTCATCTGGTAGAGAATTCCCCAGTTTAAATACTAAATAACTAAAACTGTGTATGTAATACCTTGTTGTCTGGACTCTTGGTACATCGAACATGGTTTTGTATCTGAACGAGTATTTCGAGAGTTTTATGTTTACAAAATCTTCAATAAGAACTCGGCCTAAACCTTAAGCTTTTTTGGTTGTTTCTAGTGTTGCAACTCTAGATTTTAAAAATATGTAACAGAACGAAAATGAAACCAACAATGTAAGTAAGTAGCCATCAGTCTGCAACAATGCAAGGTATGTGTTTTTGCCTTTTTAAATAGTTCATCATAAGTACAGTCAAAATCATTGTATGCAAACTTTAGAAACATAAACTTGAGTTTTTCTAATTCATCTGTATATGTTTCATCACAAAAATGGCATATAAGCGGACAGAAATTGAAGTTTGCAATGATAAATGCATGATATCTTGCCTTTCTTCCTTCAAAAGTGAGGAATTTACCTAAGCGTTTAAGAGCATTTATTTGCATTAAGACCTTTTTTGACAAATATTGCTGACATGTATACCAAAATGTTGTAAGTATTCAGTATTGACACCAAGTACTTTTACTGATTATATTGATACAAATGAGAACTGGATTTCTTTTGTATATCTGCTGCACAAATCGTTATTGCCTGGAATTTCACAGTTTTTCTTTGCATTTAATTGCATGAAAAGCTTTAATAAGTTCCAGGCTCTCTTTTTCAGAGTAGCTTTTAAATATATCATTGTTTTTGTGTGCATAGGAAAGTATGTTATCATCTGCGCAGTCAAAGAGCTATGTTTTGTCTATAAAGTAAACTAAATGTAATTAATAAAATGTTGAACATTATCCGGAAAAGAATAGAATCTTATAGGTTCCCTTCCTAATATTTAGAAATACACTTTTGTTGGTTCCTATTTAAACACAATGTTTTCTAATTGTAAATATGTATCTATCAGTTTCATGGCCCCTCACCTAGGCCATAAGCCTTAAATTTTTCAATAACGAGGTCATGTGGAACACAGTCAAAAGCTTTAGAATGATCCATTATGAGGTCATGTGATCCATTATGAGGTCATGTGATCCATTATGTTAGCTACCATATATTCTTTATTATCTAACAATTTCCGCCATTCTTCTGTTGAAATAACGACAGTGAATTGACAGCCATATACACTTTGAAGAGCTGAAAAATTGGGGTCAAAGAGGTTGCTGAAGTAATTTTATAGTTTTTTTTACAGATAGCCCTTTCGAATACTTTTGAGACTGGGTAAAATACTGACTCGATGATGTGGGTAAAATACTGTCTGGATGATAGTTTTGTTTATCTAATGGATCTTTTCTCTTTTAAAGTACAGGTGTAACTCTAGCCCGTTTAATTTGTCTGGGAACTGTCCTTTTTATCACTATATTAACACGGTTTTTTAAAGGTATCAGTATAACTAATTTACTCTAATGTGGTATTTTTTAAACATCTATTATCAACACCTTTTGCTTTTGTAAAGTTCATATTTCTTGATATATTTATCAATATTGTAATATACAAGGGGTCTCACAACCGAGCGAATCAACACCTGCGTGAGTCTGGCTTGAGGTCAATGTTTCCCATATTTCCAAGGATCTCAAGACAACATTCGTTGTCAACTGAAGCGTTCTTAAACACGCAAATACCAAAAATAATTTTCTTCTAATCAACTAACAATCACACATTCTAGAGACCCTAATTTTCATTTGCATGGCTTTTCTTGCTTCATATTTGTACGACCCATCAGTACACCTTTCCGAGTCGTATATCGGTACTTATATCGGTATATCGGCGATATCGGTACTTATATCGGTGATATCGGTACTTCACGAACCAAACACCTTATACAAAAAAATTATTTATATCTCAAATTACTAAACACGTATACGTAAAAATATCTCGAGAATTCCTGATGTTAAGCAATCAGGGAGGGTCCATTATACGAAAATAAACCGTGCTACCATAAAGTCTCGTGAATACTGTACATTATAACGCCTGCTGCTAGTAATTGGCTAATTCCTCGGTTTGCGAAATATCTTCCCAAAACCTGACTTCCCATTATCAAACAAATAACCTCTAAACTCTAAGAAAGCTATCAACAGAGACGTAAATACAAATAGCACATATCCTAGGTGTGTAACAATATCATTTTCAGTGAATGAGTCGAAAGAAAATTTAATTTCCTGATGAAGGTGGTATTTGTTGACGTCTATCGTAATCTTTATAGGAGTTTCCATTTCGAATGTTGCTAGTAACATTTACAATAAATTCGTTAAAGGTAGCACATACTATATATTCATCAGCACATATTATATTTTCATCAGCACATACTATATTTTCATCAGCACATACTATATATTCATCAGCACATACTATATTTTCATCAGCACATACTATATTTTCATCAGCACATACTATATATTCATCAGCACATACTATATTTTCATCAGCACATACTATATATTCATCAGCACATACTATATTTTCATCAGCACATACTATATTTTCATCAGCACATACTATATATTCATCAGCACATACTATATATTCATCAGCACATGCTATATATTCATCAGCACAAACTATATTTTTTCATCAGCACATACTATATATTCATCAGCACATGCTATATATTCATCAGCACATGCTATATATTCATCAGCACAAACTATATATTCATCAGCACATACTATATATTCATCAGCACATACTATATATTCATCAGCACATACTATATATTCATCAGCACATGCTATATTTTCATCAGCACATACTATATATTCATCAGCACATGCTATATATTCATCAGCACATACTATATATTCATCAGCACATGCTATATATTCATCAGCACATACTATATATTCATCAGCACATGCTATATATTCATCAGCACATACTATATATTCATCAGCACATACTATATATTCATCAGCACATGCTATATATTCATCAGCACATGCTATATATTCATCAGCACATGCTATATATTCATCAGCACATACTATATATTCATCAGCACATGCTATATATTCATCAGCACATACTATATATTCATCAGCACATACTATATATTCATCAGCACATACTATATATTCATCAGCACAAACTATATATTCATCAGCACATACTATATATTCATCAGCACATACTATATATTCATCAGCACATACTATATATTCATCAGCACATACTATATTTTCATCAGCACATACTATATATTCATCAGCACATACTATATATTCATCAGCACATACTATATATTCATCAGCACATACTATATATTCATCAGCACAAACTATATATTCATCAGCGCATACTATATATTCATCAGTACATACCATATTTTCATCAGAAATATTACCTTCATGTCCTTTTCCTAATATAATTTCTCCATCATCTTTACATCCCTTGTTTGATAAAAATGATCAAATATTGGAGAAAAAGTGGAATTGGTTCCTTTCTCAAATCTTTCAAATACACTTTAATTGATTTTCTGTTAAGTTTTGTCACAAGTTGGTGCTTTTTTGCATAAAAACAAATGCCAGGTTTTGTTTAATTTTGTAAATATTAATTTCTGAAGAGTGCTTTTTATGGTTTATTGCTTTTCCAAGATCACTGTTTATGTAAAGCGAGCAACCTTTTCCTACAAAATCATTCCTTTAGAGGTGATCATTCAAAACATCGCCAAGGGTAACGCCCAGTATATATCATCAGACGATATAAATGGCACTCTTTCGAGGTCCCTGACGAACTCGTCCCTCTCAAAGTTTTTGAAACATCTGTAAGCTCTTTTTGTGCGCATAAACCTTTTAGCTGCACTTTTAAAACTAATGCCACTATCAAAACTGTCAGTGTAGCTATATTCTGTGGTTTGTTAGTCAGACAACAATCTGTCAAAAGTGCCTATGGAGTGCCAACATAAGGTTAAGTTAGAAAAATGTAAAAATGAATTGAAAAAATGTGGGAAGTTAAACCCTACCAAAGGTGTTAAATTAAGCACAAGAAGATAAAATATAAAACGTAAAGATGTTACTATTCTGTAGAATGTATATAAAATAAAAGATACAGGTAACACATGTAAAATGTATATAAAATAGCAGATAAAGGTAACATATGTAAAATCCTAAGGACATTATTAAAATTTGTTGTATAAACCGTATTCCCATCTGAAGTCGAAGATTTTCACGGGTGGTACGTCCTCATACATTTTCTTCAAGTACTTCACGTCAATATACTTCTGTTTCACAGGGTGGAAATTGACACAATCAACAAGAATGTGTTCACCTGTTAGTAGACACTGGCAATGAACATTCCGGTCGAGGTTCATGCTTCCGGAGGTATGCACGAGACAGGTGCGTATGCCTGATACGCGATCGGCACAATACCACCTCATCTCTCCGATTTGTTCTATACGAGGGATACCTCTCTTCAATAGTGGGTTTGATGGTATTAAGTTTATTTGTGGAGCTTTCATTCCACATATTTTGCCATTGATGACGAATATGCTGATTCATACAATATTTTAAGTCAGTATATGGAATCTTTCATTCGGAAACTGGTGACTGCAGGGCAGCTTTGGCTGCGTTATCTCCCCTTTCATTATCCTTTATGCCAGTGGTTCCCAAACCCCGGGTCGCAACCCAAATGAGGGTTGCAAGGACCCTCGCAACCTTATACTGGTACTGCATTTTGGGTCGCAAAAGATGGTATTTAGGGTAGCGATCAAAAAAGTTAGGGAACCATTGCTTTATGCCAATGTGACTAGGCAGCCATCAGTACAGAATACTTTTCCCAGATTGTATGAGAACATCATGTTTCTGTAATATCTGGAATATTACCGGGTTGTCAGATTTAAGATTCTGTAAGGCTTTCAATAAAGAATGGGAATCCGGAAATATGATGTAAATTGGTTTTTGAGAGGTTTCAACATACTTCAAAGCTTTGAGTATGGCTGTAATTTCTGCAGTAAAAGCTGAGGTTTTATCCGGTAACCGGCTCGAGATTGTGCCATGGGGTGTTGCATTGGCAGCTCCAACCTTGTCTTCATCTTCCGAACCGTCTGTATATAGGGACGTATGGCTACGATAGGAGGCTATGATTTCATTGAATTACTCTGAAAAAGGAGAGGATTTGTTGAGGACGTTTTGAATTCGCAAAAGTAAAATATTATTTTGGGAGGTTTTGATAACCACGGTAGTGATCTGGGAATACAGAATCTTGCAATATTTCCAACATTGACTTTTGCTGTTTCCAAGTGAGGACGAATTTGATTGCCAAAAGGTTGAATGAAGTTTGGTTTTGGAATGTTCGAGGTTTGGTATTTGGACCTAAACACCACATCATATGCGGGGTTAGATGGATTAGAAGATAGTTTGGTAGCATACCGAAGAGCCAATTTCTTTCGTCTGAGATAAAGTAAGAGATTCAAAGTGTTCAAATTCTAGATCTTGCCTTCGTTTATATGGCATTTCAGATCATACATACATCACCAATCCATACCCATCAAACCAATAGTCTCCTATCCTTTCTATACAGCTTATATCTCAGTACCCTAAACTTTGCATCTGGAAATGAGTCATCAAGTTTAGTGACGCCAGTTATTAAAATGGCACCCGTTTTTCATAGAGGACTATTATCAGAATTCCATACTTATTTCTATATATGTTAATGTTCAGATATGCCATGATCAAATTCTTTGAATGTTTTCTCCTGATTTTCACCAGTTTAGGAGACGACGTATTTACACCGGAAGTATGTGAATCGTTGGAGGGAAAGAACTTTAATTTTTTTCTACATTACATATTAAAATAAAATATTACTATAAGTATTAACACACATACACACACACATATTTTTGTATTTGGTGGATATCGAGGACTCGGTTATGGAACCTCGTACAAAAGATATTTGTTTTAACTGTCCTGAAGTGACAAGATATACAGTTTCTGGCATTCAATTTATAGCAAACGATGACGTATCTAGGAGGATACTATAGTATTAATTTAAAGGAATATGAAATTTCGCAATGCAAGCGAGGACGCACACGTTTACACAACTTGTCTGTACTATCAATTCAAACAAAGGACGCACGTAACAATTGACACAAACATGGAAACTGTACAGTATGGGATGTAATGAACAACTGGTACTCTCATTATCTTGTAAAATGAAAATGAAGACAAACATAATTAAGCCGTACATACACGGTTCAGACTCTGAGGCTTGGTGCACTCAGACGTAATTGTGGTTCGTTTTTTCTTCCAAGACAGATCTTTAACCCTTTCCTTAATCAAAGGACGAGCTAATGATTATCCCTTCCCTAGGCAATACATCAATTGTTCTTGTTAATTTTTACTTCACACAGCAAGGTGGCAGCAAGATAGCAGTCTGGTGATTCCATACAGTTCATAAATGTGTTTAGACATTAGTACATCGTGGACAATGACGACATGTTTACACAAATAGTCGGAACTATCAATACAAACAATGGACACACATAATTATTGAAAAAAACATGGAGTCTGTGGACAGTGGTGCATCATGGATAAAAGGAACTCGCATTAGCTTACAAAATTAAAATTAAAACAAACATTATAAGGCAGTACATGAACATTTCAGACTCAGTGGGTTAGTGTACTCAGATGTAATGGTGGTTTGTGTTTTTAATCTTGGACGGACCCTTGGCCATTGCCAGAATCAGATGATGATCGCAATATGATTATCCCTTCCCTAGGTACTACATCAATTGTTAATTGCTACTTCATACAGCAAGGTGGCAGCAAAGTGGTCCCATACTTTTACATACATGGAGTGCATAAATAAGCCCATGCATCAAACGTTTTTTGTGGTATTTCAGGTGTATTTAAATTTACACTATCAACCTATTCCCCAAAATGGGAAAGCACCATATCATCCATGATATCTCAAGCTGATTCCTTTCTTGTTATTATTATTATTGCGTTTATTCTATTTGGATTGTAATTATTTTGTATAATATCTATTAAAAATTAAGTTTGTTAAATTCTACCTGATTATTGAATGCACATGTTTACACTGATGGTCTGTAATATCATGCAAAACGAAAGAGGCACATAATAATTTATAAAAACGTGGAGAATGTTAACAATGGTTCATTGCGGACAATTAGGTCATATTTACACAAATAATCTCAACAATCAATTAAAATTGAGAACACACCGTTCGACCAAAACATGGAAACTGGAGAAAATTGTACACCACGGAAAATCAGGACATATTTACACAAACAGACTGAACTATCAAATAAAACAAAGGACGAACATAATTATTGACACAAAACATGTAGACGGGGGAAAATGGGACATAACAGACAATGAGGGTATATGTACACAGTCTAAAGTATCAATTAGAACTTAGAACTAACGTAATTACTATTTTAAAAAAAACATTGACACTGTACACTGTGTGACATCAAAAAAAAGCTCCTGTATCAAAACATCTCTTCTAATATTTCAGGTAACGTAATATTCACCATCAGCAAAGTTTCTAAATGACACCAACCTGTTCTACATAATCTACAACCATTATATCGTTCATAAAATCACAAGCTGAATTTTTTTCTATTGTTTTTGTTTATCCTATTTGGATGGTATAATTTTTCCTCATATTTACTACAGATGAAAAAATGTACCTAAGAATTAAAACTAATGCATCATATTAAAATGTAGGCTGGATAGTCGATGTGTTTCTGATTCAGATTTAGAAAATGCTACTGTAGATGGAGAAAATTGATGTTGCCAAATGTTTGCGATTTGCAGATTTTCGGAAATTTTGAGAGTGTAAATTTAATGATTTCGTCTTTTACGATCATATATACTTTTAAATTTCAAAGGTCTGCAATTCCCGATTTCGGATCCTGTTGCTAAACTGGTGCAAATATAGAATGTGGCGAAAATTTACCTATAAACTGTAAATAGTGCGGCCAAGAAATTATAAAATAGTACGATAGTATTGCTGAAGTTTGACTTTAAAAATTTTTTTACAAAATAATAAGAATACAGATATTGTCGAACTTATTTCATTATTTCACTTGTGTGGAAAAAAGGGAGAAAATACTTATGACAATTTTCCACGGTTGGTTTTACGTAGATTAAAAATACGGGTGATAGAAGAAACAGGCAGACGAATAAACAACAGGCTGTATATCATATTGTAAGAAAAACATTTTTTTTTGACCTGATCATTTTCTTTATTTTGTGTTCACAAACTCATTTCACCACTTATATTAAAAAGATGACATTTTAATCCCTAGTGTTATGTTTTTATTTATTTTTGACAGTACATTTGATTGCCTTCGCAGCAAGAAATGTTCCAGATAATACGGACTGATATTTTTCCTTTCATGTTCCTCTTGCATGTGTGTGTTTTCAGGAAGTTGTTTTGCTTCCTCACCAAATACCAATATTTCTTGCTTCCAGTGCATTTTGAATTCTATTTTTATTTTCTTCTATCACGAATGCACATTTGGCACTTAGTATTACCATTGCTTGCCTGTCCGTCAGTCCGTCAATCCATACGATTCGTAATACCTGTTGTCTGGGGAAAAAAAAGAATTCCCTCAGTCAGTTTGCAGCAGTCTGTACAACAGCATTTATTTATTATTACAATGTCTTGCAGGCTAAATTCAGTTTCACACGATCACGTGCCTTTGTTGAAAATGTCGGCAATTCAGGTCGATTTTCATAACAGAGGTGTATCAGTTTGGGATTTAGCTCATAATTATTAAGATGGTTGGTGCTGGTGTAAGAATTGGTCAGATAGTAAAATCATATTCAATAATGTAATTGCTTTTTATTGAATGTATTAATGTTTGGTTTGTCTGATTGTTTTTAAACTTATTCAGTTAGAAGGGTGCGAAAAGCATAGACGCTTGTATACTTGCACAATCTGTATTTTTATATAATTTGAACTATTCTCGTCAGCAGGAAAAATGAACCGTAAATAAATTTTAGGCGTTTTATAAACAGTTGGTGTTGGCTCATTCATCAAATTATTGCTTTTTTAAAGTTGAAACTTGATTTGTCATTCCATTTCATCTGACAAAATTTCATCTCCATAAATGTAGACAAAGATTTCTCATCCAAATATGGTAACACACAGACCTCTCAACGGATGATCAATCAGTTACAGCTGAGATGGTATAATTCTCTTATAAGGGAATCCCAAGCAATATGGATACGTGCATTAAAAAAAAAAATAAAAAAAAAAAAAAAAAATACCGTGACAAACAAAGCAGAAACTACAAAATAGTTTTATTATATAAAAAAAAAAATATATAAAGACTATGAAAATCAATAGAAAATTGAGCGTGACGTTATCCTTCCCAAATAGGCGTAAAAAGTATTTACATATACATATGTATGGTTTTAATGTCTTCAAGTATATATAAACTATATCTACATCGCTGTCATGGATACTGTTAATATTTCTCACTATGGAGTGAAAAACAGTCACTTCTCACGAGTTACAAAGTCATGAGTGAAAGTACAGATTTTCTCTACTCACAAGTGTAATTCCAATGGTAACGATAATAAAAGTGTAGGTTTTCTTTCTTATGACATACATTTTACTTGTGCGACATTGTCTTGATGCCTTTTGATCAGCTCTTGAAAAGCAGGTCATAATATTTTATCAGTCCGCAAACATAAATATTTCCTGAGAAGTTTAATATGGTTCTGTAATTACTGACTGATATTAAAAACAATGACTATTTAGGAAACTTCTCACAGAAAAAGAAGTTAGTGTAGCGAAATAGAAGAAATAAGGCTTCGCCAAATTGTAGATTACACTTAAATTCCACGTCCAGAATTTTGTTACTGTGCGAAGAAACTTCAAATTTGCCCCTTTTTTTTAAATAAAGTTGTTTAAGCAGTGTACTTTTTGTGGCTGGTGTAAAATGACATTATTGAGGAATGAAGCTTAAAGTTGGCTGCTGAAATTAATCTTACACATACTGGTCGATGAAAACATGGATGCTGTTGAGACAGGTATCAGAGTTCGAATCACATACACTATGACGTTTCCAAATAAACAACAGCGTGATTTAGCCTCTACATTTTTAGACTCATATGAGAAGTCGTCAGAAAAAAGCATAGTGTTTACATTTAACAGTGTCATTCTGCACATTAAGACTTTATCTTTATTTATGTAGTATTTTCCAGAATAGAATACGAGATCAATCTCAGTAATGATTGTATTCAGCACTTTCATATTCCATACAGATTGAAATACAACTTAAAAATCTGAGTCACTCCTCAACATCAGAATAAGCAAAGTTTCATATTAAATCCGTTTCTAACAATGTCTTCAGGTCAATTCCGGCACGTATCAGATGATTCCTTTATGCCTTTTTTCAACGTCCCCTTACTCTTTTCTTCAATATCGCATTTTTGTTTAAAACAATATCTTTTTACATACATAGACATGGCATGCACTGTAGCGTACTAACGGTGTGTGTGTGTGGGGGGGGGGGGGCGGACGGGACAGTTGCCCCGGGCGCCAGAGGTCTTGGGGCGCCAAAACAGCTGATAAAATTTCGGGCCTCGTATTCTGGCCCTTTGGACCATCATCATCGCCCCGGGCGCCATTTACCCTTAGTACGCCACTGCATGCATCTAATTCATTCAAATAAGGATATGAAAGCAAGCATGAATTATGTTAATAATGATTCATCTCCAAAACATTCCTTAGGGGAATACACATAAGGTGTCTGATATGAATATAATAGCAGCGAATACAACTATACAAATCCTGACTACTACTAATATTACTACTACTACTACTAATACTACTACTGCTAGCAGGGCCGGATTAAGACCTTTAAAGGCCCTAAGCACTGAAAAGATTATGGTACCCCCCATATGTAATTTTTAAAAAAAACGTAATTTCTCTTTTTTTTTTCTTTTTTTTTTTTATTAGTGTGCCCCTGCTTTGCTGGTGCCCTAAGCACGTGCTTAGTCTGCCTATTGGGTAATCCAGCACTGACTACTACTGTTACTACTACTACTGCTATAATGATATCGGATTTTTTTTTTCGTTTTGTGTGGCCTTTTACCTTGTGGAAGGGTGTTGCTTGTTACTAGTCTGTGGGAGTAAAACATGTCCAACCGCAAAAATGGAAACATTAAATCGACGAGCGTGGCTTTTTTATTTAGATGAGAACATTTGAAATCTACATAATACTGTAGGACAATCAATACTTAATTGAAATATGAATACTTCGCTTCAAAATCTGGTATAATATTTATTTTTACTAACTTTCACCATAGACGGACTTTATTAGTTTATGCTCTGAAAATGTGCAATTTTGTGCCCAAATCATTCTAATGATTAATTACGAACATGTATTGTGTCATCCGCAACTTCGAGACCAATCCTACGGATCATACTTTGAATGTATGGCGATAGCTGCCATGGGAATCACCTCGCTATTTACGAAACAAGGATCGACCGAGAAGTTATGAATGCATCGAACTATTTTTTCATTCGTAACTACTCGGTTAATCATAGAGTCAATCTAATCGTAGGAATAGCTGAGGTGGTTCGAAACGTTTGTTTTTTGTTTGTTGATTGCTGATTGCTGGAAGAGGGCATTTTTTATTATTAATATTTTTATGTAACGAACCTTAGATTGTAACGAATGGAATGTTGAACAGGAAACTTCAATTATAGGTAGACTAAACGAGTTTCTATCTCTTTTTCTCCCTACAAATGGCGATAGAAACAATAATCAATACTTTCTATGAAATAAAAAATGATGAAAACGTTGGTGCGTTTTAGTTTCGCTATATACGTTATTTTGATATAAACAACCTGTTATAATGATGCCAGAGGAAATTCTTGCAATGAATAGTAGTGTTAACTGCATTAAACTCCACCGTGATTTTTAACAACGGTCGAATACTACGGTATATCATCTTTCTCTATAATGGCATTTACACCATACTTCGACTAGAAATTAACAAAACCACAAGTGCGATCACGTCATGACCTGACTTTGAACCTGTGATCAGTTTCGTCATTTTTGACATCATGACGTCACATCTTAGCGTTTTAAAGAAAGCGTCTGACGACGAAAAGAATAATTATGAAGTCTATGTAAATACTTTCGCCGTTTCATTTATGTACATAATCTGCTTTAGATATATGAATTTATCATATGGCTACTGTGATTTCTAGATCTATATACCCATATCATATGTTCCAATATTGCACACGTTTAATAACACCCAGTGATATAACGAATGGTGACATGACGACATATAAGGTGAAGGCGTAATGACCAAGGTATCCGAATGTGATTTAAGGTCAATTCTTTATACTATTTTTGCGGTCCTTATTGAGTAAGATTAAGTAAGTATTTATATATCAGATCATCTTACATTTCAGCTTGTTTCATAGATTTCAATTGAAATAGGCACTCGTGTAAGATCCTCCACTGTTGTTCACATAATTTTACATGTCATTATAATCTTTTATTGAAAAACACTTTGCTTATAAAAGGGATAATTTCATTTTGTCCTGACCTAAGATTAGTTGCCAATTAAATACTAATTTCGTCTATACTACAATAGTGGACCCTGTAAAATGCAGACAAGCCTGCTAACTTGACCCCTATTTCACCTTTTGGGAACAGTACATGAGAGATACTGTTGCATCTCGTCAGTGCGTAGCTATTGGAACGTTATTTCAGTGCCCTCGTGACCAGCCTGGAGCTGTTAGATCAGTGCTGAAATCACCATTCTTATATAATGTGTTCTTCCATTTTTCTGCAATTTAAAGCTGGGAGTATTATACAAGAAGAATAGCAAATAAAATGTAAAATGAGCAAAATCGCACTTTTTCATTTTCAAACTAAAGTTTCTTTTTCACTCATTTATGATTAGGTAAAAATATGTGAATTAGTAGCATAGAATATATCAATTATTGAGACCAAAATCCAGATTTAATTTTTATAGTATGATGTTTTTTATGATTACTTTCCAGACTATTATTAAAAGTTTGTCCAGAAAAAATGAAATTAAAAAAGGATAATCTTATTATCTTTAAAACACAGTAGTGACTTTTTCTTCTTTTTTTTTACAAAGTCAAAGAAGGAAAACTACTATATACATGCAAAAATAAAATACGTTTGCATTTTAAGATACATTTAATTTAGTTGTCTAGGCTTTGTTGTTCATGTGCAAGTTGGTCAAGAAATAAGTTCATTGCAGTGTCAAAACCTGTGAGGCGTTAAAGCAGAAACAAATTCCTGTATAGTAAGTTTCAGTTCAAAGGCATCAAGTTGAAAATTCAAATTTCAGGTGACTTACATAAAACCAGGTGTATATAGCATGAATTATAAGCACTTCAGATTGCACAAGGGCCTATTTTGGAAACTGTTTCTTGTTGTATATATAAATCTCACCCATATGGTATCATGTTTTGGTGATAGAACTTCTAGTTTTAAAAATATCAACAACAACAACAACAAAAATCAATGAAAACAATTTGAAGAAAATGTTATGTGCACAGAGAGTGCATAATCAGTGTGCATAATCAATGCACTCTTTCTGCTGATTCACTATTGGCCAAAAAGCGTTAAGTTGCGTCAAAATCTCTGGGAAAAATTAATTTAAATCCTTTTCTTTTAATCAAACTTGTGTGTCCCTTCGAGAAAGAAGGGAAATTAATTAAAAGCAAAACTGTTATCTGCACAAACGTACATATTTAATTCTACAGGCAAAGCACATTTGTTATAAATGAAGGCGAAGTTTTAGGTAAGAACTATTAGTAGGGGCAGTTTTTTAATTATCGATATTTAGAAAGCTATTGTGAACGATAAAATAAAAATGTCATTTTACATGTTCATTTTAAAAGGAGCTTTTGTATACTGTCACAAGTGATATCTGTTCCATTTTGTAGATAACTGTGGCTTTTTGTCAATAAATGAATATTGGGTGGGACTTTAGCACTCACAGTGGCTCAGTGGTTAGCTTTAAAGAGTCGCTACCGAAAGGCTGCGGGTTTGAATCCTGCCATCGGATCAGCCCAGGTCGGCTATACGGGTGTGTCCCTGGGCAAGGCATTTTACCCCTAGGTGCCTATTTGGGTCGGATTTTCGTTCAAGACGATGGAATGTCCTTGGGAGGATTGAGTGCCAGCTATGTAGTGCGTTCACAATATCAGTGTACCGGCAATAAATATAAACAGCACATCAACTCTTCACGTTCGGAATGTCGTAGTAATGTATGTTCTGAATGGTCTTGCTGTCAGTATGTTTGATACACTTGATCGATTTGCACCTTTTTTTTACAGCGAGGGCCCGAAATATGCTTAACTCATTGTGGTGTAACTGACAATATCTGAAACCCAAACGAACACCAACATTGTGCACGAATATCAGGAACGTATCATACACATTTATTAGTAATTTTTAAATTAAATAAGTTCAAAATATATAAATAAATAAATTAATTAAAGCTTACAAGATTTATATTTTGCAAAAGTAATCCACTGCCATGTCAGAAAAAGATACAGAAAACTATTTGATACTTTCCGGATACTGATGACAGTAGTTTTGTTCGACCTGTATTATAAAACATCATGTATGCTAACTATATGACTTTAAAACTTTGTCAAAGAAAACAAATGCATTTAAATACCGTATTAGATAGGACTGCTTGATATTTAAATACCGTATTAGACACGGCTGCTTGATAATACATAATAGTATTTAGTAACTGCAACCTCCACTAGGGTTTTAACTACAGCTATCCTCAGTTCTTTATAGCAATTACATTGCTATTTGAATATTTGTTATTGTGATTGATTGACTGATTGACTGACTGATTGTCCTGCAATTAAACTTTCGTATGACTTAACAAGTTTCGAAATTGTTACGACCCTAAAAACAAACGTAACAAAAAGAAACTGAACCAACAATGTTTGTAAAAATCAACAAACAATTTATCTAAATAATTAATGTGAAAATCAAAATACACTTACAGTATATTGTATTAAAATCCAAATAATCCAACAATTATTAGTGTCCTAATCACAAGTCCTGTATATATAGAAACTATAAATGTTCCAAATGAATGAATTTTCCAAGTGAATCTTGGTAATCAACGAATGTTCCGAATAAATGAGTCTTCGTAATGAGCGAATGTTCCGAATGAAATATTGTTCCGAATAAATGAGTCTGTAATGTTCCGATGTACCAAAGATAATGTAACCCAGATCATCTTTAAGAATGTTCACAGGCATCCCAGAAAGTCCTAAATATAACTCCAAATGTTAGTGAGTACTCCCGGTAGTTCTGATGAATGGTCCAATAAATAACTCATTTCGAATTATCTATACAACAAAACAGCATTACAACATTCCAGCATTCCAGCACGGCTATTATTTCGAACAATCTGATGATTCCAAAAGCTGATCGTAAAAACAGATCTTTTCAACTCAAGATTTAAAATGGAATGAATATAATTTGTATATTCAGGTCTTTTATACATTTTGCAAATGGCACATTTCACAGCAGGAAACGTGTCATATTACGACCCAGAATGCAATACTAAATGCGTCTATTTAATGGAAAAGTACTCGACGTACGGTAAACAACTCTGACCTTGAACAAAAGGTCAGTAAACATGTTGTTATTTGATTAATAGTACGACTAAACCCAACTTAAATATGACTCACTATTTGACACAATTTTAAAGTACAGTCATAGGCCAAAGGTTTAAGCACATTATAGATTCCATATACATAATTCCGTAAAAAAATAGTGCACCGCTCTGGAGAGCATACCAGTTAGCTGGATTTGAGCGTTTAAGTCAGGAAATTGTTCTGATCGTCAATGATTATTTTGACAGAAAAGAGTAATGTCTTTATTGTATAATACACGTATTAATCTTCTCAGACACGTGCAAATTAAATGTTGAAAATAGGAGCGAATGATTGTGTTTACCATATTATGTATTTCTTAATTAATTCGTATTTTTCAAGCCGCTTTAGCTGAATAAATTGATGATGCATACAACATTGTTTCTATTGTGTGTTGTTGGGTGTTTTATATCATTCTCAACACAAAGAATAATAATATACTTAAAAAAACAAAAGCACAACATACCGATTTTAACGGAACTAAAGTCCCTAGCTATGGCTACAGCACTGACGGTTGGTGTAATAGCCCTGACATTCTGAAATTCCAGAAGTAAAGTACAGGGGGTCCAACAGAGAATGTCTGTTTGGATTTCTCTCATTCGGTAAGCTAAGCTAGCTTACTGCTAGTTGTCATAAGATTTGTGCTAAATGATTTGTCTGTCACTACGCCATGAAGCTTTAATTCATAGAGCTACTGTGCTGTTTATTCTATTTCCGCACGAAAACATACTGCTCAAAGTCAACAAGTGTTTCACGTACAAGGAAATGTAAGACTGAAGTGTACGACCAATATTTGCTATGTTCCCTTAAATATTTACTTTCTATCCAAATGGGATATGCCATCATATTTTTTTTAGCTCTATGTACAACAGAATGTTCCTTGTATGTAAACATTGCCGTTATAACGTGGACATACGACAGTTTCATGTGTGAACTACAGTGCGTGCATGATTTGATGGCAGCATGTGGACTCATGTGGGCCCATTATTCCAAGTAAGGGTTGAAGATACTTTGATTTCAACTGGTATAATAACCTTCTTTTATACAACTCCCAACATTCATGAGAGTTTGGAAAATGTAAACAAAATGTATAATGACTCCTGACCACACAATTAGACTACACAACAGGTTGGAATATTTATCATGTTATGATTATACTATTTGTCGTCGAGAAATAGAACACCCCCATTCACTTAAGAAAAGACTCATCCTATGTGATGAACGCGAGTTAATGGGAAGCACAACAGTCACTTCTTCTGCGGCGGAAGTGGAGTTGTTGGCAACAGTTGGTCAAGGTGATAGTTAAAGTTTGACATATATATCCTAAACCCATTGATAGATTATCATCATTCTTCGCGTCCATTATTATACAGCTAACACAATAAATTCTGCGCCATGCTCGCTCTCCTCTATTAACCTGATGTCATGGACACGTTCTTCGATTCTTCCCGCAAAGGTTTTGATTAAAGTTAGTTATTTTGTTTTTATTTGCATATATTTCCTAAACCTCTTGATGGATGTTCTTCATACCTTTGCACTAAATTCACTCCCTTGCTGCACAATGGGGTCAAAAGTAGCAAAAATATAAGAAGTATTTTTAAAATAGCAACAGAGTTCTTTATGTTCTTTTTCATTAAATAATTGTCTGGAATGATTTTGAAGAATTGCTCATCATAATTTGTTTGTGTTGTTTATATGTCCAGATCATTTTCCAAAAACTTTTTCGTTATCCATATAGTAGAATTTTCATTGTATGTAAACAATACCGTTATATCGTGCACATGCGACAGTTAAATCTACGAATGCAAATACGTGCACGATGGTAGAGAAGCACCTGGACTCCGCGCATTATTACATGCAAGGGTGATTCTTACTTTGATTTTAAACCTCACAGGTGACAGACTCTTGAAAAATGGACATGGTTTTGCTTCAGCTAAGGCAGTTACTTGTTCTTTGGAGATTTGTGACCTAATTTTTGCAAGGAGTATAAGATTATGGCTGATATAAACAAGAAACCTCGTTACTGGTAACACGTTGTTTTGCCCGTTCTGACCTAGCTATGCGCATGATCGAAATAAAATCACCCGACATGTTCTTGAGTCATTTCCGACCTAGTTTTATGTATGTGTTCCATCAGAAAGGCAGTTTGATGCAGTGTTTAGTAATTTCTGACCTAGTTTTATGTATGAGCTGCAATAAAATTCTCAGGTGACACGCTGCTGGGTAATTTCTGGCCCTGTTTTATGCGTGAGCAGTGGTGGACTGTACTTGAGTATATGGTCTGAACTATTTTATGCATGTTTTTCAAAGAAAATGACATTGAAGCAGCGCTGAGGAATTTCTGACCGAATTATATCCATTTTCAATTGATAGTTTTATGAATATAAATGCTTGTAAGACCACGTAGCTTTGAATAAATTTACTGCTGATCAAACTTTTCAGTAATTTTATTTTCAGTTTTATACATGGTTTACAGTTTTATACATGGTTTACAGTTTTATACATGGTTTACATGGTCTTTAAGACTAACTAGCCTCATTACTAATTTTTATTATTATTATTTTTCTTCAGTTGATGATGCTGATTGACACGCAAGTGTAAGTTTGGGATTGCGCTTTGGAAAAATCTGTTTTTTTCTCTAGTTATATGCACAAGCAGAACTGATTAAAGAAATCGAAAGTTTAATGCTATTTGGAAAAAAATTCCAGACTTCTTGCGGGTTTCACAACATTTTTGAAACCCGTCATGTGTTCCATTTAAAACTATGTACATAGCAAAGAACCCCCGCCCACCCCACCTGACCACCCCCACCCCCATATATATATATATATATATATATATATATATATATATATATATATATATATATATATATATATATATATATATATATATTGATAACGGCGTAAATACAAAACAGTTTCCCAACGTTTCGAGCTAAACAAGCGTTTTCGTCAGGGGAAGAAACAACTTACATCCACCAAAAGAAACACTAAACACAAAAGCCATGAGAAATTCTGGACTCCTACGTGTTTTAACGACAGGGAGAATCTGCAAACAAGAGTTACAAAATGGAAGAAAGAAAGAAGAGATAACTGTAAAACGGTCTTAAAGCGCGGTAAACTACATGTCTATTCAGTCCAACATAGTTGTATATGAAAAATCAAAGAAGGGTGTATAGTGTCTATAGCATAGAGAACCAAACTATTTTGACCTAATTCCAGGCTGAGGGCAAAGGACAGAAACCATGCTGCGCGTAAAAAAAAACGCCATGTAAAAAATTTACTAAAGAAATTATATCCCGGTAAAGTTATGTGTGGTACTAAAGAGAATATATCATGAGAATGGTGCAGCAACATAATGTACAAGAGTTATAATAATAATAATAATAATAATAATAATAATAATAACATGTAAAGTGCGGAATATTTATTTGGGTACATATTATCGCAAGAATTGCGTGCGTGTGATAAACTGATGCCTGGTTATAATTTTGATAAGATTGCATTGGGAAGGTTAGACTTTTTTATTTAGGCCGAATTCCCCAGGAGTTGTCAATTGTATCCAGTATTATTCCTTCGTGTACGTTCTATATCGGTCAACCCCGGGTTAGATTCAATCGGTAGCATCCTAAGGGACTCTGCTGAATGCCCAGTTGAGTTGTAGTGGCTGGCGAGTTTCGCGTTGATTTTTTTTCGAATGTGGTCTTATGTGGTTATTCATTTGTTTTCTGAAATCAGCAGTTTCACCAACATATTGAGTGGCACAGATCTTGCATGTCAGGAGATAGATTACCTTTTTGCTTCAGCATTATAACTTCTGACCGATAGTAAAGCTAACTCTTCTGTCGAACTCCTGAACGATTTGGTTTAGGCCATTTATTTTGCATATTAGGCAATGATTGTCTTTGCAGCAGTATGTGCCTGAATCTGTGGTCTTGTTTTAAGTTATTTTGGCACGTACGATATGGTCCTTGAGAGTTTTAGGTCTACGGTACGCAAATATAATAATTTCTTGAAATATGCCCTACAGACGTTCGGAGGATTCGATCTGTTGTCAATGCTTCCGAATGATATGTTGTAAGTTTGGGGCATTCGGATGGAAAGTAACCATCCATCGAAGGGGACGCGCCTGTTGGTATTCATGGTTTTATATTTCAAGAGGGCTCCTCTTTCGAGGAGCCTAGTCTTGTCACTAGCCACCTCAACGTATCTCCTTCTGTATCTTCTTTTTTATATATATCTAAAGCAGCATTATGTGGTTTGGAGCAAAGTTCATCATGAAACTGAACAACAAATGGTTTATACAATTGGTATGGTGGAGACAACAGTTAATTTAATTACTCATCAATATAAAGGTGAATAATAGACTGTCAAAATTTTGACCTTCTTTGTTTGGGACACCGCCATTATTATCGGGGGGTCACCACCCAGAGAGAGAGAGAGAGAGAGAAGAAATATGTGCTTTCAAGGTCTTGCAAAACTGAAATTGTTTTATTTTGTACATCTTCTAATGCGTTCTACCCACTCACTGATGGATAAACATTTAGATGTGTTATGTTTTAACTGGAAAATATATATATACATTCAACAACATCTCCTTTGTTTTCTGAAAGAGAGCTATAAAATCAGTTAGCACTTTTTCAAACATTTTTGAGTGAAAATGGTTGTTTTACCCACATAATAATCCCAATTTAAAAAATTGTACGATCCCATAGAAGATCTAATAGAGTCAATGAGAAAATTCACGCAACGCCATCATCGTGATTCCTTTTAAGGAAAATTCAAACCGCTGTTTCCCATAAGTCCATTTGGAATATTTAAAAAAAATAAAAAATAAAAAATAAAAAAAAGACTTGAAGGACGTTTCACACTCATTTGAACGAGATTATAACTCGTTTGAACGAGTTTAGAACTGGTTTGAACAAGTTTTGGAATCTATTTTACGACTTTAGTGAGGTTTTTATGTACGTCCTTTTATTTCCTGTAGCATTTATTTATCTGTAGAAAACTATTGGAAGATCAATATCTCTTTCATATTCCTCCTACCATTTTGTCCTAATTTAATTTTATTTTTATTTTAATCAGTTTCTTTTCTTAATGGAGGATTTTCTTCATACATGCTCCTTTTCCTTTCCCATTTATTGATTTTCCAGACGAAAATAATGATTTACATGAGATAAAGCTAGCGTGCAATTTTTGGGGCATTTTAAGAACGACGAGTTCCTAGTAAATCAATATGAAATAAACATAATCAAACCCAATATTCATTTAACTTCGTCACCGAATTTGGTAATGTTGCAAGCATGTGCTAATGCTACTATCAAAATGGCACACGTTTTTGTCTATCTATCAATCTTTCTTTCTTTCATGTTTTAGAAAAATAAAAGAAATTGACGTCTAGACAAAAAAAAAAAGACTTTTTGTATCTGATATCACATTTATGGAACAGGGATAATCGTGTCTGCCAAGAAAGCACATCAAAGAGCCCCTGCTCGGCCATAGCAAAATGGTGTGGTGGGCACGAACACAGAGTTCATAAGAACACGGATAAAGAAAGCTCAAATTTGCAATTAATGAAACATTTCTATCTAAACCACTGAAGGTTTTAAAATGAAGCGTTTATCAATATCTTCATGAGTTTGAAGCACTATATAACAGTAATTGTCTCCATAATAAACATTGTTGTCTTGTGCCTACCATTTAAACAATCCGACTGACCAGTCATGAGAACACATGACGTAGTTCTCAGTTATTTATATTATCACCCGTTTTAGTATTCCCAGCAATATTGTTTCCCTGAGCCATCTTTCCAATCTATAATAGTTACTGCTCACTGCTAATTTTACGTACATAGGGAAATACAAATCTTCATGGTCTTCGCTGTAAAATCTGTATTCATTTACTTTTTTTAAGAGTCTTTACTTAGTCTTTTTCTGATAATTCTGTTTAAATTCTGTCTATTCATACGTCTCACTTCTTTACTAGTTTTAGAACGTTTAAAGGGGGTTATACATTTGATTCTTATTTGATCTTATTTGATTTGGCATTGATGCATCAGTATCATTGTGTTCATTTTTATTTATTTAACTGGAAATATATATATATATATATATATATATATATATATATATATATATATATATATATATATATATATATATATATATATATATATATATATATATTGTTACACGCAAGAGGTCTCATTACGGAGCGAATCAAACGCCTGCGTTAGTCCATTGTTTCCTCTACTTCCAAAGACCTCAAGACAACAGTCGTTGTCAACTGAAGGGTTCTTAAACGCGCAAATACTACAAACAATTTTCCTCTAATCATCTAATGGCCACATATCAAGAAACTCCAGCTTCCCACTTGCATGTTTTTTCTTGTTTCCCATTTGTATGACTCATCAGTAAGTCTTTCCAAGCCGAATATTGGTACTTTACTCCATGCCCTAGAAAGACGACCCAAACACCAAATTCAAAGAATTATTTCTATCTCAGATTACTAAACACTTATGCATTAGAATATCCCAAGAATTCCTTATGTTAAGAAATTAGGGAGGGTCCATTTTACGAAACTAATCCATAAAGTCTCGTGAATACTATACATTATGACGTCTGCTCCTAGAAATTGGCTAATTGTTCGGTTTGAGAAATATCTTCCCATCACCGACTCCCCATAATCAACAAATAATCACTAAAATCTAACAAAGCTATAAACGGAGACGTAAATACAAATAACACATACCCTAGTTATATATATATATATATATATATATATATATATATATATATATATATATATATATATATATATATATATATATATTGCATGTGCATGTGCATGTGTGACTTTTAACTTCTGACATTATCATAAGTTTCAGCAAAGCACAATCTGCTTTCTCTGGCCTGTAAATCCTTGGGGGAAGCCATCTTTCGAAGTTTTGAGTGCATCTGACCGCTTCCAACAACAGGATCAGTGGCCTTTTCTTACCGTGAATTGGAACGGTTGTCGCCATTGGCTTCTTACGTCAAATCTTCAAATATACGGTTGAAGTTAACCCCAATGGAGCCCCTAGGTCGAAACGAGAGGCTAATAGCTCTGGAAGTAATTCGAGCTGTAGGCAATGGTTAAGTCGTTAAGTCGTTTGCAGAGATTTAATGTGCACCGCAGTTTCACACACCTTTTAATGTGAAGTAATGTCAGCTCATAATCCTGCCACCGATTTGATGTCATACTGTTATACCTGACAATGAATAAACGAGAGAGAGAGAGAGAGAGAGAGAGACAGTTGGTGTGCTCAATTTATATCAACAATGACATAGATCTATGGCAAGTACAGAACCACAGATCTTACGTTCTTTAATCCTATGCGTTATGCCTGTTCAAGTGACCTCAGTTACTAACACTATCAAAAATAAAATGTAACATTTTACGTATATACTAGCAACCGAAATTTGACTACGTGTTCGCTGCGCTGTGCTCCGCTCGTGGTCTGCTCAAGGCAAAGCAGCTTCGCTAACTGTCTTCAAAGTCTGGCTGGTCTATATTTTTTTTAATTTGTTAGTAATACCCTATAGTCTGGCTGGTTTAGTAATTTGTTGAATGCTTGTACATTGTTTGTCTTGCAGTGAGTTATTAATTTAACATTTGTTGAAGACAAAATGGGAGAAACCCATATTATGGTTTTAATTAACTCTGTTAATTCATTAATATACTAATTCGTCCAGAATTTCCAAAATGAATGCTACTCCTGCATTTATTTATAACATATGCCACCAGATCATGACGTAAACATTTCAGAACAGAACATGTCAATATAAAGCCGCCAGAAATAATTACGAAAAGACATAAAGCACAAAAAACAGATGCTTCGTATGTTTTACGTACTATGTTATTTTGATGGACGTGTTCTTTTCACTTCAGAATTACAAACGTAACAACGGTGCACAGATCTGTTTCGTAGACGGCCGTCATCAAAACAGTTGCCATCAGCGTGAATTCCCATCGGGGAAAAAACCATTACCAGTAATAATGCAACCGTGATCTCGAGTGAAAATAGTTTCTTCAGAAGCCTGCGCTGTTGCATGTCTAGGAAACAAGTTTCCTGGCGTCAACACAACCATCAGTAATAACGTTTCGTGGAGACAATGTCTGGCCGTTGAAACAGATACATTCTGTTCCAATTAATCGTCTGGACGATGACTCAGAAAGAATTTCATTGGTCGAATTGTGCAACCATAGTTTCGCAGAAGCTGGAGAAAAAAAAATTCTGGTAACGTGCCATTTTCTCGTGCCCTCATTTGTGGTGCGCAAATGACGTTACCTAAATAGTACTTGAACTAGTATAATAATGTAATTTGCAGTACAAACAAGGCGCAGATATCTGGTTGCAAAAGGGGTGCCCTGCCATATTAGGATTTTAATGAGGTTTGTACGCCTCCGCAGCTTTGTAGAACTACAGGTATTATAGAAATCTACTTGTTGTCAGTCAGTTTATGGTAATACTCAGCAGATATGCATCTTTGGGAATACTGAAAACCTGGCGCTTCCAGCACATATGCATAGGATATGAAACTGTGAAGCCAAGGAGGGCAGCGCAACTAGTTATGCAGACCGATTGGCATTGTGTGCTCTGCTTGGCGGTTATCCATGCAGTGGAGAAAGTCCGCGAGTATAGCAACCACAGTATCACGTGATGTCTTGGAATGTTTTTACTTAGGGGCACGTGCACGTTATTAATTTGTAGAAATGTATTTTTGTTGTCGTTGTTGTTGCAGTTGTTGTTGTTTTTTTTTTCATTGTGTAGATTATCAGTTTCTTCGATTAATACTTCAAGTTAAATTTTTAATAGCGGAAATCAGATTTCGCCTTGTTTTATTTTATTGTTTCGGAATTTGTATTCTCTGTGTAAGTATTAATGCGGAGTAAATCATAAGAATCCGGAAATAGAAAACTGGTCCATTCACTGTGCAGAAGATACACGTTACCATGACAACTTGCTGAGCTCGTTTTTAGGCTACAAATCTAGATCTACGAGTTAGACAGGTATGATAATCCTGTAAACGCGGCTTTAGAGAACATAATAGAACAGAACACTATAGGAAAGAAGGGACACATTTACAGACTCTCTCTCTCTCTCATTAACTTCTTAGGTCTTTCAAGTATTAATTACTTGGGTGTTATCAATCCTACTCTGCTGTTTTCAACTATTATCATCTCGTCATTAGGTTGGTTTTATCATCTCGTCATTAGGTTGGTTGTGTCATCTCGTCATTAGGTTGGTTGTATCATCTCGTCATTAGGTTGGTTTTGTCGTCTCGTCATTACGTAGGTTGGTTTTATTGCTGATATACAAAAATCATTGTGTTCAAAGAAAAGTTGGCAACTAGAAGTACAACCAAGTTAATGATACAAGTTGTGTTTTTTTTTTTTTTGTTGTTGTTGTTGTTGTTGTTGTTGTTATCCTCTACCCTTAATCTTATGCAAATCGTAGCAAAGACATTCGCAGCAGATCAAATTAGAACACAGATCAAATTAGAACACAGATCAGATTCAGTGCTCAGTTAATAATTCCATTGTCCACAGGAAGTAAAGATGTTGCTATTCCCCAGTTTTTATTGTAACTAAGGAGCGTGTCTGCAAATTAGACTCTTTTCATATTCCTTGTAGAACAAATAATTCAAGAAAAGATGATCTCTGACCTCCGATTTACTGGTTATGACCAGAACTAATGTGCACATATGAGATATACGTTACGAGTAAAATCAGGCTTAATTCCCTATTTTACGTTTGCATGGTCAAACAATTATAGCCTTGACACTATCAGTAATGAAGCATATATCACGCCTTACAAATTCTTCGTTTATACTGTAATATTACAGAGAGTACATTTAACGAGGTACTTTGTTCTAAACTAAGTAAACATTTCATGGCATAATTTACTGACGTAATGAAAAGATCCATCGCACAATGTATTACCATTTCTAGTTATTTCCTTTCTCTTTTTCTGAAAACCGATTTGATGGGATAACTCAAGTAATAGTATTTTGACAGCCATCTCTGATCTGTCTGGGAGTGCAATTTCATGTAAATCATTTCATCAGTTGCCTTGGTATTTGTAATGCTTAGTAATACAAGACGCTGAGGCTTGATGCCATCAAAGGCATAAGAGTCATGCTTAGAATACGGGTTTGCCATTAATCAAATGTTACAAAAGGAATGATAGCATTAACTAATATACCATTTCTTTAATAACATCATCAGTCAAGAAAGGTCTATGTTGCATGTGCGTATGAGTATGCCCTTTAAAGAACCATTATCAAACGTTTTTATAATCCGATTATCAATAATAAATACCTCCTCTGCTTGAACTAAATACTTTACCTTCTCAAGCGTGAAAAAAAATGTATTATTGTCGCATAGAGTTTTCGTGTTAAACATATATTGTTTTTATTTCATAACATAAATGTAATGAAATGTCCAGCATTCTGCTAAGTCTTTCAAATGTATACCCTTATGTACAAAATGCAAGAAAAAGGTGTGAATTAGCGTTATCATCTTATCGACATTTTGTCTCGAAATAGCTGTAAATTTGAGAACAAGCATCTAATTTGTGAGAGGGTAAAACACACAGTAACGTAAGTGTGATGTATATAGATAAATTCACATAAACATAATCGAATACGTTTCAATTCAACTTATTAGTGGTACTGTAACGGACATATGTACATACATATGTACATACATATATACATGTGCGTAATGTGTAAACGTGTCTATGTATTTGCATGTGCCTAAATACGGAATGCACACCTATATAATTAGAAACTTTTATCAAGTCCCTTTGTAAGCATTTGGAATGGGCTAAATGGCATCAGGCGATGCAGAAAAGTAGAATATATCAAGTTCATAACATCGGATACGATCTACTGGTGTATTCTTGTGTGATTTGACATTATTATACACTTACGTGTGAAATATAGAATATTATTGGGTAAACATTTTTCTTTTTTTTTATTCCTATATTTTCACGCGTGAAAAAATATATCCTTATACAAGTTTCCCCATCATGCCATGCGACGCTTGATTGTGTGTGCCTACAGAAGTTATACTTGCAGCATGAAAAACAAGCACGTTGTGAGCAAGAACAAATAAATGGAAACTTCATTATCTTTCAGACACGGAAAACTATAACAAATAAATGGAAACTGCATTACCTTTCAGACTTGGAAATAACTTTTTGCTGAAGAAATTTAACTCGACGCCGTGCACGTCCCAATGATGTGATTGCCCGTATACTACCTTGCCAACACTTGTTAAAACCCCATCTGATACAGTTGCTGAATGGGACTTACTTTGTGTTCAGATTGGGTAAAATAATGTCCAAAATGTAATTCATTACAACATAGTAGGTCATCCCAGGCTTACCACTCTCTTAAATCACCCATATTTTTACGATCAGCCTGTGAATACGGTTGAAAGTGAGGTGAAGTTATAAAAAGGGGATGGGGGTTGTGTGTTTAAGAGTGAGTTTAATCTTCTAAGCTTCGATTCAGGCGCAATTTTGGTATTTAATGGGAAAGAAGATTTTCCTTTCCTGCGTAAATTCCGGATATATTTCATCTTGTGGTGCAAAAATCAATATATTTTAACTCGTAGTTTCGCAACTCGTTAAAATATCACGTTTTTTGTACCACACGATGAAATATATCCGGTATTACCGTAGGAGAAGAAAATAGCATATATATATGCTATATTTTGTATATTTTTACAAATATATATATTTGTAAAAAAGATTAAACATATAGGTGTGTTATTATTTCTTCAGATTCGTTATTGTTTTATAACTGTTTATCATTCAACGAATTGAACTTCATATATTACAGCATTCATGAATTTATGGAGCTTGAAAATCGATTACAAGTTAAAATCGATTACATACGATAAAATCAATTACACACGATAAAATCGATTACACATTGCATGAACGATCTTCGCTTTGCTGCGTCAGTTTATACAGTCTGTAATAAATTTGTAAGTTACATGACTTCGTGAATCCTGGAAAATCTTAAGTTCAGACTATGCATTTGTATGTGTCTAAATATATTTACACATCTATATGAAGAAAGACAGACTAACTGATCGGTACATACATACATACATACATACATACATACATACATACATACATACATACATACATACATACATACATACATACATACATACATACATACATACATACATACATACATACATACATACATACATACATAAACATTATCCTACGCTTCAATCTCCTTAAGTAATCTCTTATAAAATAACGCACTGTCAAGCTATTTTTTCGACTCGTGCGAGTCAATGACCAATACGCCGACCTGACAAATATAATTACTATAGCAATTTTCACACCTAGACGGATTTTAAACTGAACTCGGAGTTAGTTATTCCTGGTTCTCTGCAAAGGCATGCATATAAAGAAGACGTTCCATCAAATCATCTATATTGATGAGGAATTGATGTGCTTTCAGACATAAGAATGACAATCAATAATCCACCAGATTCGCATCTTTGTACAATGCAAAGGAAGGGTAATCATACTGACAAGGCGGTAATAGCGCTAAGATTTGTCAATATCCAAGAGTTTAACATACAGTCTAGAGGCCAGTGTTCGATAGGTGAAAACATTCGGTTTACTCCGGTCTTATCGTCCATTCTTTCTTCAATCTTAAATGCCATATTATATTTATAAATTATTTTATATTTACACGCGGCGACGCCATGTGACTGTCTTGCCTACTCTAATACATCATTCAGTATTGCACGTGCCGACGCCATGCGACTGGCTTATGTACTCTATAACATCAGTCTGTACATGGCACTTAACAATGAAAAAAAAAACACTGAATAGAAGGATTAGTTTCTCCCAACGTCCACAACTGCATAATTCTATCTACATGTATCTTCGTTACTCTACCACTCCTTCCATCACAAATATATATATATATATATATATATATATATATATATATATATATATATATATATATATATATGAAAATTAGTAATGCATTCATACTTTATTCCTTCAAGCGTTTTCGCATCATCGTCATCACTCTTTCTCTCTCTCTCTCTCTCTCTCTCTCTCTCTCTCTCTCTCTCTCTCTTTATATAGAATTTAAATTAAAAAAACAACACAAACGCCGATAAAAATTTGTGCGACTAGTTTCGCATTTACTGTATGCTTCTTTCGACACAAAAATATTTTGAAAGAAACGGATGACGTATATATATTTATAAACAATTTACGTCATGGACATAACGTCATAAATGATATGCATTATTATAATCTCATATGTATAACGGGATCAGAAAGATACATGAGTCTCTAATTAAAACTGAATCAGTGAATACAATATAGAGACAAACAGTCATACATACAATTATATATTTATATACCTTATATATATATATATATATATATATATATATTTATATATATATATATATATATATATATATATATATATATATATATATATATATATACATATATATATATATATATATATATATATATATATATATATATATATATATATATACAACATATCAATTCTTTTATTAAAATTTTATACAATTTTATATAATGCCTTAGTATTAGGTCATTGGGATACAAAGTATCTAACCGATTAAGTAACTTTCTTTAATCAGTATACATACATACATACATACATACATACATACATACATACATACATACATACATACATACATACATACATACATACATACCTATTTAGTGCCAATATTTCTTAGACAAAATTGTATGATTATATGTATTATTATGTTTCATCTTGTCTTAGCTTACACAGTATTTCTCTTTTATCGTTTTATTCTGATCCTTATTGTGTTTCATGTTCTTGCAATATCCATGATTTGATTAACATGATGTATTTTTTGTTGAAGAGAAAACAAAGTCAGTCAGTTAGACAGTCATGCATACACCCACGCACGCAAGCACACATGCCTAGATACATACATACATACATACATACATACATACATACATACATACATACATACATACATACATACATACATACATACATACATACATACATACATACATACATACTCACATACATACATACATACATACATACATACATACATACATACATACATACATACATACATACATACATACATACATACATATATACATACATACATACATACATACATACATACATACATACATACATACATACATACATACATACATACATACATACATACATACATACATACATGCATACAACTGTCATGTAGCAAGAAATGCACAGATTGTAGTAGTAAGGGAAAAGGCGGATCTCAGCACAACACACCCTCCCCTCGTTCAAATCCTACAGACCGGGTACTTCGTCCCCGGCCCTCCGGATTTTCACTTCAGATCGGATGTGTTATGCCGAGATCACGCCTTTTCCCTTACTACTTTGAGATGTAACCAACATTGTCATCATAGTTGTTGAATAGCAATTTTCGCCCCCCCCCCCCATAGTATAGTTTAGATAAAATTTATATATATATCTTATCTCTAATTGAAAATTATTATTGTTGATTTTTTTTATAATCGATTATTGTTCTCCGAAAATTATATCAAGGACATTCTCTGGTTCATTATCATTGTGATCATATCCAAATGCGAACGTATTCATTCCATCATAACAAATTCGTTTATCATCAAAATTGCATAATCCAGCTTTATTGATAACATTTGTTTTAAGCTTTTGTTTGGTTGAGTTTATTGTTGTCATAGACACATGATTATGTTCTCCGTCTAATGCATTAAGATAATCATCAAATGATATATGTTTATTAACTTCAGTTTTCACGATTCCTTTAGCTTTTTTCTTTGTTTTATTATCGTCGGTTTTAATGCTGTACATTTTAGATCTTAATCCAACAAATTCCTTGATCGGAGTAAAGTTAGTTTCATCTTTAAATTTACCGATTACCTTTTTATTCTCCTCACACCTAAACGGACTATTGTTAGGGTAGTCTGATAGATCAAACAACGTTCTGTTGTCGTAGATGTCCTGATATAAATCCTCAGTCGTAACGTAATAACAGAGAGAATCTGTATCGCTAAATAATAATTCTGAGTTGGGGTACTTGTGTTTGAAATAATCGTAATGAAATTCATATATTAATATTTGTGATATGTCTAGTATGGCTGATCCAACATAGATAGGCTTATTTAGTTTTAGGTTAGTTTTACGTTTATGTACTGCTACCAGGTTTTCTTTGAAAATTTTCATTGATACAAACGTGTCTTCGGCTAGAACTTTATCTCGTCGTGCTGGATTATTGATTAATTCTATATTTCTACGCTTTCTTATATTTTCCATTGTCTTACCAAACACCGAGTTGTTTATTCACTTGAAAAAGTCTCGCTCTGATTCCGTGGTTGCTGCTGTTCTTTTACTAGTGTTAAAGTCGATATATTCTTTGAGCCAGCAAGATTGTCTAAATTTTAGTGCGCGATGAACATATGTTATTATAATACCGTGATCTACAGCTTGTTTTAATGCTCTATGATGAATGATGTATCTGGTTTTGCTCATCAAGTTTGGAATAAGTTTATACGCGACATTTTTACCAAGCTTATATTTTGCTTTTAGATCGCGTTGTTCCTGGGATATCATATCATCGGTGATTAATAGTTGTTCCGCGCAGAAAGGATAATCATTATGTAATTTATGTAGATGATTGGGATACATTAGATCGACTTCAACAAAATATCCTACATCTTTTGGTATTTTTTTACTCGTTTCAATCAGATATTGTTCTCCTGTTATCCAGCGGAATTCGTCGACAGGCATTGGTTGAGACATTGCTCAACCATATAAATTATTTGTATTTAAATATGTGATATAACTCGATGGCTTACTTGAATCGTGGTCTTTTAAGTATTTGTTATTGGGGATTGCATGCTTTTTGGTAATAACACTTATTCCACCTCGTATTGATTTTTCTATAAAGTAAAACATAGTTGGATCTGTCAACAATTTTAGATTTACTTTGGTTAGTTTTAATGCAGCATCTCATGATAATCCAGGTGATGAATAATACCAGCAAGGATCGAGTTTGTAGTAGTTTAAACATGTGGATCTAAATTCCTCGAAAATGTCAGCTACTAATAGAACGTCAGTCTTAAGATATACATCATGATAATCACCGAGTGTTTTACAATTTAGCGTGGACCAAACTTTATGCGCGTGTTCGTAATCATCGTCAGATAATTTTTCCATTTTTAGTTTGGAATCGAATTTTTCCTGTGGTGGCAGACATGTTTCATCGAATTTGTTCCAATCGTCCATGTATTCGTAAGGATAGATTCCCTTTTGTTGTAGTATATTACTGTTTTCGTTGAAATGTTGCTCGAGATGAGTAAATTTACTACATCCTTTTGCTAGTACATTAAGTGGCGCATGTTTAAACTGTAAACTATCAATAAATTGCAGAGGGCCTATTGTGACAGACATATACTTTTCATCTGTATTTGCGATGGAACTGATTTTTTTATCTCGGAGATTAACATTATCAAATGCCTCGACGATAATATGTGAATCATATCCGCGCAAATTGTGGAATATTATTGGAATAAACTCTGGGCATTTGAAATGCAAATTACATTTATCATGTGCTGGTCCACGATATTTTCCAGTAATATGGCAATGATCTTTTACTTTGTCAGATCCACGAGTAATTTGTTGTTGGCAAATATGACATATATTTGATAGGCTAAATTCTTCTTCTTGTTGATGTGTTAGTGGTATCATTTTCTTTAGGTTTTTTGTACATTAATCGTATGTTATTTGCTTCATCCATTAAGTTTGATAATAACCATTCAGCGGGATTATTGCCGCGATATAATTTAATATCTTTTGATAGATTTGGATTTGTACATACTACCTTGTATGAAACACCACAAGGTACATGATTTTGTATTTCAGTCGTTGATGATATTTGGGGATTATTAGTTGCTGATGCGATTGGCACGAGTAATGATTCGAAGTCAGCGTAAATAACAAATGGTATTTTTAGTTGTTTGTTGTAGTTTTTGAAATTTAATGATTCTTTTCCTTTTTCTGGTAGTGTTACTTTTTGAACTTCTATACAGTACTCGAGATGCTTACTGAGAACATCCTCTGATTGACATCCGTGCAAACATTTATAGCAAAAATACATTTTAGATTTGTGTTTGTTATACTGCGATGCAACTAGTCCATCGAAGTTTTTAATATAACAATAATGTTCTTTGTGATAGAGCAAATTGATTGTATCCTGTGATGCTTTTTTACTTATCAGCCGAGGATAATATTTTATTTTGTTGGCAGTTTCTTCGAGACCAAACACATAAATGCTGATTCCATTGAGTTTTTCAAATTTTGGAATCTGTGATTCGGCAACTGGAAATTTAATACCAGTAAAATTTAATGAATTTTCATATTGTTTGTATTGCGATACTCTATTTGGATTTCTTTCAGGTGTGTAAAGCGCGGATAGAATCGCCCATTGAAAACATTTGTTGTCACTGTTTTTTACATTTATTACACATCTACTGTTGTTAACTCTTTCGGGTAACTCAACATATGATTTTCCTCGCAATGGTTTAAATTTATGAGTGTGAATAAAAATAGATTGTATTCGCTGTAATATCCAGGCCGAACCCAACGAAACATATTCTGCTATTTTATTTTCGAGTTCACTGAACACTGATTTTGTTATTATTTTCTTTAGATCTGATCCTAGCAAAGCAATTTTTGATTTTGATGAAATATAAACCTCAATTTTATTTGATGATTGATCGCCGATTGCTGCTTTTTCGAATATTACTTTGTACTGCACTAAAAATTTGATACTTAGATGTTTTGCTCTTTCCTGCATTATTGTTGGAGATATTATGTCATATAATTTTGATGGTGATAATGACACAATATTATCCGCTAGATCAATCTGCCATGACCTGTCAAATCCGGCGAACGCTGAAGCAATTGACTTAACATGTGCTGATTTCCGCATCATTATTATATATATTGTTTCTCTAATTGATATTTTATTGCGATAATATGATAAATGCCGCGGGAGACAAAACAATCAATTAGAGAAACAATTATTATGTGGTATTTATATACTAATGCAAAATTCTAGAATACCCGAATACGACGAACTTAATACTCCATGTGCTCATCCTGAACTCGACGGATTTTATGGGACAATGTTAGGTTCAGTTTCTTGCGACGATGATATTTATTTTGAAATTATTACAACACCAGCCGGTTATAAAATTGTCTGTGATGAAACAGAAATGTTCGTTTAAGACTTTATTTATACTTGTTTTGTAGGTGAAATTCCAGAAGGTCAGCGAGTGTATTATGTTAATGGGTCGGTTACTGATAATAATGTTGATAATCTAGGATTGCAGAATGAATATCAAAAACACCCAGAATATCAAAATTATGAAGCAAACGATCAAGGAATGATAAGGCATGTGAAAACAAAAAAAGTAGTAGGCAATATGGATAAATTTGGTTATTTACAGGCTACTGTCCAACACAATCCAGCTAAAAATGTTAGATCGCATCGATTTGTATACGAAGTTTATAATGATATTATTCCGTCAAAGTTAGTTATAGATCACATTAATAAGATCAAAACAGATAACAGGATTGAAAACTTAGATTTAGTTTCATCAAGAGAAAATACAATGCGAGGTTGCCGTGGTGGAATTAATTTTAGTAAATCAGCGCGTCCAGTAATATCAACAGATGAGGAAACAGAAGAACAACTGCAATTTGAATCTACGAGTGCCGCTGGTAGACATTTTAACATTAATAACAGATCTATAAAATATGCTGCTGATGGAATTACCAGATCAGCTGTATCCAAGAAATTGCAGCGTAAAATAAAATTTAAATATGTAGATTAAGTTTTAAGTATTCGGATTAGATCTTCTTTTGATATGCAATTGTGAACGTACAACATTATTATTTCAACGTTCCAATCGACAATTATACTATCATGTTTGTTAAATATTTTTAGTTCATCTGATGTTAGTAAAACATAATTTTTTTCTGCTCCAATTTCATCACTTACTTTATTTATTCTGATTGCAACGCTTCCTCGAGTATTATTGTTTGAGAAACAATATCTTATTGCTCGCTCTAGATCAGTCATATTTTCAATAAAACCTCGCGAGTGATATCTTATTGACATTGCGATTATTATAAAACGATTAGATAAAATTAATTATACAACAATTACATATATAATGTTGGCAAGATTAAAATTACTTATTAGTACTGCCGATCAACAATTGTTGATAAATGATGAACCAGCCGTCAATCGTAAATATGTGCCAACTACAAGTGATTCCGATGATGATGTTCCACCATATGATCTAGAACAAGGTGAAGTCATTGATAACTATGATGCTGTTACCGTTGTTGATCATCGGCCGTACAACAATTTTAGAAAGAAAAGTTGCTATAATGTAAAATATCATGTGGCAAAGAAAACAATTAAATTTAATTTTACACCAGAAGAACGCGAAGAATTTCAACGGCGATTAAGATTTTTTTTGAATGTTCGCATACCCGGTCGTAAAAAAAATATTAAATTTGATTATATTTTTCTTAAGATTTTTGAATTACTTAATATTGACGATCAACGACGTCGCGAATTAATAAGTTTATGTGCGCCTGTTAAATGCAGGCATATTTTAAATAATTATATTAGAATTTGCCATGAGCTACACTGGTTTGATGCGATCAACCCGATCAATCACTGATTAATTGATTGCGTTGGTATCCAACTATTAAAAGAATCGCTATATCCTCGCCATTTAACAAGTGATTTATTGCTGCGTTGTTTTATTACTTTTTCAATCACAAATACATCTTGATCCGTGTGCTGCAGTTCTTGTTCGTAAAAACTTCCTACGATTGGCTCTTTATTTTGGTCTTGCAATTTGTATGTGGCTGGAATTGTTGTTAATATCTTGCTGATCACAAATACTTCCTCGCTCCAGTTTAGCGTGAAACCTTTTTCAAACTGTTTTTTGGATATCGAAATTCTGACGCAATCGCCGACATTGAATTTATGTTTTCGATACAAATTTTCACTTGCTAGTATTGGATTGGATAGTGCTTCATTTGGGGTCATTCCAATCGATCTATGCGCTGTATTATTATACTCGGATACAATTTGTGGCAAGTGATTAATGTATCTGCGTGTGTTATTGGCGGTCATCCACTTGTACAATTTTTCTTTAATGGTTCGATTGAATCGCTCGACAATTACACTTTTACCTTCATTGCCGGTTGTGTATTTTGCAATATTATGTTGTTTTAGCCAGTCTTCAAATTGTTTGTTGTAAAATTCTGCACCATGATCAGTCCATATTTCGTTTGGTTGCCGCGCACTGTCCGCGATAATTTTACTAAACGCTGATGTTATTGTTGCGCCCATTTTATTTTTTATTGGTTCGATAAAAGAAAATCGACTTTGAATGTCCACCACAGTTAATAAAAATTTATTACCGTCGTTGTCGTCGGCCAGCGCGGACATATCAGCGAGATCAATGGCCCAAGTATCGTCTATAGCGTTTACTACAACACGCCGCCGTTGAAACTTTTTTCTTTTGGTCTGTGGAGCTCAGCAGCTAATTGACCAAATTGACCATCACGTGTAATTATGCTGGGATTGTATCCAGGTCCAGATTGCCCCTGATCTCGATCGCGTGCGGTTGTTGAAAGATTCAATTGAGGCTTGTATCCCAATCCGAGTTTATATTTTGCTCCGATTACTCCTCGAACAAATAGTTTATCAATTCGCTCTCTCATATTTTCTTGCTGCATTTCTCGAAGTTCGTCTAACATTTTTTTGTCGCACATGTGTTTGTCTACATTGCCATTGACAACGTTATCGCGATAACATATGTCATGCCGCATAGCTGTAGCGTCGACCTGGTTATAAGGTTCTTGTCCTGGTAGCGGCTGATCATTGCTGTCGAGCTGCTTTTCTAGTGGATTAAATGGCCCAGTATATTTATGTTTTGGTAATACCCAGCCACCTTCTGGTCGCAGTAATTTTCCAATCCATTTATGTATGTCAATTGCTCCACCAACAATTTTATTTCGTTTACATTTTTTGCAGTAGACGTGTACTGCATTACCTTCCACACAAATACATTTTGGTGATGGTGCGCCGTTAACTTTGCATTTACAATTCATGTGGCGCTTATATTATAATCGATTTTTATAAAAATTATTGATAAAAATCAACGTTTACAAAAATTATTGATAAAAACTTGTATATAAAATTAAATCATCGTTTATATGTAAGCGTAATCATCATCGCTAACATCGTCGACTACTAGATTAATATTATTGCTGTTACCGCTGACTTTGTCAACGCTGGCTGTGCTAATTAAAGTACTCTTTTTTCCGCCACATACTTCGCATGTACCTTTTAACATTGTTCTGTTATTTTTTGTTATTATTGTTGTCTCATTATTACTTTGTGTTTTATTTTTACACTTGAGGCAGTACGTCAGCATTATTTTACAGCGATTACATAAAATTGATTTTACAAATAAAATTGATTTTTACAAATAAAATTGATTTTACAAATAAAATTGATTTTATACAAAAATTGATTTTTACAAATAAAATTGATTTTACAAATAAAACTTTTTGAACATTTTCATACAAATTGCATCATTGTTTAACGTCGGCGTTGGATCGAATTGCAGAATAAAATCAACAAATGATTTTTTCGAGTTCATCCATCGTATAAATAATACACAATAATAACCACATGTGTTCGTTCCAGTGGGTTGAATTTGATTCGACGAGTAATTTATTGTTGCGGTTTTATATTTTGGAAAACTTTTAACATATTTTTTGATAGCATCATCAGGTGGAATGCCATATGAATCGAAGTAATTATTGCCGTGTAATGCAACCCAATGTGTTCCAGATCCATCTTTGAAGTCTTGTATATTAATAATCGCTGACAAAGTCAATGTCGTCGACGTTGTCAATGTCGTCGGCGTTGTCAACGATTGATTGAGTTGATCCTTGCTAAAAACACCGATAAAGTTTTTAATATTTTTTAAATAGTCTATAATTTGAAAGTTATTAAGCGGTGGTACGTATCCATTGATTATTGACCGCTGATGTACCTTCTTCGCCGTCGTCGCAGTCCGTATCCTGCTCTTCTTGTTCCCGGTAGAGTTACTCCGCGGCCTTTTCGGGTTCGTCTTTTTTTAACACCTCGTCCAATTCCTAACAAATTCGGCAGCAGTAAACCAGCTATTCCTGCCAATAATGGACCAAGAAATCCTCCTCTTCTTTTCATACCACCCATAGATCGCCGTGGTCTTCTAATCATTGTATATACAATTGATTTTATATAAAAATTAATCTCTGATCGGTCAATGACATCGTCAACGTGATCAACATGATCAATCTTCGATTGATCAACATTGACACAGTCAACAACGACACCGCTTAATACCGGACCCGTAAACAAATGGCACTGGTACACGTACTCTTCGACGGCGCCGACGACGATCTGTCATTGACCGATTCACTAATGATCCACCTACTGCTTTTTTTGTTGCTCCAGATATTGCTCCAGATGCCGCCGCAATACCAAGTGTTCCTAGTACTGGCAATATTTTTGGTAATAAAGTTCTAGCTAAAGATGCTATGACAGCGCCAATTGCTCCACCTGATCGAGGCCGCCGTTGAGGCTGTAATCGTCTAGTTGATCTATTATATGTTTTACGTGGCATAATAATCGTTTATATAATTACAATTATACAAAAATTCTTAAATCATTGTTATCAACAATGTTGATAATATCAATGTTATCGACAATGTTTACACTTTGATTGACATTTTACCATTAAGAGCATCAAGAACAACGTATCTGTCAGATGTTATTAGCGCGTAAACATTATAAGCTAAACCTCCATATCCACCTGCGGTAGCAACACCACCAGCAACTCTACCACCAGCGTTTGCAGGAAGTGTTCTTCCAACAGTGTATAAAGCGTTGTTAAGGTTCCATTGAATTTCAATATCTGCTGGTGTCCCAACTAATCGTTCAGAATGTGTTGTAAGATCGAAATGAAATATAGGAAACTCGCGAATTCATCGACGGATATTTGAGATCCATCCGCGGTGTCCTGATACTTTTGCATGGCTTCCATTAACGTGAAATACGCGCGAGAAACCTTTCTATTTACTGCATCAAAATTACATTCTAGAGCTCGTTCTGGATATTGTCTCGAAGCCATTCTTACAAGTATTCGTTCAACAAACATATGATCGAAAATCATATTATTTTGAGCTTGATTATCCTTTCTTTCTAATGCTTGAAATACCACAAAGATGTGTCGCGGCTAATCGTTCTGATGGCACTGTATCTATTCCCCATGTACCACTGGCGCTGTTGGCCGGCATATTATGATCGTATGTTCGCCATTGCTCGAAATAAAGTCTGCGCGTGTATGATGTAAGCGCCTGTTCGAGATCCAATGATACTAGCGTTGATGGTACGACTTTTGGCATCCATAACGATAAGTAACTAATAACAAATCTGCCATCGTTTCCTGCAGCAACTCCTTTAAGTACAGTATTTGCGGCGGTATTTACAGTTAATTCGATTCTATGTCTCATACTTCGAACGACAGAAGTAACGTCCTTGCAAAAACCAAAGACTGAACTTAATGGAAGAAGAATCGTAACCAGTCTACTAGAGTCACATATTGCTCATCTTTTTGCGTAACCTTCGTTGTAATGCTGTTGTCTGAGTCGCGATGCGGCAGTACGAATTGCAGTACCAAGATCTACCGCATCAACAGCTTGAGGATTTGCAATAAGATTATTATTATTGTTGGCCATAACACCATCGTCTGTTCTAAACTCATATGGAACACCACCTCCTAAGCTACCGTCTTTCATCCATAACATGTTTACTGAAATTGATCGGGAATAATCTTCGGAAAAACTTATGATGTTCATTATTGTGCTAGCAATTGGAAGATGTCTTATATGTTCGATCTCATTGTCGTTGATTATGTATTTTGTTTCGGAGAAAAGGGACCAGCCATTGTTCACAAGCGCGATGTTTTCATCAGCTGCAAAAGCTGCAGGTGGTGCCGCGGTTACGTCCATTAAACGTCCACGAACTTCAATATACCCTTTATGAGGCAACAGATAAAGATCTTCATCGCGGGTCCTTAAAATAAGAGTTCCTGATTTATCAACCGTATTAGGTTGGTCTTCTTGATATTCGATGTACTCAAATTCTGTTGCAGAATTATCTACATCATAAACGTCATTAATATTAAGATAAGATCTAATCGACATTGCGTTTATTAATATCGATTATATAAAAATTGATTATATAAAAATTGATTTTTATAAAAATTACGTATACAATTAATTGCAATTGCAATACAGTGTATTGGGATTGGTTAGTAAAACACTGGATTTTGTATGGCCGGTCGCAATCCATTGTACTGGGATTGACTAAATTCTTTAGCAGTTTTTTGCATGGCGCGTTCTATTTCAGGAGTCGGCGCTATGATTTTTATTACTTTATTAATCTGAGACTGCGTTGGCATTTCCATTGTAATCGAGTTTAATGGTGACGACGTCAATTGCTGCTGAGGTTGTCCTCGAATTTTATCACCGATCTTTTGTCCAACTGCTGTTCCAGCCGCAGATACAGCGCCAGTGGCAAACGATTTTGCGGCATCAAATGCGATTGGCGCGGCTTTAACAGCAAGACTTGATGCCTTACCAGCTAAACTGCCGAGCCAATCAAATAATATATTTCCTCCAATTTTTTTTGTTGCGTGAATTGCTACAGGAGATACTCTAAATGATAGTCCTGGTTTTGTGCGAACTATTTTTGAAAAGATTCCTCCGAGAAATCCTCCAGCGATTTTTTTGTTCATGATTTTGCGTCTCCGCATGTTATATTATAATTGATTTTTATAAAAATTGTTAATCGAGTTGAATCTACCGAAATTCGAGAATTAAAATCATTGTTATTAACAATGCTAATGAAATTCATTAGGTAGATCCGAGACATCTAAGATGTTGAATCTACCAAAATTCGAGAATTGAAATTTCTTATGAAATTCATTAGGTAGATTCGAAACTCATTGAGTTAAATCTACCTTAGGTAGATTTACGTAAATGCAAGTAGTACGTCACCTGCTCATTATTAAAATCTAATTGTCGCCCCGATTGGTCCGTGATTGACATTGTAACATCCGCTATTCTGTCTCTGACGTTGAGCGGATAATAAATAACTTGTTTCGGCGACACCATCAATAATGACCCAGGAGGAGCATCAGGACTAAACGAATAAATTGTTTGACCGCGGCTGCCCTTGGCCGAATGGGATCCGTAAACAATCGAGCAATTGATTAGAATTGTACTAACATCAGATATATTTATCTGAAATTCACCACGTAATAATACATCTGAATCAGTCAAAGAACCGTAGATCTGGCGTGAAAAACCAAACATAACGCCGATTGTGTTTTGCGAAGTAAAATCAACACGAAAATTGTTTTTCAATTGCAGCGCCGAGCGCATTGTATTATAATTTGGCTCAATGGTAAAGTCGTCCTTGTTAAATCCTAGTTTGGTTATTTCAGATTTAATAAATTGATTGATGTCCTCGATGTTATAAGCGCCCGGTGGTACTATTATTGTTTTGGTGACACCGCCGACTATAATATCTAATCGGTCGTCGACGCCCTTTTTAACATTGTAAAATGAATGCCACATTGTCGCGGATATTAATCCGAGTTCATAATCGGTATCGGCGGCAAGTTCAATTGCGGGATAATATGATACTCTAAAATTTGCGCTGTCCTGTGATGATGCAGTTGAGTCCATAAGTAGTGTTACAGCGGCCATTATCAGTGGTTATATAATCGATTTTTATAAAAATAATTGTTAACATTGTCAGCAATTGATCAGCGCCGATCTACAAAATCATGTACAAACTTTTTGTACTCGGCGGCAGTAATACGCTTGCTCCTTCTGAGATAATCAAGTATTTCCACGATTTCATTATCAATTTCCACACCAGAATTACCACCTTGCTTTGACGCCGCAAGCACTGTTAATCGATTCATAACATCACGTACATTTTTAAAGACTTTAATGCCTGAGCCTGTCATTGATTGATCAGTTGGTGGCGATTGTTGTGGTTGACCCCATTGCTGTGGTTGACCCCATTGCTGTGGTTGATCGGGACCAAAACCAACAAGAGACTCTGCAAAAGCATCTCTATCTCGTTGCGGCCGCTGTTCTTCTTCCTTTGTTGCCATTTTTCTAAACGTTTCTTTATATACTTGTCGTTTTCTTAAATTATATTTATGAGCTGCTACTGATTGTAAATCCTGAGAATGTTTTTTTATATATCTTCCACTTTTTCTGTTTTCACCAGCTAAGGCATCTAAACGACTCTGCCACTCATCCGGTGGTACATGTTCCGCTGATCTTCTAAATCCAGCCTCAACTTGTGGTGTTATTGCAAAACGCCCATCGTCCTTGGTTACTACTCCAGTATATGTGTCAGATATCTCATCAACTGGTTGGCCATCGTCGGTTTGTGTTGCGGTAGGTTGACCAGCAACCGGAGTTAATAATGTTTGTATTTGCGTAAGTGTTGTTTGAGTTGGTGTAAGTCCTCGAGAAATTGCTGTCATTATATCTGCTACCTGTTCCTGGCCGTATTCATCTTTAAAAGTACCAATAAAAGATTTTTGAATTGGTTTTAACAATCGCAGCAGCGATTCCTGTTCATTTTTTTCGTTCCATCGTACCGTCTGAAACAATCGTTGATTTTTTTGCTAGGCTTCGGCAAGTTTTTTCAGAAGTTCTATTCGGTCTCCATTGCTATGAACTTTTTCCAAATAATATCGTTCATTACCATTGTCATTAACAACATTAACGTTGTTATCCACTACCGCGCGATCATCGGCTATTTTTTTTATTTTTTAACTTG